>OY783229.1:14309689-15557189 GCA_963678685.1 Patella ulyssiponensis | reverse complement strand
ACATTAATACAAGAAGGAATGCCCCCCCCCCAACATTCTCTTTTAGAATTTGTGTTTACTTGACAATTTCTTTTTGTCTAAAGGGGTTTCATTTTTCAATTTGTATCTGTCTGTAAATAAACACCTTTAGACAAATACTCTGTCTATTAGTGTTCTCTTTACAATTATATTGGTCTAAGATTGTTTAGCTTATAATTTGTATGTCCTTAAACTATTTTCGTTACAATTGTATTTTGTATATCTAAAGGTGCTTTCTTTATAATTTGTATTTGAGTTGTCTAAAAGTGTTCAATAAAATTGAAACCATATGTCAGTCCCAAAATGACCTAGTTTGTGTCGAGTGGACGTTAAACCCCATTTGTCCCTCTCTCTAAAAGTGTTCAGTTTACAATATGTGTTTCCTTTAACATTTGTATTTTGTGATATCTAATATTTTTTTTACAATTTGTATTTAGAACCTCTAAAGGGTTTCCCTTGACAATTTATATTTGGGAGGCCTAAAGGTGTTTGATTTACAATTTGGGATGTCTTAAAGTTTTTTCTTTACAATTCGGAATGTCTATAAAGGTGTTCACGTGACAATTTGTATTTGGGCTGTCTGAAGGTGTTTGATTTACAATTTGTATTTGGGATTCCTGAAGGTGTTTGATTTGCAATTTGTATTTGAGATGCCTGAAGATGTTTGATTTACAATTTGTATTTGGAATGCCTTAAGGTGTTTGATTTACAATTTGTATTTGGGATGCCTGAACTCTGAAGGTGTTCGATTTACAATTTGTATTTGGGGTGCCTAAGGGTTTTTAATATACAATTTTGTATTTGGGATGCCTAAAGGTATTTGTGTCTAAATGTGTTCCATTAAGAAATTTTTGTTTCTGTTTTTATTTTAGTACTGCTGTACCGTTTATTACCTGTCTGACGACCAGATTTTCGGGGTTAACAGATGGACGATGCTCGAACATTCATCCTCTAAACCTAATCAAGAGTGACGTCAACTTACAGAATAGTGTCTCAGCCTGTGATAGTAAGTCATGTGATCAATTAACCAGGCAGTACTCCACGATTTGATGGTGATCGTTGTCGTGGTGTTGGGTAGTACCCCAGGATTGGCGGGAAGGGGGTGACTGGTTTAACGTTTGTTCTACAGATCATAAAGGTCTGTCATTGAGTCAAGTGGCGTGAAGTTGAGCCCACACCACTACGCCAAGAGTAGAGTCACCTCTCTCTTTTGGGCTCTCTCTTTTGGGCTCTCCCTTTTGGGATCTCTTCTCTTTTGGGCTCCCCCCTCTCTGTCTGTAGATGCCCGATCGAACTACAAAAATATTGTATTACCCGAAAAAAGCCCATGGGGTAAGTACAGGTAAAAAATGTCAGGGTATCACTAACTGGCAATCTTGACTGGGGAGTGGATGTTATCTTTTTATCGAATGGTTTGGTGAACATTGAAGGGTGTAAAGGTATAACGGATTCTGCAATTAGACGCCAGAAAGGAGGGTTGACAGAAAATAATAGATAATTTACCTACAGAACAGTTTATTTATAGCTTGAGGTATCACCTCGCGAATGCAAAGTTTTGAGAGGGGTTTGAAGCACATTTTCGATAGATTAATTAGCTCGAATATGTTTTTAGTTGAAATATATCTTCAAATCACACAATTTGTACGCGGAAAATTAGCTCTTTTTATACCTGTGTTTTTTTAAATTGTAACTATTCTTATTTTAGAACGTTTCGAGGACATATTAAACAACCCGTGTTTGGATACCAAAACCATACTGACACTTACACCTCAAATATTTGGTCCCTGTTTAGCACCTCTTGTATATCTACAAAATGTTACATCATCAACCTGCAGGTAAAATATTTATACTATTTATTTGGGGGGTTAACCCAGTACCCTACCTCCCCCTTACACTTCGCGAATTAAATAGCTTTTTATGTTTTGGGGTGCTCCAATAAACGTTTTCATGAAAGGACACTAGGGTGGCTGGTTAGCCAACTTCCTAAAATGATTCTAAACTCTCACCCCTACCCCCTCGCGAATGAACTAGCTAGCTATGTTGTTAGGGTGCTTCCATAACTATTTTCATGAAAGGAAACTGGGGCAACTTATTAACTTACTTCCATGAATGCCCCCTTCCCCATATGTTTATTACACTTATACTGATAAACATATGGGGGAGGGGGCATTCATGGAAGTAAGTTAATAAGTCGCCTCAGTTTCCTTTCATGAAAATAGTTATGGAAGCACCCTAACAACATAGCTAGCTATGAGCCAAGTTCTTAGTATACATAATTTAAACTAAACTAAACAGTAAACAAAGCATATTTACCTGGATAATTTAAAAATCCATTACACTTATACTGATGGATTTTTAAATTATCCAGGTAAATATGCTTTGTTTACTGTCTAGTTTAGTTTAAATTATGTATACTAAGAACTTGGCTCATGTGAGTATATGCCCGATCTATTTCTATTTCCGATGCTACAGATTATATGTCCAATCGTTGTTCTATTTCCTATGCTACAGATATGCCCATTCATTGTTCTATTCCATATGCTACAGATTATATGCCCAATCGTTGTTCTATTCCATATGCTACAGAATGTAATGCCCAATTGTTGTTTTATTCCATATGCTACAGATTATAATGCCCAATCTGTCTTCTAGCTCATATGTTTAGATTATATGGCCAATCTTTGTTTTATTTTCTTTGTTGTAGAATATATGCCCATTCGTTAAACTGTATGAGTAAACGAATAGGAGCGAACTGTACTCTGTCAACTCTGAATAGCTACCTTGGTGTTTACTCTGATATGGTTTCACAATACACGCCATATACAACACAGCAACCATATACCTCACCTCAGTCATATACGACACAACAGCCATATAACCAGAACGCGCCATCGCCGAACATCCAACTACCCGACCAGCAATCTTCAATACTAAATATGGTTTTACAATTCACAACACAACAGGCATATAACCGGAATTCATCATCGCCTAACATTCAACTACCGAACCAACAATCTTCATTACAGAATATGTCAAGCATGGCCAAACAATGCACCGGTAAGTTTCCAAGAACAGCCGGTATCCGTTAGTGTCCAGGAAAAAGGGTAGGCGGCATTGCATCTAGTCCTTCGTACTGGACGAAAATTAGATTTTCCGTTTATACGATGAATTTTTACAAAGAACTTATGTAACCGCCACAACATATGCAAAATGACCCTAATAGAGCACTGCATGAGGTGTGTCTGTCTCCATTAAACGGAACATAATCTTTAAGTAGCATCTATATTATATTATGAGTGTAAATTGTTTTGATATTATTTTTTTCAGATTATATCTGAGCGTAAATTGTTTTGATATTACATGTATATTTTTCATAATATATTGTGGGTGGAAATTGTTTTGATTTTATTATTAAATTCAGATTATATTGTGAGTGAAAATTGTTTTGATATTATTATTAATTCAGATTATATTGTGAGTGAAAATGCTACCAGCTTACCACCTATCTGTGAAGACAGCGAAGCACTGGAAGAGATTGTCATGCCCTGTGTATCAGCAATTTATAAAAGTATCGCCCAAT
Source organism: Patella ulyssiponensis (assembly GCA_963678685.1). Classification (NCBI taxonomy): domain Eukaryota; kingdom Metazoa; phylum Mollusca; class Gastropoda; family Patellidae; genus Patella; species Patella ulyssiponensis. Next base: position 15,553,591 of record OY783229.1, on the reverse strand, counting down.
TTAATGTGACTACCTCGTGCTTGTAAGTTATAGTTTAAAACATAGTATAGCTATATATTGTGACTGACTACCTCATGATTGTAAGTTATAGTATGAAACATTGTATAACCAGAGGCGTTTTAACTAAGATCAAATCCAAATTTTAGTAATTTTACTGGATAATATTAGATTGATTTGAGTGCTAAGCCTATCAAATACAAAGTATCGAGAAGCAATGATCAGATCATAACTACCAATGTTTTCTTTTTTTAAGTGTGTTGCTTCCAGGTGTACAGATGTGTTTCGAATCTGTTTTACGGTCTTTGGGTGAATCTTGTTCGCCCCAAACGATGTTTAATCTAATAACAGACAATAAACATCTTATTACACAATATTTCCCTAATATGGACCTCGCACCTTGTTTAGGTGAGTATACAGTCAGTCTGTTTTGGGTTTCATTCTTTACAGCCTGATTAAAACACAGATCCTATTTCGTTTCGGTTTTTTTAAAGTTCAAAATTTCGTTTTACTTGTCTATACTACACTAGTATCTGGAAATATCATTGACGTGTTCTGATTGATGTAAGGGATTAACCAATTAAATGGTCTATTACAACGAGCTTTGGCAATCCACTAGAAACATCAATGCTGATTGGATTGACGTCCTCCGACACGACATATCACTACAACCAGTCAAATCTTCATGCTGTGTAGGCCATCGAAAATATAAAAACGAAGGGAAATATAGATCTGTATTTTAATCAGATTGTAATTTTAAAATCGTAACCTCAAATATTGCTTGACACAAAAATCCGAGGTACACTCTTGTACCTGTTGATGTGCACGTAAAAGAACCCTTTACGTTTAGAATTCGATAAAGGGTAGGTGGAAAAGATGCTTACCGGGCAAAATATTTATTTATAGGCTAACACGTATGATCTTATATCAAACAAGCGTTTGGGATAGAACCACACAAAGTCGTTAGTTATTGCTCAATCCAAACGGACCTGCGATATCACATAATTGCAGCAGTGCTACTCCTTCAGAATCCAGAAGATATAGGGAATGTTAAGAGATGTATATTGATGGAGGCTGCATTCAGATAAATATTTCCAATGTTCGATTCATGTTTTGGAAGTGATAGTTCCCAAGGATTTTCCAGCCTTACCAACGATGTATGCCTCTAGGCAGCACGTTAAATATCCCCTAGCAGTTGAAATAAGAAAAGGGGCGAAACTCCCTGCATCCTATTTAGGGTAGATTTCCTCAGCCTGATTGAAGTACACAAAAAAGCCAACCTCATTTCATATTAAAGGTGCATCATGGAAGATTGGACACAGTGATGACAATTCTCGCTATAAAATAGACAATGTTACAGAATTGTGCTACACAGTTCAGTCAAATTACTTAACTCTGAGCCGAGAAAACCAAATTTCAAAAACAATGTTGCCTCGATTGTCATTGATACCGCTGTTACAATAACAAGCAGAGTCTCGATTACCCATTTTGAGGGTTATTCATGAACAGCCGTTGAATTGTAGATCAGATTTAAATCTGTTTAAAATCGTACCCATCAGATGCCATCAAGAGTTGATCATGGTCCAATCTTAACGACAGAATCACACTACATGAAAGAAGTGACTCTGACACAGTGAATAGCCATGATATCCATATGACGTTATTTAAACGTCACAGGTCATGAGGTCACGTCAACAAACAAATGTCAACACAATGTTACATTGAACACAATAGCCTTCTTGAAGCCTTTAGGACTATATAATCCGTACAGCCATAATGTCGTATCGCATCTTTCAATTATTTTTCACAAAAATAACATTACAAATTCAGATTTGACGTCGGCATATTGGCACTATTTTGTGCTTCGGTCGTATCTATTTCAGATATACACAATCAATTCTGTTGGTGTTTTTAGCGTGGGGATTGACTAATAGTTAATTTATTTCAGTTATAAACAAAAATTTAAAACTTTAACGCAATTTTAAAAAAATAGCCAAATTCTGGCTGGGATTACAGCGCAAAATGGCCATTCATTGTATACGTGAGGAAAAAAAAGCCAGCTTCCAATTAATTTTCGTACGCTAGTTACGTACGGATCATGGTCTTGTCATGTTAATAAATATCTAATTAATATTCATATAAAATTTAAGGCCTACAAAAAGACCAACAATTGGCAGATTTAGCTCTTACGTAATGTATGATTAACAACTAATGACTATGGTTCTGATTGTGTATATTTTCCAGCTAATGGAACTATTCAGGGTATATGTCCAGCTCTGACTGATACGCCCAGCTTCACCACCACCACTGGTGCACCTAGCAGTCTGGATAATGCTTACGTCTGTTTATCATCTGTCTTGACATCTCTGATGTCACCTTTACAACAAGATCATGTGTGTAGGTGAGTAGAAAAACACTTGGCTAATTTCACGGTGCCACATGTGCGATCCCTGTGTTTTCCAAGACGGTTCATCGGGATTTTCCGGCGTGGTCCCCCTTTGTCAGTGGGAAGGACGTTGGAAAGCATCGAAAGAGACATGGTATGTTCGTTCGGATGGGACGAAAAATCGAAGTTCCTGTGTAAACATTACTTTCCTTGCAAAACATCCCGCTGCCCGGGGCAAATGTCCCTTATATTACACTCTATGACGTATGTCTGTCTTCCATAATCCGGCCGTAGTAGAACCATAAGACGTTAAACCCAATTTCAATTTAAATTCTTCACCATCATCAATATGCAAACCACTATTTAAATAGTAATCTGTTTTTCGCAAAAATGGCTAAGTTTCTACCTCAATATCATCCAAAGTCTTCTGCATCGAAAACACAAATTATTTGTCCGTTTAAATCAACACTGATGCTGTGCTCGTGTACCAAGTGCGCTTCAGCGCCTTTTGTAACATCGGATCGAATAATGAGGCATGTGCAATAAATACTAGGCTATCGAGGTGGACAGGAATAACCAGAGGCTAGAGGTTGCCATTTGGTTGCGACGTTTTTCGGCCAACATAACTGATTTGAAATTAGAGTAAAAACGGAAACGATTGAATGTAAATCAAGTGGCGTGGTTTCGATTTACAGCTTATACGTCCAACCTCGTGAGCTTACTCTACTCTTAGCCATGAAATGACATATTTTGCGTGGAGTAGAGTGCTCTCTCTCTCTCTCTCTCTCTCTCTCTCTCTCTCTCTCTCAATGTTTGTTGTGTTTTTTTCAGTGTGTATTCGGCGTCATTAAAGTGTGTGATAGCCAAGAGTGAGTTGAAAGGTTACAACACCACGTGCAATGAAAACAATATATCCCCCATATTAACAGCAGCTTTATCAGTTTTACCAACATCTAACAACACTAACACTTCTATTACCAAATGTCAAGGTACGTTGTTGATTCATTATTTTTTCGTCAAGTGTCTAGTCCTTCGGGTAAAACTAAATTTAGATCCATCCATTTTCTCATCCCCTGAAAGTTGGAAATCAAAGAACATTTAAGCTGGTGCACACTGCCATAGCATTCCTATGGTGTATTTTGGGCATTTGATTTGACGTCTCCAGTTTTTTTCCTTTTATGCCTTTCAAAAAACCCTCTGTAGTGAGTGACACGACCAGTTGTTCCATACAATATTTATGGAGACGAAAGAAGGGACCATGGGGTAAAATCGGGGGAAGTAATCAAACAAAAGCATAAATGTGGACATCACCAGTTTTTCCCCTGTGGTCTTCAATTGGATTGCTCACATTGCAATCGGATCAGTCATCTTGCAATCGCATGAACATAAATAAACAAGTAACATATGTTAGTATCAGAGTTATTTGTTTATTTATATGAATATATTTGTAATGATGGTGCTAGTCTCATGGCGCATCCACCCTAACCATAGCCGGCCGATCACCTCTGGCTTGCGTTTGTGGTTTCGATCCTCGATGTGATATGTATGTATGTGGATTGGAGATTGGGGTTCTAATTTAATAAATATAAGACGGCCTGTCTATGGAAGACCAAACAGCTCTTTATTCATTGCTCTTAGTTCTTACTTCATAGTTCTTAATTCACTAGAGTCGCGGTCACAGATAGATTTTTCTTATTGTACATATACTCGATTCCCCATTATTGTATGGTGACTTATTGTATGCCAGGTTAATTTCCGCTCATGTCGTCATAATGTTCCGGTTCGTTGAATTTCGAGAAATGTTTTGCAAGAATTGTATTTGAAGATTTGTACTTGGAAATATGTTGTTCGAGATTTGTTTTTCGTTGTATTTTTCTGATGAAATGTAAATGTGGGCTAATCTTTTGATTTCTAAAATAGAAAAATAATCTTTATATTTAAATACAATTAAGTTAAACAAATCTGATATGACAAATTGTTGATTTGTAAAACAAATATTGATTTTAAGATACAAATGTTAATTTTACTGTACAAATGTCGAAATACGACAACAACTGAATACATAAGAATTAAGGACTATGAATTAAGAACTAAGAACAATGAAAAAAGAGTTGTTTGATCTTCCATATCTGTCTGCAATATCTCCCTTGGTTGAAGTACAAATAGAAGGTGAAAATGTTCAAATGTCTGATGAATTGAACTAGTGAAACATCAAGCCCACATTTTAGTTTTTTTGTTATTTTTCTGTATGCAGGTTCCGGACCATCAACAGTGCCAATCTGTAAAGACACCAGAGTCTTGGCGTTATTTGCTGTAACACAACCATGTCCTGTGTATCTGAGTTATTCTCAGTTTAGACCTGGTGGACTCTGTGGGTAAGTCACACCAGACTTTTATGTTTAAATAATGATACCAAAACAAAGAATGAAACCTGCTGAGGATATTATAAAAGATTTGAAATAACATGTTGATAAGCGACGCAGAACGACATTACACACAACATGTTTATCTACTTGATACGACGGATTCGTGGTACCTGTCCAACTTCCAGGGGGGGGGGGGGGCGGGGAGGATGAGCGAATGGTTAGCACGTGCGTTCTGTATCATAGAGCCAGTCATTGAGTCAACTGGTGCGGTTTCGAATCCCCGGTTGTACGTGGCCAGGAGTAGGGTCGCCTGTCCAATCTCGTGGGTTTTCTACGGGTCCCCCGGTTACCTCCCACTGCTAAGCGAATTATTGAAATAAAATTTAAAAACCATATGTTAGTCCCGAAATTACCTAGTTTGTGTCGAGTGGGCGTTAAACCCATTTCTCTCCCTCTCTCTCCAACTTTCAGGGTGTTCCCAACCCCTCCCCCCCACATCCACAGAACCGAAATTGCACACAGTCAGTATCTGGGGATTGGGTGACCAAATGGACTAACGTGTGTGCTATAATTATATAAAATCACAAGGCCTGTCGCTGTTCCGTCTAGTGTGGTTTCGTTTCCCAGCTTGACCGTTACAAGAAGCAGAGTTGCCTACTTGCAACCATATGTTAGTCCTGAAGCAACTTAGTTTGTGTTGGGTCGACATTAAATCCCTTTCTTCCCTGTCTCCGTCGGTACTCTCATTTAAAACTTTTTTATTTTTTTGTTCTACTAGAGGATTGATAGAGTGTGTAGGGATCAAGTTGAGTTCATCTGGGATGTACTGTCGAAGTGATGAAATCGGTACAGCATTAGTACAAGAGTCTGTGTTACTACAACAATACAATATAACGCTAAACCCCTCAGAGTGCACAACCAATCGTAAGTTTATTTCATTATTATTCTGAATTAACTCTCAACATTTGAGGCCTTTATCTACCACAACAGAGATAGATCACCACCACCGCCCAACCCACTGCCTTGACTCAATCACAGCAGGTATAAAGATGAAATCCACTGTACCACAAATAAGATCTCTGATCTCACCAGAATGGAAATTCGCTTACCTACTGAGAATGGACACCCTATCCCTACTAGAACGTACCCCCCCCCCCCGCTTCCAACCAAACGAACAAAGATCCAACAGAAACCCGATCCCCACACCCACCTAGATCGAGATCCCCACTTAAAGCCAGCGGTGATGCCTAGGACATCAGGTTACCACACAGTGAGATCGTACTCACGATACCACTGTTTGGTCACATGTTCTGCTATTGAAAAGTAACAGTGAAAGGACATTTGGTTTAACTAGTCTAAAGAAGACGGGCATAAGCCATTCAGTCAGCTGTGAGGGTAATTTTGCCCGGACAGCAGCGCTGTTACCTACTCTTATATCGAATTTCTAGTGCCAGGGGTTCTTTGCCATTCACGCCAATGTGTATACATGACTTCATTGATATAAATTACAGTATTTTAGTCTCAAAATGATCTAATAATGCTAATTATCCCATCTATTTCAGGAACTTTGCCATCATACCCAACATCTAATATAAGTGAATGTTTCAATGTTCTAGAATCTGATATTAATCCCGTACTGTATTGTAATCATTCTTTACGGGCTATAAATAGAACAAACGACAAGACAGAACAATGCAGGTGAATAGTTAGATTAAAGATACATTATGGGAGATTATATAAAGAGCTGGCAGTTTAACTATAATAGTCAAAAACAAGATAATATAAAGAGAATTTGCTGGAAATATCAGTCAAATTGATCCACTCCGAACCCCAAGGATTTAGCGATTGAATTTTCGGCCTTGCCTCGATCAACATTACTAACGTAGGTACGATAAAAAAAGCATAGTCTCGATTATCCATTTCATGATTTAATCATGAATGAAAGCTGAGCAGCAAATCATATTCATATCCAGTATATATCGCAGGCTTGAGGTGATATGAGAGTTGATTATGGACTGGGTACTTTAATGTCTAATTAATAATTTAGATAACATTTCAGGCCTAAAAAAAGGGCTGCAATAGGCAGATTTAGCACTTGCATACTAATTGTTTATACAGTGGGAAAAAACGTTGTATGCTTTTACTACACGTGAGCAAGTTAACAAATTAACGAACTACCAGTTTGATTGTTGACGCTTGGTCAAAATGACAAATTAACCGAATAGTTTGAATTTTAACAAATTATCAGAATACAGTTTGAATCTTCACATTTGGACAAGTTGACAAATTTACAGAATAGCCCACCGTTCGATTATTGAAATTTGTCCGAGTTGACATGTTAATGAATACCGTTTGAAAGTTGAATGTTGACAAGTTAACAATAAACACGTATAGTCGTTCGGATGGTTTAAAAACCGGGGTCCAGTGTACACCTTCAACCTTGACAGCTCCAATTCAAATAAACCTGACACGCCGCTGCTCTTTCCATATGTCAATAAGTGGTCACGGTGTGACATATAATATACTCGTCCTGGTTTGGTGGAGAGAGAGAAAAATTGTGTATAATATCCACTCTCGACACGAACTAGGTCATTTCCGGACTAACATATGATGTACTATTATTTTAATTATTCGCTTGCGCGTAGTGAGGGGAAACCAAAGGAGCCAGAGAAAACCCACGAGGTTGGACAGGCGACCCTACTCCTTGTCACGTACAACCGGGGATTCAATGGTTTGGTGGAAGTAAGACGTTAAACCTTATTTGATTTTATTTTATAATTTCAGAATACTACCAGATTTATTACAATGTTTGGTTATCGCTACCCATTATACCGGATATAACTGTACTGTAGATGAACTGTTTACATTATACCGGGCCAATAACTCACTCATTACCCAGTTTGTACCCAAATTTGATCCACTCGCGTGCTCAGGTAAATTTCTTATACGTTTACTAAATCTAAGTAACTACTTTTATATATGTGTGTTTACACATAAGTATTTAATCTTTTAGAGGTATTTAGTGTCTGGATAGAGCAATAAACTATAAAACATACCTATGGAAAGACATTTATGATCCCTGCATTGGCCGAGAAAGTTCATTCAAATTTTTCCGGCGTGGTTTTCCCTTGTAAGTGATGCAGGGCGGGGGGGAGCCTGACAAGGACAACTGTCTAGTCTACCGGATGGGACGAAAAACCGAGGTACCGTGTAAATATTGGCGTGCCCATAAAAGATCCCTTAGCATGTGGAATTCGATATAAGAGTAGGCCGTATCGCCGCTGCCCGGACAAAATTTCCCTCGTAGCACGTGCATGCTCGTCTTCATTAACCCAGGCAAGAAGCAGAACAGTAGGACGTTAAACCCCATTTCATTTCATTTCACTTATTTTTTTCTCAACGTTTTCAAATTAGGTACTTTATTGTGAATGGTTCTTTATAACGCAAATTAGTGTGCTGACACTAGACAAGAACCTAAAATAGTAATGAAATAAAAAAGTAATCCATCAAACTATACTTCACCATCATAGATTGATTTGCCAGGAACTAGATCATCACCTGTACTACAAGAGAATACTTGTTGAAAACGTCGTGCTATATGTATTAACAAGTGATTGTTTCCATATAAATTGTGTTGTGTTATTTTAAGATCTCATTGATTGGATATTATCATGTTAATATTTCTTGTTTCAACAGGAGCCACTGAAATCCAGGTCATACCGCCAAGGGGAGGTAATCTATGCGCCGAGCCACCTGTATATCCATATGTTGAGAAGTATGCCTGTGCTAGCTATAAAAATGTATCCAGTTCATGCAAGTAGGTGTCGTTTACTTGCTGAGTTACTTCCCTTATTGTTAGTTTGTTTTTTCATTCTGAGTGAAATCTGTATCACTGCAGGTACAGGACATTACAGAGAAGTGGGCCTTTACGGCTAGCCACCAGATCCATTTGATCTGAGCTCAGTGAATAAGGTGTACATATTGACGTGCACGTAAAAGATCCTTTGACAATTTGAATTTGAAATGACACTTAGTCGTTAGCGCAGTTTCAAAACATTGACACCTTGGCACAGAATAAAGTAATTTCAATGAAATGTTCAATATATATTTTTTTATATTATTCTCTATTTTTGAATTAAAGATACATTATGGGAGATTAGCTATCACTATAATAGCTAAAAACTAGATAATGTAGACGGAATTGGCTGAAAATTTCAGTCAAATTGATTCAGTCTTAACCGAGAATTTAGCAATTGAATTATCGGCCTAGCTTGGATCATCATTACTAGATAAACACAAACATAGTCTCGATTATTCATTTCATGATTTATCGGATCCTAATCCTGTAAATATCGCAGGCAAGCTATGACATGGAGGGTTAATTATGGTCTGGATAAGTTAATTAAAGTCTAATTAATGATTTAGATAACATTTCAGACCTAAAGAAAGAACAGCAATATGTAGATTTAGCTCTTGCATAATGTATGTTTAAGTTATATAAACCTGATATTTAACCTGAATGATCTATTTATTTCTAGGAAGATGTATAATCTGACTAAATGCACGCAGTCTGTCTTTAAATCGTTTGACACGTACTGTACACCAGAAGTGACCTTGACAATGATACAATCCTTACCCAGTATGACGTACGTTGGAAATTTTAAAGCCTGCAGTAAGTATTCAGTAAATTCATCTGGTATGGAATACCTGCACCAGGTTCCCCCTCCCCATCTCCCCAACGTTCGTAGATCAATTATCAATGATGTAATTAAACCCAGTTTGGTTTAAACACACCCAATGTGGTTTAAACCACGCCCAGTTGCTAAATGTAAACATGCCCAGTTTAAATTACGCCCGTTTTTAAGCCACGCCCAGTTTGGTTTAAATCACACCCAGTTTGTTCCATACACGCCTAATGTGGTTTAAACCACGCCCAATTGATACATGTATTTACGCCCTCAGTTTGGTTTAAACACGCCCAGTTTGCTTTACACCACGCCCTGTCGGTACATAAATGTAGGACGTTAAACGATATTTCATTTATTTCTACAGATTTTAGTACACCGGAAACTGGCCCAGCATTTGCCACATGTCGTGGGCTCACACCATCATCATATTATTTCACCGAGTGTTCCAGTAATTATAGTCGGATACTGACAGCACAGGGTGAACGACGATGTCCGTAAGTATAATACTAATAATTGAATTTTATAGCGCCAACAATTCAACTGAGCCATCTGCTCTCGGTCGCTTTATATAAGTACAATTAATATAAAATTACAATAATCACAACACATTAATCCATAAAACAGACATAAACAAAAAACGGAGAACATTATTTAGTACACAATATAAAAGACTGACACAAAAGTATATAGATTTATCACCCAGTAACACAATATGTAGTAAGCGTCCACTCGCTGTACAGTCGCGGGTCTGTAGTGACTCATCAGACATTATTGAATTTTATTGAAGACTAGTTTCATTTATTGAAAACATTATTTTTTTTTGAAACAATTCTTGCAGATATTTTTTGAAAACTTCATTACAGATATTTCATGAAAACATTATTGCAGATATGTCATGAAAATATTGCTTAAATTTATCGAAGACATTATTTAATTTTATTGAAAACATGATTTCATGGAAAACATTATTTCATGGAAAACATAATTTCATTAAAAAACATTATTTCACGAAAAACATTATTTCATTATAAACATTATTTCATGAAAACATTATTTGCTGAAAACGTTATTATTTTATTAAAAACATGATTTGAGATATTTGATTGAAAATATTTCAGATATTGGGAGGATACTGTAAGATGTGTTCAATCCAATATATTTTGGAATAATGAGTATTGTTCTACCCAAGCTGTAATTGAAACATTAAGTAGACATCCTGAATTATCATCTGTACTTCCTGGATTCTCTCCTGATACCTGCAAAGAAGGTAATTATTTTTCTGGAATGGAAATTGATGGTCTTGAGCATTAATTGGGCATATTTCTTTTTTTGTTACGTTACAAATGTTCTTAATCTTCGTTAATAATTTGTAGATATATATCTGGCCGAACCATGTAAAGATTTGAATTTGTATCAGTTAACTATGACCAAGTGTAGACCAAGAAGCAACATGTGTGGGTAAGTATACACTAGTTACCTATGTGAGTAGCGGCGTCAGCACCGACCTATAACCCCGACCAGATCACAGACCCGGAGACATCAGAATTGTACTATATGATACACATAGAAAGCTACGTATCTTTACATTAGGAATCCAGAATATATAGTTAAAGATGCATTATTCAGGAGCTTGCGTTTGACCTCTTGTATAAATCATTAATTCGACATTTATTCACATGCCAAGTCCATTATCAACTCCCTAGGTCATTTGGTGATTTTGATTGTGATTAAAACACAATTGTCAATTAATAATTTAATTTAAAAATGGATAATCGTGTCTTGTTTATTATTGTAGAAATGGTAAAAATGATAATTGAGACTCACTATCCTTTAAAGCCCCAATAACACTCTTGTTATAATTGAATAATATGTCCCAATCTTTATTCTGGTCAACAAATTTTATTATTTTACAAAATTCAAATAAAAATTGATGATACAAATTTCATCGTAACACACCTAATTTAAAAAATTGGAAAAATTCAACTACATGATTTGAAAATGTTAACGTAAACCTTTTCAAATGTGACTTGGATTTTAAAATATTTTCGAACCCTCTGGACAAGTAAAATATGATGTAATGGATAATTTACACAACAGGTAGGACACATAAACATATGGTATTTAGAATAAGACTATTATTTATTTTCTAGAGCTGCCAAGTCAGCAAGAGTGTTATTGTCCCTTTAAACGAGCATATTTCCGCTCAGAAACTTTCAACATATTCCCATTTCATTATCTAATTTTAACTATTAAAGCGACAATTCTCCGTTCTGTATCTAAAACTTGTGTCGAGTGGACGTTAAACTCTATCTCTCTCTCATTCTTTATCTAAATGTTATGAAATGATATTTAATTACTTCCATGAAGGAGGGGGGGGGGTGGTGGATGGCCGAATGGTTAGCGTGCGCGCGTTGTATCATACGGCCTGCCATTGAGTCAACTAGTAAACCTTTTCAATATGATTAAATAAATACTTCTCAAATTTCTCGAAATATACTTAGTGTTTTCGACTAAAATTTCCGATCGAGTATCTTAGTGTCTTTTCTCAAGCGGAGCTGATTGTAGACGGACATCAAGTTTAGTAAGAATATTAATGTTACATTAATTAAATCATTATCCAAGTCGGAGAAGAGCAGTGGGACATTTCTTCATTTTATTTACATTTTCATTTAATTTAGCACAAAATCGTAAGGAAGTGATGTTCATATATTTCAGCCAACAAAGTTTGATCCGATCTTGTGTTGAACGCGAACTACGTTATATAGGGCAATATTGTTCGGAGGAGGATATAACGAACCAGCTGAAAACGTTTCAAACAACCCCATACAGAAAATGTGCTGGTAAGACAAATTTTGTGTTTACTTACTTCTGCAACGTCATTCATGCATATATTTGATATCCATCTACGCTTTGGAATTTGGGGGGGGGGGGGTAAAGCGTGTTCGTTGGATCATAAAATATTCATGTGGCTTAGGTGGCGTGGTTTCCATTCCCGGCGTGTACTTGACAAAGAATAGGATCACCTCCCCATCCTCGTCGGGTTTTCTCCGGATTTTATTTAATCAAGCGAATTGTTGAAATAAAATTGAGCCATGTATTAGTCCTAAAATGTCGAGTGGATGTAAGCATGTTCCTATTTAGAGAGCCGCGTTAGCACAATTAGTTAGGATTATTCGGCAATGTTCGTCCGGTTTGGTTTCCACTTGGCCATGATGTATTAATGTGGCCTGGCAGTTACTCATCTTGTTGTTTGAAAGGGACGTCCACTCGTTGTTATGCACGTAAAAGATCCTTTGGCAGCTGATATTCGATATAAGAGTAGGCCGTAGTGCTGCTGTCCGGACAACATTGCCCTCATAGCACAGTGTATGGTGTATGCCCATCTTCATTAGCCCAGTCGGAGCAAACAGTAGGACGTTAAAACCCTTTTCATTGTATTTATATGTTATTATTATCTCGATTTAAATCCAAATCTCTCGTCATAAATCTAAATTATAAATCTTAATGGTATTTTTTTCAGAAAACGACATCGTCCTAGATAATGAAAGACGTGTGCTGATTAACCAGAACGGTAAAAATCATAGCGTCTGTGGTTATAATTGGGATGATAGCGATGCTAGAGTTGCTTGTCGACAGATGGGATTTAAGGAAGGACAAGCTAACAATGTGTATAATTATAATTATGAAAGAGCATATTACAGTTATGGTTGTACAGGGAGTGAAGACAACCTCTCCAACTGTTCTCGGTATTACAGCTCCAAATGCAACTCTTCTGATGGTGCCGGGGCCATCTGTTATAACGACGGTAAGCATATAGATATATAACTTTGTGATCTTTGCACTGGCCGAGAACGTTCATCGGGACTTTCCGACGTGGTCCCCCCTTGTCAGTGGTGCAGGATTGGGGTGAGGGTTTGACAAGAACAGGTGTCTAGTCGTTCGGAAGGGACGAGAAACCGAAGTCCCGTGTATACACTGACGTGCACTTAAAATATCCCTTGGTAGTTGGAATCCGGTATAAGAGTAGGCCATAGTGTCACTGGCCGGGCGAAACTTCCCTCATAGCACACTGTATGGCGTATGTCCGTTTTCATTAGCCCAGTCGGAGCAGAACAATAGGACGTTAAACCCCATTTCATTTCATACGATTCATTTGCTATCTTACTATGGCGAGATAAGTCCCAGTACATTATCTGTCAGATCATGTATTTAGTTAGACACCACAGCGTTATGATTTTTTTATTTCACTGTATGAGGTTTACTTGGTGGTGAAGCTCCTAACTATAGTGGTTCCTTATTCAAGTGGTGAATTTACTTTAGTGTGATCTCCAGAAACCACAGGATATGAATAAGTTCTGTTAACTATGCGATGATTATTTATTCTTATATTTCAGAATATGAATTCAGTTTAGTTGGTGGTGAATCTGGCAACTATGGTCGGGTTGTTGTAAAAGTGAATGACGTGAAGGGATATCTGTGCAGTAGTTCTAACTTTGGCGACGAGGAAGCTAACTCACTCTGTATGCATCTTAATTTTGGTGGAGGGGAAGTGTATCAGCCTCGTGTACCACAGACACCCATGACCACTGTTTGGAGAAATGATGTCGATTGCCCAACCAGTTATACACCGTTTGCGGCTTGTTTGAAGGATAATTTTGGTTTAAAACCTGCCTATACAGATTCAATGCTTGCTTGCAATTATTATCCTCAAGTATACTGTTATGGTTCTAGTAAGTATCTGAATTTGTTAATTTCGGTGTGATACTGGTTGCTGTGGGATACAGCACAACGCTTTTTGTGCATTTGTTTAATTTGTTATCTACCGCGGGGCATATTGAATCCTGTTGGACACTGGTTACTGTGGGATATTGGGCAGCTAACTACAATTTGTCAGATATAGTGTAGGGAGTGGGATACTGAAACCGGGCGCTTCTCTGTGTTGTCTGTTAATTGCTTGAATGATGTGGGGTACTGGGAAGAGAAAACACAACGCTTTCCCGTGTTGTCTCTTAATTTCTTTATAACTGTGGGATATTTAAACTGAGCACTTCGGTTCATCTAAACTCACAAGATCGGTATCCATATCTGCCGTATCTTTCAGTTGTTCTGTCGTTTCTCGGGTTTGTAAAAGCACATCTAAGATACCAGACATGGACAGCTGTCTAGTCGTTCGAATGGGACGGCAAACCGAGATCCCATTCGCGTGCACGTTAAATATTCATCGGTAGCTATTTGAGAGAGAGAGAGAGATAGAGCAAGAGAGAGATGGGGATTTAACGTCCACACAACACAAATTAGGTCATTTCGTGACTGACATATGAATCAATTTTTATTTAAATATTCGCATACGCGTAGGGGTCTTTAGCAGTGGAAGGAAAGCGGGGGACTCGGTGAAAACCCACGAGGTTGGACAGGCGACCTTAATCCTTGTCACGTACAACTTTGGAATCGAAATCACGCCAGATTACTCAATCTCAATGACAGACTTTATCATACAGCGCGCACGTGTTAACCATTCGGTCATCCCCCCCCCTCCATGCTTTTTGAAATCCATCTGTACATGGTCATTTTACTAGACACCAACGAGAACATTGTTTGGCAAAACTAATAGACTGAAGTGGCAGTTCTATTCAGATTAAATGTTTTATTTGTCTTCTTTTACTTTCAGTTCGTTTGAATACCCAGTATAGAAATAGAACAGGATTGGTTCAGATGTTTCAATCCGTGTATGGTAAACCGACATTATTCTCAGTGTGTCGAGACAACGTGAATAACCAGACGGTCGGTGCTGTTTGCAAACAGATCGGCTTCAACGATGGCGGATATTTAATACCATATAACCCATTTAAGAGTAGGAGCATTAATATTGGTGTGCGTCTCAACTCTTGTACTAATAACGATGACCTCGGCACGTGTGATATAAAGGTCAAGTCATCAGAATATGCTACTTTAAACTGCACTTCCGGTCCAGCTGTCATAACGTGTAATACAAATAGTTCAGGTTAGTATGCAAATTTTAGCACAAAATCAGGAATAAGACCACTTACTTTTTTTCTTATGTCTGTTGTTGACCAATACAAGTGAGAGAGAGAGAAATGGGGTTTAATGTCCACTCGACACAAACTAGGTCATTTCGGGACTTTAATTTTAATAATTCGCTTGCGCGCAGAGAATCTTTAGCAGTGGAGGATTCCGGAGGACCCGGTGAAAACCCACGATATTGGACAGGCGACCTTACTCCTTGTCACGTACAACAGAGGAATCGAAACCGCACCAGTTCTCTCAATGACAGGCTTTATTATACAGTCAATCTTTCAGCCCCCCCCCGCCCCCCAATACAAGTGATTGATAGACGAATGATTTCTTGCTCCTGCCCACATTCAATATAAATTCCTACCATTGGTTCAGAAACAGGTGAATCATTTTGGAAACCAACAAATATTTGAGTTTTCCTTTTTCAAAGACATTCGACACCCTTCAGTATTTTGATTATTGAATGTAGAATGGGGATGGGTGGGGGCATAAGTGAATGCTTTTATTTCTGAAACAGGTGAATCATTTTGGAAAGTAACATGATAATAAAATTCATATAAGTGTTCTGATTTTTATGGTCGATATATTTATATAGGTCTTATAAGGTTTAGTAATTTATGATAGTATAGTCAAAATTAACTCTATTTGTTTTCCTTTAGATGAAGCAGGAGAAAATACAATAAGAATGGACTCATATGACGGGCGATTATTGGTGTATAAGTATGGTTTATGGGGAGGAATATGTTCCGAAGGTTGGGATAATACGGCAGCTTCAGTATATTGCAAAGGTCAGGGATATGATTCAGGCCTCGCCAAGGAAGCGAAATATATCTATAAAAATGACATCAAATGGTGGTTTAATGTACGTTGTAATGGAAACGAAACGACCCTGAAAGATTGTCAATATGATCTTGAAGATAAGAATAATAACTGCTCCTACTATAAAAATGACGCTGCGGTATTCTGTTTCAATAGAGCGGACGGTAAGAATCCAAACTGTTTATTTTTTTGTATGATGAGCTACGGTGGACAGCGGGTAAGATGTTAGACTGGTCGATCTTGGCCTAGGCCGTGGTCCGTGGAGGTTGATCGGAATGTTCGTCAAAATGATGTTAACCCTCAAATAAACTACTCTGTACTGTATAAGTAAGTACAGAGTGACCACTTCACACGTAAATAAGACAAACCCTCGTACAGGACACACCAAATACACGCAAGACAACCCCCTCGTATAGGACACAAAATACACACAAGACAAACCCTCGTATAGGGCACACCACATACACACAAGACAAACCCTTGTACAGGACACACCAAATACACTCAAGATAAACCCTTGTATAGGACACACCACATACACACAAGACAAACCCTCCTACACGACACACCAAGTACACACAAGACAAACCCTCGTATAGGACACACTAAATATACACAAATCAAACCCTCGTATAGGACACACCAAATACACACAAGACAAACCCTCGTATAGGACACACCAAATACACATAAACTGCAAACTACAAAATCAAAACGTCTATATCACATCAAGTGAATGTGCTGTACAATCCGGGGATAGTATAGATTCAGTCGTCTCGCAAAATACGGGAAACAATGCATGATAAACGGGGGACTATTTCCTAAACGTGAGCCATGATCGGCTATTTTACAAGAATTGTCATCAGATTGAGGAAGTAGCAATAATGATAATAAATATTATATTTCAGCGCCACGACTGTCACTAAAGGGTGGTAATAGTTCTAACACTGGTCGAGTATATGTTAACATCCGGGGCAAAGAAGGGCCTTTATGTACAAATTATGCTTATAATCTGCCACCTGTCATATGTAGAAATCAAGGCTACACCGATGGTGGTGTTTATCGAGCAGATTTACAATTGCCCAAGGTAGGGATTTTCATTTTATTTAGGTTGGTTTAACTAAAAAGACATCTTTTATCGTCCATGTGAATTAAAGGGTTCAAAACAACGTTAATAAGGCACCGATTTTCAAAATTGGGGAGGCGGTGGTCTGTCATTTCTCCTTCCATCACCTGAGATCTGTAGCGTGGCGAGGAAGGAGCAGGCTGATTAGTAAGTATAGTACCCGATTTGATTCCGGCGTTTATTGTGAAAGTTCCTCTGCATTTTGCACCCGGGCTTTCCCTAGTCGGTGGTGCAGGGTGGATAGGGCAACAGTACCGAAATCACTATATACACGTTGGGGTGCACACAAAAGAATCATTGGCAGGTGAAACTCTATAAAATCTATATTATGAAAATGCTGTTTGTCTTCATTAATTAGTCTTGTTGGAGCAGAAAACTAGGACGTTAAACAACATTTCTGATGTGGGGATTTTGGACCGCCTTTGTAGATTTGATTTCAGGATGAACCCATAACCATTCTTCTTATAAAACATTGGTTTATTTTAGCATGATGGTTCGTGGAGATCTGATATATATTGTAGTGGATCTGAGACGCTCATTGATATGTGTCGCAGAGAAGGTAACTGGACCTGGATCCCTAATAATGCATCAGTACCATCAGAAATATCATGTGGTAAAGAATTAATGCATCAAGTCTTCTGCTATGGAGAAGGTATAGTAGGCATCCTTTTATGATAAAACAACTTTTGGGGACTAACACATGGTTCAATTTTATTTCAACAATTCGCCTTTAGCAATGGGAGGAGAAAACCCACGAGGTTGGACAAACGACCCTACTCCTTTCACGTATACCGCCGATGAATCGAAACCACGCAAGTTCCGACCTATTGATTCAACGCGCACACGCTTACAGCCCCCCCCCACACCATTGCCAAACGCAAACAGAACATTCATTTCTTGTTGTATTTACAATTCTATATTTTGTTTTCAGTTCGTCTGAACACTGGTTTTCACAATACATCAGGTTTGATACAGATGATTAACGAAGAGCAGAAATGGGAAGCGTTCTGTCCAGGACAACTAAACCCAGAAGCTTACAATGTGATATGCCGACAACTGAATCTGTCAAACCAAGGACATACTTTACCAATCAACTTCCCAGGATATGCCCAAAACGTCAAAAAGCAGTTTCTATGTATGGGTAATGAATCCAAGTTGTCTGAGTGTTCCTCAACGTTAAAATCTGCCTTTTGTAGGGTACCAATAGCCATTGTTTGTCAAGATAATTTCACAGTGGCAGGTAGGTTGTTGTTGTTGTTTGTTACAAATATCACGTCAAATACATTATACGACATAATGTATTCCCGGGAGAGACTTAAGGCCTTAACGTCCACACTCGACAACAACTAGATCCTTTCGGGACTAACACATGGTTCCATTCGGCCATCCATCCTCCGGTGATGAATGATTTAACATTCCTGGTCATTTTGGGGTTTACATATCGTTCAGTTTGGTTTCAATAATTCGCTTGCGTGTAGGGGCAGTGAAAGGAAACTGGAGGACCCGGAGAAATCCTACGACCTTACGATACAACACGCACGCGATAACCTTTCGGCAATCGACTTACCAACACTTGAGTCACTTTGAATTAAAATGTTGCAATTATCTATCGTGAGAAGAGAGGGTTCGTCATTTGCCCCCTACATCATAATAAAATCAAGCTAAAACAGGAGGTCCAGCTACTTGATGTTTGGTATGGTCAATGCAGATAATATTCTCTGTCATTCACAACTTCTTTGTACATCTAGATGGACGCCTTGGCGTTGACGTTTTTTATTTGTTCATTGTCATTCATAGTTTATTTGTTTATTTAGACGAAGGTTGAGATTCAATCAAATGTCGAGTTTTGTTGTGCATGATGCGGCTTTTGCTTTGTTCTTTGTCATTCATAACTTATTTGATCATTTAAATAGACATCGGGATATGACGATCCAGTCGGATGGCCGAGTTCTATGTAGCATGAAATATCTTTTTATTGCCATTCGTAACTTCTTGTTTCTTTTAGATGAACTCCAGGACGTTATGATCCAGCCAGATGGTAGAGTTCTAATCAAGAAATATGGCGTATGGGGTACGGTTTGTAACGACTTGTGGAATCAGACGGAGACAGACGTATTGTGTCGGTCACGTGGTTTCATAGGCGGAATCACGAAAGTACCCAAATATTCGGTTGACACGCGACCTTTATTCACAGCCATGAAGTGTCTTGGTTCTGAAGCTAATCTAAGAGATTGTGATAGCAGTCGTATGGGCAATACCACCATTTCATCTTGTTACAGAGATGTTGCCGTTCGTTGTTTGAATCCAAATGACAGTAAGTGAATTTTTAAATATTGAATTGTCTTTTATTAGTGTTAACGCTTTAAGTCGCAGTGGCTTGATGAGTAAATCGCTGGCTCAATGAGTATGTCGCTGACTCAGTGGGTAAGTCGCTGGCGTATTGAGGAAGTCGCTGGGTCATTTACTAAGTCGCTGGCTAAGTGAGTAAGCCACTGAAGTCGATGGCCCAATGAGTAAGTCGCTACCTCAATGAGTAAGTCACTGCCTCAATGAGTAAGTCGGTACCTCAATGAGTAAGTGCTGCCTCATTGAGTAAGTCGAAGCCTCAATGGCCGAGGAAGTTCATCGGGATTTTCTGACATAGTTTCCCATTGGCACTGATGCAACACGGATGACTTGACAAGGACAGCTGTCTATTCATACGAATGGGACGGAAAACCGAGGCCCCGTGTACACATTGTCATGCACGCAAGAGATCTCTTGGAAGTTATGTTGGAATTCAATACAAGAGTAGACCATAGTGCAACTGCCAGGGTAAAATTTCCCCCTTAGCACACTGCATAACATATGCCCGTCTTCATTAGCCCAATCGGAGCATAGCAGTAGAATGTTAAACCCCATTATTTCATTTCGTTTCATAATCTGGAGGGGGGTGGGTGTAATGTCTATGACATTTGCCAGTTTACCTCTAGCCAAGCAGTCGTAAATTGTATCAGCTCTGACTTAATGGGACAGCGGGACATGTGAACCCTATAACCGGGCGAAGTTTATTTAAAGGATAGCTAATATGTAAAACGTATTTACATAGTTAGTAAACGTTTATAGAACTGTTGTACATTTTTACAGCTTTTGAGCTTTCTATAGAAGGCGGGTCTTCATCCGGGCGACTCATAGTTACCAGGGCTAACAAGACTGCCTATTTTTGTGATCCTGAATATTTCTCGCCCAACGATGCAAAAATGGTATGTCAGCATCTTGGATATGATGATGGTGAGCGAGGACAATACTCTAGTGGAGATAGTACCATTTTAAAAGAGGCATGGAAAATACGGTTCGACTGTCCAAAGTGAGCTCATTTTTGTTTAGTTTCATTTCAATCTATCATAGTGATGTGACTCTGCATTTAAAGTGTAGCTCTCAACCCGCCATACGTGTTACAATCGATACTCTACGGTGGACATTTTAGTAAACCTATGCGTGAGACGTACTCGTGATCGGCACCGTAGAAGATCGCAAACTGGTCGCAGAGATGGAGATAGAGAAATGGGATTTAACGTCCACTCAACACAAATTAGGTCATTTCGGGAGCGACACATGGTTCAATTTATATTTCAATAATTCGCTTGTTTGTAAAGGTCTTCAGCAGTTGGAGGGATCCAGAGAACCCAGAGGAAACCCTACTCTTTGTTACATACAAGCGGGGAATCGAAACACGGGGTTTGCCCTTGTCAGCGGTGCAGGAAGAAGAGTCTGACAAGTACAGGACGAAAAATCGAGGTCCCGTGTTTACATAAAAGATCCCATGGCAATTGGAATTCGATGCAAGAGTAGGCCAGAGTGCCGCTACCCGGGCAAACCTTCCTTCATGGCGCACTGTATGACGTCCTATGCCCGTCTTCATTAGCCCAGCAGTTAAGGGCAGAACAGTGGGACGTTTAACCATATTTCATTTTATTTTCTATCTGTAGTTGGAAAGGCGACGGTCCCAGAAATCTGCAGGCTTGTCTAGAGGGTGAATGGAGCATGGAATCGTGGTGGAATGGATTTACAAATTGTCAATATAATTCTGCTAGAGTTACATGTAAAGGGAAAGGTTTGTAACTGTAATGTTATCTGAACTATTAATTAGACATTAAAAACAAGACCATAATCAAGTCTTGGTGGCATCGGATTTTAGCAAGATATTCACCATTTAAAAATTTAATTTGAAAATTAAGTCGCGAAAAAAACATATACCAGTGCCCTAGTTACCAATATGCACACATCTTGTCAAAACTAAAGACAGTGATAACTTGGCTCAGAATGGAGTAATTTGGCTAAAATTTCCAATATTTACTTTTTTTTTATCATCTTTTTTGAATTATTATAGCAAGAATGACCAACTTTTTATTAAACTTTTAACTAATGTATTTACCAATACGCCCCAGTATTTAACCATTGCGGGACCCAATATTATAAACCACAACATATTCTCCAACACGCCCAAGAAAGATTTATTATAACCCAATACCAATCTGGTTAAACAGATCCTATTTTGTTTCGTTTTATAGTTCAAAATTTCATTTTACTTGTCTTTACTACACTAGAATCTGGAAGAGTTGTTATCATTCCCGTGTTCCGAATGATGTGGGCGATTAGTCAATGAAACGATCTGTTAGGGCAAGCTTGAGGTGTGTTTTGCACAGAACTGTGTGTAGTCCACTAAAACATCAATGTTCATTGGTTAAACAACTGTCTGATGTCAAAACCCTCTTGTATGACCTCTGACGTGACTTATCACAAGAACCTGTCAGACCTTCATGTAGCGTAGGCCATCGAAAGTATAGAAAACGAAACGAAATATAGATCTGTATTTTATTCAGATTGAACCAATCAATTGAATTCGACTCACTAGTATCGATTTCGACCCTGTATTATCCTATATTTTCGAAAAGGTCCGAATTTTATACAATACGACTAGATCCAATATTATCGAATACGATCCAATATCCCCCACCAACTCCCCACACGCCCCCCTCCCCACACACACACAACCAAACACACACACAAATGAATCCAGTAGTGTCCATATTAAACTTAATATTACCTCCTTTATCCAATAATTATTGTCAACATGATTGAAATCTTGTGTTTCCACTTGTCTGGAATGAGAGAGAGAGAATGGGGTTTAGCGTCCACTCGACACAAAGTAGGTCATTTCGGGACTAACATATGGTTTAATTTTATTTCAATAATTTTCTTGCGCGTAGGGGTCTTTAACTGTTGGAGGAAACCAGAGGTCCCAGCGTAAACCCACGAGATTGGACAGGCGATCTTACTCCTTGTCACGTACGAACGGGGATTCGAAACCACGCCAGTTGACTCAAATGACAGGCTTTATGTGTCTGGAAGGAAGCCAGTGGCTCTGACAAGGGTCGTATTTTAATTGTTACAAGGTGCCCGTAGATTTTAATATTTCTCTTAATATCTTTCATTTTAGCATCGTCTGGCAACAATACCAGTCTGTGCTCTAATATTAAGTATTTTGAAATGGTTGAGAAAGATTGTGATGACGTCATAGATAATATAACACGTGCAGTTCAAATATCACCGATGTCAGCTTGTCAGTAAGTTATATTTCACAGAAATATTAGGATGCATATGTTTATAACCCATATATTATATAATATATAGCTTGTCCCTTTACTTTAAAATTTCAAGTCGTCACAAAAATGAAATGTAATTGGGGTTTAACGTCCTGCTGTTCTCTGCTCCGTATTGGGCTAATGAAGACGGTCATATGAGGGAAATTTTGCCCTGACAGCGGCACTACGGCCTACTCTTATACCGTATCGAATTCAAATTGTCTAGGGATCTTTTATGTTCACACCAATGCACTATGGTCTACTCTTACATCGAATTCCAATTTCCATGTGACCTCGATTTTTCGTCCTGTACTTGTCACATATCGTGATAGAGCCCACGAAGCGAGGCCGCTGTTGAGCGAGTCTTGATCACCCAGTTCCTAGGCACATATCGAGTAATGATAGGTTTATAAAGGGACTGGGTGATACAGACTTCTTTTGACTTCATTTCGTCGTGATTCCGGTCCGTTCAAGATATGAAAAGGCAAGTGAACACACTTTAAGTTTGATTTGTAATTAATAACGCTGTAAAATGACCAATTTAACTACAACGGAGGGTGTATAATGATCAAATAAAGTCTCGTTGGCAATTAAAACGATGGAAAGTCTTAGAATTAGTGAGTATTGTGAGATGATAACAGATGATATATCGTAAACCAGTCATAACAAAGATGGCGTCTGAATTACGTTTATTATACTATACTATATAGTCAAGCAGTAGTAAGAAGTTTTATTTTAATCCCTTCAAGTGCCTGTGTACAAGACATAACTTATGTGTGCATGATTGATATACAAAACATGAATTATTGATGTCATACGAAAATTGACTTGTGTACTAAACAAATTATTACTTATACCTGTTTTATAAAGAATGACTTCCCGATCGTATACATAATAACACTTTTGGTGTTATACAAAATAGGCTTTCTACAAAACATGTATCATAAAGAATATGTGTTAGCCAGCAATGCTCCAATCCCAATGTCTTTGCATTTTTCCCTAATTCTATTCGGTTTTTTTTTTCAGATATTTTCCAAGTCTTGTGAGTTGTTTATCAGAAAAGATGATCAGTCGAAATATTATGTGTACACAGAGTGATATCTTCAATGTATTGCGTCAGAATAGAGATGACATCAGAAATATTACTGGTGGTTTAAATACAGATGCTTGTGATGGTATGACGTGGCAGCCATCGACTGGTACAAGCAATACTACTGGTTGTAATACGTCACTATCATTGATGTCACGTGTTCTACCTCTTTGTTACCAAACACCGAATATGACTATAACCGACCCCATTAAGATACAACAACTTTGTAGGTAAGAATATCAAAATGTTAGTGAAATGAGGTTTACATTCCTCTTCTCTGCACCGATTGTACTGATAAAGACGGACAATTACAACTGCTGCCACGAGATCGTTTATGCGCATGTCAATCTTTACAAGGGACCCTTGATTTCATACCATCCTGCTTTTAGTAAATGTGTTCGAGGCAGAACCGTATCTTGCGGGATACAGGGGGTAAATTGCACCCCAGAAAAAAAGGGCGACCCAAAAAATGTCACACCCTCCTAATCCCCCCAAAAAATAATTTGGCAATCTTTCAATTCGAAAATAATACACTTGATTATGATCACACAGTGATGCTCTTAAGGCACTGATCAGTCGGTCGGTTTTAAGGGCGCCCTCTCCCCAATGGGTTCGGTTGCCCCTGATCAAAACATTCTTATGTCACTTACGTGGAGGCTGTGGCGCCCCACTTCTCTACTGCACCCCTACTTCTCTGCTGCACGGCCCTTGGTCGAGGTGAAGGTATGGGGATTTGAAAATAAAACTATTGCTACAGTAATGTGACTGTAATTTGCGCATTGGCTCGGTAGAATAATCAGACAATTATCCATTATCATCATCATCATATTCATTGTATTTTTTAATTTCTTTTTGCAGTCAAGGCGAGATGTTTATGAACTGCCTCGTGCGTGAATTAAAAACATCTAGCAACACGTCATGCAGAGTTGACGACATTGGTCAATTTTTTGCCATGAATCCAAAATTTGTCATGGAAAAGATAAAGTTTGATTTGTCGAAGTGTTCCATACAAACAGGAAATACAACTTCCGGTTTTCCCGGAAGTACCAATTCTACTACAGGTAAATTAACATTCAATTATAACACAAACACTATGATGTTTTCAAAACAAAAAAAGGGCCTTGGTTCGATGTGACTCCGATCGTTTTTACCTGAAATTGAATGTTCCGCAGAAAGCTCATACAATCTGCTACGAGATGGCGCCAATAACTGGTTTCCATTGAAAAAGTGACTTCGATCATTCTTCCCCTGGACTCTTTATATGTTTACCGTGTTTCCTGTATGTTTAACTCATCTTTTTACACGATTATATTTTATAACAATGGGTCATAACCTACTTATTAGATTAGATGAATTATTTGTATGTATTTATATAGCCTGGAGGTCGAGTGTTCGATCCCTGCATTGGCCGAGAAAGTTCATCTCGATTTTCCAGCGTGGTTTCCCCTTGTCAGTGATGCAGTGATGCAGAACGGAGGGCCTGACAAGGATAGCTGCCTAGTCGTTCGGATGGAACGGAAAACCGAGGTCCCGTGTACACATTGGAGTGCACGTAAAAGATCCCTTGGCAGTTGGAATTCGATATAAGAGTAGGCCGTAGTGCCGCTGCCCGGGCAAAATTTCCCTCATAGCACACTGTATGGCGTATGCCCGTCTTCCATTAGCCCAGGTTAGGTGCATAAGAGTAGGACGTTAAACCCCATTTCATTTCATTTCATGTATTTATACACACCAAGCACGTAATTAAATATTGAATATTTGTAAAACAGGAACTCGTATTGATAGATGTTCTAATGCCACGTATTTTGAAATGGTTGACAAAGATTGTGATGACGTCATAGATAATATAACAAGTGCAGTTCAAATATCGCAGATGTCAGCTTGTCAGTAAGTTATTATTTTTTATTAACAGGGTTAGTAAATTTGCTGATTGATAAGGAAATGATAACTACCTTCTTGCTGGTGCCTTTTGATATCGGGTGGGAGTGGGATTCGAATGGTTAACGCGTATCAATAGGTTTGTCATTGGGTCAAGTGACGTGATTTTGGTCCCCGGTTATACGTGACAAGGAGTAGGGTCACCTGTCCAACCTCTTGGGTTTTCTCCCACTGATAAAGACCCCTACGCGCAAGCGAATTATTGAAATAAGATTGAACCATATACTAGTCCGGAAATGACCTAGTGGACCCAATTCTGTATGTGTATCCTTGAAACTTATGGTGACCTTTACGACGAGATTACATTACCGACCGATCGGTCGAAACTACCGCGCGGTGTAGCTGTTACTACTGACAGATGTCGTACAAACTGTAGACCAATTCGGTGAGCCAACACCAATTAACTATCCATACGCTGTGTAATGTCGGCTCTTTTCTCAGAGGACTACCAAGTTCTTGATGATGTCGATTAGAACCCGATAGAATTTATTCCAAAGTTTCTTTTGAATGTTTCGTCGAAAAATAAAATTCTTAAATATTTTTCAGATATTTTCCAGATCTTGTGAGGTGTTTGTCAGAGAAAATGATCAGTCGAAATATTATCTGTACAGAAAGTGATATATTCACTGTATTACGTCAGAATAGAGATGACATCATGAATATTACTGGTGGTTTGAATACTGATGCGTGTGATGGTATGACGTGGCAGCCATCTACTGGTTGTACGTCATTACCATTGATGTCGCGTGTTCTACCTCAGTGTTATACGACACCGAATACGACCATAACGGATCCCGTTAAAATACAACAACTTTGTAGGTAAGTTGTGGTTTGGATTCTTATATGGTATATGATGAGCAGTATGGCCGCGTGTCCCAGCTCGTGCGTTTTCTCCGGGCCTTAAGATTCCTCCCATAGATAAAGACCCATTAAACGCAGGCGATTTATTAAAAAAAAAACCTGAATAAATTATTAATTTCGAAATGAACCCGAGTGTGTCGCTTGAAAGGATACACCACATGACATTCTCTATCCTTTTGTTCAAAGGTCTACACATTACTGTTACCTTTAAGGTCTTTAATAGGTCTATGCGTGCACGTAAAATATCCCTTGACAGGTTGGAATTCGATATAAGAGAAGGCAATAGCACACTGTATGCACTTGCGAATTACCCTATAGGCAGTGTAGGCAACTGCCTAGGGCCCAAGAAAAAACCAGGGCCCATAAAATTTTCGACGACCTTTTTAAATTTTATTTTTTTACATTGTTTAATTCACTGGTCTACGCTTTACGACGAACCTCACTCGGTTGTATCAGCTGTTCATTATGAAGGAAGCACTTGACTACTAGCGACAAAAATTACAGCTAGAATGTAGTAGGAAAAGAAAAGTATGGACGTATATCCTCGGAAATTTCGTTTTTCTTACAGTGGTCTTAGTTTTACTACGTCAAAACAGTCCCACAAAGGACCCAGCTGGTCGAGCTGCCTAGGGCCCACCAGAGCCTTGATCTGCCTCTGACTGTATGGCGTATACAGTCTTCATGAGCCTAGTTCTAGTTTCCGCCCAATAACTAAGCGATTATCATCTTTAATAACACTATTATATTTTGTTTTTTGTAGTCAAGGCGAGATGTTCATGAACTGTCTGGTGGGCGCATTAAAAGATTCTGGTAACATCGTATGTAAAGTTGAGGACATTGGTCAATTTTTTGCTATGAATCCAACATTTGTTATGGAGAAGTTAAAGTTTGATTTGTCCCAATGTTCTATTCAAGGAAAAAAAAATACAACTTCCGTAAATCCCGACATCGGAAATTCTATTACAGGTAAATTAGCCTTTATATTTTGGAAGAAGGATAACACTGTTAAAAAATCATGGAGGCTACAAACTTTTCGAAATTGATACTTCCAGGGTATCTCACAACATTTGTTTTACCATATCACCCAAGATATCTGTAGCGATAATAGAGATAATTCTTCGCACATTCAAATAAATCCGGGGCACGGTGGTTCAGTGTTCAATCCCTGCATTGCCTGAGAAAGACCATAGAGATTTTCCGGCATGATTCAGATATCCTGTAATATTGCTGAAGTAATGGCCCGAGAAATCCCTCTCTGGTCATTGCTGGATTGGCTTCTGATACATGAGCTTTTGAAGGAACATGTCTATTCTTCCCGCGTTCAATCAAATCTATCACAAGTCTGCAAGATTACAGCCCTTCGTTTAGTCTCAGTCTTCCCTATTATATCTTTGGACAGTGATTTAAGGTATAAAAAACCGCGAAAGTATGCTCGGCTTCAAACAGAATGTTTACATTGTATGCGATTTCATAGCCTCGTTTGTCACGCAATTGGCTTTTCAGCAATATTCTGCTATGCACTGGTTCATTGGGCTATGCACTGGTTGAATATGTAAACATATTTGGTCAAATTTGGAGTCCCGTTTAAAGCGTAATGGTATTGTTACGTAACGTTATGTAAACATATTATTTGGTCCAATTTGAAGCTCTGTTTAAAGCGTAATGACATTGTTGCGCACTTACCTATTAGTTGTCATTCATAATTTGGAACAGACATTTGCTTTCGTTAAAGCAGTGATTAGTGGTATTAGGTATAATCAAACGAAACACTGCGAGGAGTATGTATAACAGTAGGACGTAGTGCCTCTCAGAGTCCACCAAGCTAAGGGTTATATAAGAGTCTTCTTTCAAGAATTATTAAATTTTATTTTCTGAAAGACATCAAGACTTCCGAATTTCATATTGTGATTCCCACAAAGTAACACGTCAAGCACATGATTAAATATTGAATATTTGTAAAACAGGAAGTCGTATTGATAGATGTTCTAATGCCACGTATTTTGAAATGGTTGACAAAGATTGTGATGACGTCATAGATAATATAACACGTGCAGTTCAAATATCGCAGATGTCAGCTTGTCAGTAAGTTGTTTTTTTATTAACCGGGTCAGTAAATCTGCTATTGAACATTTTCTCCCAGTCTACATTCTACCTCTACAAAAATGATCACACTACCATCTTGCAGGTTGCAAATGTCCTACAACATTACAGTAAATCTGATTGTAGGGTCTGTTTTTTCGCGTCTGCTTACTAACTTGGAAGAAATATTAAATCTACTATCAGACTGGGCACGTTTACGCCGAGTCTACTTCCTACATTGAATAGGGAATTGAATGGTCGAACGGTTAGCACATGTGTGCTGTATCATAAGGTCTGTCATTGAATCAACTGGCGTGGTTTCTAATCCCCGGTTGTACGTGACAAGGAGTAGGGTCGCCTGTCCAACCTCGTGGGTTTTCTCCGGGTTCTCCGGTTTCCTTCCACTGCTACACTCGGCAAACCTCGGAAGATTTCGGGCAATCTAACCTCGGCTGTATTATGAATTCCGCCATATTGGAACTACTTTAAAGGTCCCGGATGAAACATGGCTGCGCCCATTCCGAACACAAGTTGGCGACCTATTTGGCTAGCGACCTATTCGACCGATCCAGCTGTAAGATAATGACGAAATTACACTTCTATTCTGAGCTAAAGGAATGGATAAAAAATATTATATTCTACTTTCATTTGATAGACATAACGTTGGATTTTATTGGTTGATAAATAGATGAGTTAAGGCGACTGTTGTCTTTATTCTAAATAGGTTTCCAACGAACAGGTTGCAGCTCGATCGGTCGAATAGGTCGCTAGCCGAATAGGTTCCCAATTTGTGTAATAACGTCAAGTTTTCCTGTTAAAGTAAACCGGTAGCCGCATCGCAAATGTATGGGCGTAGGTACATATCGCTTACTGTCATACAGCCGAGGCTAGATGTAGTTCACGGAATCTGCCGAGATTTGCCGAGTGCCACTGCTAAAGACCATACGCGCAAGCGAATTATTGAAATAGAATTAAACCATATGTTGGTCCCGAAATGACCTATTTTCTGTAGAGAGGACCGTTAAACCAACCCTCTCTCTCCTCCTCCCTCTCTCCCCCTCTCTCTCTCCCTCGCTCTCTACATTGAACAAAATGATAAGACTACCATCCTGGGGGTGGCCATTTACCACATCCGGCTTCTGTACCTTACATATAGCGGATCTTATTTGATTGATTTCTGCATTTACCCACCCTATCCTTACATTGAATTAGAATTATTAGATGGATGCCTTGAAAGCCAAGTTTAACTGGAGCGGGGCCCTGGGCCTGGCAAGAATCTCGGAGCCCTTAACGCGACGAAAATATTATTATTTATCCTTTTGAATGGCACGAATGGGTAACACACAATTAAACGGTCTGTAATACAAGAATAACTACGTAATATCTGATCACATTCGAAATCTATTAAGTTCCGAATGGCATACAATGGCATACATATAACATCACATAGAAGGTTGAATCTATTTTTGTCATGAACCGCGGGACCCCTAAACTGGGGGGCCCTGGGCTTGTGTCCTTCAAGCCCATGCCTAGGTTGGGCTTTGGATGCCTTTGCCCCGTGGTTACATAACTGAAAGATCAGAACGTAATCTGTTCCATTCGATTTGAAGTCTGTGTCGTTTATGATGTAGTCGATCGCTTTCTGTATTTATGCAAATTATCATTACATTGAATCTAATGGTGGCCTTTACATTATTAAACGATAGGTCGAAATTATCGCACGGTGTAGCTTTCTTTCACAGTTGACGAATGCAGACTAATTTGCACGTTCCAGGACACCTGAATCCACCCAAGTAACTATTCATTTGTGGTGTAATGTCTGTGGGGTTTTTTAACAGAAGACCCTGATTTCTGTCTTTTCAACATTTTCATTTGGTTCCTTCTTCACATAGTAAAAGATTATTCTTGAATATTTTTTCAGATATTTTCCGAGTCTTGTGAGTTGTTTATCAGAGAAAATGATCAATCGAAATATTATTTGTACAGAAAGTGATATATTCACTGTATTACGTCAGAATAGAGATGACATCATAAATATTACTGGTGGTTTAAATACTGATGCTTGTGATGGTATGACGTGGCAGCCATCTACTGGTTGTACGTCATTGTCGTTAATATCACGTGTTCTACCCCAGTGTTATACCACACCTAATACTCCTATAACTGATCCGTCGATAATACCACAAATGTGCAGGTAAGTAGTGTTAAAAAACTACATGACATTTAAGCTTGTTCACATCAAATTTCCTTTTTTCGGACGTTTCTATCTCTCTTTCTCACATTATCCATATGTACAAAAACACTCTAAAATTTATTTTATCCATACTTTGGTCCCTATAAATGTCGTGATATCACACATTATGTTCTCCAGTTTCCTCCCACTGCTAAAGATGTCTATGCGCAAGCGAATTATTGAAATAAAATTGAACCATATGTTAGTCCCGAAATGACCTCTCTCACTGACTCACACACTCACCCAGTCGCTCACTCGCCCAGTCACTCACTCACTCAGGCAGTCACTCACTCAGTCAGTCAGGAAACAAACATCAAATAATTCGAATTGGCAAAAGATGCAAATAGGTCTGATTTACAATTAAGATTTAATGTCTGAATCTTATTTTAAGACGGGTAGGGGAACCAAATGGAGTTATTTCCCTTGATTCATATCCCACTGATGACGGTTGAATGTTAATCTGACAATGCTTGATTCTAGGGACTCTATTGTAGTTGTAAGATTTCACATATTATTTCAAAGAAGAAACCCTCGCGCTCTTTCTCCGGTTTTCTCCCACTGTTAAGTAAAACTGAACCTAGGTTGTGTCGTTACCCCCCACCTCTCTCTCTCTCTCTCTCTCTCTCTCTCTCTCTCTCTCTATCTCTCTCTCTCTCTCTCTCTCTCTCTCATTAATGTATATGTATTATATTTTTCAGTCAAGCCCCATCAGTTATACAGTGTCTTCAAGGAGAACTGTTAAAACTGGATATCACGTGCTCGCTAGATATCTCGTTAGTCATTCAAAATCAACAATGGTTTACAGAAAAATTTGGATTCGACATCTCAGTGTGTTTCACATCTGCAGCATAACAAGGCTCTAGAAGAATGGATGAGACAAAAAGAAGGGAAAAAAAGAAATAAAGAACATAAGCATCATGCCAACGGCGGGAAATATAAAGAATATACTTTATGACCATCATGCCGGCTTCTTTAGGCAAAACTATCTCTCGGCCTCCGTAAATTGGTGACATGTTAAACAACCAGCCTCTTAAATATGTAATCTGTCTACTCTGAACTCAAACTTACTGGGAAATGACAATTTAAGGCCTCCGTTTAAGGAGAACAAAATAGAAGGAATATGAATAGAATCAATTGGTGGTCTGATTCCTTGTCGTATTAACTCTACTTTCACTTCAGTTTATTTTGTTTGTTTTCTATGGTAAAGTGCTAGGTGTTTTGTTTGTTACTATTGCTTATTCCGTTTATGATATATGCTACAAACTACTTAACTTATCGGTAGTATCTTACGACTAGATTTACCAATAGGTCTAGTAGGTCGTTGGCCTAAAGCCCACGGGCTTCTGGAGGCCCCTTAATACTAATTCAAATCACGCAGCGTGCCAGTGTGTAACCATGTTCATGTATATACCGGGTATTTCATTGTATTCAAAAACATAAGGGCCCATGTACAATAAATATAGGCACAGACCTAGAAGCCGGGAAGGGGACTGAAGATTCTGTTTGAATAAGACCAGGGCATCTTTTTTTTAAATTTTAAATTAATGTAAAGTTCACATTACTTTATATTTCCCATCAGGCGGTCATTTTCTTTATCTTGTAATTATTATATTCATCCAGGAACATCAAAGCCAAGGTGGTATTATCCTTCGTGATTTTTGTTTGTCGATATTTAGATAACACTTTTCAGATTTGTTTGTCTAAAAATAGCCAAGTAATATATTGTTCATTATATTGTTCAAACATTATAACCTCAGTTTGTATGTTCAGTTACATTTTGTTATTCGTTAATCATTCGTGAAAACAGTGTATATAGCCATCAGTCGATAAAATCGTTTAAATAATTGTATTATAAACCCACATATTGTGTACTATATTATTTTTATACAAAATGTTTAACAGTGCTAGAATATAATAACTCGAATCGTGATCAAATGTTTATTGTATATAAGGTTCACAGAAAAGTTATATTACGGTTAATAAACCATCGATGGCATCTAACTTTTTATTGTTATTATTTCGTTTTATGATACGGGGGAGAGCTTGGTGGGTAGTGGAGGGGGTGTCATTAAGTCGTGGTTTTAATTCACATCTGGTACGAGTATGGTCGCGTGTGCAGCGTTTGAGATGTCCAGTTATGCGATTGCAACAAGAGAACACATTTGAAAACCCACGAGGTTGGTGCGGGTAGTGTTCTAATTATTTATCAATGTATGAGTCTAAAACATCATACCATTGACAACTTGTTCTGCATTGAATAACCAGATATGTCTTCAACTGCAAGGATAGGATCAAAATCACAACAGACGCACTTTAGACGATTCCTCGACACACAATTTAACAAACGCACTGGTTCCAATGACACAGATCCCACAAAAAACTAATAACAATGACACAGATCCCACAAAACACTAATACCAATGACAGAGATCTGACTAAAAACAACAGTGCCAATGACACCGATCCGACAAAACACACGCACTAGTATCAATGACATGGATCCGACAAAACACACGCACTAGTATCAATAACACAGATCCGACAAAACACACACACTAATATCGATGACACATATCCCACGCACTAGTACCAATGCCACAGATCCGACAAATTACACGCACTAATACCAATACCACAGATCCGACAAAACACACGCACTAGTATCAATGACATATCCGACAAATCACACGTACTATACCACAGATCAGAGAGAGTGAGAGATATGGGATTTAACGTCCATTCGACACAACTAGGTCATTTTCGGGACTAACATATGGTTTTTTTAACTTTTATTTCAATAATTCGCTTGCGCGTAGGAGTCTTTAGCAGTGGGAGGAAACCGGAGTGCCCGGAGAAAACCCACGAGGTTGAGGAGGCGCCCCTATCTCCATGCCACATACGCTCACACCAGGGCTCGAAACCACAGCCGCAAGGCAGAGGTGACCGGCCAGCTAGAGGTCGAAGCGCGGCACTCTAGACCACTAGGCCATCCCAACCCCCCACCACAGATCAGACAAATCACACGCACTAGTACCAATACCACAGATCCGACAAAACACATGCAGCCTATAAAGGAAATGTGGGATTAATTTACATGGTTAATTAGATCATAGCCGGTTCGAGCCTTAACAGAAGCATAATGTACAGAGTTAAAAAGTCGATATCATATATTATCAAAGCAGCTGGGGATCAAAAAGTACTATGTACCTAAATGATCGTTCAATTTGATGAAATTATAGAGCATTTTGACACACTGCTTCCTAAATGCAGAATCCCCTGTTGACTAGGAATAGGGTCCTCCGGGTCTGTCCAACCTCGTGGATTTTCTCCGGATCCTCCGGTTTCCTCCCACTCTTTAAAAACCCTTAGGCGCAAGCGAATTATAGAAATAAAATTAAACCATATGAGAGTCCCGAAATGGCCTAATTTGTGTCGCGTGGACGTTAAACCCCATTTCTCTCTCTTTCCTAAATGCAGAGAAAATCTATTCCATCAATATTAATAAGATTCCCCATGCTGGATATTTGACATAGTTAACGTTAATATGATGTTATAGATTTGTTTTTACGATTGTCTGCCTCATGGCCGTGGAATGAGCTAACGTCTAATTCTTAGACCATCACCGATAAAGGTCAAGTATATTAGTCGACTGCTGTCATCCAAGGGTTAATAGAACCGATGCTACGATCATATCTTAAGCCGGCTTTACACTCATCCGATTTTGTAGTTAGTCGATTTTGTAGTTTGTGGATTTTGAAGGTGGTCGATTTTGTGGTGGATAATAAACACAAAAATACTTTTCTCGATTAACAAGGCTAATGACCATGGGAGGGTGGGGGAGAAAGAGAGCGATATGTACACTCGACACAAAGAAAGCCATTTCGGGACTAACATATGGCTAAATTTTATTTCATTAATGCACTTGCGCGTAGGGGTCTTTTTAGCGGGGGGGGGGGCGGAGGACCCGGGGAAAATCCACGAGGTTTAACGTACAGCTGGGGAATCGAAATAACGGCGTTTGATTCAATGTCAGACCTTATGATACAACGCGCACGCCCTAGCCATTCGGCCATCCAACCCCCTTGTTCGGAGTATGGAAGACTTTATTGTCCCGGTTGGTGCATAAAAGTAAAAGTGTATCCAACATTTTGAACATTGCTATTACCGTAAAGAGAAAGTCTTGGAGCTACATTTACATCTCCATTACCAGCTAAAATTAATTCAGTTTGAAACTTTCCTCACAAATGCAATGGGTATTTCGTGTTGGGCTTTCAACAAAATATAGCAAATAAAAGGTTTATTGAAAGAAATCTTATTGATCCCTTCTTTCATTATAACCGTTCTTTCATCTAAGTACTCATGATGCGAAGAAGTTCTGCTTTTCAGCTACGTTAATTAATATATTTCATTGGATTGTATCGTTCCGTTATGTATCGAAAAGTGCTAATAACGAAGATTGTTGGACCGGACTAAAATTTCCAGATATAACTGTAAAACTGTGAATCTGAGCTGATTAATTCCTGGTCATATAAAATAAGTCGTTCAGTCGGAATAGAACAAGTCTAATCTTTGCCCCATCAACGATAAATTGATCCAGCAGTCTTCAAGACATATCGATTTTCTTGAATAGACAGCAGGAATACACTATGGTGGTTGCTTCCTTCACTAGCGGTATTACAGGATGCAATAATACATGTTATGATTTGAACGAAACTGACCTCTTCGGTTAATGTTGATTTTCTGTTCGGTGAATCTGCAGTCATACATGGGAGCCGCGGTGATTCCGTGATAAGAAATGAAATGAAATGCAATGGGGTTTAACGTCTTACTGTTCTGCTCCTAACCTGGGCTAATGAAGACGGGCATAACCCATACAGTGTGCTATAACGGAAATTTTGCCCGGGCAACGGCGCTACGGCCTACTCTTAATCTTATATCGAATTCCAGTTGCCAAGGGATCTTTTACATGCATGCCAATTTATACCTCGGTTTTTCGTCCAATCCGAACGACTAGACAGCTGTCCTTGTCAGGCCCTCCGCCTTGCATCACTGACAAGGGGGAACCACCCCAGAAAATCTTGATGAACTTTCTCGGCCAATGCAGTGATCGAACACCCGACCTCTAGGCGTCCCGTGATAAGATGTTGGCGAGCTAACCAGGATGTCTTGGGTGGTTCGATCCTGTGTTTGTAGACAATGTCCTCGCGGTTTGCCCTTGTCAGTGACTCAGAGCGGAGACCCGTTCAACGATCTTTAAGACAGCGTGTAGTCGTTCGAATGGTATACATAAAACAAACGAGGACCCCCTGAACACGTTAACGTGTGCAGAGAGAAATGGGGTTTAACGTCCACTCGACACCAATTAGGTCATTTCGAGAATAACATATGGTTTTAATTTTATTTCAATAATTTGCTTGCGCGTAGCTAGGGGTCTTTAACAGTGGGAGGAAACCGTTGGACCCGGAAAAACCCAACGAGGTTGGAATAACAGATTTTTCATTAGGCCAGTCGCTTCAGAAAAGTTATACAGACTGTGATAAAGGTAACCCTACCCTTCTTGATTTTACGCCCACCAACGTTTTGCTCCGGGGGATATTTTGGCCTCCTGTCTACAATTTGTTGCAATATATGTAGAAATAATTAATTAGTTAACATGGGTTACTTCAACAAAAATAATAGTCTTGATTGTATACTCTCGTGGAAGACGCTCTTGGGTTTTATAAACTTTTGTACATAATAACCTTTTAATTCTCTCGAGTGCGGAGGGGGTGTCGAACCACATGGGGTTTCTCTGTGTCCACTGGTTCCTCCCAGATCTTAATGTCCCTATTTGCAAGCGAATTAATGAGATAAATTGAACCGTGTTTTAGTCTCCCATAATGACTTAGTTTGTGTCGAGTGGGGGATCACGTGGCTAACTGGGTAAGGCGCTTGCTCGCTAGCCTGGAGTTCGGGTGTTCGGTCCCTGCATTGGCCGAGAAAGTTCATCCAGATTTTCTGGCGTGGTTCGCCTTGTCAGTGATGCAGGGCAGAGGGCCTGACAAGGAAAGCTGCTAGTCGTTCGGACGAAAAACCGAGGTCCCGTGTACACATTGGTGTGCACGTAAAAGATCTATTGGCAGTTGGAATTCGATATAATTTTAGGGCGTAGCGGCGCTGCCCGGACAAAAGTTTCCTCATAGCACACTGTATGGCGTATGCCCGTCTCCCATTTGCCCGGATTAGGTGCAGAAGAGTAAGATGTTAAACCCCATTTCATTTCATTTCATTTGTGTCGAGTGGATGTTACCACATCTCTCTATCTCACTCTCTCTCTCTCTCTCAATATCGGGGGTTGACCTAGTGGTCTAGAGTGTCGCGCTTCGACCTCTAGCTGGCCGGTCACCTCGGGCTTGCGGCTGTGGTTTCGATCCCTGGTGTGAGCGTATGTGGCATGGAGATAGGGGCGCCTTCTCAACCTCGTGGGTTTCATCCTGGCACTCCGGTTTCCGCCCACTGCTAAAGACCCCTACGCGCAAGCGAATTGTTGAAATAAAGTTGAACCATATGTTATTCCCGAAATGACCCAGTTTGTGTCGAGTGGACGTTAAACCCCATTTCTCTCTCTCTCTCTCTCTCTCTCTCTCTCTCTCAATATGGTGCAATATTGATGACGTCCTTAGAATCCAGGCTGGCAACCGCATGACTCATATCACAAAATTTGAGAGTGTTGTGCAATTATAAATACAGTTTCTAAAAATAAGATGAAATGTGATGAAATAAATTGAAACCACGTCACTTGACTTAATGACATTCTGGATGCCTTCCAAATATTCGGCCTCATTCTTGTGGCCGGCCTCGCCTGTCCAGCCTCGTGGGTTGTTTCCTCCCATTGCTAAAGACCCCTACGCGCAAGCGAATTATTGAAATAAATTTAAATCATATGTTATAGTCTCGAAATGACCTAGCGCAATCTAGGTGAATTCGTACGCATTCGAGGCACCTTCGAGGTGATTCCAAATATTCTGAATGTTCTGACTGCATTCTAACATCATTTTAAATATTTCTGGCCTGGCGCATTTGAGAGTTAATACACCCGGTGGGTGCAAGAATCATTCAAGGCGAGTTCGAAGCGCATTTCAAGTATTCGGATTGCTTTCTTTCAACAGGTTTGGTCAAATTAACCACTCCCCAATTCTGAATGTAGTGAGAACTTTGGGAATTCTTCATTCCGGCTTGATTCCTGCTGATTCCGACAACGTATGATCGGGGCAGAGCATGTTTTTTGTTATATCTAAACAAGTTTAAGGCGGTTTTTATGGAGTACAACGCCATTGAAATATAATTTACGCGACAATTTGTCCTATCGAAACAAACGAAATACTTCTACTGTTAATTGAGACTAGCATACGGTGTTTTAACCCGGGCTGCGGTGCCGTTTCCGCCGCTTATACCTCGAATTACTACTTTTACATGCATGCTAACTAACATAAAAACGGGTGATGATCGATTTTACGTTAATGCCAACTGTCAGAGAACACTTGACATCCAAGCTCACAGACCGAAAATAATTTAATGAAATATTCCGAGACTCTTTGCTATCGACACCCAGGTTTGAACCCTAGACCATTCCAATAACAGATTTTTCTCGTGTTTTTTGTTGACTTGTTTGTAAAAGAACCACTGATAGTTGGCATTCGATGCAAAGCACTGCAGGCGAAAGCGCCACTGTCTATATAGGCAAATTTGCCCGCATAGGACTTTGTGTGGCGTATTCCCGTAGACTTTAATTTTCTGGTTGGAATAGAATAGCTTGATATTAAAGCTCATTACATTTACATATTAAAACCATTGGGGAAATCAATGGCTGGCCATAAACTGGGCTGTTTGAGGGTGAAGCAGATGTAGATTATTATTTTGACCTTTGTATAATTACTGACGATTGTGTAATAAGCGATCGTTTGAACAACAGTGTTGTCAATAGAGCATGGCATCCCATAAGCAAATATCAACAATTATATTACATTACAATATTAAGCGCACCGGGAGTGGTGCCAACGACAGAACGGTCATATAACGGTTCCGCGTAAAAAGGAATTACCCATAATTATTTGCAATGTCTCAATTTGTATGGCAACTTGCGGTAACTATATGGACACAGCTCACTAAATATTTTTACGCCGTCACCAACGAATGTAGGGCGAAAATTATTTTTAGTCTTTCTCTCCCACTTTTGTAAAGCGCTTTTTGTTGACTTTTTGGTGTAGCATAGAGGAAAGGGGTTTGCAAATACATGTTCTGCCAGGTTTTGGTAGAATATTCATTATTTTGAACCTGGTCCTGCAATGACCAGGCCTCTCTCTCTCTCTCTCTCTCTCTCTCTCTCTCTCTCTTGATTTCGTTTCTTCATAATATATTTCGTCATATTTTATGCTGTTAAGCGATGAATAACTCAAAATATAGAAACCGTATTTATCATTACACAAGACTTAGAAATTATCTGACATGAGTCATGGTGTTGAGAACATGGAGTATAAGTACGTCGTCTATATTGCACCATAGGTCAGAGGTTATAAGTCCATATTCTTCTAACTCCTACTAGTTGTACGCGGTAACCCATTCACTTAATTTAAATCAATTTAAATTTAATTTAAACACATTTTATTGTTCAATAAAGAACTGAATAAGACACAAGTTATAAAAGTTTTCTCCAATACATATATATTACATAAATGAGAGAGAGAGAGAGAGAGAGAGAGAGAGAGAGAGAGAGAGAGAGAGAGAGAGAGAGAGAGAGAGAGAGAGGAGAGAGAGAGAGAGAGAGATGGGGTTTAACGTCCACTCGACACAAACTAGGTTATTTCGGGACAAACACTTGTTTCAATTTTATTTCAATAATTCGCTTGCGCGTAGGGGTCTTTAGCAGTGGGAGGAAACCGGAGGACCCGGAGAAAACCAACGAGTGCTTACCATTCGGCCATTCAACCCCCCAACATAAATGAATTTAGATATTATTGAATTGATTCAGAGAAGAATATATCCAATGTCTTAATATTTCAGCAGGATGATGGTCTTGTGAAGAACAATGTACACATTGTCGTGCACGTAAAAGAACCATTGACATTTGAAATTCGATATAAGAGTAGGTCTTAACACCGCCTGTAAAGTCAACATTTCCCTTATAGCACAGTGTATGTCGATGCAGAATACTTGGATGTTAAATTCCATTCAATTTTTCCCCTTGTCAGTGATGCAGGACAGAGACCCTAACAAAAAAAACTGCAAAATCGTTCGGATGGGACGAAAACCCAAGGCCCCGTGTACACATTGGCGCGTACATAAAAGATCCCTTGACAGTTGGAATTCGGTACAAGGGTAGGCCGTAGTGCCGCTCTCCGGGCAATTTTCCTCATAGCACACTGTATGGTGTATGCCCGTCTTCATCAGCCCAGTTTGAAGCGGAACAGTTGGACAATAAACCCCATTTCATTTCATTTTCCGAACATTATGATAATATTCTGGAAGGACCGTGTCTTGAATGGTCTGTATGTATACATGCGCATAAGCACGAGATACCTGCTCCCCTCATTATTTTTGCCTGAAAGTTTATGACAGACAGACAGAAATGGGGTTTAACGTCCACTCGACACAAACTAGGTCATTTCGGGACTAAGAAAGTTTATGACGGCCATTTGATAATATGGTTGATTCTCGTGGGTTTTCGCTGGTTCCTCCGGTTTCCTCTCACCCAAAGACCCCCACGCGCACGCGAGTTATTGCAGCAAAATTGAACCACGTGTTAGTTCCGAAATTAAATAACCTAGTCCTGAAATAACCTAGTTTGTGTCGAGTGGGCGTTAAACTCTCTCTCTCTCTCTCTCTCTCTCTCTCTCTCTCTCTCTCTCAAATTTTAATTCTGTTTTCATAATTACCTTATCTAAATACCTAATTTTGAGAACATCATAGCTCGGATTTGATTTTTTCAGAAAGAAATGTGAATGAAGCAACAAGACCTTCAGTAGATTAGTCTGGAATGTCAGCAATTTTTGTTAGTTTCTGTTCGACTTAATAGGTCAATTATCATGTATAATCTAGCAGTAATCATGCAATAAATATGCACATAATACAACATGGAGGCCTGTTTATAACGTTTCGGGAGCCGGGTTGTTCAATACGTAAGAGTCATCGGGTTCCCTCCTTGTACTGGCCGAGAATGTTCCGATGTGGTTTTCCAAGTTGTGCAGGACATGGGTTCTTAGCGTGGGTACAGTTTCCCTCTTTGTACACTGTCAGGCGCGGATACAGAGGGGGGCGCACCCGGCGCACGCCCCCTCTATTTTTTTGCAGTGGCGAACAATTTTTAGCTCCATATATTCTCGCGGGAAAGGAGAACAAAAACAGTTTAGGTTGGAAATCGTAGTACTAGTATGAAATTAGTCCTTGTGGGCATTTTTGTCCACTCAAAAATCATGGGTCGGGCTTCGCACTCCCAACTTGGTGCAGCACGCCCCCTCTTTCTGAAAATCCTGGATCCGCCCCTGACTGTATCGGGTATGCATGTCATCATTAATGCATTCGAAACAGAGCAGTGGGACGTTAATTTCAATTCATGACTAAGTATTATTACAGAGATGTCATCGCCATAGTTCAGCATTGAGCAGAGTAACACGAGGGCGACGGCGTTCATTGCGTTGTTGAAATTTAACTCCAAACTGTTCCCAAATATGTAAAGAGGTTAGTGACCCACATACACGGTATTTTAATAAGTATAACGATTTGTTAATAGTACATGCTAACATGTTAATATGAATATACTTAAGTACATACTTAGTATTGTTTATGTGTTTAACAATGGCAAATAATCACAAAAATTAGGACCGAAAGAGTAAGCGAGATATTTTTCGTGCGCGTGCCATGGTGCCTAAAGGAGCTAAATCGCTAACATTTGGGACCTTTAAATTGACACAGATAGATCGCAACGTAATATGAATTATATAAATTGATTTACATTCAATTGTTTTCGTTTTACCCTTATTTCAAATCAGTTTTCTTGATGAAATACGCCAGAAATCTCAATCGAATGGTTATCTCTACCGTCTGGTTATTCCAGTCTACATGGAATTTATTGCGCATTCTATCCAAATAAGAAATGGCGTCACCGTTTGACATGACTTGTGGAACATGTCTAGCCTCGTTCTTCGCGACCCTTGTTGCAAATGGGACTGTAGTGCATTATGGTACACGATTCGTGTACCAATGGTAAAATTTCCATGTGTCTTAAATATTGGATATCAGAAGCTCATCTTTTCCCGGTAAGATCACAACATCAATGTTGATTAAATTGACAAATAATTCGTGTTTTCATTGGCGGAGACTTTGGATGATATTGAGTCAGATTAGGGGTCAAGGATGTAGTGTTGGCCGAGAAAGTTTCCAGGACTTTTACAGCATAGTTACTCCTCATCAGTCGCTTGTTTCGCAGGACGATTGGTCTGGCATTGACAGCGTCTAGTTATTCGAGTAAAACGAAAAACCGAGGTCCCTTGCATGAATCAATCTGTTTTACAGCCTGTCATATACCATCCATTTTAAAGCCTTCTATAACGGCCCGGTATAAAGCCTACTAAAATCATTAATTCACCCACCCTAAAACTTACTTCGGTTGCGCGGACGTCCAAACTATCGCTTCAGAGAGCTGTGGTGGGCGTCTAAACTATCGTTTTAGTGGGTATTGTCGGACGTCTAAATTATCGTTTCAGTTAGATGTGACGGGCGTCTTAACTATCGTTTCATCGCGTAATTACGGAAATCTGAACTATCGTTTCAGTAAGACGTAGTGACGGGCATCTCGTTTCAGAGAGTTGTGGCGGACGACAAAACTATCATTTGAGTAAGAGTTTCTAAACTATGTTTTAATAAGTATTGCCCGATGTCCAAACTATCGTTTCACTTAGTAGCGGTGAGCGTCGTGCAGGGGGTGGGGGGTCAGGGTATTATTGTCGTTTCTCAAAGACCTGAAAATGCATATTTTCTTCTATGGCCATTCTCTGTATCACCCTATGGCACGAAACAATAGTCAGAAGAACATTTTATACTCTACATTAAACAGTTGTCTGAAACATTAAGAAAATGAAATCAAATAAAATGGGGTTTAACGTCCTATTGTTCTGCTCCGACTGGGCTAATGACATGAACACGGGCATACGCCATGCATTGTGCTATGAGGGTAATGTTGACAGCACAGTGCTACAGCCTGGTCTTAATTCGAATTCCATCTGTCGAGGAAATCCAGCCTGAAACATCCCAAACGCAAGGATCGATCTCTGTTTATTATACAAACGGGGGTTAATGGTTACAGTGTACAGTTTGGAGTCGGATGTATATGGATTTTGAACCTGCGACACATCTTTGTAAGGAAGTCCTGTTTCTATTCTAAGTGGAATATTGTTAAATATGGTACAATATTGACGAAGT
The DNA here is from genome assembly GCA_963678685.1 of Patella ulyssiponensis. Taxonomy (NCBI): domain Eukaryota; kingdom Metazoa; phylum Mollusca; class Gastropoda; family Patellidae; genus Patella; species Patella ulyssiponensis. The sequence continues at coordinate 15,509,898 of OY783229.1, read as the reverse complement.
ACGTCCGGGTTGGCAACACTGTGACTCATGTGACTCATGTAATTTCAGAATCTTGTGCAATAACAGTTTGTAGATGGTTTCTTATTTATCGCTTAACGGCATAAAAATTTAATGAAATGTGATGAAAAAATTTGAAACCGGGAACCTTATCATCCAATGGGCCCGCGTTTATCGAATTCGGTTACCTATCCACGGAAATTATTTAGGGTGTATTCAAAATGAATAGGCGTTTTGAAAATGAATAACATTTCCTTCCCCAATATCAATCACTTTATGTACATTCATGGTCTATTAATATCTACATTTAGGTCCTTTAACGCGCCTGACTGTCAGTAAACATGGAGAAGTTACAGATGTGAAATGTTTTATGTGACTCCCAAATCATCCTTCACTTGTATTCGTGTCCAAGAGAAGTGTGAGGAATTTGGGTGACTCTACTTAGAAGAAACGCACCTACTTACAGCTATTATCACAAGTGTCCAATATACTCATTTAAAATCACTTGAAAAATTGTCGACTCGTAATTTGTGAGAGGATGAGAATCATTGACCTTGTAAATCGACAAGTTTTGCACTATAATTAATATATTAAATATATATTATTGAAGATTCAGATAAAGTTCGTATTTGAGCTTCCGTATTTATAGAAAATTTCATTCAAATTAAATTATTCTGAGTCAAGTTATCACTGTTTGAAATTGTTGAAAAAGATGTGGCAAATTTTGTTTATTGCCGTATCAACGTTAATCGAGACTCGTGTCCCCACTTTTAAATTAAATCATTAAATGGCGAACGCATTTCAATCGATTCAAATCTCTGCCACCCGACGGTTTGATATTATCGGATTTTTAAGTTAAAAAAATGTAGAAATAATAATTTAATAACATTTGAAGCAAAGATAGACGTTCACTATAGGAAGATTTAGCTATAGAATAACGTATCTTTAATAAAAACGATGACTTCCGGGCCAGATTAAAGTGGCATTAGTTAAGATTAAATAATTTAAAAATAGATAATGCAAACAGAATATTTTGAAAATTCCAGTTCAATTTATTTACTCTGAACCGAGATATTAGCGTTTCAATTTTACGCTAGAATCAAAATCTTGATTATCCATTTTTACGGTGTTTTCATCCATCACAAAACGTATTCTAATCTATTAAACATCGCAGGCTAGCGATGGCATCGAGAGTTGATTGAGGTCTGGATAAGTTAATTAATAAGTTAATGTAATTTTGTTTACATTAATAGTGCAGGGGTCTGCACCACACATAATTTACACAAAAATAAACATATGTATGGACAAAATTTCATACGCATAAATCACAAACAATCGAACAATTCAAATAAAATGAATGGATCTGGGGCTAGCCGTAAGCTCCAACTGCGCTGTACAGCCTCGGGCCTGTCGTGACACAGAATTCCCTCAAATTTTGCTTAAAATTGAGCATTGTACGCACTTTTCAGAGCTCCAGAAAGTTCATCGGAATTTTTCCAACTGGACTCAAGCCAGCACCGCAGTGGGGTAGGACAAGGGCATGGCAATGGAAATGTATAGTCGTTCGGATGGTACGTAAAATAACCCTTGACAGATAGAATTCAATGTAAGACCTGACCGTAGTGCCAATATCCAGGCCAAATTTCTGTTATAGCACACCACTACATGGGGTTCCCCGTCTCGTCTTCATGGGACCTTAAACCCCATTTCATTTCATCTTGGTGGGGGGGGGGCGAACGGTTTGCACGTTCACGTTGCATCATAAGGGTCTGCCATTGACTCAACTGACGTGCTTTGCATTCCTCGGCTGTACGTGACAAGGAGTGTGATCGCCTGTCTTCCTGGTCCTCCGGTTTCCTCCCACTTGTAAAGACCCCTACCCGCAATGTTAGTCTTGAAATAACCTAGTTTGTGTCGAGTGGGCGTTAAACTATCTCTCTCTCTCTCTCTATCTCTCTCTCTCTGTGTCTGTCTCTCTCATTTCGTCTTATATAAGATCAAATATTTTACCAAAGCATATTTAACCCTAATTTAATGTTAAGAGCGTGATTCGTGAAGACTTGCGGAAGGAAATTCGCACCGTATGGCTCTCACACCGTATGGCTCCGCCAGCAAGCGCAGTGAATCCGTAGTCCTTCATCGTCGTCCACAGACTTTTGCGAGCCCAAATTGTTCCGCGAACGTTCCTTTAAATATAGTTTGAGGAAAAATTTCCCGTGCTCTTCCACAATTAAACCGGGATCGATCCGAGAGTCTTCCGCTGTTATTCCGTATATAAACGTAGTTGCCGCAAGTGGTCCGCATGTATACCACCGGCATTCCGTCACTTTCCGCGGGGTATAGAATCCGTGGAAAGCCGACCTCCATTTAAAGATATTTCTACCTCGACGGCAGAGCTGCGGGAAAAAAATCACGAGAAAATTGCGGAACACATGGGAATGAGCACGGAACACATAAGGATAATTTACGGGTCACATTCGGTAGTAGCGATACTAATCCGTTTGGCACCGTAGAACTGTGGAATAATCGCCGAGTACTTGCTTTCTATGCGGAATAAATGCGCAACAATTGCGAAGGATCTTCGGCAACAGTGTTTGGTCTCGGATCAATCACGGCGTACCTGCGGAAAAATTGTTAAAGAGCACGTGATATAACCTATAAAATTGCTGTTTTGAAGAGGAAATACATTGTACCATGGAGGACCCTGACGACGACATAGAACTGCTCAACGTCTTGCTGCTGCTTCATGAATACAGCAGTTTTAATCGGAATGCCTGTGGTATACATGCGGACAACTTGCGGCAACTGCGTTTGTATACGGAATAACAGCGGAAAACTTGCGAATGTTACGGATCGCTCCCGGTTTAACTGAGGAAGAGCACGAACAAATTTTGGGCGCGCGGAAGGCTGCGGATGATGTGGAATTAATACGGATTCACTGCGCTTCCTATCGGAACAATACGGTACAACAGGAAAGACATGCGGTACTTTGCGGTATAATTGCGGATTTGCTTCCGCAACTCTTCCGCGGTCTAGTGAAATGGGGATATAAGTCCGTGCTTTCTGTCTTCAAAACAATGATTTTATCGGCGGAATCCGGTGTCATCCTTTGATCTTTACCGATTTTCCGCAGGTACGTCGCGATTGGTCCGAGACGAAACGCGGTTGCGGAATATGGTCCGCACTTGTTCCGCAGTCATTCCGAAGTTCTACCTTGCCAAAAGAATTAAAACCGCCAGTTACCGCAGTTATCCCGCGTATTTTCCGCCATTGCCGAGTGTAGCCCGCAAGTTGTCCGGATATCTTGCGTGACGATCCGGGCGCATTCCTAAGTGTTCCGGAGTTTCTCCGCCGCTTCGCCGTGATTTGTACCGTAGTTTACCCGTATGTGTTCCGAAAATACCGTGACTATTCCGAAGGTATTCCGAGAGCGTGTGAAATGGACATTTTCCGTGGATATTTTTTCCCACTTATCCGCGTAAAAATGCCGAAGCTCTTCCGCAAAAGCCATTCCGCGGAAGTCCGTGAGTACCGTAGCTTTCCGCAGCTCAGTGAAATGGGGGTATTAGTCAGCTTTGGTGTTGTTTTTGTTTACATTAATAGTAAGTACAGGGGGGGGGGGCTGCACCAAACATAATCTACACATAAACAAATAGATGGCCAAGACATCATACTCAGAAATCACAAATAAAAAACATATCAAATTAAGTGAATGGATCCGGGGGGCTAACCGTAAACGTCCACTGCGCTGTACAGTCCCGGGCCTGTAGTGACACAGACTTCCCTCAAATGTGAAAAGAATCAGGAATATAACCTAGAGAAACCATTGTTTAATGCCAGCATGAGTCATGATCTTAAGTAAGTTGCGATGTAAATATGATCGAAGAATGGTAAATATTGTGCAATATTGTGTAATAATTCACGAATTGTGATGTGCGTAATAATTGTGACGCATGATTCACACAATTATGCAACACCACACTTAAGACATATTTTCGTAACCCCATTTTTAACAGATACAATATCTATAAGTAAGAACTATTGATTTTGGATTTTGCAGGTCTTTCAGTGTACAATAAAATAAAGCACAAGACCCTCATACACAAGACTGAGGTTATGCTGGAGAAAGAAAAGATGAAGAAAATAAACCGAGAAAAATAATAAACAAATAGGGACCGGGAGGTCGAGGTTTTTGATTCTAGGGTTCTGATCACATTGTTTCCAGTCATGGCAAAGCTATGAAAATGTAATGTGCACTTAACTGAAATATTTGAATTTTATCGTCGGTAGAATATCACAAACTAACATTTGATTATGGCAACAGCCGCCAATTCGACCTATATATTTAAAGTTAAAAAACCTCATATCAAATTCTGATCAACCATTTCCGTTGAGTAACATTTGATTAGAACAATAGAGGCCAGTTGGTAAGAAATATCAATACTGCGTACTGCATATTAACTCAAATGAAGTGGGTTTAACGTCCTTCTGTTCTGCTCCTGTCTGTCAAACCTCGTGGGTTTTCACCGGGTATTTCGGTTTTTCCTCCCAATGCTAAAGACCCCTACGCGAAAGATAATTATTGAAATAAAATTAAACAAAATGTTAGCCCCGAAATGTTTTTTTTTTTGTGTCGAGTGGGGGTTAAACCCCATCTGGATGAACTTTCTCGGCCAGTGTAGGGATTGAAGTTCCGACCTCCAGCCTAGCGAGCCAGCGTCCTACCGACTTAGCCACCGTGTCACTCCTGAATATTAACTGAAACAAAGGGAGTCGCGGTGACTCAGTGAGTAGAGCGTTGACGCTTTAAAATGGAGGTCCAATGTTCGATCCTTGCGATAGCCGAGAAAGTTCATCTTGTCAGTGGTGAAGGACGAGAGGGGTGGGTGCTGACAAGGAACCACGTGTAGTCGTTCGGATGGGACGAAAAACTGACCTCGACACATTGGTGTGCACGTAAAAGATACCTTTGCAGTACGAACTCAATAAGAGTAGGTAGAACTTACCCAATAGCACACGTACTGTATGGCGTATGCGCGTCTTCATTAGCCCAGACAAAATGTCCCTCATAGCCTACTGTATGGAGTATGCACGTCTTCATTAGCCCAATCGGAGCAGAACACTGATACGTCAAACCCCATTTCATTTTATTGACCCTTTTCAAAGCCGAGTGAGTACCTAACTTTGAAATTTTGAGTTGTTTGTGTAAATGCTAGTAAAATGAATCTAATTAAGTACATTCGACCATGGATTAAGTTGTAAATATTTTGTTATTTTCCCAAAATGTACATGGCGCAGATAACCTTTAATCACAGTTCATGACCTTGTAAATGAATTTGTTATATTTTTAATACAAGACATGGAATGTTTATGGTGTTTGTAAGTCAAGTAGAGAAGTATAATGTCTCAATTAGTTAGTTTAAAGTCTTAAATTGTTTAAATCCTCGCTACAGCCCATCCCCATTCAGAGAGAGAGAGAGTCATTTTGAGAATAACGTATTATTCAATTTACTTCAATTATTCACTTACGCGCATGTGTCATTAGCAGTGGGAGGATACCAGGGCCAGACCTTGGGATGTCAAGTGCTTAAAACTACCAGGAGAGTGGTCAAAACCACTGATACTCTGACAACATTACCCCTCTTCACCCCACCCCACCCCACCCCCACCCCATCCCCACGTAAGCCTAGAAAACATTTATCGGTATGTAGGTATTGAGTTTACTCCCTATCGTACATTAACAAACGCCGATAAATACATAAACAATACTGCAAAGTGTATGTAGGTAACAGCTGTATTGTATCAATATAAGAAAATATATAATCAATCAAACAGAGAAAGTAGTAAACATTCAAAAATAGACATCAATCAATCTAGATATATTTTCTAGCGGGTTCGGATAATCGAATGGTTAACACGTGCGCGTTGTACCATAAGGGCAGTCATTGATTCAAATGTTATGGTTTCGATACCTCGGTTGTGCGTGACAAGGAGAGAGGGGCCCAACCTCGTGCTTTTTCTCCGGGTCCTCCGGTTTCCTCCCACTGCTAAAGACCCCATATGTTAGTCCGAAAGGGCCTTGTTTGTCATTTTCGTTACTGATACAATATAATGAATAAGTAATGCAAAAATTGCCTATGTCAGGCATGTACAATTGCAATTATTGCCTAAGTCATTTAATGGCACGCAAAATGCATGCATTACAAAAATAATAGCCAAAACAGAATGTGAACTTAATACAATCATATTCTTTAATTTAAAACAGTTTTTTGTCCCTCCTGTAAAATTCAATAAAAATGAGATAGGCAGTTTTTGCTTTAGCTTGACGACATGTAATTTAAAAAAAAACAACAATGTTTTAGAATTTTTATTTCTAAACAGAAAAGTTATTGTTGAGGGCTAATTAACTCGCTCTGGCGCCATCCCTTTCAACGATTGTAGCAGAATTTAAAAAAAACGGTTTATTTAAAACAAGTTTTATGTGTTCAAAATAAATGAAGTCAAAATTACACAAAAAATCTCAATAACTGTAAGCCTGTAAAAAAGCCCATCTTTTATGAGGAAAGTGTCACGGTCGTGTGATTTATCCTATATCATCAGATGTAGGTAAAGATGGGATTAATGATATAGACATGCGTGATATCACAATGCTTTGCATCAATGAAAATGAATGACAGTGTCATCTTTTTAATTCATAATAAGAATTGCCATCGAACGTGGTTTTGGGTCTAAAAGTTCAGTGTATATACTTGAAAGGGACGCGATAGAGACATGTATTTTCGCAAAACTTTTCAGACCCCCCCCCCCCCTGCAATAATTCCCGGACCCCCCCCTCCGAAATAATCCTTTTCAGATGTTAGCTTAAATCTAGCACAAATTACAGCAGATGCAGTGTCTTAGGACCTCCCCCCCTCCCTCTCCCGTGCATGAATTCCTGGATCGACCCCCGAAATTATCCTTTTCAGATGTATAGCTTACCAGCACAAATTACAACACAGGTTGTCCCTTTAAGATTATGATTACAGTGTTGTAGAAATATCTTTTGATCTTTCAAAGTTCTAGTGGTTTTTTTAATCAAACATGTGTGATTGTTTAAGATAATCATGTAAATTGTCTGACCAATCAGTATGTATCTTTTAACTTCAGCATGGATCACCTGATAATGTGCATTTCATTGTCTAAATTTTGTTGAATGTTCAAATTATAACATCGTTTTTTTTTCACTTCTCAGATTAAACAAACAGAAATGTGTGTCTTTTTTTTCAATTGGCTTAAATGTTTTAAACATTATGTTTTAAACAAAATGTTTCTACAAGCATGCTAACCCTCGATAGTTGAGGTTAGGTTAATATTTACTGCTGAACAACTTGGCAAAGCTGCCTTGGTGTAGTCACCAACATCAAGATGGCGTGGAGTGTAGTCCCTAACATCAAGTACTTCTCGGTAGATAAAACCAGACGCGGGAGAAGGCGGGCGTCAGTTTGATTATTTGTGCAAAGCCGTTGTTGAGCTTTTCTACATTCCTTGGAATTTAAACGGGAAATTTATTTCACTCGTTGTCTGCATATTTTATTTTATCATCATGAATGTTTTACTGGTGCTATCCCTCATAGCTGGTAAGTTTATTTATATATTTAATGTTTGTTTTATATTTAAGATGATGAATAACACTTGGTTTATGAATTTCTTTAAAATATATAAATATAACTGTCTGCATATCGATCCCATCTCACACGGAAAAATATATTATGATTATGGCAACAGCCGCCAATTCGACCTATATATTTAAAGTTAAAAAACCTCATATCAAATTCTGATCAACCAGTTCCGTTGAGTAGCATTTGATTAGAACAATAGAGGCCAGTTGGTAAGAAATATCCATACATCCCTCGTATTAATACTGCGTACTGCATATAAACTCAAATGAAGTGGGTTTAACGTCCTTCTGTTCTGATCCTGTCTGTCAAACCTCGTGGGTTTTCACAGGGTCTTTCGGTTTTTCCTCCCAATGCTAAAGACCCCTACGCGAAAGATAATTATTGAAATAAAATTAAACAAAATGTTAGCCCCGAAATGTTTTTTTTTGTGTCGAGTGGGGGTTAAACCCCATCTGGATGAACTTTCTCGGCTAGTGCAGGGATTGAAGTTCCGACCTCCAGCCTAGCGAGCCAGCGTCTTACCGACTTAACCACCGTGACTCCTAAATATTAACTGAAACAAAGGGAGTCGCGGTGACTCAGTGAGTAGAGCGATGACGCTTTAAAATGGAGGTCCAACGTTCGATCCTTGCGATAGCCGAGAAAGTTCATCTTGTCAGTGGTGAAGGACGAGGGGCTGGGTGCTGACAAGGGACCACGTGTAGTCGTTCGGATGGGACGAAAAACTGACCTCGACACATTGGTGTGCACGTAAAAGATCCCTTTGCAGTACGAACTCAATAAGAGTAGGTAAAATTTACCCAATAGCACACGTACTTTATGGCGTATGCCGTTCTCAAATAGCCCAGACAAAATTTCCCTCATAGCCTACTGTATGGCGTATGCACGTCTTCATTAGCCCAATCGGAGCAGAGAGAGAGAGAGAGAAATGGGGTTTAACGTCCACTCGACACAACTAGGTCATTTCGGGACTAACACATGGTTTTCAATTTTATTTCAATAACTCGCTTGCGCGTAGGGGTCTTTAGCAGTGGGAGGAAACCGGAGTGCCCGGAGGAAACCCACGAGGTTGAGAAGGCGCCCCTATCTCCATGTCACATACGCTCACACCAGGGCTCGAAACCACAGCCGCAAGCCAGAGGTGGCCGGCCAGCTAGAGGTCGAAGCGCGGCACTCTAGACCATTAGGCTATCCCCCCCCCCATCGGAGCAGAACACTTGATACGTCAAACCCCATTTCATTTTATTGACCCTTTTCAAAGCCGAGTGAGTACCTACCTTTGAAATTTTGAGTTGTTTGTGTAAATGCTAAAAAAATGAATCTAATTAAGTACATTCGACCATGGATTAAGTTGTAGCTATTTTGTTATTTTCCCAAAATGTAGCCTACATGGCGCACATAATCTTTAATCAGAGAAGTATAATGTCTCAATTAGTTAGTTTAAAGTCTCAAATTGTTTAAATCCTCGCTACAGCCCATCCCCATTCAGAGAGACAGAGAGAGAGAGAGAGAGAGAGAGAGAGAGAGAGAGAGAGAGAGAGAGTCATTTTGAGAATAACGTATTATTCAATTTACTTCAATTATTCACTTACGCGCATGTGTCATTAGCAGTGGGAGGATACCAGGGCCAGACCTTGGGATGTCAAATGCTTAAAACTACCAGGAGAATGGTCAGAACCACTGATACTCTGACAACATTACACCTCTCCACCCCACCCCACCCCCACCCCATCCCCACGTAAGCCTAGAAAACATTTATCGGTATGTAGGTATTGAGTTTACTCCCTATCGTACATTAACAAACGCCGATAAATACATAAACAATACTGCAAAGTGTATGTAGGTAACAGCTGTATGTATCAATATAAGAAAATATATAATCAATCAAACAGAGAAAGTAGTAAACATTCAAAAATAGACATCAATCAATCTAGATATATTTTCTAGCGGGTTCGGATAATCGAATGGTTAACACGTGCGCGTTGTACCATAAGGGCAGTCATTGATTCAAATGTTATGGTTTCGATACCTCGGTTCTGCGTGACAAGGAGAGAGGGGCCCAACCTCGTGCTTTTTCTCCGGGTCCTCCGGTTTCCTCCCATTGCTAAAGACCCCATATGTTAGTCCGAAAGGGCCTTGTTTGTCATTTTCGTTACGGATACAATATAATGGATAAGTAATGCAAAAATTGCCAATGTCAGGCTTGTACAATTGCAATTATTGCCTAAGTCATTTAATGGCACGCAAAATGCATGCATTACAAAAATAATAGCCAAAACAAAATTTGAACTTAATACAATCACAGTCTTTAATTTAAAACAGTTTTTTGTCCCTCCTGTAAAATTCAATAAAAATGAGATAGGCAGTTTTTGCTTTAGCTTGACGACATGTAATTTAAAAAAAAACAACAATGTTTTAGAATTTTTATTTCTAAACAGAAAAGTTATTGTTGAGGGCTAATTAACTCGCTCTGGCGCCATCCCTTTCAACGATTGTAGCAGAATTTAAAAAAAACGGTTTATTTAAAACAAGTTTTATGTGTTCAAAATAAATGAAGTCAAAATTACACAAAAAATCTCAATAACTGTAAGCCTGTAAAAAAGCCCATCTTTTATGAGGAAAGTGTCACGGTCGTGTGATTTATCCTATATCATCAGATGTAGGTAAAGATGGGATTAATGATATAGACATGCGTGATATCACAATGCTTTGCATCAATGAAAATGAATGACAGTGCCATCTTTTTAATTCATAATAAGAATTGCCATCGAACGTGGTTTTGGGTTTAAAAGTTCAGTGTATATACTTGAAAGGGACGCGATAGAGACATGTATTTTCGCAAAACTTTTCGGGGGGGGGGGAACAGATACAATGTCTTAGGACCCCCCCCCCCCACTTCGAAATAATCCTTTTCAGATGTTAGCTTAAATCTAGCACAAATTACAGCAGATGCAATGTCTTAGGAGCCCCCCCCCCACTCTCCCGTGCATGAATTCCTGGATCGACCCCCGAAATTATCCTTTTCAGATGTCTAGCTTACCAGCACAAATTACAACACAGGTTGTCCCTTTAAGATTATGATTACAGTGTTGTAGAAATATCTTTTGATCTTTCAAAGTTCTAGTGGTTTTTTTAATCAAACATGTGTGATTGTTTAAGATAATCATGTAAATTGTCTGACCAATCAGTATGTATCTTTTAACTTCAGCATGGATCACCTGATAATGTGCATTTCATTGGCTAAATTCTGTTGAATGTTCAAATTATAACATCGATTTTTTTCCACTTCTCAGATTAAACAAACAGAAATGTGTATCTTTTTTTTCAATTGGCTTAAATGTTTTAAACATTATGTTTTAAACAAAATGTTTCTACAAGCATGCTAACCCTCGATAGTTGAGGTTAGGTTAATATTTACTGCTGAACAACTTGGCGAAGCTGCCATGATGTAGTCACCAACATCAAGATGGCGTGTAGTGTAGTCCCTAACATCAAGTTCTTCTCGGTAGATAAAACCAGACGCGGGAGAAGGCGGGCGTCAGTTTGATTATTTGTGCAGAGCCGTTGTTGAGCTTTTCTACATTCCTTGGAATTTAAACGGGAAATTTATTTCACTCGTTGTCTGCATATTTTATTTTATCATCATGAATGTTTTACTGGTGCTATCCCTCATTGCTGGTAAGTTTATTTATATATTTAATGTTTGTTTTATATTTAAGATGTTTTTTCTTTCCTTTTGTTTTCGTCCTGATGAATAACACTTGGTTTATGAATTTCTTTAAAATATATAAATATAACTGTCTGCATATCGATCCCATCTCACACGGAAAAATATATTATTTGTTTTAAATAAACGACATAATAGCATGCAGTAGTTTAGAATTTCGTTGCAACCGAAGGAATTCCAATCTTCGTTGCACTTTTTGCATTTCTGCATTATTTTGGTATTTGAATTTTTTTCTGGGAACATTGTAATGTAAAAATGTCTCTATATTTATTAAGCGCCAAATTCACGAAAATTGCTCATGGCGCATAAGAAACAGGAGTTTAATATTACAATTCAAACAGATATTTAAACGTATTGGACCTGGTTTGGAGTATTAAAGATAGTTTTATTGCACTTGGCAAGACGATCACCAGCTTATTGTGACCTCCATCGTAGAATCTCAGTTGATATTAAATGACCGAAACAGGGACTTAAAACAATTCGAGATCACTTGGGTAGTCGACTCCGGTGCACTCATAAGCAAAGACAAAACACGAAGGCAATCCTAGCTTTAACCAGACTTTTTGTAGTTTTTTCAACGCTAGAAGTAGAGTGATGTGAAAGCGAGAGATTCGTCTAGTCGTAATGCGTGCGGCTGTATTTTGGGATCTCGAAAGTCGATATATTTGATATTTTGAATGCTCGTCCTCTAGTAACCATCAACGAAGTGGAATGAAATGGGGTTGAGCGTCCTACTGTTGAACTCCGATTTAGCTACAGGAGCGCGGTGACGCATAACTTTACATCTGGAACAAGATCCCGTCCGAACTCCTACAACAATATTTATATGTGTGAAGGCAAGGGGGGGGGGTGCCACCGACTAATACTGGGTTGTGTGGAACATGCCAGATTCAACTTTGTAGCATATCTGACACACGGTATATGTTTGATACTGGGTTGACCATATGATTATAATCATAATGTTGTAAACGGCATTGAAACCGCATGATCTTTTTCCATTTGCGAGGGGTTGCATAAACTCCAAACGATTGCGCTAAGCGCGCCATTGGGTCCCTCTCACTTAACCTCTGTTTGGCTAACGAAGACGGGGTCGTACTACGTTTCTTATCTAGCGGTCGTCAGACCATCGGGTTACCAGGGAGTCAAATTAATTCCAGTTCTATAGCCACTGGAGATGCGAGCCCCTGGAGATGAGATAACGCATGAAACACAGATGGAGGCAGACCACCATTAATTTCCCCATTGACTTCAATGTTAATTCTGGACTCTTTGCCCACCTCCAACTTATCCCCAAATTTTCGTTGGGCGAAATGCTTTTCACTACAGACAGAGGAACAAATGGCCATGTCTTTGCACTAAAATTTTTATGAGGTTGACCACCAAAATTTTGAGATACACGAACTTGAAGAAGCATACTCAAAACATGTATCTAGTTGCCGTACATATCACCGTAGCCAACCTCATAACGCCGTTATCCTTCCGCCTCAAAATCATGAATATTTACCAAAACCTAGCAGAAAATATTAATTCAACCCCTCTTAGTCCATCCTAGGCCAAAAAATCAACAAAAATGGGCATGCAAAAGGGGAGAAAAGAGACAGAGAGAGAACTGCTATAAATAGACGAACTACAATTTGTGGGTACCGAGATGTAAAATTTAATGGTGGTCTGCCTCCTATATGTTTTTAAAAGTTCATATATCATCAAAATTCTTTTCTTTATAGCTTCACATTTATTTTTGCAAAATTATTATAATACAGAATCAAAAAAAAATAACTGCAGAAGAAATGGTGACCCTTTAAAGTTATGTACTGTTTTGCATGCTGGGTTGCAGATCAGGTCCATGGGCCTTTTGTTCTAGAATTGAAGACTCTTTCTTAATTTTGTCAAAATGTGAGTTTCGCAAAAAGATTTAAAGAGTTTCAAACAAGTCTCATCAAAAATATTCAAAATATTGGGATATTTTTCAAAAATTGACCTTATTTTACCTTTTTTTACAAAATGGCCCATTCTTTGACACTTTGTATGTCTCCAAATGCCAATAATTCCCTATTTCTTGGAAACTCTGAGGTGAAAGGCATTTATTTCTAGAAACCTTGGCCAGTATACAAGAAGACAAGCTGCAAATTGGTTGCATTGAGGGTAACTGTAAGGAACTATAATGAAACTTGTAAGCCCACCCCCTGAAAATGTTGCTGTGATAACAAATCCAACCTGTGTCCACATAAGTAATACTGTTGATGGAATATGGCTAAAAGCCACATTTTTCTATCCCTGGCTTGTATACATACATACAAACACAGGTACTTGTAAGAAATATGAATCATTTATTAAAATATGGATTGATAAATGTAAAATAAATGCTGTATTTAGTTGACAACCAGCCACTCCAACAAAAGGGTCACAAAGCTCTATTTTTTTTTAAAAAATGGGAATATTTCAGTATTCAAAACACTTTAACAATCAGAGGTATCCTTGGAATTATATAGTGTCAATATTTTGTGGAAGCAAGTTGTTTTAATCTTTACATCAATTTCCTGACAAAATGAGGTGGAAAAAGGGAGTTATGACATAATTCATTGCATAAAAGGAGTATGAAAAGGCTATTAATTAATATTTCATTGCTCTGTAAGTGCCACATTTCAAAAGATCACCACAAATAATAGATTTACATCAAAAATGTCAAACATTAAGCTGCAAAAGACACATCTACAACATATCCATTTTGGGCTGTGGACTCATTTGGGGAAAATGTCATAGAATAACATGTTTGGCCATAAACAAAAAGTCTTAAAAATTCATGGAATCTTTTATGTAACTATTTGTTTGAGCAAAATAAAATGCTCGGTTACAATTCAAGCACAAAATCCAATTACTGTTGATTCGGAGTCAATATATTTTCAATTGAATATCCAAATATCATGTTCAAGAAAATGGGTGGGGTGGGGAGGTTGAGCCAGTCTAAATGAAATGAAGACAGAGAAATTTCCCTGCAGACACACAGATTTTACTTTCTCGAGAAGGGAAATGCAACAATTGCAGGTTTTAAAACATTAAAATTGTGTTAAGTCTGAGGAACACCCAAGCAAAATGCAGTTCACTCATGTTTTGAAAATTCTAACATGCCTCAGCAGTACATAATTAGACCAAATTTCTTAATTTTTAAATTTCTATTAAAATCATAGATACTTTTTCAATATCTGACAAACACATGGCTCCTTTCCAAGTTATTTAACAATGGAAATAAAGACATGCAAGACATTTTGTTTCATTTTAAAACAGATGAATAATTAAAATTTTGACAGTAATATTGGGGGTAATCTGAAGAATTTCAGACAAATTATCATGATTTTTAGGCAAAATTATTATACTTTCTTCCCATCTAACCTTTACCATGCAGAAAAAGTCAAAATTACACATTAAAATATTTTTCACTCATTTTGAAAAGCAAATAAACACTGAAAATCACAAAATTTGGACTAAAATCAAATATTCCCCTCCCAAATTTGTCAAATATTTTAGAAATTTTACCATTTCACTTTTTTTATTATCAAAATGTCATATATCACATTTTCTGACAAATTGGAGCTCATAGCATCAAATTTAGGCCTCTCATACGCCGTCAGTTTGTTTACATACAGGAGGCAGACCACCATTAATTTCCCCATTGACTTCAATGTTAATTCTGGACTCTTTGCCCACCTCCAACTTATCCCCAAATTTTCGTTGGGCGAAATGCTTTTCACTACAGACAGAGGAACAAATGGCCATGTCTT
The DNA here is from genome assembly GCA_963678685.1 of Patella ulyssiponensis. Classification (NCBI taxonomy): domain Eukaryota; kingdom Metazoa; phylum Mollusca; class Gastropoda; family Patellidae; genus Patella; species Patella ulyssiponensis. Next base: position 15,494,740 of record OY783229.1, on the reverse strand, counting down.
TGCACTAAAATTTTTATGAGGTTGACCACCAAAATTTTGAGATACACGAACTTGAAGAAGCATACTCAAAACATGTATCTAGTTGCCGTACATATCACCGTAGCCAACCTCATAACGCCGTTATCCTTCCGCCTCAAAATCATGAATATTTACCAAAACCTAGCAGAAAATATTAATTCAACCCCTCTTAGTCCATCCTAGGCCAAAAAATCAACAAAAATGGGCATGCAAAAGGGGAGAAAAGAGACAGAGAGAGAACTGCTATAAATAGACGAACTACAATTTGTGGGTACCGAGATGTAAAATTTAATGGTGGTCTGCCTCCAGATAATATTCAAGGTGGGAGACTCGTGACTGATTAACGCGAATAGAAAGTTTTTTAGTGGAGTTGTGATGGTGGACACATAATAAAAGTTTATTGCAATGCTCTCTTCATTTAAACACACGATTTTCTAATTTGGGATTGCCTATAAAACTATTTATTTATTTGGATGGAAAAGACGACATAACAATTGAAATACGAAATACAAGTTCGCCCTGGCCATTATTTTCTGAATTGCACACTGACTGCATGGCGTAAACGTAAACCATTCTCAAAGCTCATTTGTTGCAGGCAAGTAGAACGTTACACCTTAATTCATTTCATAAATATTTATTTAAGGCGGTCTATTTTATTTTGAACATTGTAGATTCATGTGAACATAGGCGTAGGAGCAAGGGGGGGGGGGCATCAAAAAAAAAATTAATTTCCGGCAATGAAAAATTCGACGACCTTTTTTTTCTATTAACATTTAGAGAAAAAATATAACTAACTTATTTCTATGAGATCCACACTGCCCGAAAAGTATTTTCCCGTCTTTTTCTTGTCCACTGCATGTCAGAAAATATGCCCGAAGCTCTTTTATGATAGGTATGCCCGGAAAAGTATATTATATATATATATACTATATATTGAGCATATTGATTTCGATATATATACTATATTGATTATATTATAATGATTTCGGGCAATTTTCTCTTATGCCCCCCTGAATTACTTTGAGCTCCTACGCCTATGCATGTGAAGACGGAACACCGTGCACTTGTAGATTTTTTTTTGTTTTTTTTATCTGCGAATGAACAACGTCTGAACCTAGATTTTAAAATTACCATAGTGTGATTCGATATCCTAAGAGTGCAACCTCCACTGTGGCAGGAAATAATGCTATTTTTAGACCGGAGCACTGGCCCGCTGCTACTTAATAACAAACGCTATTTATACCATCGATACTCACTCGCTGGTATAACACTTTAGGCCAAAAACATTTAAAAATTTGTTGGTAACAAATATAGGATCGGTCATGAAATTTCTTTTTTTTTTCGTTGGTAACACGAAAATATTTTTCGATTGGTTATTTCGATTAAAAGTATGATAAATGTGAAACATTTGGAAAATAGAGACACCAATTCTTACTTTACAAAAGGTACTGGATTCACTGAAAACCGCCAATTGGGCACTGACATGTCGTAAGGGTGTCCTCAGCTTGAGTGACATAAGGCGCTCATGCACAGGTTCTGGTGTATAACGGTTGTGAAAACATTGAGGGAAAGAAAAGCCCACCAGTCCCTGCGATTAAACGACAGAAAAAAAGTTGGCAGAGGAGAATCCTAAAATTTACTTAGACTTTTGTGTTCATGATAAATTGACAGCGACTAACGACTAATGCAAGACAAAAAATGGATTCTCCCACGTCGAGAGGGAGGGAGGGAGAGAGAGAGAGAGAGAGCGCGCTCAACGTCCACTCGACCATGACTAGGTCAATCTCAGTTCAATAATTCACATCGGTATAGGGGTCTTTAACCATGGGAGGAAACCGAAGGCCCTGTAGAAAACCCACAAGGTTGGACAGGCGGGGTATTAGCGACGTATCGAAGCCACGCCACTTGACTCAAACATTGTGAACACGTGTAATTTTTATTTTTGGCCTTATATTGCTGCCGACTTTTAGCCTGTGCATGTACCCGGGTCAAGGTTATGTTTACCACAAAAGTACACAGAGGACTTAAGCGGTAGATAAACAAGAATGTCAGATATATTATTGTATCCCGCTGCAGGTGCGGCGGTGAGATTACTCCATCACTGGTTACTATAGGGTCTCTTGAAACTTAGGAGTCACGGTTGCGCAGAGAAAGAGACCTCAACGTCCACTTGACCATGTTTAGGTCAATTTCAGGTAGAAAATATAAGGTAGAAAACCCTGATATTGCTGTCGACTTTTAGCCTGCGCAAGTACCCTGGCCAAGGTTATGTTTCCCAAAAATGTACACACAAGACTTGATCGGTAGATAAACAAAAATGTCAGATATCACTGGTTACTATTGGGTCTCGTGACACCTCGGAGCCACGGTTGCGCAGTGAGTAAGGCGTTGACTGTCTATCCTGTTGGCCTCGTGTTCGATCCCTGCGTTGGCCGAAAAAATTCGTCGAGATTACTTCATCACTGGTTACTAGGATCTCGTGACACGGTTGCGCAGTGAGTAAGGCGATAGCTGGCTTTAGGTCTCGTTTTCGATCCTTGTGTTGGACGAGAAAGTTTATCGGGTTTTCCGGTGTGCCTCCCCCCCCACCCCTACTCGTATCATTTCATTCAATTCTTTTTTGGGGAGTCACGTTTGCTGGCCTTGAGGTCGCGGGTTCGACTCCGGTGTTGGCCAAGAAAGTTCATCGGATTTTCTCTTGTCTTTTGTGCAGGAGGGAGGGCCCGACAAGGACATCTGTCTAATTGAGGTCCTGTGTACACATTGGCGAACACGTAAAAGATCCCCTGGCAGTTGGAATTCAATATAATAGTAGGATGTAGCGCCGCGGTGCGTCCAAAAATAGCGTATGCCCTTCTTCATTAGCCCAGTTCGGAGCTACTACTACCTGGTGTTTTAACGTCCGCTTCCACAGAAGTGATATCGCAGAGGAGAACAGTAGGACGTAAATCCCATTTCATTTCATTTCTTGTAACACCAACAGTGCCACTGTGAGGTTGCCTGAACTGTTTTCATTAGCTAGCGGGCTGATGATGTAATCATGGCTGCCATATTGAGAGGTCATTCCACAAGTCAATCCCTGTAATGAGATGTTTTGGACTAAACATCTGTACGATATTTGACCCAAAGAATGCGATTGACGCTGGTTGAGTCACATGACGTAATCAAGAATGGATTCTGTTGTTGGAAACCATATTGAAACCGTTGATTGTGTTTAAATTTAAACCCCATTTAATTGTCAGTTCTTCCAATCTTGGTGGAGTTACCACATATTTATTGATGCAACACAAATAATGGGTGAAGAAAGAATGTTATATCAAGCGGTGGGTTTGTTTAATTTCACGATCTGTGATCGAAATTCTATACTGGAAAATTTACGACAACATGTAACGACTTTTTTGTTGGACTACAATGTCATGACTTGGGAGCCGTGGTGGTTCCATGAGTAAGACGCTAGCTTGCTAACCTGAACTTCCCAGACTGTCTTGGTTCTCCTTGTCAGTGATCCAGGACAGAGGAACTGGCAAGTGCCAGCTGTATAGTCATTCGGAATGTACGAAAAACCGAGGTCCCGAGTACACATTGGTGTGTGCTTTTAAAAAAATCCTCGGCAATTCGAATTTGATATCAGAGAATGACTTAGCGCCACTGCCCGGGCACAGTTTCCCGCATAGCACACTGTATGGCGTATATGTCCATCTTCACGCAGCACAGTCGAAGAAGAATAGTAGGACGTTAAACCCCGTTTCATTTTATTCCACAGATTTTGTTGGGGTGTTAACGTCCCGTACATCAGAACTTATTTCGTCTATTTGAAAGCAATCCATATTTGAGAGCATAAATCATTCATGCTAAATATGCTAGGTTGGTATATGTACTTAAAGCACCACGAGTCGGTTTTCATGAATAGTGTTTGCGTCTTTTGCCTATTTTAACCCTGTGAACCGTATGAAAGAGAGAGAGAGAGAGAGAGAGAGAGAGAGAGAGAGAGAGAGAGAGAGAGAGAGAGAGAGAGAGAGAGAGAGAGAGAGAGAGAAATGGGGATTAACGTCCACTAGACACAAACTAGGTCATTTTGGGACTAACATATGGTTTCATTTTATTTCAATAATTCGCTTGCGCGTAGGGGTCTTTAGCAGTGGGAGGAAACCGGAGTGCCCGGAGGAAACCCACGAGGTTGAGAAAGCGTCCCTATCTCCATACCACATACGCTCACACCAGAGGTGAACGGCCAGCTAGAGGTCGAAGCGCGGCACTCTAGACCACTAGGCCATCCCAACCCCCGAACCGTATGAAAGAATTATTATTCTCAATGCTACCACCGACAGCTTGTCGTGCGATATATATAAAACATATATAAGATGATAAATTGTCTTTATTCTCATTAAACTATGCATGTTATTAAACTATAAATCCATCTTGATGTGACGAGTTAGGATGGGTTAAATATAAAATTATAAATTTATTAAGGGGACTATCCCGATTTGAAAAGAGTCTCGAAAATAAAGGTCTGAGTACGTATGACAATTAAGCGCCAAAATATAGAGGAATGGTTTATTTCACCTCGAAATATTGAGTCGTTTGGAGCTGAACGTCAAAACTGCTTATCCGGACACGTTACCTTTTAAGAGTTACGATCAATTTTTTCGTATAGTGAGTGACCTGATAATCGATTCCCATTCCCTTAGACAATGAATGACCAAATATTGTACTTGATAACTTAAGGTAAATTTCACCTAAACATTATGTTTAAAAAAGAAAAGTCTGATTTTATCAAGACACCGCGTAATACACCGGTCTCCATTTCCAGATGATGACTGGCGGGTTTAACTTGTTTGAAAACGTATCTGAGTAGTTGTTCGGCCCTATGGTAGGAAATTTAAAGGGATTTTAACACAACATTAAGTAGTTTTATTTTCCAAAATATTATCGGGATTGGTCCTTTAAACTATAACTTCAGGGCCGCCCTCGGATGCAGCCGTATTTGTTTGACAGGTTATATATTGTTATGTATTATTATGTCCAATAAAAAAACCCTACATGTTGATGGATCATGACCCAATATATAAAACCCGAGGATCGTTAAACACGTTGAACTTTGTGGCGTAAATAAACCAGTTTAAAAACCCCAACTCGCGATTTGTCTTTTCTGCGAAGTTAACTCTAACCTCCAAACGAAGAGGTCAGAATAATTAAACTAGTTTGGCTTATGTTGTGTGTCATTGCAACACGATCGTAAAAACCAGGCAATTTGAACTGGTTTAAAAATAAGCGCTTGAACGGTATGACAGAGCGTGGGGGACCCCTCATTATGAAACTAAATCCTTATACATCATGCCTATAAACCATTATCACAATACACCCTCATAAACCTTTATTAAAATACACCTGCTGCTTCATATGATGTTGTATGTATATAGACCTTGTTTATTCTTTAATATCGTAATTAAATGGATACTGGTAGGGGAATTGGTATCAAAGCTCCATGCAAAACGAGAGAGCGAGAGAGATAGAGATACGGCGGGGGGGGGGGCTGACGTCAACTCGACCAACATTAGGTCACCTCGGGACTAACATTATTGTTTAATACATCAATTGCATTTTGATAATTTGCTTGCGCGTGTTGGACTTTAGCAGAGGCAGACAACTGCGGAACCCGGTTAAAACCCACGAGGTTGGACCGGCGGCCCTACTCCTTGTCACAAACAAGTGGGGAGTCGAAACCATGCCACTTGACTTAATGCACAAATGGTAGTAAATCAAATCACACAGAGCTTGCTTACCCATAACCTGGGACCCTTTCTAGAAATTTGATCTAAGATAAAATCCATATTTTAGTAATTTGATTGGATAGTATTAGATTGATTTTAGTGCTTAGCCAATCAAAGTGGGCGTATCTACTAAAATTTTGATTGTATCTGCCTATTCCTGACCCATCTTTGGGCCTGAAATGTTATCTAAATTATCAATTAGACATTAATTAACTTATCCATACCATAATAATCTCTCGATGTCTAGGCTAGCGTATTGATTGATAATTAAATTAAAAAGTGGATAATCGAGGCTATGTTGTTTATCTTACTGATTTTAGTAGTGATTATCGAGGCTATGCGGAAATTTCAAACACTTTGTTCTCGGCTCATAGTTGATCAATTCGACTGAAATTTTACAAATTGCCTTCCCACCATCTAGTTTTTCACTATTATAGTACTATTATAGTGAGAACTGCCAACTCTTTATCTAATCTCCCATAATATACCTTTAAAATTTCGAGAATCAGGGCCCAGGTCACAATCTAAGACTTGAAAGGCTGTATTTTTTCTGGTATTGATTAATGAGGCCCTGTATCTTGTCAAACGTAAATGAAATTAGTCAAGAACTTTGTTGTGGTTTGGGAAGGGAATGTTTACAAACCAGTCTGTAGTTTATTTGACCTCCATGTTTGCCTTGCCGCGTCATCACATATTTGTTATCTGTTTTGTCTGAAACGGGATCAGAGGTTTTTACATTTATCTATTTGTTTGTCAAGAAAAAAAATAGAAACACTAGACTATCCCTTTGCACATCTTCGTATTCGGGGAGGAGTGGTCGAGTGGTATAACGTATGCGGGGTTGGGTGGACGGGTGGTCTAACGTATACGGTGTTGGTTGGTCGAGTGGTCTAACGTATGTGGGGTTGGGTGGTCGAGTATAACGTATGTGGGGTTGGGTGATCGAGTGGTCAAACGTATGCGGGGTTGGGTGGTGGAGTGGTCTAACGTATGCGGGTTTGGGTGGTGGAGTGGTCTAACGTATGTGGGGTTGGGTGGTCGAGTGGTCTAACGTATGCGCCGTTGGGTGGTTGAGTAGTATAACGTATGTGGAGTTGGGTGATCGAGTGGTATAACGTATGCGGTGTTGGGTGGTCGAGTGGTCTAACGTATGTGGGGTTGGGTGGTCGAGTGGTCTTATTTGTGCGGGTGTGGGTGGTCAAGTGGTCCAACGTATACGGGGTTGGGTAGTCAGTGGTCTAACGTATACGGGGTTGGGTAGTCAGTGGTCTAACGTATACGGGGCTGGTCGAGTGGTCTAACGTATGCGGGTTTGGGTGGTCGGGTGGTCTTATTTATGCGGGTTTGGGTGGTAGGGTTATCTAACGTATACGGTGTTGGTTGATCGAGTGGTCTAACGTATACGTGGTTTGCGTGGTCGAATGGTCTAACTTGGGTGGTCAAGTGGTCTAACATATATGCGGGGTTGGGTGGTTAAACTTGTAGACGCACCAGAGCGCAAGTTACCACTGGACATTTACACGCAAGACAATTACACAGCGTTCATAATTATTGCCCTTGGTTAACTTGAAACAATCTTGCAGACGCGCCAGAGCACATGTTACCTCTGGACATTAGGACAGTGAAGATAAATGAAATGAAATGAAATGGGGTTTAACGTCCTACTCTTTTGCACCTAACCTGGGTCAGTGAAGGTAGGAATAAAAAATACGATATGCTCGGTTCTTTTTTAAAACTGTTGATGGATTATATTTCTTTGCATTGCATGGCAACCTATTTTTTAAGTTGATCGCATTATATGGGTTTTTCTTTCACATTCCTAGTAAAATTTAAAGGAGCTAAGACTCTAACACATTATCACCCAAAGTCTTCGATATTGGCTTTGAAGGAGCTAAGTCTCTAACTTATTGGCATAAAAGGAACTGAGTCTCTAACATCCAAAGTCTTCGACATTGAAAACACGAATTATTCGTCAATCTAAATCAGCATTGATGTTGTGATCTTTCTTACCAGGAAAAGATGGGCTTCTGATATGCAATAATTTAAATTAAGACATATTCCACAAGTCATGTCAAACGGCGACGTCATGTTCTTATCGTGGAAGCATGCGCAATAGAAACTATGGATGTAGACTGGAATAACCAGACGTTAGAGGTTGCCATTCCATTAAAACTCCAGGCGGATTTCGCCGAACATAACTGATTAGAAATTACGGTAAAAACAGAAACGATTGACTGTAAATTAGTTAATATGCATTTGTGTCAATCTCTAGGTCTCAAATATTTGCGATTTAGCTCCTGTAGGGTGATGGGTAAACATTTCACTTTTATGCAATGTATTTTTATTCACAGTTTGAATTATGTACTGGCGTGCATCAGTGAAGGCCAATGCGTGGGTGTAGCAATCCAAATGGTTGCTATTTGAGCTGAATGCTGCACCCTCGCCAATGGGCTGTAATCCGTGTAGACCTAAACGGTGTTGTATTGTGGAGAATGAATTAACGTGTTGTTCAACAGAATATGATTTACAGCTGTAACCCATTAAAAACCCATCCCATACCATGACTGTCAGAAATACCGCGTTTAACTTAAAAGACAGATGCAGGTCAAACATGCCGCCATGTCACCCATTATATACCTATCATATACCATGGCTGTCAGAAATACCGAGTTAAACTTAAAAGACAGATGCGGGTCAAACATGCCTCGATGTATGGTATTAACGTGCGGGAATGTAAACGTCGGGGTAATTAAATATAAATGTAGAGAAAGGTCACCCTAGAATCTTTAGAATGTTGCCAACCTAGGAATTCGTACATACTTTATGTCCATCCTAGGATGTTTTAGACTGTATTTTAGAATGTGGCCACTGGTACAAACTGTATTTAAGAGAGAAAGAGAGAGAGGGAAATAGAGAGAGAGAAAGATAGTTGGGATTTAACGTCAACTCGACACAAAGTCATTTCGGGACTAACGGACACTAGATCAGTTCGACAAAAAGTGGGAGGAAACCGTTCAAAACACACAAGTATGGACAGGCGACCCTACGCCTTGTCACGTACAACCGGGGAATCGAAACCACGCCCATTGATTCAATGACAAACCATTCGGTCATCCAGCCCTCATATTACTATATGGGTCATTCCATGAAGTTGACACTTTGTTACCAACGATAATTAATGTGATGATAAAATACTCAAGAAATAGAATTCAATAAATGAATTGTTGATAATTATCTTGGGGGTCTGATGTAAAGATAATATTAAAATGTCATTTTGTGAAATAAAAAAAATTCACTTGAAAAAAGCATGTGTCAAATGCATTTTCTGCAGTTTGACATGCACCAAAAGTGTGACATTTTCACCCCCCTGAACTTTGATTTGATCCCAACTTTTTATTATGTGTTTAAATCATCTATCCGAGGTGCAGTTGCAAAGATTTAACTTTCAATTTTTCAAATACAGCACAACAAGAGCATCTATATGACTATTTGTTGAGATATCGTCACCCAAAAATACAGAAAAAATCGTAACTATGTCTGTCAACTTTGTTACGTACGCTAATGACACGATGAGACAGAGCGCTTTCGTGTGACGTACTTAAATAATGTCGTAAAATGTAACCACTCTTATTTCATCTCGGAAAAGGGAAAATGTTTATCGGCTAGACTTTTCAAATGTTTTAAACTGCAGTCATTGCGAAAAGTGTTGATTGTCTGTCAATTTTACGTTCGCGCGATTTCCATCTCTTTTTACGCCGGCGAAAGTGATCGAAAATTTAACGACACCACACAACTCATTTACAGCATAGACGACTGGTTAATGGCAACATGGCGGAGTCAGCCGTAGAAAATATGGAATTCGGTAAGGAAAATGGAATTTGTCAATTTGTTACGTACATTTGAATCGCTTGTGTCAAATTACGAACAACATATGAATACTTATTCAATATGAATGTTCCTTTTCTTTATATACATAAGTATAGAATACTGTTATGCAAACTTTTTATCCGCAAAACAAATGGTTGTCATCGCCGATCTCGGGAACAAATCGGGATTGCATTGGTTGGTAACTTGACACGGTTAAGCTTTCAGTTGAATGTCAAAATTACTAACAACCTCTGTCTGGCACATTTATTTAATTATTTGTTAGATCTTTACAAAAGCTTATCTTTTGAAATAGTTCATGGTTCTATAATGCCATTACGACTTCGTTGTCATCCTTATATGTACCTACACCTGTTCAAGACTGTTGATGAAAATGATAGTGACTGTTGGTAACAATGACCAAACAACTGCCCTTGAGAAATTTTTGTTACCAACATAGTTATATTTCTTGTTTAGATTTTATTCAATAATGGCTGTACTTATTTAATTTGCATGTTCTGAACACGTTGTAGGCTATTTAACATTGAATTGCAAAATAGTGTAGAATTAACCTTGTGTTTAAATTAATTTCTTTCTAGGTTTGGTTGTTCGTGTGTCAAGTACTACAAACCAGCAGAGAATTTTCGGTTGGAAAGTGAACTGTTATTTGAATCTCTAATAGGAATAGCAGTCCGAAATTGATTTGATTCTGTTGACAACTTGAAAATGCTTCTCCCTATGTAAACAAGCCTTCCGTCATCTTTGTTTCGCAAAATATGATGACCAAAAGAGCTTTTCGTCATCTTTGTTTCGCATTTAATCTGATTGAATCTATGCAGGGAAATTATCTCTTGCTGATGTTTTGATTTCTTAGTTATACTATTATAAGTCAGTCAATGTTGAGTTTCAGCATTGGTTATGAAGAAGAAAATATTTTTTGAAAAATGCAAATCCCATGTCGTTACTTTAATTAAATCAGTATTGATGCTTTATCAGTCCAATTTAATTGAATAGTATTGATGCTTTATCTGTCCAATTTAATTAAATCAGTATTGATGCTTTATCTGTCCATTTTAATTAAATAAGTATTGAGGCTTTATCCATCCAATTATTTTACCATTATTGTAATGTCATTTACATTAAACCCTATTTTATTTGTTATGTCATTTTTATTTTGTCTTTGTTTTTACACTGATCACTATGTTACATGTTGAATAATAAATGAAATATTAAATCATATTTCCAAAGTCGTTACTTATTTAATGATGGTTGTTCGAGAAAGATGGATTTTAACGGTCACTTGACTCTAGGTTATTTCAACGAGTGGCTTGTGAGGTCTTTAGCAGTGGGGGTAAATGATAGTCCTTGGCAAAACTCACAAGGCACAAGGTTAGACAAATGACCCTTGTGCTTGTCACATACATGACTAAAATCAACGTTATCATTTGTATTTGAAGGCCATAGCTTCTTCGAATGGTTAACACAATTTTTTATCCCCGATTACTGAACAATATATCACGATTTCAAAAGAATTTGATGTGGTCAATGTTACCAACTCTTTTTACCCAGGATATGTATTTTTTAAAATTATTATTAGACAGTACAATCAACAGGTCAAAAACTGTACAAGGCAAATAGATGTACAATATTAGGAATTGATTTCCAAAGGAATTTGATGTGGTCAATGTTACCAACTCTTTTTACCCAGGATATGTAGTGGTTTTTATTTTTAGATGGTAAAATCATCAGGTCAAAAACTGTACAAGTCAAATAGATGTACAATATTAGGAATTGTTTTCGCATTTTTTTTATGAGTATTGTTTTATAGAACTTTAACGTGTGTTTTTGGTCATTGTTACCCGCAGACTCATTTTGAGAGATGATGTAAAATAAATTACATTTTTTTTACATTTTGATACCACCAAATGATAGACACTTTGGTCTTGAGTACTGAGTTGCCTTTGATCATGATTTATTTATCTTAACAAGAAGAAAAAGAGGACAATAGTTTGTCAATGTTACACGCATTCATTTTGGTTTGTCAGTGTTTTTGCAGAAAATTGTGAAGTTTTTATCTTTTTACCACATTGGTACATCAGGTGACATTGAAAACAAAACAAACAAAGTGTTATTTTCTCTCCAAATACATTTTGAAATTTTAATGCCCATGTCACACTTTAGGTACCAACTTCATGGAATGACCCATATATATAATTGATTTGTATTAATCAAATGAAAGACCTGAAAGAGATGACGGAATTGAGCGACTGGTTGATAGGAATAGATTGAAATGGGTTTAATCAAATTAATTATCATGGTATCTGGTAATATAGTAAATCGATCAAATCATTCACCATCCATCACTGAAAATACAGTCCGATATCCACAAAATTGTATTAATATTATTGTCCACGAGAAAAGGAGAAATAGGGTTTGACGTCCACTCGACACAAATTAGGTCATTTCGGGACTAACACGTAGTTTAATTCATTGGCTTGGGCGTAAGGGTCTTTAGCAGTGTGAGGAAACCGGAAGATCCGGAAAAAACCCCACAAGGTTGGACAGACGACCCTACTCCTTGTCACGGCGAGCGGGGAATCGAAACCAAGCCAGTTGACTCAATGACAGATCTTGTGATACAACGCACACGCACTTACCATCCCCGCCCCCCCCCCCACACACACACACAAGCACGTGGTAACACAAAGGTCAGATGGCAGAATATTGTCTTTTGTTAACCATGGAGACCACAGCATGATATATGGCGTTTCCACCACGCTTTCACTCGGGTCTGATACGGGTCAGACCACGTATAATGAGTATAAGAAATAAGGCTATCCCTCACAGCCGTCTGCAGAAATTAGTGCAGAAATCATGGACCTAGTTTGATTTCCATGGCAACGGGTATTATGAAGCCCAAGGATTATGTAGATTTCCTTATAATTACGAACACATGCTAGACATTTGTTTTATAACTATCATAGGGAATGTTTACGTCAGACCACTTGATTCTATATTTGTTGTTTATTTCTTTAGTCTAGTTTAGGAGCAGAACAGTAGGACGTTAAACCCCGTTTCATTTTATTTATCTGTTTATTTCTTGCAATGTCTATATAGTTTGTCACATCCGCTGGTACTACTTTGTGAGTTTTCTCCGGGGCATCCGGTTTTATCACACTGCTAAATGGCCACAGATCACTAATTATTGCCCCATTGACTTTAATGTTAATTCTCGTCTCTTAGACCGGTTGTAACTTTTTCCCAAATATTCGTTGGGTAAAACGCTTTCTGCCACAGATGGAGCAACATGTGGCAAACTCTTGCCCAAAAGCATGTATGAGGTTCTTCATGAAAAACTTGAGATAGACAAGCTGGAAGTAGAGACAGCTAACCTTGCAATTTTCGGCCCTCCCTTTCAACGTAACCAACCTCACAACTCTTGTATCCTTCCGCCTCAAAATCATGAATATTCACCAAAACCTGGCAGAAAATGTATTTTCAAACCCTTTTCTTCGATTCTACACCAAAAATTCAACAAAAATCGCCATGCAAAAGGGGGAAAAAGGGAGAGAGAGAGAAGGACTAAAAATAACTTTCGCCCTTGTTTCGTGGGTGACGGCCCATGAATATTTGGTGATCTGTGTCCTATATAGGGGTGAAACTTCGGATATCACCAAAAGGCCTTTTGTATTTGCTTCCCATATGTTCTGGCAACATGCTGGTGAAAGGAAATCAAAATCAAAGAATAACTGCAAAAATGATGGCCCTTTAAGTACACATGCTGCTTTAAGTACAGTGGTGCATCTCGGGTCCCTGGGCCTTTTGTGCTAAAATTTGAAAAATCTTTTTTAATAGAGGCAGTATATGAGCTCTATGAAAAAATTAGACAAGTTGCAAACAAACTACATAGAAAACGCTCATAATTTGAAATTTTTATCAAAAATATATTTTTTTACTGCCATGTCATGAAAAATGTACAAAATTTACAGGTAGCATCTTTCAAAAAACCAATAATTTTCCACTTTTTTAGATAACCAGACTGGCAAGTAATATATTTTTGGAAACCCTGGACAATATGCAAACAGAAAAATCACAAATCAATTGCAATCATTGTAATTATAGGGGTCTGTACTGAAACATGTAACCCCACCCCCTAAAAATGTCAATGACTGAATCAATCTTATCTTTGGTTGCAGAGCTAACATTACCAAAGGAATCTGTCTAACAGATATGTTTTACCATCCCTGGCTAATATATGTACATAGAAGCTAAAATAGGTGCAATAAATATGAATTATGGTTAAAATAGGCCTTGTTGAAAGAATAAAAAAGGTATATTGGGCCTATGTCCACCCCTCTCTAACAAAAGGGTCACAGAATACACAATTTTCACAAATTTGGTAATAGTTTAATGTTTTTAACATCTCATACCTCAGAGGCATCATACAAATCTTTATTGCAATTATTGTACTGAAGCAAGATGTTTGGGCCTTTACATCAATTGCCTTAAAAAATGAAGTAAAAAAGGTAGTTATGACATAGTTGACAACATAAAGGAGGCCTGAAAAGGAGCAAAATTAACATTTTACTGTTCTATAAGTGACATAAATGCAACAAACACCACAAATCCTAGATTTTGATAAGAAAATATTGACCATTAAGCTGACATTTACACATCTACACCAGTTCTGTATCAGGGTGTGGTCTTACTGGCCTGACAGGTCTCAAGGTTCTAAGTTTCACTATGAACAAAAAAGGTCAGAAATCCTCGAAATGTACAAAATGACCATTTATTGGTGAAAAATAACATTCCCATCTGTAATTCAACAATAAATTCCAATTATTATCATTTAATTGTCAACACAGGTGCAATTAAATCTCTCAAAACACATTAATAAAAAAAGGGTGGGGTGGGGCATTTATAGCCTCTGTAAACAGAATGGTGGGGTGAAAAATGTCTATAAAGACTGGGATATTGCTTCCTACATGAAGAAAATGCAAGAATTTAATGCTTCAAAGAAGAAAAAAATGCTTGTTCTGGGTAAAATAGTGGCCAAATTGAGCCTACCCCTGTTTTGAACATTTTGTACAAACCCATCTGCTGTATATTATTAACTCAGTGTTGCCAATTTTCCATTTTCTGTAGGAAAGCTGGAGCTATTTCTAAACTTGACAAACTTATAGATCCCATCTAAGTTAAATTAGCAATGAAAATAAGCGCATTTTTAGAAATTTTGAGTCATTTGAGTAGGTATGAAAGCATTAATTTTTACACCGAAATTTCGTGGGTGACGGCCCATGAATATTTGGTGATCTGTGTCCAAATACCCAAACGCACACGCGAATTGTTGAAATAAAATGGAGCCATTTGTTAATTTGTGTCGGGGGGGGGGATCAAAGTATGCACTTTAGATCAAAAGGTTTACATCAAATTATTGCCAAAATCATATATTAGTCCTCAAAACAAAATGGAGGGGGGGGGGGCGTCGTTAAAACCGTGAGCTTCAACAACAATATTTAGTGTCGCGTAACACCCACATAAGATTCTATGCCATAAACAGCTATTACAAGATTTTATTCAACAACTCAAAATATTTATTCAAATTGGTGGAAATTATTCAAATTAGAACAAATTAGATCACGATAAGTGTCTTTGTCATGTTTTTGTATCTTATTCTTTATGGGTGGAAATGGTACCATAATGCAGGAAGGAACGTCATCAGTGACTTTGAGTGTAACATATCTTTATTAAACGCCTGTTGCCGCCAATATGCGATATAGCAGACGTGATATGTGAGCGATCAACCAGGAATGTGTGCTTCAATACAGATTGATGTTTGCCTCAGCCGAAATTTATCGATTTCTTCAACTTAAACATTACTGACTAGCAATATAGTGAGTTCATATCTAAAAGCTGGCGTCTGGCCAAATCGCCGCTACCAATCGTTCATAATTATCATCTTGTTTTGCCAATTGAATTAATTCTGCATCACAAACCAGGCCCCATAACAGTCATCGAAACATTTACAGTGCAACTGAATCATCTAGACGTGGCTAGTGTTGGAAAGAAGGGAGGGGGACATGTTTTCCTCTCAAGGGAACTGGCTCAGAGAGTAAGACGTTGCCTCACTAACCTTGAGGCCCCCAGTTCGATCCAGTTACAGGTCGAACAAGTTCTTCGGGACTTCCACTGCTTAGTTTCTCTTTGCCAGTGGTTGCAGGTCAGTGGTCCTGACAAGGAGCAATGCATAGTCGTTCGGGTGGGACGAAAACGAAAAACCCATGTCCGGTGTATACATTGGCGAGCACGTAAAAGAACCCTTGGCATTTAAAATTCGATATGAGAGTAGACCGTCAAATGTCCTTCAGCCCCCCACAGCATACTGTATGGCGTATACCCGTCTTTTTTTATCTAAACAATATTCTTTTCATTTAAATTTACGATTTTTTTTGATAATAAATATTAGATACGATAACTTTATCAGTTTTGCAACAAACAGTCATAATATAAACACAATTATGCAGTATCAATAAAACAAAATACATGTATATACACTTTATATGACAATTTAAGATTTCTTATGGTAGTGGGATCACGGAAACATATAATATACATGTTTCTAAGATTTTTCATTCCAGTCGATGCAGAAAAAGAATGTAATACAACACTTCACTTTACATAATGGAACACTGAAACATGAAAGATATCTTTTAATGTAGACCAGTTTTGTATAATGAAGCAACACTTTGAAGCAGATTCTAGCGTTTCTATATACAAAGTAGGAAGTCCCGTGGGAAGTCAATATTACCGTCACAAAACAACCATTATGCCGCCTGTTTGGTTATATTGAAGCCGGTGTAAAACGTCGCCATTTTGAAGCTCATGATACATTTAAAAAATGGACTTTAACCTCCTACTTGTGTGCACCGACCGGGATAATGAAGACGGGCTTACACCATGCAATGTGTCACTGGTTATTTTAGGTGCACACCAGCTTGTACCCGGGACCTGGGTTTTTCGTCCCATGGCAACGACTAAACACCGTTCCTCGTCAGGCCCTCCGTCCATCACCGGTCGAAAAGGGCACCAGGCTGGGCAATCACGAGGTGCCTTCTTAGACAACAACAGGGTCGATCCTTGATCACCTGGTTAGTGAGCAAGCACCGTACACACTCGGCCACTTAGGCTCACCCTGGATAGTGTAGCGTTCACACGAACTGTACTATGAACCAAGTTGATCCCGTCAATTAGAGGCTAAGTGCAATCGTGCTAATATTCAATGATTCCTGATAATTAGTGCCGAAAGTTTTAAATTTATACACAGTATTTAAGGTCATGAGACAAAACATCGAAACAATTTCTAATGATTTTTAAAACTTACTTTATGGGTTGTTACCCGTAATCAGATTTTAGTGTGCTGTAAACGTTTTCATTACTGATAAAAGAAATAAGACGAGACAACCTTTGTTAAATGCCCGAACGACTTAGCTGCTGTGGGCGTATATTTCGTTGCCTGATAACCTATCTTACTAATCAACATGAGTTGACCATTAACGGAAGTGAGGTTTTACCATTTAACAACGTACACGAATGGACCTTGTAATTTAGTACAGCCATGATGACAAAATAGTCTTAATAGATCAAATACCCCAGACCAGCTCAAGTCACGCGACTAAATAATTAGTTACATTTCATATGCAAATGTTTCGTCTGCAGCAAAAGCCAGTGGGGAGATATAAACCATTTTGTGTTCATCTGTCGCCAAAATAAGTCACAAATGAAATTAAAAGTTCTAAAACAAGCCGATTTCCATTTGGTCTTTCGAAACTTATCGCTAATGGTAGAGAATTTGTATGATTACTAGCTGAATTGATGACTTTATATGGACATGGATCAAAGGGGAATAACTCATTAAACTTACGCTTCCCAGGGAATTATTACACTCGCGGATGAGAGAGAGAGAAATGGGGTTTAACGTCCACTTGATACAAACTAGGTCATTTCGGGACTAACTTATGGTTTAATTTTATTTCAATAATTCGCTTGCGCGTGGGGATCTTTAGCAGTGTGGGTGGCGGGGAGGAGGTCGGAGGACCCGGAGAAAATGCACGAGGTTGGACAGGCGACCCTATTCCTTGTCACTTACAACCGAGAATTCGAAACCACGCCAGTTGACTCAATAGCAGGCTTTTCTTTATGATACAGCACGCACGTTCTAACCATTCGGCCATCCAAACCCACCCCACCCCCGCGAATGACGATTTCAGATCAACCGATTTCATGGGGATGCTCGAATCACAGTCCAGAACGTCCCGAATCGACAGAATTACAATCGAGTGACGCGGAATTCAGTCCTGTCACAGTTCTGCCAGTCCCGATAGCTGAGGTGGAGTGAGTAGAATCGTGACGTATTCCCAGTAAAAAATATGTTTCAGCTGCCATGATTGGTTGAAATATTTATTATACGGTCGGCACATGCGTTGTCCTCCGAAATTCTCCTTTTCACTCGATTGACACCAGTTTTGGAATTTAATTCCGGAACTGTGAATCGAGCATCCCCAATGTCTGTACATTGGCATGATTTAAAGGGGGAATAAGTCAGTTAATTTACGTTTCCAGGTGATTATTCGATTCGCGGATGACCCTTTCAGATCACGAGACTATGGGTATATTCGATAAACCATTCCGAAATTAAATTCACTCAATCACTAAAGATAGCGACACTCGAGTGAAAATGGAGATTTGGGACTGAATATTCACTAAAACCTGACAGAAAATGTATATTCAAACCCTTTTCTTCAATTCTACGCGAGGAGGATTTCGTTATTCCGCTTCGCGAATGATGATTTACCTAGTCGCGCTTCAACAACATCTACGCGGTAAAGCAGATAGTGTTCACCTATACTGGTTACTATGAAACCGAAAGTACAATTACAAAATCTAATGGGCGAATTTGTCCAAATGGCGGAGAGGTAAGTTGATTATCCATATCATCAAGTTCGCATGTTTTCTCATTCGTGATAAATATAAGAAAACAGGGTTTTATGCCTTTATGTTAGAGAGAGAGCGAAATGGGGTTCGACAGAAATTAGGTAATTTCGGGGCCAACATATGTTTCAGTTTTATGTCTTTAATTCGCTAACGCGTAGGGGTCTTTAGCAGTGGGAGGAAACCAGAAGATCCGACGAAACCTCAAGAGGTTAGACAGGCGACCCTACTCCTTGTCACGTACAACAGGCTAACTATTCCCCCCCCCCCCCCATGTTCTGCTCTGACTGGGCATGTCTTATACTATGGGCGACATTTTGCCCAGTCAGCTACTGCTTTGGGTTCTTTGCGACTGGCATGGGCCGAACCACGATGGAAAATCCAAATTAACTTTGTCAGCGAACAGCTGGATCCCAGATGGGACCTCCGGGTTAGCGTCTTACTCACTGAGCCATCGATGTACCCAAGAGAAGAGGCTAGCCAGCATCTTACTCACTGAGCCACCGCGGTACCCAAGAGACGAAGCGAGTAATCTGTAAAAGCAATAATACCAATATAACGGCCAATGTCAGCACCATATTCTGGGAGCTGCAATTACCCTTGTTTGAATTTGAATACCTGCCCATTTATCTTGAATTGCCATGCCAACCAGTAAATCACGTGACGTGAAAATGAAGAGGGTATATTATGTTTGGAATAGCTGCCCTGTTTTGTGGCATTGATACCGGTAAATTGCCATGCCAACGCGAGGCGGATTTCAAACACATTATCGGTTGTAAAGTGCACATGTATTCAGATATTAAACCCGCAGAGTAACCTTGGTATAAGGACACACCAATATGCTTTTCTGTTATTCAGTAACATCGGTTAACATTAGTTTATTTCTTTTTTCTTTTGGCAAAACGCCAAATTAAAGATACATTAGTTAAGAGCTAAATCTGCCTAATGAAAGTCTTCCTATAGGCTTCAAATGTTATAAAAATTAATTTCCATAACCAGCCCCAAATCCAACCCTTGGAAACCCTCCGATGGCTTCGATACAGTATGGATTTATTTAAACAGTAGTGCATTTAATAATTAAACCATTAAATGGCTGACCAAGCTAACATTTACCGTTCATCACTGAGTTACTACTGGAGGGTACCGTGGGCATTGCGAATGTTACTTGATAATCGAGAATATGTTGGCGGGGTCATTATTGTCTGTCAGTCAAATGATCGACAATTCTCGGAGACGACGCGGAGACAATTAATGCCTATTCCGAGTCAAAACTTTCAACAGTAATAACTTCGTACAGAATCAAGTACTGCGATGGAAATTTTAAATATTTTCTTTTTGTCATCGATTTTTTAACTGCTATATCAAGAACGACCATCTCTTTATTGAAGTCTAATGTATCTTTAAAAAAGACAAATACTTGGCTCGTTGTTCAATGATTAAGTTCTAAAACTTCGCATCGAGAAATTGAGTGAGTGATGTATAGAATGAGGCCTCGAAAAACTAAACCGTAAACTGGTTTTGCCTGATATAAAAATATAAGACGGTGAACACGGGGATTGTTTTAATGAGGCTAACAGAACCATGACTTATCACTAACATTGTCTTCCCCGTCTGTTATTTACTGCTGAACTTACAACCCTTTTCCGTTAATTAAACATACATTATGGCAGATTAGATAAAGAGCTGGCAGTTCTCACTATAAAAGTTAAAAACTAGATAATATAAAGGTATTTGCTGATATTTTCAGTCAAATTGATCCACTCGATCTGAACCGAGAATTTAGCGACTGAATTTTGCGCCAAGCCACGATTATCATTACTAAAATCGGTACGATGAAAAACATAATCTCGGTTATCCATTTCATGGTTAAATCACGAATGAAAGTGGAGCGGCAAATCCGATCCTAATCCAGTAATTATCGAAGGCTAGCGATGACATCGATGGTTGATTATGGTCTAAAAAAAAGTTAATTAATATATAATGAATAATGTAGTGAACATTTCAGGCCCAAAGAAAGACGACTTTCAATAGGCCGATTTAGCTCTTTTATCATGTATGTTTAATGAACGATACACATTTATTTTTTGTCCCCCGCCTTTCGAAGAAAGTTGGGGGACTATTAAAATGGGTTCGTCTGTCTGTCTGTCCGTCACACTTTTTGGGATACAATAACTCTCTTCCTAATTGCGCTAGAATGTTCAACCTTGGCGTATGTGTTTATTAGGTCAATGCCTTGATGGAGTTCGAAGATGAGCATTTTCCACTTAGGGTAAGCAGAGATAAGCAATTTGATTGGTTGATGCTTTGGGACACGATAACTTTAGTTCTAATTAAGTGAGAGTGATGAAACTTGGTGTATAGTTTCATTACAGTAATACCTTGACTAAGTTCGATAATGAGCATTTTCTGCTCAGGGTAAGCAGAGCGATACGCAATTTGATTGGTCGAGACTTTGGAACGCAATAACTCTCCTTCTAATTGCGTTAAAATGTTTGTTCAAACTGGGTGTATATGCTTATTAGGTCAATGCCTTGATGGAGTTCGAAGATGAGCATTTTCCGCTTAGGGTAAGCAGAGATAAGCAATTTGATTGGTTGATGTTTTGGGACACGATAACTTTAGTTCTAATTAAGTGAGAGTGATGAAACTTGGTGTGTAGTTTCATTACAGTAATGCCTTGACTAAGATCGATAATGAGCATTTTCTGCTCAGGATAAGCAGAGCGATAAGCAATTTGATTTGCCGAGACTTTTGAACGCAATAACTCTCCTTCTAATTGAGTTAAAATGTTCAAAATTGGTGTGTATGCTTATAAGGTCAATGCCTTGATGGAGTTCGAAGATGAGCATTTTCTGCTTAGGGTAGGCAGAGATAAGCAATTTGATTGGTTGATACTTTAGGACACGATAACTTAGGTTCATCTTGATTGATGATTTTTATGCCAATACAATGACTGCATTCTCATTCAGTAATGGATTCGACAGTAACAGTGTATAGAAACGACTGACTCGGACACGGGGGCCCTTTCCCTTGGCCAGAGGGGCATTTTGTCAAGCGTGTCATCTATTTATTTTGGGATTTCGGCGGGGGACATCAGCCTCACTGTTGGCTTGTTATTATTTATTTTAAAACTATTATAACCAGGACTGTCAGGTCTTTATATCTAAATCTTATATAATGCATCTTTAATATAACTTTTATAGCAAGAACGAACTGCTCTTTATCTAGATCCTATATAATGCATCTTTAATATAGCAAGAACAACCATCTCTATATCTACATCTTACATTATGCATCTTTAATAAAACTATTATAACAAGAACAACCAACTCTTAATCTAAATATTAAATAATGCATCTTTAATGAATTTGTATACTTTTTGTCCGCCAACTTTCGTTTACTTGTGACGCCCGATATCTGATTTATTTAACTAACACCAAACAACATGCAATTAAAATAAGTTTTATTAACAGTCCTGTAGCAAATTTGGGCGTCTTGGGTATTGTGGGCATGTGATTCGTTGAATGGCAACCGATCGTTAACGATGTGATACTTTTGATGAATTTTTCGTTGAATGGCAACCATTATTACTGTGTACCATTGAATGGGCTGTACCGTCACCAGTTTCCATGATTTGTGGGGCTACCGATGTAATTTGCCGTATTGTTCGTTGACTGGCAACTTTTATTAGCATGTAAATGAGTTGAAATGAAAGGGCGTTTAACGTCATACTATTCTGTCCCGAGCGTGTCTAATAAAGATGGACGCATACAATAAGACTTAGCCACCGTGACCCCCGAGTTTTATCAGCATTACTGTAGCCAGATTTGCTTGAGGGACAAAGTTGGCATGAGGTATTTAATTTCCTGGTTTATAATTTCCTGGTATTCTATTTATAAACACAGCGGTGCCAGCTGTAATGGATAGACCTTATTACTGCCATACCAATGTCGATCTGACCGACTGGCGACCTCAAACCAGTGATAAAGTTCATCTTGTTAACGAGACGTTTCAAGTCAATCATGTCTTTTGTACACGGTGAACAGTCCATTTCAAATTTTCTGATTACACTTTTTTTTGCCTATAACGTTATTTTCTTTTATTTTATTTTTTTTGGATGGCGGGGTCGAATTTTTATACGCCCACATTGAAATGTGGTCGTATGTTGTCGTCGGCCCCGTCCGTCCGTCGGTCCGTCCGTCGGTCCGTCCGTCGGTCCGTCCGTCGGTCCGGCGTCCACAATTGCTTGTGGACGCTCTAGAGGCTAAAGTTAATATCCGATTGACTTTAAATTTATACACAGTGTTTAAGGTCATGAGACGAAGAAGCCTATTGTTTTTCAGCGATTTCCGATAATAACTACCAGAGTTATGGCCCTTGACGACTTCAAAAAATCTTGTGGACGCTCTAGAGGCCAAAGTTAATATCCGATTGGTTTTAAATTTATACACAGTGTTTAAGGTCATAAAACGAAGAAGCCTATTGATTTTCAGCGATTTCCGATAATTAGTGCCAGAGTTATGGCCCTTGATCACTTCAAAAAATCTTGTGGGCGCTCTAAAAGGCAAAGTTAATATCCGATTGACTTTAAATTTATACACAGTGTTTAAGGTCATAAGACGAAGAAGCCTATTGATTTGCATCAATTTCCGATAATTAGTGCCAGAGTTATGGCCCTTGATCACATCAAAAAATCCTGTGGATGCTCTAGAGGCCAAAGTTAATATCCGATTGAATTTAAATTTACACACACTGTTTAAGGTCCTGAGACAAAGAAGCCTACTGATTTTCAGCGATTTCAAATAATTACTTCCAGAGTTATCTACCTTGATCACTTCAAAAAACCTTGTGACGCTATAGATGCCAAACTTATCATCCGATTGACTTCAGATTGATACACAGAGTTTAAGGTGTTGAAACGAACAAGTATTTTGATTTTCAATGAATTTTGATAACTGAACAGCTAAATCCATGATGTTAAATGTTTCCTATACTAATTGTTAGCTTGGGGCAAAACTTTATAAAAAGCAAACAAATTCTAATGATTTTCAGATAATTACATAAAGAGTTGTTACTCAGATTTTAGTGTATTACAAATGTTTCATTACCAAAAAAAAGTAAAAATATGCGACAACCCTTGTTGACTGCCCGGACGATTTAGCTGCTGTGGGCGTATGTTTCGTTGCCTGGCAACCTATCTTTTCTAATGGTTTGGATTGTTTGTACTTGGTTTTATTTTATTGACATTAAACGGATCTGAAGTGCAGACTCCTGACTGTGTATTGTAATGCTAAAATACGATGAAACTTACAAGTTCGAAGTTAGCTGGTACCAATATATTTGCTGAAACGGCATGAAATGAGGATTAACCTCCTACTTTTTTCTGCATCAACTGGAAAAAACGAAGACGGCCACATGCCTTGCAGTGTACACGATGGGAGTGGGGGCAATTTTTCCGATCAGTGACGTTTCCGCGTTGTCTTAATCGCAATCCAAAAGCCAAGAACATTTTTAACTTTCTGCCACCCATATTAAACAAGTTCCGCTTGAAAACAGACACTAAGCTAGTTGACCGACATTTTAGTCCAAAATCGACGATTTATTTTACTATTTATTATACGGACACAGATCACTAAATATTCATGGGCCGTCACCCACGAATGTAGGGCGAAAGTTATTTTTAGTCTTTCTCTCCCTTTCCCTGTTTCCCCCTTTTGCATGGCGATTTTTGTTGACTTTTTGGTGTAGAATCGATGAAAAGTGTTTAAAAGTACATTTTCTGCCAAATTTGGTGAATTTTCATGATTTTGAGGCGGCAGGATACAAGGGTTGTGAGGTTGGTTACGTTGAAAGGGAGGGCCGAAAATTGATTGTTTAGTTGTCTCTACTTCCAGCCTGTGTATCTCAAGTTTTTCATGGTGAACCTCATACATGCTTTTGGGCTAGAGTTTGCCACATGTTGCTCCATCTGTGGCAGAAAGCGTTCTACCCAACGAATATTTGGGAAAAAGTTACAGCCGGTCTAAGAGACGAGAATTAACATTAAGGTCAATGGGGAAATAATTAGTGATGTGTGGCCATACTTTCATTTACTAAACAGTATATTTATTTTGCATATGGCGGTCATTTAGGACAAGGGGTCTATTCTCGAAGTATGTGTGCAAAATGGCTTCCAGCGTGTACAGTATGTGCAATTGACTGACTACTCTCTCTCTCTCTGTCTCTCTCTCTCTCTTTAAGGAGCAGAGAAGAATGAACGCAGGTGGCCTATGTCTGGCGGATCTGGTCTGTTAAGAAAATAGGTTAAATATAAATTGTAAGACATGTTGATCGTATTCTGCTGTTAGAAATGAAATAAAATGAGGTTTAACAGCGTTCTGCTCCGACTGGGTAAATCAAGACAATGTGGTATGAGGGGAAAGTCAAATCATAAGCATCTTTTCGGGCTAACACTTATATCGAATTCTACTAACATTCAAGACTTCTTTTACGTGCACGCCAATGTGTTTGTGCCCACTTACTCTCGACTTCCGTCCCTCTTCAATGACTATACGTTGTCTCTTTCCGGACCCTCTGTTCTACCGAAACACACCTTCAATAGATGGCCGTCACTCCAAACCTATCTTTTTTCATACACCCACATGTCAAGAGAGAGAGAGAAATGGGATTTAACGTCCATTCGACACAACTAGGTCATTTCGGGACTAACATATGGTTTTAATTATTTTTATTTCAATAATTCGCTTGCGCGTAGGGGTCTTTAGCAGTGCGAGGAAACCGGAGTGCCCGGAGGAAACCCACGAGGTTGAGAAGGCTCCCCTATCTCCATGCCACATACGCTCACACCAGGGCTCGAAACCACAGTCGCAAGCCAGAGGTGACCGGTCAGCTAGAGGTCGGAGCGCGGCACTCTAGACCACTAGGCCATCCCAACTCCCCCACCCACATGTCAATTTCAACAATATCTTCATAATACTTTAAGAGTTAAAGCCTCTATTTCAGTTTGTGGAATCCCTTTGAACCCTTAAACGACGAAATATACAATTTGACCCGTCAAATGTTATATAAATTATTATGTAGACATTCATTCGGATGAAAAGCCTAAAATCAACTCTTTAAGTCATCGAATGGCTGAGGTTTAAATGGATCAGATATTTTCAGGCGCCTGTGTTGTGAGCTAGGGTTTACGTCAAAAGGGTCACGTCGCGTGTAAGATATTTAAACTATATTTTGAATGTCATGACTTGGTATTTCAAACGTGATTAGGCATACGAAAATTATGCCATGGTTGTTTTACCAACACGTGCGCTATGTTTATATTGATAACCTCTGACTTTACAGTTGAGAGTTGCGGGTCTCACCGAGTACGACATGAAATGATATGGAATGAAGTTTAATGTCCTACTGTTCTGCACCGAACTGGGCCCATACAGTTGCACTGTGGCCTACTCTTGTATCGAATTCCAACTCTCAAGGGATATTTTACGTGCACGCCAATATATACACGAGACCTCGGTTTTTCGTCTCATCCGAACGACTGGACAACTGTCTTTGTCACGCCCTCTTTCCTGACAAGTGGTAACCAAGCCAATGCTGAGATGAGTACGACATCATTACAATAAATAGTGTTCTGGTCCCGTTATAAGACATCGTTTCTATTTGAAACATGATACATGGAGTGAAAAAAATAACCTTGAGCTTGTTAAAAGACAATATAGTCGATGTTTATATACCTACACGTGGTGTTGAAATATTCTCTGGTGGTGATCTTATCACGTGGTTTCTGATATACTCGTATTTCAAATTTCTTTGATGGGCTGAGAGAGAGGGAGAGAGAGAGAGAGAGAGGAGTATTGTCCATTTGGTCATTTCGGTAGTAACGTATGATTCAATTATTCGCTTGCGCGTAGAAGTCATTAGCAGTATGTTTGTGCGAGAGAGAGAGAGGGAGAGAGAGAGAGGGGGGAGGGGCAGAGACAGGGGGGATGGGGTTTAAGGTCCACTTGACCGGAACTAGGTCGTTTCAGGGCTAAAATGCGGTTCAATTTTAATAATTCGCTTGTGCATAGGGCTTTTTACTTGTTGGAGGAAACCGGAGCACCCCTCACCCCTATCGGCTTTAACAGATAGTCTTACCCAGCTTGCCTGCTCGCAATCAGATTAAAACACAGATCCTATTTCTACCACATAATGGTGCCTTATAAACAAATGTACTTGATTTTGTTTGGATTTTTTGAAATAGTGACATATATCGTGGGAAATTTACTTCAAATGTGATTACATTTCAATCGATATAACTCTCAATTTTTGAAAAAATCAAATGGCATGTCTATTTTGCATCTTTATGTGGTGATAGTGAGGTTGTATTGGGGTGGTATTGGGTGACATTGCGTTAGTGCTTGGTAAATCGTCTCCCCCATATGGTGTCTTTAATTTGGTTGGTAGAGAATCAGTATATACACGCATCTGAATGTAAGGACTAATGTAAAGGGAACTGTTTGGTATCACCGAAGAAATGGCCGTTATTGATGACTGCCCTTTTGTTTTTATTGCCATATTTAGCATACAAAATATAGTTGATATTAATGTTAGTATATGTTATGGTCTCTTTAATTTGGTTTGTAAGATTGTCAAAATAATGTACGTGATTCTAATATGGCAGATTTATGTCGTCATAGTTTGTCAGTATATAGTAATTATATCATGTTCTCTCAACCGTATCTGAGTCGTATCTCAGAGATACTTCTGTCCCATACAGCACTTTAGGCAGCAATGGTGGCTAAGTGGGTAAGACTGTGTCTCGCTAGCCAGGATGTCGCATGTTCGATCCCTGCATTGGCACAGTAAGTTCATCGGGATTTCTCGGCGTGGATTTCTCCTTGTCAGTGGTGCAGGACAGGAGGGCCTGGCGAGAACAGCTGTCCAAGCGTTCGGGTAGGACGAAAAAACGAGCACTCGTGTATACATTGGCGTGCACATAAAAGATCCCTTGGCAGTCGGGATTCGATAGGCCACAGTGCCGCTACCTAGGCAATATTGCTCCCATAGCACATTGTATGGCGTATGCCCGCCTTCATTAGCCCAGTCGGGGAAAACAGTTAGACGTAAAACCCCATTTCATTTCCATTTCTGGCCCAGAGTCTTCTGAACTGGGCTATGCAGGTCAAGCTCCCGATTGCTACAGAGGTGGCTAGATGTGTTTTGGTGAACATATTGCAGATCATGAGTCAATGGACAATGTTTTTCTGGGATATATTCCCGATTGTATTTAAATTTGAGTAGTCTGTATTACTACAGACCCGGGACTGTACAACGCAGTAAACGCTTACGGCTAGCTCCCGGATCCATTCACTTTATTTAAATTATTCGTTTGTTTGTGATTTTTGCGTGTTGTGTATTGGTCATTTATTTGTTTTTGTGTAAATTACGTGTGGTGCAGTCCCTCTGCACTTACTAACAGACAAGTGGTGGTGCTAAATTGCCAGTCCGGAACGTCCCAAATTGACAGAATTACTATCAAGTAACGCGGAACTCAGCCCTATCACAGTTCCGTCAGTCCTGGCACCGAAGGTGGTGTAAGTAGAATCGTGACGTAATGTGACAGTATTACATTAGTTCTTTAATCGGGTTCTTGGATGACAACACTGGTATATACTTCTAATAATACTTTTATTCTGCTTCTTACAATAGGTACAAACATCGTGATGTAAACGACCGTAGAACTAACTATATGGAAGGAGTCATGACTTAATTAGCTTGGCTTAGCACGAGTGCGCTAACTCCAGAAGCTCTCGTCTCGTCTCGTCTCGTCTCGTGCGAAGGCACCCATGGCCCGCCTAGCATGGCCTCCTGGAACTGACTGACCATTCGTTTATATTCTGAGTTTATAAACGTATTCAAGACAAAAGAGCTCATTAGACACCTGTCTAATGTATCATGCATAATATCAGGTTTAACATTCAATATAGTTTATCAGATAAAGTTAGATAAGACATGCCAACAACAAGTTCTAGTTACGCAATGACATAAGGAATACTACCAAGATCTCCAGCCGAGTGCTGATAGCAACAGGTTTATGTTACAATCACTTACACGTATTTTGATATGGCAGGACGCTTCTATGACATATGTCATTGTGTAATATACCTATCCCTCTTTTTAGAAAAAAATATGAAATATTTTTTTTAAAGCCTTTACAAATTTGAATATAACTGGGATCGATAATATCTACCCTAATCTTAAAAGATAAAAATAACAATAAGAATAAAAAGACATATAAATACAAACAACACTTGTAAAATGTCGTATACAAAAATGTCTATAAACAAAAAGAAAAGGTAAATGAAACACACACGAATTTAAAAGTTATATATACTTGTAAAATGTCATAATATCCAAAAATGTCTTTAAACAAAATGAAAAGGTCAATGAAAAACACACGAACTTAAAAGTTATATACACCCAATCGGTCACACACGCGAGTCAATAAAAAAAAACAAACGAGATCCTGGAATCACAAACACAGACTACTCTTATTATTCATATAAATGGTGGAATCGCGAACACAAACTACTAGTACTATAATTATCTTCTTAGACCGATTATTTGGTGGAATCGCGAACACAAACTACTGTAATTATCTTCTTAGACCGCTACTGCACTGTCGTAGCCAACTGTAGGGGTGGGGTACATGCCCTTCCTCGTTCCAGTAATGTTGAGGGATCAGAATTTTCCCTGCTCCGTTTAGTTCAACTATTGTTGTTGACCGGTAGTCTTTTCATTTTCCATACCGTCTGGCAAAACGGCGTGTTATGACATGTGCTATGAAAAGTATATATATTAACTGCCACCCGTGCCGAAGTTTTATCATCTGCTTATCATATATATCATGGAGTGAACTTAATTAATAGTTAATCAAATTAGCAAGTGGAACAGACTTGACTTTAGATAACGATCTAACGATATTTACAATTGAAATTAGGGAGTCATATTGTTTTATCTCAAGAATAATGAATGATCTGAACACATTTAACCAATCTTAAATAAGATATTTTTGAAAGA
Organism: Patella ulyssiponensis; assembly: GCA_963678685.1. NCBI lineage: Eukaryota > Metazoa > Mollusca > Gastropoda > Patellidae > Patella > Patella ulyssiponensis. The sequence goes on along the minus strand of OY783229.1, from coordinate 15,465,038 downwards.
ACTAACGGTTTATCTCTATAATTTTTAAACACAACACAAAACAAGACAATACGTTCGCTCTAAATCCGAGCACAACCCTCCTGGGGTTAAACCACTTAACATAAACTTCTCCCGTTACATATCGGGGCATTTCCCATTAAAACTTTGGGGTATTACAAATAAAAATCTTAATCCCGTAAATATCGGGTCTTTCCCATTAAATATTTGGGGTATTACAAATAAAAATCTCACCCGTAAATATCGGGGCCTTTGCCATTAACTATTTGGATAATATACACGTATAGACAAAATAAACGAAAAAAAAACTTAGAGATAAACCCGTTAATACTTTGTGAATGTAAAATTCCTAATTACGATATTGTTAACTCAATTCTAGTTAAACAATCACAAAACATTTTACTGCGCAATATAAACCTGTTAATACTAATTTTAAATGCCAAAATATGTGTTCAAAAACAAACAATTATAATTCATAATCTTTTAAAAACAACATGACGCATTTTAAAACAAATAATATATATACAATTTTGTTTTCGTCATTTACCTGTTCCACTAGTATCTTGAAAGGCAATATATTAAATTTAGTAACTACACCATGATATTTAATGACGCGTGATGATAAACTGCAGATTTCCAGTTAAATTATAATACATAGCACTAATGTCATTTTACCACCCTCGCCATGGTAGGATTAGAAAAGACTTACCCCGTTGGTGACCTGTGACCTTCTAGTGGTTAGGACTTCAATCGTTTCTCTGGTCTACGGCATCAATTAATATGTGACAGTATTACATTAGTTCTTTAATCGGGTTCTTGGATGACAACACTGGTATATACTTCTAATAATACTTTTATTCTGCTTCTTACAATAGGTACAAACATCGTGATGTAAACGACCGTAGAACTAACTATATGGAAGGAGTCATGACTTAATTAGCTTGGCTTAGCACGAGTGCGCTAACTCCAGAAGCTCTCGTCTCGTCTCGTCTCGTCTCGTGCGAAGGCACCCATGGCCCGCCTAGCATGGCCTCCTGGACCTGACTGACCATTCGTTTATGTTCTGAGTTTATAAACGTATTCAAGACAAAAGAGCTCATTAGACACCTGTCTAATGTATCATGCATAATATCAGGTTTAACATTCAATATAGTTTATCAGATAAAGTTAGATAAGACATGCCAACAACAAGTTCTAGTTACGCAATGACATAAGGAATACTACCAAGATCTCCAGCCGAGTGCTGATAGCAACAGGTTTATGTTACAATCACTTACACGTATTTTGATATGGCAGGACGCTTCTATGACATATGTCATTGTGTAATAGTAATTAAACACAGCAAATATGTTACAGCTGCCATGGTTCTTATGTAGTCGGTACATGCGCTGTAGCCCGAAACCTTGCTTTGCGCTAGATTGTCACTATTTTCGAGATTGAAGGAATTCAATTGCAGAACGTTCCCTCTGGTGTCCCCTTATAATTATATTTGTCAAGTTTGATAACTGATGAATTACCACATGTTAAACTGAGCCTTGTACAGTGGTGATGGTCCAACGCCCGCGCTCGTAGGAGAGTCAACTACCTAACTTCGTGTCTTTTCCTCCCGAGACTCGCACTTCTAAAGCTTTCTGTCACGGGGTCGATCCAACGCTTGCAGGGGAGCCAGTTGCCTAACTTCGTGTTATTTCCTCTCACTACTCGCACTTCGAAAGTTCACTGCATTAACGAATAATTGAAATATCTCTCTCTCTCTCTCTCTCTCTCTCTCTCTCAATATAAACGTCACGTGTTCTATCACCAGCAGTTAAACTATAATTATCAGAGCAGCGATCCTGGCCCCTTCATTCTGTCCGACCCAACCCCCACAAACCTCTTGCAAAAATAGTTGTCCATTATATTTCGCGCCATCATAATCTGTTATCTCTTCTTTCAGGTGTTGTTACTATGGTAGCCGCAGACTGTGACGTACAAAAATGTCTCAGTAAAATGGCATCTATAAATATGAACGACCAAAATAAAGAGAGTATTTGCCCGTAAGTAACCTTTCATGCCCATAATTGTTTGTGAGTTTATTGTCATTCCCCAACCTGTCTGTCTTGTAACTACCCTATTCATACAAAATGGCGGATTAACGTCGATACGCAAAATGGCAGAGAATCGTACGGGTTGTGATCACATCTTGCAGTGTCTTCTAAATATCACTAAGTGTCTCCTAATTATGAAGCAGCATCTCTCCATTAGAACTAGGTATTAATTTCCTAATTATGACGCATTATCTCCCTATTAGAACTAAGTATTTACTTATTCTGACTTGATATCATCTAATTATGACTTAATATCTACCTATTTTATTATCTTCTTATTTTGATTTGATACATAATGTATCTCCTCATTATGTCTAAGGATCTCCTAATTAGAACTTAGTATTTCATAATTATGATTTGGTATCACCTAATTATAAATTTTTATCTCCTAATTATAATTTGGTATCACCTAATTATGATTTGGTATCTCCTGATTATGAATTTTATCTCTTAATTATGATTTAGTATCTCCTAATCATGTTCAGTATCTCCCAATTATGACTTAGTATCGGCTTGGATTAAATAGGATTTCATTGATTAATTTAATTTTCAATGGCTTCGTGAGAGGGGATTAACCGTTAAGTTGACGTCATACTCTTAGGTCGAGGCTTATTAAGAGTGTACGAAGCGAGGCCGCTGTTGAGCGTGGTAATTAGGTCAACACGCTGTCGATCGGTATTATACGCTCTTTTGTCACTTGCGTTTACAGTAAAATTATAGAAATTGATAAACATCGCAGCTAACATCACCCAGTTGAATTGCAGCCCCATCGGATCACTGTTTTCTGTTCGCCTGCTCCTGGAGTTACGTAGGCCTACCTAAGGTACAAAAATACACGCAGGCAACGGAAGAAGTCGGCTACAGTATAATTATTTACTATACTGCCTCATTGATTTGACCATACCATTCAAACTTTAAAATTCTGTAGCCGACTTTCTCTTCTTATCAATATATTAAAGGTCTTAATTCTAATTTGTAGTAAAAAATAAATGTAATACGAGTTGAATTGTAGCCCCATCTCAAAATAAATAGGCTAACGGTACCATAGTCATTGAGAACATACTAATCGAGATTATGTAGGTCGAGTTAACGCCTGGCAATCAAACGATCGGTCATCGGTGAAGATGAAGTTGTATACCATTTCTATTTCTAGCCAAAATACCAGTGGTGATATCTATGTTCAGAATAAAGTAATTTGACTGAAATTTTCAATATATTCTTCTTTCATCGTCTATTTTTGAACTGTTATAGCAAGAATAGCTAACTCCTTACAAAAATCTCCCATAATGTATCTTTAACTTATCCAGGCTATAATCAACTATTGTGGTATCGCTAGCCTGCGGTATGTACTGAGTTAGGATCTAATTTCCTCCTAAACTTTCATTTTAATCATGAGTAGGATAATCGAGACTATGATTTTTATACGCCCACATTGAAATGTGGTCGTATATGGTCGTCGCCCCCGTCCGTCCGTCCGTCCGTCGGTCCGTCCGTCGGTCCGGCGTCCACAATTGCTTGTGGACGCTCTAGAGGCTAAAGTTAATATCCGATTGACTTTAAATTTATACACAGTGTTTAAGGTCATGAGACGAAGAAGCCTATTGTTTTTCAGCGATTTCCGATAATAACTACCAGAGTTATGGCCCTTGATCACTTCAAAAAATCTTGTGGACGCTCTAAAAGCCAAAGTTAATGTTCGATTAATTTTAAATTTATACACAGTGTTTAAGGTCATAAGACGAAGAAGCCTATTGATTTTCAGCGATTTCCGATATTAACTGCCAGAGTTATGGCCCTTGATCACTTCAAAAAATCTTGTGGACGCTCTAGAGGCCAAAGTTAATATCCGATTGGCTTTAAATTTATACACAGTGTTTAAGGGCATAATACGAAGAAGTCTGTTGATTTTCAGCGATTTCCGATAATTAGTGCCAGAGTTATGGCCCTTTATCACTTCAAAAAATCTTGTGGATGCTCTAAAAGCCAAAGTTAATATCCGATTGACTTTAAATTCATACACAGTGTTTAAGGTCATAAGACGAAGAAGCCTATTGATTTTCAGCGATTTCCGATATTTAGTGCCAGAGTTATGGCCCTTGATCACTTCAAAAAATCTTGTGGACGCTCTAAAAGCCAAAGTTAATGTCCGATTAATTTTAAATTTATACACAGTGTTTAAGGTCATAAGACGAAGAAGCCTATTGATTTTCAGCGATTTCCGATAATAAGTGCCAGAGTTATGGCCCTTGATCACTTCAAAAAATATTGTGGACGCTCTAAAAGCCAAAGTTAATATCCGATTGACTTTAAATTTATACACAGTGTTTAAGGTCATAAGACGAAGAAGCCTATTGATTTTCAGCGATATCTGATGATTAGGGCTAGAGTTATGGCCCTTGATCACTTCAAAAAATCTTGTGGGTGCTCTAAAAGCCAAAGTTAATATCCGATTGACTTTAAATTTATACACAGTGTTTAAGGTCATAAGACGAAGAAGCCTAATGATTTTCAGCGATATCCGATAATTAGTGCTAGAGTTATGGCCCTTGATCACTTCAAAAAGTCTTGTGGACGCTCTAAAAGCCAAAGTTAATATCCGATTGACTTTAAATTCATACACAGTGTTTAAGGTCATAAGACGAAGAAGCCTATAGATTTTCAGGGATTTCCGATAATTAGTGCCAGAGTTATGGCCCTTGATCATTCAAAAAATCTTGTGGATGCTCTAGAGGCCAAAGTTAATATCTGATTGACTTTAAATTTATACACAGTGTTTAAGGTCATGAGACGAAGAAGCATAATGATTTTCATTGATCTCTGATAATTATTACCAGAGTTATGGCCCTTGATCACATCAAAAACTCCTGTGGATGCTCTAGAGGCCAAACTTAATATCCGATTGACTTTAAATTTACACTCACTGTTTAAGGTCATGAGACGAAGAAGCCTACTGATTTTCAGCGATTTCACATAATTACTTCCAGAGTTATCTCCCTTGATCACTTCAAAAAACCTTGTGACGCTATAGATGCCAAACTTATCATCCGATTGACTTCAGATTGATACACAGAGTTTAAGGTGTTGAAAACGAACAAGTATTTTGATTTTCATTGAATTACAGTAACTGAACAGCTAAATCCATGATGTTAAATGTTTCCTATACTAATTGTTAGCGTGGGGCAAAACTTTATAAAAAGCAAACAAATTCTTATGATTTTCAGATAATTACATAATGGGTTGTTACTCTTAATCAGATTTTAGTGTATTACAAATGTTTCATTACCAAAAAAAGTAAAAATATGCGACAACCCTTGTTGACTGCCCGGACGATTTAGCTGCTGTGGGCGTATGTTTCGTTGCCTGGCAACCTATCTTTAAGGTCATGAGACGAAGAAGCCTATTGATTTTCAGTGATTTCCGATAATAACTGCCAGAGTTATGGCCCTTGATGACTTCAAAAAATCTTGTGGACGCTCAAGAAGCCATTGATACACATATTTTACGGTCTTGAGACAAACAAGTATATTGATTTTCAATGAATTTTGATACTTGAACAACTAAATCCATGATATTAAATGTTTCGTATACTAAACGTTAGTATGAGGCCGAACTTTATTAAAACCAAACAAATGTAGTGTATTATAAATCTTTCATTACCAAAAAAGATAAAAATATGCGACAACTCTTGTTGACTGCTGTGGACGTATGTTTCGTTGCCTGGCAATCTATCTTTTGAATATGATTAATAATTAGGTTTTGAACATGACAATAATTATTTTTTAAACATGACAATAATTATTTTTAAAACAAGACCATAATATTTTCAAATTATGACAATAATTATATGACAATAATTATTTTTAAAACATGACCATAATATTTTTAAATTATAACAATAATTATATGACAATAATTATTTTAAAGACATGACCATAATTATTTTAAAAATTATGACAATAATAATTTCAAAAATTGTGACAATAATTATTTTAAAAATTATGACAATAATTATTTTAAAAATTATGACAATAACTATTTTAAAAATTATGACAATAATTATTTTAAAAATTATGACAATAATTATTTTTAAATTATGACAATAATTATTTTTAAAATTATGACAATAATTATTTTTGAAATTATGACAGTAATTATTTTGAAAATTATGACTATAATTATTTTTTAATACATGACAATAATCATTTTTAATACATGACAATAATTATTTTTAAGACATGACAATAATTATTTTAAAAATTATGACATAACTAATTTTAAAACATGACAATAATTATTTTTTAAGAAAGACATGACAATAATTATTTTTAATACAATTATTGGTTTTAAAATTATGAAAAAATATTTTTTTCAGAGTTATGAGAACAGCTGTAAATTGTTTAGAGAATGTGGTGAATACCTGTCAAAGTTTGGGTGACAACAAGGGATCTGTAGAAGGGCCTATGAAGCAAGCAAAGGATACTTTGAAGAAACATTGTGGGGACGGTGCCGCTGGTAAGCTACTTTAAGATTTTGTTCTTTCGGAAGGCGTTTTCTTCACGGTCAGTTAACAAGGCGAGGAAATGGGTTTGACAATAAATGGCGTTGAACGTCCTATTGTTTTGTTCTGCTCTCACTGAAATAAAGAAGGCGAGCATACACCATACAGTGTGCTTTGAGGAAAGGCACTACGGCCTACTCTTATATGGAATTCCACATAAGGATAATTCGGGTTTTCCAGTTTTGGTGTCACCTCCTGTTTCTTCAAATCGTCGTTACACATCTACCGTAGCAATGGTCTATGTTGTAAAATTATATTTGGAATGTGTTTAACCAGTTCCATCACAAATGTGATAATAACTGACACCGATATTTCCATTTAAGTCTATATTTTAAATGAGCAACCAATTCGGAACATTTTTAAACGCCCACATTGAAATGTGGTCGTATATTGTCGTCGCCCCCGTCCATCCGTCCGTCGGTCCGGCGTCCACAATTCAAAGTTAATATCCGATTGACTTTAAATTTATACACAGTGTTTAAGGTCATCAGACGAAGAATCCTATTGATTTTCAGCGATTTCTGATGATTAGTGCCAGAGTTATGACCCTTGATCACTTCAAAAAATCTTGTGGACTCTCTAAAAGCCAAAGTTAATATCCGATTGACTTTAAATTTATACACAGTGTTTAAGGTCATAAGACGAAGCAGCCTATTGCTTTTCAGCGATTTCCGATAATTAGTGCCAGAGTTATTGCCCTTGATCACTTCAAAAAATCTCGTGGACGCTCTAAAAGCCAAAGTAAATATCCGATTGACTTTTAATTTATACACAGTGTTTAAGGTCATAAGACGAAGAAGCCTATTGATTTTCAGCGATTTCTGATAATTATTGCCAGAATTATGGCCCTTGATCACTTCAAAAAATCTTGTGGACTCTCTAAAAGCCAAAGTTAATATCCGATTGACTTTAAATTGATACACAGTGTTTAAGGTCATAAGATGAAGAATCCTATTGATTTTTAGCAATTTCCGATAATTAGTGCCAGAGTTATGGCCCTTGATCTCTTCAAAAAATCTCGTGGATGCTGTAGATGCCAAAGTTGATGTCCGATTGACTTCAAATTTATACACAGTGTTTAAGGTCATGAGACGAAGGTCATGATAATCAGTGCCAGAGTTGTGGCCCTTGATCACTTCAAAAAATCTTGTGGGTGCTCTAGAGGACAAAGTTAATATCTGATTGACTTTAAATTTATATACAGTGTTTAAGGTCATGAGACGAATAAGCCTATTGATTTTCAGCGATTTCAAATAATTACTTCCAGAGTTAAGGCCCTTGATCACATCAAAAAATCTTGTGGACGCTATAGATGACAAACTTATCATCCGATTGACTGCAGATTGATACACTGTATTTTGATTTTCAATGAATTTTGATAACTGAACAGTTAAATCCATGATGTTAAATATTTCCTATACTAATTGTTAGCGTGGGGTAAAACTTTATAAAAAGCAAACAAATTCTAATGATTTTCAGATAGTTACATAATGAGTTATTACTCCTAATCAGACTTTAGTGTATTACAAATGTTTCATTACTAAAAAAAAATAAAAATATGCGACAACTCTTGTTGACTGCCCGGACGATTTAGCTGCTGTGGGTGTATGTTTCGTTGCCTGGCAACCTATCTTATTACTTTTTATACGCTCACATTTTTATTGGGACGTATTAGGCCGCCATCCCTGTCCACCAAGACGTCCTCTCGTCCGTTCGTCCATACGTTGTTTGTGGACACTCTACATGTACAGGTCAAAAGTTTTATCCGAATGGCATGTATCGGACCATAACGTCATGGATTATGACCCTTGACTGTACGAAAAATCGTGCTTTTTAGCTTTAGAGTGTGGACACACTAGAAATCACAAGTATTATCTGAATGTGATGAAACTTGAAATGATTGTTTATCACCACCCAAAGATTTTGACTCCTTTTGATATTCGCGCGTTCTCAAATAGTGTAAAAGTATTTAATATCAAGGTTGTGGACACTCTAGAAGTCATAATTTTTATCAGAAATTGATTAACTTAAAATATATGTTCATATCCCAGAGATCTCGGTTCATTTCGCTATTTGCACATATCAGACCGTAACTTCCTGGATTATGGTCCCTGATTGTACGAAAAATCGCTTCTTTTTTGAGCTGGTTCTCTATCCATCTCTTGCAAAATGTGGGCTTATCTTGCATGGCAACCGCATGTTTTTTATTTGCTTTGTGGCGGTGTGCTTCACCATTTATTTATTACTTTCTTTATATTTTCAGGAGTGATTCAATCTCAGCATATGCTCGTCCTTGTTCCTGTAGCAATCCTCAGTGCCATCTATAGTCGTTTGTAAACACCTATGTCTTGTTTATTTCAAAGGAAAGAGTTGTCGTTCGTTATTTAGCGCAATACAAGTTCAATTTTCACGAATCCATGCCAAACGTTAGCGCGATAAATAATGCAAATAATTCATTCTGAATTTTGTACTTTTAATATAAAACAATAAAAAATGTAGGCCTAAGGTTGAGTAGCTAGAAAATTACTAAAAATATCATCGTCATTGTCTCATGGTAGATAAGGTAGCTGTGATTTGTAGTAAAGTTTAGACCCATCAAACTTTCCAACTCCTGCCAATGCGATCGCCACGTATTCTTGCTACTCAACTGACATTCACTTTCTCTGTAGATTTTTAATTTTTTTTAAAGCCGTGTTGAAATGCAGGTAAATCAAACCCCATGGTGCTAAAGACGAATCTTGTTTTAGAACGTGCTTCCGTGGTGATTACACTAATTTCTGGAATAAAATTGTGGCCTAATTTTCTAACTCAAACACAACATCTTCAATGCCCTTGTTGATTTAATATTGGTGAAGAAAATTATTGTTAATACGGTGAATAGAATATTACGTTTATGGCATCGGCATTTTTGAATGTGGGCATTATTGATGCTATCGTGAATACATATTACATTTTTGGCATCCGACACTGTTGAAAAGATATCATTTCTACTAGCGTGAATTCAATATTACGATTATGGCACCCGGCGCTGTTGAAAAGATTATTTCTACCGTGAATAGCAATCGGCAGCAATAATTGGTTTATCTGCATTTGAAAATACGTTTTATTTTTACCTGCATTTGGTGCCTTTTGGTTTAACTTCCTGACAATATGGAATTCTATACAATGTCATACCACAGGTGTCTATTTTATATGCAATTTCAATCATTATTAACTGTATAGCTTGTCTTCCGGGAAATCAAACCGTTGGATTTGATCAATTTTAATATGCGCGGGAAGAAGGTTCCATTGTCATTGGATACCATTTATGTTAATCAGTGACGTCATTTCAAAAAAACAGTCGCGTCATTTCAAATAACCGTTGACGTCATTTTATCGAACACTCGGTGTCTATCGTGCAATATTGTGCTATAAAATGAGCAAGTTCGTGCCAAGGAGACCAAATAGTTTCATTAGAGGGCTATCACGTGATTAAAAGTTATTTTAGCATGATCTTAAGAACAATGCCATTGAATGACAAGAACATTGTCACGCGGTGCTATACTACGCATGCGTCACCGTTTTAAATATTAAAATTAATGAAATCTTGGGTTTTATTATCCTGTTTTTAGAGGGTTTTTTATATATAATCGTAATGTAAACAAATATTCTCATCTTCGTAATGTCAAAATTAGCTATAATGATTTAATGTGGGATTTTTGACATGACGATGATGACAAGTGTTGTGAAGCTCTTTTTATGGTTTAGATATACCGTAATTTTCTTTTTTAAAGAATCTTTTTTAAAGAGTACACATTGATATTTGTAATTATATATATATACGTTGTGCTCACCAACAAGTGTTTTTTTTTATTATTATTTAGTTTTAGACTCGCTCAATTATTATAGTAACACAGATCATGTAATGTACTTGTAGACTCGGTCAGTTATTAATAAATATCTCTGGAATGTATATTAGACTAGTTTATTTTTCTTCTGAGATATCATTCACCCATCCCACCGAACGAGAGAGAGAGAGAGAGGGGGGGGGGATGGGGGGGGTAGAGTGATAACGTGACGGGGCAGGGAACGGTTAACGTCATCTTAACCCAGACAGCCATGGGTTTAACGTCGATATAACTAATTAATGTCGAGAAAGAGAGAATGGGGCGTAGTCTTCCTTCGACTCAAACTAGGTCACATCGGGACTAAGAAATGGTAACAATTTTATTTGCCCCCAGAGGTCTTTAGCTGTGGAAAGAAACCGGAAAACCCGAGTCCACGTGACGTGAATGGACAGGCGAACCTAATCATTGCTTTATCAACGACAACGTGGGGAGGGGGAGGATCAAAACAACAGAACTTTTGTTACCGTTACAGGCACAGACCCAATCAGAGAGTCAATCATGGCGACCTAGGTACTGTTACATCGCAGACCCAAATATTAGGTTAACCCGGACGACCTGGGTACTGTTACAAAACATTAAAAGGTATACCTAGACGAGGCTCAAACATTAAGAAAACCTGGGTAACCCAGATAGTCTTGGATACTGTTACATTCACAGAACCAAACATTAGGGCAACCAGAAATTACTCCACAGACCCAAACATTGGGTAAACCAGATAGTCTTGGATACTGTTACATTCACAGAACTAAACATCAGGGCTTGGATACTGTTACATTCACAGAACTAAACATTAGGGCAACCAGAAATTACTCCACAGACCCAAACATTGGGTAAAACTGATAGTCTTGGATACTGTTACATTCACAGAACTAAACATTAGGGCTTGGATACTGTTACATTCACAGAACTAAACATTAGGGCAACCAGAAATTACTCCACAGGCCCAAACATTGGGTAAACCAGGAAAGCCACCGTGGCCCACTCTTCAATCAATGGGAACGGGGTTTTTCGAAGAATTGTGACCCAGATAGTCTTAGATACTGTTACATTCACAGAGCTAAACATTAGGGCAACCAGGAATTACTCCACAGGCCCAAACATTGGGTAAACCAGGAAAGCCACCGTGGCCCACTCTTCAATCAATGGGAACGGGGTTTTTCGAAGAATTGTGACCCGCTTCTACACCCTCCATTCTATCCAAGTGGTACCATTGTTTTCTCCAATGTTTGGTCCTCAATTTAAGTATGTATTTTCAGGTGCTGTTGCCGTGGTAACAGGAGACTGTGACGTACAGAAATGTATTGCGGGAATGTCGAGTATCAATTTTGAAGACCTCACATCTGCTTGTCCGTAAGTAATCTAAATTAAATAACAAGTTTTTTAGTGATATCAAATCGACAGTTTCAAGTTAATTCGATTTTCGATTTTCCATCTTGGTGAATATCGAAAAACGATTAACAATTACCTTGTTTTTCGATATTCAAACTTGCATCTCAGATAAGCAGATTTAATGGATTTATATCTACAAAATAGAATGTCTCCTATAGAAATTTGATTAAATGGGTTTTCTAAAACGAACTAAAGATATCATAAATAAAGATGCCTGAGCAGTGGATTCACATAAAAACTGCTCTTTCTCCTTGTATTTTTTTATATTGGCAAATGTCGAAAAAAGAGCTAGTTGGTTTTCGTTACTCGCCAACATTGAACGCGAGAATCGAGCTAACTCGAGACTGCCTGTATAGAGAGAGAGAGAGAGAGAGAGAGAGAGAGAGAGAGACGATCCTTCTCCGTGCCACGCACAACATGGAACTCGAAACCACGTCACTTGACTCAATGACAGACCTTATGATCTAAAACAGAACACTGTATATGTTGAATCCAAACCGGGACATTTTCTAGCGTATCAATCTGACTAACTATTAAAGATGCAAGATTTAGATAAAGAGCTTATTGTTATTGGGTGGGGGGGGACGGCCGAATGGTTAGCACGTGCGTGCTGTATCATAAAGTGCTAACCATTTCGTCATACAACTCTCTTGTCAATCTTATCATATGCAACGATATACAGTATATTTGACTTCTAATTGCCAATCTAATAATACAGCCATACATTTTGTACTTTTATCAGAGCTATGGATACAGCTATTAAATGTTTAGAGAATGTACTGAATACTTGCCAGAGTCTGGGGAATAACAAGGCCGCTGTAGAACAACCACTTAATCAAGCCAAAGAAAATTTCAACAAGCTATGCGGGTCAGATGGAGGTAAGAAAATTAGTAATTGGTATGCCAGATTTGACCACATGGCCAGTTTTGTTATGAATGTAATCGGGTTTAACGGCTTACTGTTGCAGCGATTGAAGACTGGTATACGTCACGGGTAACTGTTTCTCTGGTTTTTCGTTCCAATTAAACGGCTAAATGTTGATTCATCGACCAGTCCTCCGTTCTGCACACTTGCTCAGGAAACTAAGTCGGATAATCACTCGGAAATTTCTCGGTTCGCAATGTTATCTGATCCCGAATCTATTTGTTAGCGATGCAGGACGGGCAACATTTCCCAATAGCATACTGTATGGCGTATGCTCGTCTTCATTAGCCCAGTTTAGGAGCAGAACAGTAGATGTTAAACCCCATTTCATTTAAAATAGCATTATGCAAGAGCAAATTCTGCTTATTACAGGTCTTTCTTTAGGCCTGAGATGTTATCTAAATAATCAATTAGACATTAATTAACATATCCAGACCATAATAAACTCTTTATGTCAAGGCTAGCTTTCGATGTTGGCGGATTAAATTCTTATATGCCGCTTAATGGCCGTTGATAATTAAATCAGTCAAGTGGATAGTCGAGACTATGCTGTTTATATTAATGATTTGAGTAATGATGACCGAGGCTATGTGAATATTTCAAACGCTTTTTTCTCGGCTAAGATAAAATTATCTTTACACTATGTAGTTTTTATACGCCCACATTGAAATGTGGTCGTATATTGTCGTCGCCCCCGTCCGTCCGTCCGTCCGGCAATTATGGACGCTCTAGAGGCTAAAGTTAATATCCGATTGACTTTAAATTTATACACAGTGTTTAAGGTCATGAGACGAAGAAGCCTAATGTTTTTCAGCGATTTCCGATAATAACTACCAGAGTTATGGCCCTTGATCACTTCAAAAAATTTTGTGGACGCTCTAGAGGCCAAAGTGAATATCCGATTGACTTATACACAGTGTTTAAGGTCATGAGACAAAGAAGCCTATTGATTTTCAGCGATTTCTGATAATTAGTGCCAGAGTTGTGGCCCTTGATCACTTCAAAAAATCTTGTGGACGCTCTAGAGGCCAAAGTTAATATCCGATTGACTTTAAATTTATACACAGTGTTTAAGGTCATGAGATGAAGAAGCCTATTGTTTTTCAGCGATTTCTGATAATTAGTGCCAGAGTTGTGGCCCTTGATCACTTCAAAAAATCTTGTGGACGCTCTAGAGGCCAAAGTTAATATCCGATTGACTTTAAATTTATACACAGTGTTTAAGGTCATGAGACAAAGAAGCCTATTGATTTTCAGCGATTTCTGATAATTAGTGCCAGAGTTGTGGCCCTTATTCACTTCAAAATATCTTGTTGACGTTAATATCCGATTGACTTTAAATTTACACATGTGGACGTTACATGTTACGTTGCCTGGCAACCTATCTTTTTAATTAGTTACCATGGTATCTGCCATAGCATGTCATTATAATCAGTTGCCATGGTATCCACCACATCTTGTCATTATAATCAGTTACCATGGTATCTACCATAGCATGAGATTATAATCAAATACCATGCTATTCACCATAGCATGTCATTATCATCAGTGGTAATGGTATCCACCATATCATATCATTATAAGCAGTTACCTTGGTATCCACATTATAATCTGGTGTCCACCATAGCATGTCATTATAATCTGATACCACATAATTTTATTATAATATGCTGTGTACTTTCAGGTAAGACTACTAAGGACAACTGTGATGTCGTTGGTTGCATGGGTCAAATGGCAAATGTAAATCCTGAGGACACCGAACAATCTTGTCCGTAAGTAACCCAATACACCCAACGTGGACAGAGTACCTGTTAGTTTAAAATGGATCTTTATAGTGTCGTGATTCGCGACCGTCCTTCGTCCGTAATATCTGGCCACAAGTCACCAAAGTGGTGTCCCGTTTACTTTCATGTTAATTCTCGTTTCTTTTACCCGCGCTTATTATGCGCCCACATGCAAATGTGATCAAATATTGCTGTCGTTCCCGTCGGCGTCCGTTCGGCGGTCCTTTTGTGAACACGCTACAGACTGTATTTATAGTATCTCGTCATTTTGAAATTTATGTATGTTGTTTGCATTACTGAGAAGAAGAATCCTATATAATTTTAACAATTTGCGTTAATTACGTCTAGAGTTATGGTCCTTCGGGAGGATATGATCCCTGTAATATTTGACGTATGATGTGACTCGCTGTCAACAAATAAATGTATGTTCTTGCGAAGGGATTTTTACCTTCACCCTCATCGTAACACACTTAATTTAAAAAATTGGAAAAATTCACTACATGATTTGAAAAGGTTAACGTAAACCTTTTCAAATGTGACTTGGATTTTAAAATATTTTCGAACCCTCTGGACAAGTAAAATATGGTGTAATGGATAATTTACACAACAGGTAGGACACGTAAACATCTGGTACTTAGAATAAGATTATTATTTATTTTCTAGAGCTGCCAAGCCAGCAAGAGTGTTATTGTCCCTTTAAACTAAATAAATATTTTTTGATTACCACTCTACTCTAAACAATAAATATTTTTTGATTACTACCCTAAACAATAAATATTTGTAATTATGTTACACGTGATAATGGCATTCGCTTCAAAATTAGTGTTACGATCACCCTAGCGAACTTCTGTGCAGGGCGTGTAGCTAGGGCCTGGATTTATATTGGCCCTGAATTTGGTGGACGTTTGCTTCGTTGTCTGGATACATATCTATATTAATAAGATGTTTGTTTTCTCTTTTAATCAGAGCTATGAGTAAAGCTATAGGATGTTTGGAGAAAGTGGTTAATAATTGTCAAGTTCTGGGTGACCAAAAGGCTACTATAGAAGAACCCCTTAAAGAGGCCAAAAAAACATATAAATCGTATTGCAGTGCCTCGGGTAAGTTGCTAGACTTAACTAGTGTTATCGGCCGCCACTACCTAAGATGATATCGGACACTACAATTTTTTCCCAGGACAAGGGTCTATCATAAGTGAAAGGCTCGTCTAACGTAGGTTGGAGACCGATTAGCGATTAAGAAATGTTACCCATTTGCATTTCCGTAGTTAAAGGGCATTGGCCCCTTTTGCGTAAGCCTATTACAATTAGTATAGAGTTGACCGTTAATGTATTTTCTTTCTGGAATTTAAATACCTAACAAAATTTTTTTGAGTTTATGAAAAGATATCCTAATATTGTTAAATTCGTTTCCTTGTGTCCATTGTATTATCTGATGACTGTTTTTAATTCGGAAACTCAATTCGTCACAGTATCGGAGCAGCACAAATAGCCCCTTTCCCGTAGGTGTCCGGGTGTAGAATACCACCATATTTGACTCTCATTTAAGAGATGTCATTATTTGCTGTGATGTTACATGGGCGTCATTTAATGTGTTGCCGACATAGTGGCATCTTGTCAAGTTCCAATCACCAATGGTTGCCTGACATCTGACGTGCACGCCTATGTCTACACGGGAAGCTTCGCTGTGCCAGACCCCCCTTCCTATACACCAACAAGTGGAAATCACACCGGAAATATGCTTTCGCGCTTCTCAATAGCATTTCGTCGACTAATATTTGTGTTTTTGTCTACATGAGAAGCCTTACAGTGTCAGAGCCGCCTTCCTATACACCTACCAGGGAAGGGGTTGGATGGTCGAATGGTTAGCGCGTAAGCGTTCTATCATAAGGTCTGTGATTGAGTCAACTGGTATGGCTGTACGTGACAAAGGATAAGGTCACCTGTCCAACCTCTTTGATTTTCTCTGGCTCCTCTGCGGTTTCCTCCCTCTGCTGAAGAACCCTACGCGCAAGCGAATTATTGAAACACAATTGAACAGTATTTCGTGCTCCAACATCTTACTCACTGATTCATCGTGGTCCCCGATGGCTTTAGGTATCATATTAAATCTCTATAGTTGATAATATTTTATATGGTATATTTTATAAATTGATTTGTTCTGTGTTTTATATTTTCAGGATTTATCAACCCACAACATTTGCTCATCTTAATTCCTGTAGCGATACTCAGTGCCTTCTATACTCGTCTATAAACTCTCTAGCATCTAGAACTAGTATTTGATTCCTCTGAATTCAGGAATGTAGTTATCTATTACTAGACATTTTTTATCTGTTATATTTTCCATCCGTATGCATGGCAACTGAATTCATGATTAGCTTATCTTTGTAGTGCATACGTATAACGTAATCTAACGACATATACTACGTAATATAAAAACATATATTACGTAATATACGACATATATTACGTAATATAACGACATCTATTACGTAATAGAACGACATATTACGTAATATAACGTCATCTATTACGTAATGTTATCCCATTAATTCATAATAAAACTTGATGTTAAACGGGGTGTTGTATTTTTGTATTTCTCTCTTTTAAAAGCTCAGTGTGTGTGTGTGCCTCCATAATTTGGAGGCGATGTTGTCATCATGTATTGTCAACTGTCAAATATATTAACAGGATCCGGGCTACCCCCCCCCCCTATAACAGTTACTTGAAACGCCTCTGATATATTACGTTATAAAACGACAAATATTACTAAATATAACATATTATTATGCATTTATATTCAGGGTGTAAACATCCGTACTTACTTTTCTTAGCTAATTTTGTTATTTTGTTTTGTGAATAGTTTGTATGTTTTTTTTATGTATTTGTAAACTAGTTTCGGGAGCTCATTTAATAAAAGTACAATTTTAAAATAATTTACCGGATTTGTCGTTGTTAACTGTTAGATTTCGGAGGCAATGTAATTGAAGGGTTAACTGTATAATACTGTTGTTATTTTTCAATATTTAAATTTTTATACGCCCACATTGAAATGTGGTCGTATATTGTCGTCGCCGCCGCCCGTCTGTCGGTCCGGCGGCCACAGTTGCTTGTGGACGCTCTAGAGGCTAAAGTTAATATCCGATAGACTTTAAATTTGTACCTTTTTGTTTGAGGGGGGTTGGGATGGCCTAGTGGTCTAGAGTGCCGCGCTTCGACCTCTAGCTGACCGGTCACCTCTGGCTTGCGGATGTGGTTTCGAGCCCTGGTATCAGCTTATGTGGCATGGAGATAGGGGCCCCTTATCAACCTCGTGGGTTTCCTCCGGGCACTCCGGTTTCCACCCACGACTAAAGACCCCTACGCGCAATAAAATTGAAACCGTATGTTAGTCCCGAAGTGACCTGGTTGTGTTGAGTGGACGTTAAACCCCATCTCTCTCTCTCTCTCTCTCTCTCTCTCTCTCTCTCTCTCTCTCTCCTAGTGTTTGAGGTCATAAGACGAAGACACCGATTTCCGATAATTACCGCGAGAGTTATGACCCTTGATCACTTCAAAAACTCTTGTGAACGGTCTAGAGGCTAAAAGTAGATTGATACACAGTGTTTAAGTTCATGAGACGAAGAATCATATTGATTTTCAGCGATTGCCGATTATTACTGTCAAAGTAATCTCCCTTGATCACTTTGAAAAATCTTGTGACGATCTAGAGGCCAAACTTGACTTCAGTTTGATACACAGTGTTTAAGATCTTGGGACGAACAAGTATATTGATTTTCAATGAATTTTGATAACTGAACAGCCAAATCCATGATATTAAATGTTTCGTATACTAAACGTTAGCATGGGGTAGTACTTTATAAAACCAAACGAATTCTAATGATTTTCTGATAATTACTTAATGAGTTTTTACTCTAAATCAGATTTTAACTAGTGTATTGTAAATGCTTCATTACCGAAAAAACTAAAAAGATGCGACAACTCTTGTTGACTGCCCAGACGATTTAGCTGCTGTGGGCGTATGTTTCGTTGTCTGGGGGGGTCCACGCCGGAAAATCTGGATGAACTTTCTCGGCCAATGCAGGGATCGAACACCCGACCTCGGATGATAACTTATATCGAGAGAGAAAGAGAGAGAGGGAGAAATTTGGTTTAACGTCCACTCGACATAAACAAGGTGATTTTGAGACTAAGATACAGTTTAATTTGACTTTATACTAGAATTAGATAGACCTACGTGTCTTGAATAATGTAATTAATTCAAAATAATATAGCAATGTCTGAAACAGAAAATTACTTTTTTGGGGGCGTGTAGTTAATTACCGGGAGATTAAATATCTATAATTATCAGTTTACTCCCTGATGCTTGGCCTGCATTCGCGTACACTGGATTTCCCAGCCCAGCGTCACTTGCACGGCGCCTTTGACAAAAACATAGGACCGACATAAGGAACCAAGTGTTTCTAGGTTAGCCTACCGTTGCCCTATTTACCGACCAATCATGGCAATCTCAATCCTAGTGATGACTTTGCCCTTCGTGTATCTCTGGTAACACAGGCCGGTCATTAATCAGCGAGAAATCCGTTCCTAAGCTCCGCCCCAGTGGCTACTGATTGGTTAATTCGTGCCTTGTTGATGAAACCTGTTAGTGTATATTGATTTCAATCAAAGGACAATTATCACAATCAAAATCCAGAAACGAACGAACGGCAATTATCCCTTGGCCAATAAATGTCAGATATTTCCTCGTGGTAATGACCTTTGACTAGGCACCGTCCCCGTGGAGATATCCACAAGAATAATGAGCGTGTTTATATCTGACCTTGAACGTTAAAGTGCACTTGGACGCGACGTAGCAGACCTTCCGCTATCCACATCGAAGTGACTGTCATATGAGATCGGGTAGATTTTCCCCTGTGAGTCACGGTAGATCAGTGAGTAGGGTGTTGGCTCACTAATCTGGAAATTTATGATAGAGGGTCTGGCATGAGACGAAACGCCGGTGTTCCGCATTGGCGTACACGTAAAATAGCCTTTGGCAGTTGGATTTCGATATACGAGTACTGCCATTGTCCGGGCAAAATTTCCTTCATAGCACACTGTATGTCATTTGTCCGTCTTCATTAGCAGAACACTGGTACGTCAAACCCCATTTCATTTCATTTCATCTTGGCGTCCCTTAACCATTCAAACCTAAGAGACAATGGCAATAAATAATGATGTAAAGAGGGGGTTCTTCAAGACTTTTCATCCAGGTTTCCCATTGTCAGTGGGGTAGCAAAAGGGCCTGACAGGTGTCTAGTCATACAGAAGAGACGCCAGAGGAGGGTGTAACTCAAATGAAAATGAAATGAAATGAAATTAAACTAAATTAAATTAAATCGAAATGAAAATAAAATAAAATGATATGGGGTTTAACTTCCACTGTTATGCTCAGAACTGGGTTAATGAAGACGGGCATACGTCACACAGTTTGCTATGCGGGAAATGTTCATCCAGATAGCAGCACTACGGCCTACTCTTATATCGAATTCCAACTGTCAGGGGATTCTTTTACGTGCACGCCAGTGTGTTCACGGGGCCTCAGTTTGTCGTCCAAGCTGACATTATCAGGCCCTCCATCCTGCATCACTGACAAGGGGAAACTCTCTCTGTCATTGAGTCAACTGGCGTGGTTTCGAAATAGCTCTCTCTCTCTCTCTCGCTCTCTCTCTCTCATGCCAATGACAAGCTAATAACTGAATAACAAACGAATCGATCGCCCCACCCCTTTGACAAATCAACCCAAATCTAACGTCTATTATAATAATAATATCATGTCGTAAATATTCTCTTTATGACAGCAAACTAAATTAGTCGCCATCTCATATTACAATTATTAGCATTGAACAGGAAGTATCTAATTTGGCCACAGGAGCTGTCAATCTATCTACACAAATAAAATTCTACATGTCTGCTTTTAAAAACAATTGTGGGTGTGTGTGGCGAGAGAGAGAGAGAGGGAGAGAGAATGATCGAGAGAGAGAGAGACAGAGAGAGAGAGACAGAGACAGAGATATTTCGAAACCACGCCAGTTGACTCAATAACAGATGTTATGATCTAAAGTAGACGCCATCTGAGAGAGGGGGTGGAGGGAGGGAGAGAGATTAGGTCATGTCAGGATTAACATATGGTTCAATTTTATTTCGCAACTGTTAAATGATTAGGAGAGAAAGATGCCAGCAGGTATAAATATACATATGTTAGTCCCAAAGTTACCTTTGTTGCGTTGTGTGGAGGTTAAACCCAATTAAAATTTCTCATTGATTCTAATAAATCGAAAAGCCGTGTCGAATGGATGAGTTTAATGATTTATTGGAGAGAGAGAGAGAGAGAGAGAGAGAGAGAGAGAGAGAGAGAGATATTAGGAAGATACCAGCAGGCAGGTATTCCTAGAGACAACATAAATAAACAACTTGACCGTTTTTATCTTCATTTCAAGAGACGATATGAATAAGCATCTTGACTCAATAATTGACAGACTACTGAGGTTTTTTTTAATTTTTTTGAGATTTGACTAGCAACACCACAGATTTCCCAAGAACCGGTACATTTATACACATGTCGTTATCCGAATGTTGGTCTAATTTCAAGCCAATAGTCTTTTATTAAGTTATTTTCCGTATCATAGTACTATACCAATCTGGTCGTATGTTGTCGTGGCCCCTGTCCGCTAGCCAATCGTACGTCAGTCGGTCGGTCCGTCCGTCGCCCACAATTTCTTGTGAGCACTCTACAGAGTACACTGATCGTCCAACTAATTTGAAATTACAACAATTTCCGTTGATTACGTAGAGTTATAGACCATGTTTCACTTTGTAGAACATTTTGCGCGCTCCATCGACAAGAGTTATCACACGGTCGGTGTAAATTCAGAATTTCCTTATATTAAATAACGCCTGGAGTGATTGGTCTTGTTTCACTTTGTAGAAACTTATTAATACCCAACTTTTTAATACCCTCCCGGGAAAAAACGCGCAAACCTATCTTATATGATATTGTTAGATCGGAAGATCATGGGACAATACTGAAAATGATTAGCGCCTCTATATTCGTTATTATTGTTAAATAGGAGCATCAAGGGACAAAATTGAAAATGATTAGCGATACGTTATTATTCTCAGATAAGGGCATCGTGAACCTAATATGCACATAAGACCACACGGCACCATGGGCATTATTGGCAAGGAGTTTAATCCATATAGATCATTGTCGTTACACCAAGGCATTAGGTGTAACACGTGTATCATAAGATCTGTCATTTGTGTAGTTTCGATTCCTCGATTGTACGTGACAATGAGTAGCATCGGGCGAAGTTTCCATTCCCCTCGTTTCCATCCACTGCTAAACACCTCTACGCGAAAGCGAATTATT
Organism: Patella ulyssiponensis; assembly: GCA_963678685.1. NCBI lineage: Eukaryota > Metazoa > Mollusca > Gastropoda > Patellidae > Patella > Patella ulyssiponensis. The sequence goes on along the minus strand of OY783229.1, from coordinate 15,442,998 downwards.
AAAATGAAATTGAACCATATATATAGCTTGTGTCGAGTGGACGTTAAACCCCATTTCCAAATTCCACCCCGTTTTCATTAGGTATATATTACTGACAACGGTTATACTCCATGGTTGTCATGATTGTTAGATAAAGGCATCAGGTGTACATTATCGGTAACAATTTTTCTCCATAAATAGATCATTTTATCTCCTCTGGGCATCAAGTGTACATTATTGGCAACGATTGTTGTCCATACAGCTTATTATTGTCACGTCGTGCATAGTGTGGACCATCATTATAGACGATAAAAAGCTCTTCGTGGTGAAAAGATTGTCAGCTTACAAATAGGGTAAATCTAGGGTGTCGAGGATTAATTGTAAAGCGTGTCCAATAGTAACCAAGATTTACACTGATTTTACACGATGATAAAGGGATTACGCATCCAGTTTCTGACAGTACATGGTCGTTACAGCCAAGCTGTCGGATTAGCTGACTGGAAATCGATGATCAAAACGACCAGGGTAACTTTACTAACGTTTTAACAGACAAAATTGACAAATAAGGCAGGATAAATCATTTTGTATACACTCTAATTATATTAATGTGTTCGTTTATATCCATTTTCATCTCATTCAATCTTCCAATTAATAGAGTTATTCACCCTTTGTAAAAACTGACAGACAAAACGTTGAATATAAAAACGTAATGTTGGAAGTAAATAGGCCTATTTATACAACGTGACAACCATAACAATGCGCTGATTAAACATCAAATACGCACACTTTGTGTTGTAAATTTATACAACTTCACAATAATTATTTGAGCAATTTATTAACAAAAACATTGAATGTGCAAATTTATTAGAAACTTATAGTGTATTCGTACAATTTCACACTCCTAGAGATTTTCTGACAAAAACCTCAGATATTGCAAATGAATACAATTTCACGATCGGAACAATTTGCTGAAAATAAATAGCGTCGAATTTGTAAACCTAAGTTTAGTATATACACATGTATATATACACGCTGTTATAGTGTATCTTAATATAGTCAAAATAGCAATGGACCAATGTCCAAATTGACATCTCACTAATCTTTCAAGTCTTTTAACTGTATGAGTTTATACTTAATGTAACAATATATATTACGTAATAATAGTTAACGCGCGTTCTTGCTATAATATCCACATCTTCTTCTCTGTATTTAAGCATCTGAGTCCGTGTTCAAACATTTTCGAAACGTTAAGTAAAATACTTAATTTTTCCACTTAACTGACTGTATCACCATACATCGGTATTCGAAGGTTGTATTTTACATATACTTGGGCTTGGCTATGTGAAAAACTTAACTGCACACTTAAAATATGGAATACCCACATGAGCCAAAAAAGCATGAATCTTTAACTATGGGATACCCTCTACTGCCAAAAATCACGAATGTGTAACATGGCAAGCAAGTTATGCCCCCTTAAGAGCATCACTAGTCTCTATTACATTCTTAGTTTACATTACTAGGAAAATGTTTGTCGACATACTGTATTGTAACGCATGAAAATAGTATGATTATAATTTAGGATAAATTATGATAGTGTGCATCCTTTGCCGGAAGGGCTGTTTCATAAAAAAATTGTTAAACAAATCTAATTCAACAGATTACAATAAATAGTGATGGTACAATGATGGATATTGTAAACTTTATTTTTTTTAACATGTATCACGAATAGAAAAAACATATTAGCCATACACATTGGCATTTGCTTTATAAGTTAGATTGGACAAATCATACGGAATTGTCTATAAATCTACCATTTGAGAAATTCATAGACATTGTGGAAGTATCTACATTTTAGATTTTCAAAGGCCTTGCATTGACGGTACGAAAGATACATGTTGGAGTATATTTTACCTAAATAAATACTACCGATTATATAAAATATGGAATTGAGTTGTACAAAATAAATCATGCCTTGCTTCTATAAATAATTCCTGAAATTATATGACAGTCGTGGAAACATGATTAAGCCATACGAACATGATAAATGACCGGAAGAAGATATCCTTAACTATCTCGGTGGTAATAGCCTCATGCTCTATTATGGCACAACAACATTAAAGTTGACGACGAAAAAATAAATTTGAGGCAAGCTACGCTCGGCGAAATTGTCTTTGTTTCAATCTGGATCTTAAAATCGCCATTACGGAACTGCTACTACAGCGTTAAAAGAAGTCATTATAATCTCACTTAAAGTTAAGTGGATATTTCTCACTTAAACTTGCCTTTGAATATACCACTTCAAAAGTAACACTTAAAAGTTAAGGCAGCTTAATTTTAAGGGAAAATTTGATACCTAACAGCGCCTTTAAATACCACTTGTCCTTAATTTACAGGAAGTTACGTATATTTAAGTGAAAGCTAGTAGTTAAGTGACTATCTTAGACTTAAGATATCCTTTGAACACGGACCCTGTTTCTTATGTGCAATTTTACATTGTAACAAATATAATTATTTTAATCCTAAGCTTCTGTAACTTTAGTCTGTTGATTTACTTAGCAAAAGCAATACCGTTAGCCAGTTTTAGACATTCGTTTATTAAAAGTACAATTTTAATTCTTTATTCGGAGTGAACGTCGTTAGTGTTGTAATGAGCTACAACGCCCCGAAAACAACACTTCGGCAATATACAATCCTGCTAATTGTCTGGTGTCCTACACCAATAATTCAATTCTCCGTAGACCTCGACCGACTGTTTGTATTTTACCAATAAAACAAATAGCATTTATCAACTATATTTATGAGGACTCTCTTGTTTTTAGACAAAACAAAATTATCCTGTATATCTAAATCCTTGGAGATATAGCAGCAAAATAATGATAAATGGACTTCCTAATGGGAAATTGCTAAATCATAATACCGAATGGTGAAGCGGAATAAGAATCATAATTTCCTAGTCAGTCTAACTTTTAGCTATAATTTCATCATGGATGAGAAAATGTGCTAATTATTTGTAAACCCCGAGAGACGTTATTGCCATCTCGATTGATTTTAAATAACAAATATAAATGTTCTCTAAAGAATGTTATTAAATATGGCCGGATATCCGGCTTCGCCCGGGGCCCGAATTGTACCAATCGTGGCCTAAAACATCCACGGCGTCATTCTGGTTAAATTGATATCACGTTTGTGGGGGTGGATGGCGGTGACGAAGCGTGATGAGCGAACATACATAGATACATGAAATGGAATGAAATGGGGTTTAATGTCTTACTGTTCTGCGCCAAACTGGGCTAATGAAGATGTGGGGTTGGGATGGCCAAGTGGTCTAGGGTGCCGCGCTTCGACCTCTAGCTGTCCGGTCACCTCTGGCTTGCGGCTGTAGTTTCGGTCCCTGGTGTAAGCGTATGTGGCATGGAGATAGGGGCGCCTTCTCAGCCTCGTGGGTTTCCTCCGGGCACTCCGGTTTCCTCCCACAGCTAAAGACCCCTACGCACAAGCGAATTATTGAAATAAAATTAAACCATAGTTTGTGTCGAGTGGATGTTAAACCCCATTTCTCTCTCTCTCGCTAATGAAGATAGACATACGCCATGCAGTGTGCTATGAGGGAAATTTTGCCCGGACAGCGACGCTACGGCCTACTCTTATATCGAATTCCAACTGCCGAGGGATCATTTACGTGCACGTCAATGTCCTAGGCATACATACATACATACATACATACCATACCATACCATACCATACCATACCATACCATACCATACCATACCATACCATACCATACCATACCATGCCATGCCATGCCATGCCATGCCATGCCATGCCATAAATACCATACATACATACAATACATACCATACACACCATACCATACATACCATCAATATCAGAATTAAACAAGGTCACAATATATTTGGTTGTGAAATTAGAATCAATGATTTGTAAAGATAACCATATCATTTCAGCCAGCACATTTCTCCATTCCTTGCCCATGAAATTGAAAACAATGTCGCAACGACAATATCGTTACACTATATTCTGCTATAGTTTAACTGTTCTTCTCCATGCAGCATAATGAAGAATACCTTTATCGAAAATGAGGTTTAACGTCCTACTGTTCTGTCCCGACATCATATATAATACAGACTTTTGCCTTGTAACTCATGTTATAAAATTCACGTTTGAATCAAAATAGTGGAACACGGGATCTTGTGCAACAAAATGGTGGAACCCAGGACCTTGTGCGATACAAAATGGTGGACCCTAGGACCCTGTGTAACAAAGTGGTTGAACCCAGGACCCTGTGTAATAAACTGGTTGAACCCAAATTAACAGTAACAAAGTTTTATATCCAGTTCCAACGTCTCCAGTTCTGACTGAAAATGCTACCGCTTGCCACCAATTTTACACATGCTACTTATTTGTTGTGCCGCCTGGATGATTAACACAAAACTAACCATGATCCAATACTTGGTATTTTATGATAAATTACATCTTGTTCCCAATTTCGGGCATGCTTAATGATTTTAAATTGACTTAAGTTAGGTCTTAAATAAGCTATTTAAAACAAACTATTTCTTGCCAACAATATAGGACATGCTAAATATATTTTTTAAAACTGACTGAACTCGGCATCTGTTGGGCATTCGAATGGGTATTTAAACGAAATAATATTATCAACAACTTTGGACATGATAAATATTCTTAAGTCAAGTCGGCATCTGTTTGGTCTGCAACTAACGATTTCAAAAAAATATTGCCACCAATTTTGGACATACTAAATATTTATGCTTACAATGTAAAAGAAAAATTTATTCATCGCTGTCTGGCATCCAATCATCCCGAATAGATTAAATTGGCACCAGCATCAGATAAAATGCAGAAATACAGACATGTAATAATAGGACGTATATATTAATATTGATATCATCATGTAGGGCTCGTCTGATCAGTCTGGGGGGAAATCGTGACTGTTATTAGGCCAGGCGTTTATTATGAAGCGTAACGGCTAATAATAATGGCCATGTTATAGTGGATGAACATACTAGCACTGTAAGAAGGAGGAGGAATGGGGTTTAACGTCCATTCGACACAAACTAGGTCATTTCGGGACTAACACAGGGTTCAATTTTATTTCAATAACTCGTTTGCGCCTAGGGTCTTTGACAGTGGGAGGAAACCGGAGGACCCTGAGAAAACCCACGAGGTTGGACAGCCGACCCTACTCTTCGTCATGTACCCTCGGGGAATCGAAACCACTCCAATTGATTCAATGACAGACCTTTTGATCGCGCAAGTCCTAACCATTCCGCAATCCACCACAAACCACCCCTTAGCGCTGTGAGACGGGGCTTGTTATTTGTTTGTGACAGTTAGAGAGACGGGATGTGGGAAGCAAAATTAAAAGAAACGGGGTTTAACATGCCCCCCCAAAAATTTATTTTCGGGCAATGAAAAATTCGACGACCTTTTTTTCTATTAACGTTTAGAGAAAAAATATAACTAACTTATTTCTATGAGATCCACACTGCCCGAAAAGTATTTTCTCGTCTTTTTCTTGTCCACTGCATGCCCGAAAATATGCCCGTGCCCGTGCCCGTGCTCTCTTATGATAGGTTATGCCCAAAAAACGGTATTGCCCGAAAAACGGGCATCGGGCCGGAAAACGGCAGAGGAAACGAGCCAAATGGGAAAACTGCTAGGAAACCCCCAGTTGCCAGGGTGGATTCGCCCGTTTTCGGGCGTCATTTTTGCTGGACGTCATGGCCGTGCCGCTCACTTTTTCTAAAAAGACTATTGGACTACTTGAGAAACTGTACGAAATTGTGAACATTCTGCTGGACGCCGTATGGACGTGCCTCTCATATTTCTAAAATGTTTTACTTTTGTTCCTGAGTCCTGATTTGTACGATCAATCTGGTGAGAGGATTATCTCTGAATATCAAAATATTGTTTAATTTGTTAGAATTATATTGATTTATATTATATTATATTGATTATATATAATCAATATAATATACTATATATTGATCATATTGATTTCGATATATATACTATATTAATTATATTACATTAATTTCGGGCAATTTTCTTTTATGCCCCCCTGAATTACTTTGAGCTCCTACGCCTATGTACGCCATACAGTGTGCACTACGGCCTACTTTATATCGAATTCCAACTGTAAATGGATCTTTTACGTGCACGTTAAAACTCGGTCGGGTCAAACGGTATCCCAGGTAAAGCCCATAAACCGCCATCACTCGGAACTGTAGAGCGTGTATAAGCATCACATACGGACGGAAGGACAGGATGGACGACATTATACACCAACATTAAAAATGACCTTAAAACATATAAACTAGAAATGTACATTAAGCTTTATTGATAGCAATTACAGTATTATATTATATATATATTTATATCAATTACATATTATATATATATATATATTATATCAATTACAGTGTTATATATATTAGACATGTAGCACTAGAAAGACGAAAATATACAATATTTATATGAACGAAGAACCTTAAGGCCCGGTCCCAGTGGCTGATGGACACAAAACGTATGCAAAAAAGACACAGCGGACAAGCAAACTTTCGGGGGTGGCTCCATCCGTTTTCATACGCCCCAGACATAGACAAAATTGACGAGAAAATTTGAGAAAATGGGACGGAAAAGATCGAACGTGGGAAGTATGTAGCGGGGATGTTAAATGGATGTTAAACGGAAGCCTAGCGGATGAAAGCGGATGGAAGTGGATGACAGCTCTACATACTCTAGGCAAATATCAGACATCCTTCAATATACCAGATACATCCCAGATACAAACGCTTTGTCCGTTTTGAAAACTTTATATACGAGATGCATACGCTTACATCCTTTCAATTTCCGTGCTTCTAACGATGTATAGACGTTCAATGTACCTTATCTTTCCTCCGTCTTTCCGTTTTCAGCTGGAGTGGATGTGAGTTGCGAGGATGTTCCTGAGGATGCAGAGAGGATACAGTGGACGTTTAACGGATGATAACGGACATGGAACGTTTGTTGCTCATATATGTCGCGCATTTGTGCAGCTCAAAACTTTTTGCGCGGATGAAATCAAAGTGAACGGAGGTTCGATGGATAGAGCGCATGAAACACGTATGCAATGTGTATACAACGGATGCATGGCGTTTTCAAACGGAGGGCGCGTTTTTTCCCCGGTTTACATCCTCTTTGCATCCGTAAGTGCAGTGGGACCGGGCCTTTAACAAAAATACTTGATGTAAGTTTTAGATAAAGAGCAGACAGATACATTTTAGCAGATTTAAGAGCTGACCGTTCTTGCTAATAATAGTTACACTGAAGAAGCATTATGTAGGATCTAGATAAAGAGCTGTTCGTTCTTGCTATAATAGTTATATTAAAGATGCATTATATAACATTTAGATAAAGAGTTGACCGTTGATAAAGAACTATCACATTTCAATCCATCAAAAATCGCGACCCAGTCAGACCCACCAGTTGTCAATATTTCATAAAGTAGAACATTAGGAAAAATCCAGTCATTGCAACATAGACAGCTATTTCAGGTCTGAACACACAACCTACAAAATATAAATACGTCACAGTTTATAAATAGTCCTCAAGCAGATTGAAACTAACATATGGTTACAATTGTTCTCCGACATCGACGTTTTGTCCCCTCGAGCAAAATTATACCGTAACATTTCTGGGTCGATAATCAACAATCCAGAAGAGTGTCACAATGTTCAGGGAAGTTTCTGTCTGCCAAGGAACGGCAATGTACGTATATTTCTTGTAAAACGTCGAACTTAGCTCAGAATAAAGTAATGTAAGTGAAACTTTCAATATATTCACTTTACATTATTTATTTTTGAGTAGCGCTTGTATTTTCGAACAGTGTTTAAAATAATCTGTGATTAGGTCTAATCTGTAACTAGCTAGTTAGAGATTAGTGGTTGACTAAGTTTGGTATTCTCAAAAGTCAGATTAGCTAATCTTTCACTATAAATTTTTCTAATCAACGATTAAAATTCAAGGTTTAAACTTTGATTATAATTAAACCTTTAATCAATGATTATATATAATCAGTGATTAAAAGGGCTTTTATCATTGATAAAGGGCCCAATTACAGGAAGTAGATTAGAAAAGTACATGTTTTAGAACAGTTTTTCCCATCCTAGAGTCTGTGAAATTATTGTTAGGGTCCGAAAAGTCAAAGGGGCTCATATGGGTGGGCAGGAAAGAAATAAAATTTGTGAAAAAGAAAGTCAAGCAAAATAGAGTTCACATATATTTGGTTTTCGAAAAGAAATGAAATGAAAGTTACTGTTGGGCTCTGGCTGACCTAAGGGAGACAGACCTACGCCATACAGTGTGCTATGAGGGCAATTTTGCCTGGGGACCGGCATTACGACTTACAGTACTTAGGTTTGTTATCCGATCCAAACGACTCAACCTTGTCCCTTGCAAGGCTCTTTATCTTGCACCACCGTGACTGTCTTTTAGTATTCGAAATATGAAACACATTAATTTTATGCCCCCTCTTTTCTATTAAAATCCGAAATTATCGCTATTTGTCTATTTTGTATAAACCTGCTACATCTGTATTCTTTATTTATTTTTTCACTTTTAATACTACTTTCCCAAATTGTAGTGGGATTTTGGTGGGGGGGGGGGGTCGTATATATGCGCCAATTTGGAACATTACAATGTAATTATTATTTATAACTATTTTTTACGAGTTGTTTGACCTATTGAGACACAAGAAATCTGCAGTATTTTTTATATACAACTGTTGAACTGAGTGCCAAACATATAAAATGTTATTTAGCAACATTAATTATCATATAAAAATGTGAAATGTTGATTTACATTCTTCAAGTTTCAAAGAACACGGCTGTATTTTTTTTCTCTTACATCGGAAACATGAAACATCGCTTGAACAGCTAAAAGTAAGAATGTAACAAATTCTTTTTTATTGACAAAAAGAAAGCCTTTGTCGACACCTTGAAAAAGAAATTATGCTAAATCAAAAGAAATTTGTATACTATGATTCAATATTTCTATTGATGATTTCATGTATTCGGTAGTAGGCTTGAAATTCATACACATTTATAAGGCCATGAGACACAAAAGCTTATTGATTTTCAACATTTTCCGATAATTGCCTCCTGAGTTATGGCCCTTGATCACTTTGAAAAATCTTGTGGACGCTCTAGAGGCCAAAGTTAATATCCGATTGACTCTAAATTTATACAGTGTTTAAGGCCAGGAGACGGAGGGATCTATTGATTGCTGATCCTTACTACTAGAGTTATTGCCCTTGGTCACTTTTAAAAATCTTGTGGACAACCTGGAGGCTAAAGTTAATATCTGATTGATTTTAGATTTATACACAGTGTTTAGGGTCACGAGATGAGGAATCCTATTGATTTTTAACGATTGTCGATAATACTGTCAACATTATGGCCCTTGATCACTTTTGAAAATCTTATGGACGCACTAAAGCTACAGTTGGTATTTTTGATTGACTTTAGATTTATACACAATGTTTAAGGTCAAGAGATGAGGAAGCCTATTGATTTCCAACGACTTACGATGATTATGGCCCTGGATCACTTTGAAAATTTTGGTGGACGCTCTAGAGGCTAAAGTTAATATCTGATTGACTTTAATTTTATACACAGTGTGTAAAGTTACGAGAGGAAGATTCCTATTGATTTCCAGCGATATCGGATGATAATTACTGTCAGTGTTAGTGCCCTTGATCACTTTGAAAAATTTTGTGGTACGCTCTAGGGGCTAAAGTTAGTATCTGATTCATTTAGATTTATATACAGTGTTTAGGGTCAGGAGATAGTATCTGATATCCAACGATTTCCGATAATTACTACCAGCGTTATGGCCCTTGATCAGTTTGAAAAATCTTGTGAGCACTCTAGAGGCTAAAGTTGGTATCCGATTGACTTTAGTTTTATACACAATATCTAAGGTCTTGTAATGAGGAATCATATTGATTTCCAGAGTTATGGCCCTTGATCACTTTGAGAGAGAGAGAAAAATGGGGTTTAACGTCCACTCGACACAAACTAGGTCATTTCGGGACACGATCACTTTGAGAGAGAGAGAAATGGGGTTTAATGTCCACTCGACACAAACTAACATATGGTTTAATTTTTTATTTCAATAATTTGCTTGTGCGTTGGGGTCTTTAGCTGTGGGAGGAAACCGGAGGTTGGACAGGCTGATCACTTTGAAAAACCTTGAAGATGCTCTAAAGTTAATATCCGATTGACTTGAAATTTATACACAGTGTTTAACTAACTGAGAGGAGGATGCCTATTACGTTTTGTATAGTAAATGTTCGATGAGGGTAGAACTAGAAGCCAAACAAATTCTATTGATTTCTGATAATTAAATGTGACAACCCTTGTCGACTGCCCGGACGATTTAGCTGCTGTGGGTTCCCTTTTGTGCCAAGAGGTTGATTTGTTCCGCTCTTTGCAATTCCTTAAAGGTTCTTTGACACTTCTAAAAATTATTTGTATTTTGTAGTTTATTCATTTTGACTAAAGTGCACATAATTATATTTTATATTATAGAGAATGTTTAATATATATAAAAAAAACCCTTTTTCAACAGAATTTACGATGAATGTAAATTTGTTACTTTTGAGGCGAAATATAAGTGCAATGAGTCTGAATTCAATGAAAAATAATAATTTCTATAATATTCAATACATTGTAATTGCATATGCATGCACTTAATCTTTCCTTAAACTACCCCCCTGAGATGACTAAATATTGGGGTGATTTAGTCAATGATTAAGTACAAGTCAACGTTCGAGAATACCACATTTTATGGTATTCTCGAACAATGATGAACTCATTGATTAGGCTAATCAAAGTTTATAAAAATCTTAGCTTAAAATTTAATCAGCCTTTCGGAATATGGCTGGTCGAAAAGTCAGAGATTAAATCTATGATTAGCACTAATCCACTTTCGAGAATACGGGCCTAAATCTTCAAAATCTCGCATCATGATCTACACCGGAGTTGAATGCCGGTATACAAGGGAGATAACTCTCATTAAATTCCCCTTTCACAGTTGACTTGGCAGCTTGACACAAGATTATTTGTTAAAATTATTGTCCAGCTCCACTACTGTCCCACATTTTGGACTGAAATCTCGCACTGTCGTGTCCAAAAGCTTGTAGGTCTAAGGGGTTAACAGAGACAGAGACAAACAGAAAATTGTCCATTCAACACAACAAAGTCAACTTAAGACTAGCAAGTGCTTCAATTTTATTTCAATAATTCCCTTGCGCATAGTAGTCTTGTTAGGATGCTGGGGTGGGGGCCAAATGATTGGGTAGGTGACGTTACATCTTGTCTTATCGAAATCATGCCACTTGACTAAGAGACAGACATTTTGATTTAAGGCGCGTGCACGAGTTGGTACACCCCCACCCTTCGCTTCCCGCAAAATAATACAAAATACACAAAATACATCGCTTGATCAATTTTATCCACGTACCTTGGTTGTAATCACAATTGGCCTCTACTTTCGATTTTATCTGATTCATCATAGAGTTGACTTCCGGTCTAGCGTAACCCTCGAATATGTTACTACATTTGCCGAGAATTCGTTCTAAACACACCCAGGCTGTTATGAGGTTCCTGAAAAGTTAGTTCGTCCAAGGTTATTTCTACAGACTCTCCCCACATTCACTCATTTCCATACACAAATACACAGTTCTAGAATAGTTAGTAGGCTACAGATTGATACCTATCGATATTTGTTTGTTGTTTTTCTTGTGGATCCAGAGTTTGACCCCTGGGTATTGATAATTTGGATACTCAATAAAGAGTTCCAGAATTGAATCCCCAAAAGATAATGACAATCGAGAGGAATGGGATATTTGGGACTATAGCGCATGCGCCGTCTGATTCTACTCACACCACGTCTGTTGTCGTGGCTGGCAGAACTGTGACGGGACTCTGAAATCCACGCCTCTCGATTGCAAATATGAAATAAAATAGTTCAATGGACGGAGAGGGTTCGATTAATTACTATTCAAATAATCATAAATAAATCGATAGATTTAGGAACAACTGGATTGGTTCGGTGCGGTGTGGGGGTGGGGGGGGGTCGCACAAGGTCGGCTGACGGAGAGCGCCCTAATATTGGCTGGAAAACAAACTAAATAAAACACAGATCCCCTATTGTATGACGACTTACGAACAATAAGAATCGGTGTTGTTAGAGTTGATTCTATCTAGTGTAGAGTTACAGTTATCAACTCGACAATCTACTGGAACAAACTGACTCATACCTGAAACAATAAATAAACATCAAGATCTGTTTACATTACAACGTGCAATACTAATCTTTATTCAGTAGAGAAGGCAGCAGACCTGTGGTGCAATACATAACACAATTGAACACAATATTGTTAGGTGTGTACAATAGCTATCTGAATCCAGATACCCGTGGAGGAGCAAGTAATAAAACATGGTTTATGAACAAAGAGATGTACATTAGAATTGTTTTATCACTAAATGTACATGTATCAATCCTATATTTCTGACATCGTAATACCTTTCGTATCTTTTTGGAATAATCGTTCTAACTTCATTCAGACATTCAGAGAAATAAAAAAAATGATACGAATCTTCATTTTCAACTTTTCATAATGGACAACGCGGTGAGTTATTTAGGTGTCTTCTATATAAGTTTACAGATAGCGGTAAGAGATAAAATCTAAGTCGGGTAATATTACGCCGACACGACACTTTTAAATGTGCCAGGAACGGTTCCGAGAACAGAAAAGTTTTTTGTTTTTGTGTGGAGGGGGGGGGGGGGGGTAATTGTAAAGGGTCAAACATAAGCGTTCCGTACTGAGAACCGTTCCGGTTTTTGCAGTACGGCACGGTTAGATATTCGTAATGTAATCGCTACATGGTATTGCGTATGCGTCAAATGAAACTTGCCCTATTTTTTCCAGCGAGGTTGGATAGCTCTGTCAAAATGGCTGGCCGAAGAGTCAGTTGATTTGATTCCTTCTTGGTTTCTTTCGAACTCTCAATAACAAAAAGACAATAAAAAAAGAATGGACCAAACGTAACTCAAATACCCACCATAATTGTTTTCATCCGGATAATTAGCATGGGGACTGAAATTATTTAGCGGGGAGAGAGGGGGACAGGTAGAGAGAGAGGGGTGGGGTGGAGGGGGTTTACTCAACACAAGATAGGTCATTTCAGGGATGATAAATTGTACAGTATTTATTTGATTGGAGCAACTGAGGTCATTCTGTGTTATATTCCTATACTCATGTACTCTCCACGGTTGGGTGGCAAACTTTGTATGGCATGCTACAGAAAGGGGTGATGTTTCTAAATTTAACTAAAACAATGTAGTGGTTGTATTTAGTGCGTAACGTCCGCTTCCACTAAAGGTGATATCGCAGACAAGTTGTCTTATTTTCACTTTTATTGTCTTAGCGCACGCGCAGGGGTTTTTCCTGTGGGAGGAAATCGGAGTATCCGGAGTAATCCCACGAGGTTGAGAAGGCGCCTCTATCACCAAGGCACAACGCCCACACCACGGATCGAAACCACAACCGCAAGCCAGTGATGACCAGCCAGCTAGAGGTCGAAGCGCGACACTCTAGACCACTAGGTCTTCTGAACCCCACACCCCCAATGTAGAAGTTATAGAAGGAAGTGTTTTCAATGCGAGAGGAAATTGTAGTGAATCAGTAAGTAGGACGCTTACTAACCAGAAGGCAAGGTCTTTAATATAGGTGATGTTCTAGAGAATTTCTCTGGATTTCCCAGTGTAACAGAATTCGATAAAAGTATGCCGTACTGTCTCTGCACGGGCAAAATTTCACTCATAGTACATTGTATGGCATATGCTCGTCTTCATTTCATATTTTCCATGCATATTAATTATAACTTACGTTCAACATACCTTTGTCGATGAATAGAAGAATCACCAATCCATACAAAAACACCATCTTTTAAAAGTAATATGTCCTACTGTTTCAAAATATCCACTTACACGTACGTACACTATTGATACCTACAACACAATTCATATTACACTCCTATCCCTGTCATTAACTTTTATTGCCGACATTTTTACCGTCACCATCACTGAGCAACTTGGTGTACACACACACAGCTATAAAATAAACACCCGAGTATTAAAGTTATCGGCGATATCCCTTCGGTGGAGGCGGACGTTAAATAAAACTTTTTAACACAATCAAGTTTACAGGAGAATATGTGGAGACAGCACATTTGTGGCATACACGTGAAAAATCCCTTGGCAGTTGGAATTCGATATAAGGGAAATTTTGCATGGACAGCGGTGTTACGGTCTACTCTTATTTCGAGAGTGGGAGAGAGAGAGAGAGGGGGGGGGGGTGATAACGTCCACTCACAAACTAGGTCATTTCGGAACTAACACATGGTTCAATTTTATTTCAATACTTCGCTTGCGCGTAGGGGTCGTTTGTAGTGGGAGAAAATCGGGGGACCCGGAGAAAACCCACGAGGTTGGACAGGTGAAACGGCTCCTTGTCACGTACAACCGGGGAATCGAAACCACGCCAGTTGACGCAATGACAGACCTTATGATACAGCACGCATCAACCCCACTAGTGGCACTAGACCCCAACCCAACTTCGTGGGTTTCATCCGGGCACTCCGGTTTCCTCCCACTGCTAAAGACCCCTACGCGCAAGCGAATTATTGAAATAAAATTAAAAACCATATGTTAGTCCCGAAATGACCTAGTTGTGTCGAGTGGACGTTAAACCCCATTTAAAAAAACCCCAACCCCACCCAAGATTTTATGGGGACCTGCCACTAGATTTATTTTAAAAGCAAGACGTTTCAAAACATATCATTCTATCATTTACGCACTTCCCATAAAAACATGTGTCCTGATAATGTGTTTCTGAAACGTTAAATGCCAATAAAAGATTTCGTTCAGTTTTGACAAATATATGCTGAATTGAGAATTTGGGAACATGTGACATACTCTGCTGGCGCTATAAACAGGATACAGTCAAAAGCCAGCGCTACATGTAACAGATCTACGTATAAAGGGTAGGTATGAATTGTTTTTTTTTCAAACAATCTTTTATTCAGAAATTGAAAGGGATTGAGGAACAGGCATAGCCTATATGACCTCTCTCCTAAATACAAGAATTAATATGGATATGTAAAAGAAGTAATTGAGTAAAATGAATACTTAATCAACGACATTTCATATATATTTACACATTGGCTACACAGTTGTTCATGTTCGCATTTTGGTCGATATAGATCTTAAAACCTTCTGCTCATGTCAAAAAAACATGTGGACCCTTTCAAAAATGGTTAACGAAATATCACTGCTGCTTGCACCGTATAACAGATTATGTGTATTGATAAAATTCGATGGTAAAAGATTTATAGATATTTTTCGTGCATCAGAATGTAAGGAGCAATGTAAAAGAAAATGATCTGTATCTTCGAAGGAATGACCGCAATCACACTCGGGGCTGTCCGAAATATGCCTTAAAAATTTATGCCCATTTAGGTCACTGCATGAGAGGCGAAGTATGAATAGTAAAGTCAATGGAAAAATTCAGTGGTCTGTATCCTGTAATCAATAAAGAGACTATAAAACAGATTAACCTCCCTTTGTATAGGTAGACGGATTTTCTTTACAGCAAATAACCTGCGGATTTAAATTTAGTTCCATATTGTATATCCCTTTCTTGGAGGTGAGGTGGAGGTGGCGGTGTTGGGAGGGGGGGGGGCATCCTCCAATTTTCGTTTTAAATTTGAATTTATCGCTGTTAACAATGTTGTAAAAGCTGCCCTACATAATTTAAATTGAACATTTTAAAATAATATCTCCCTTTGTCATATTGCTCGGCACTATGACCGCCGCAGCTGTGTTGGCTCCTTAGATTCTAGACCGAATAGTTAACATGAATGGTCATGTAAAACGTGACTGGGGGGGGGGCAGAGAAATGCTATTAAGAAAGACGCTATATTTGTTCATAATGAGAACGGTGGGAACAAGTGCTAGTCATACATACCCCAAGTCTTTGTATAATCAAACAGCCAAAGGATTTCAGGTTAGAACAATTGTTGAATACATTGTGTCTCTTTACATTTAAGTGTTATATTGTGGACACAGCAGCAACAGTTTCAATTTCTGAAAGGGATGATGTGCCAACTGAGAAATTTCGAAATATATTGATTTTGTAAATAATTTCAGAAGAACCGAATATATACTGCATCTACAAAGTTAGTCGGGGGCCACGACAGATGACACAATGACTTCGAAATAAGAGTAGTCCGTAGTGTCAAGCCAACATTTCCTCCATAGCACGCTGTATGAAGTATGCCCGTCTTCATAAGCCCACTATGTGCACCAGTCTTACTCCAAATACCAACGACAGTAGCAAGATTAGTCTCCCCTTACCCGTGCTTGAATAGCAAATAGAAAATCGATTAAGATAATTATTTGTCTTGGTAATTTTCCTTAATTAAGTTTTTGGGCCCAAACTTATCATTTATTGTCCAATTTGTATAAAACAAAGTTACAATACAGGATAACAACCGTTAGAGGGTGACAAATGGGATTTAACGTCCACTCGACACAAACTGGGTCATTTCGGGACTAATATATACGTATAGTTCAATTTGATTTCAATAATTAGCTTGTGCATATGGTTTTTTTTAGCTGTGGGAGGAGGAAACCCACGAGGTTGGACAGGCCATACAACTCCTTGTTACATACAAGCGGGGACTAAGGATAGCTACACGTGATGGTTTATCCACTTGATGCATGTAATTATTAAAATATTTTACATGTAGATAAACACACAGGGGTATATCTACTCTGAGAATAATATTCTTCGTGGGGAAATTTTCAAACAAAAACCTAAATCTCACATGTTTGACCTATAAAACTGAAACGGTCAATAAAACTGCGCCATGAACATCCAATTTGGATGGAATGTGTGCAGTATAAATACTAATTATTACCCGCTCTCCCTCCCCCCTCTCCCCCCCCCTCTCTCTCTCTCTCTCTCTCTCTCTCTCTCTCTCTCTCTCGTTAGAGTGGTTCCGAGAAGGACATACATATAAAGTGACATCTCACAGAAGCGACTAGTCCTTCTGATGGTACGAAAAACGAATGCCCAGTGCAAACGGGGGTATATACGGAAAACAGCGCTCGACAATTAAAAATCGAAACGCCGCAGTTAAAATGTCCCTCATGGTAAACAGAAAAATGGGACAATAAATATCAATTCATTCAATTCCATTCCAAATGTTGTCGAGTCGATTGGGTATCGGGATGTTACTTTATGGGAGTCAACCGCTGGTGTCTAAAAAATGTACAACAAAAAACACATTTATAAGGCCTTTCCCTGTAAGGGATACTTTTCTGCATCAACTTGCCTATTATAAGACGGGCATCAGTTTGACGATGTATTATGTAAGATTTAGACAAACAGGTGATCTTTCTTGCTATAATAGTTCCATCATAGACAATGAAAAATTAATATATTCAAAATTTCATCCATGCCATGTTCCCAGTGCCATGGCTTTTGCGTCTACGTTCTGGTACTTGAAGATACGTTCGGATACGTTTCGGTACGACCAACACGATTACTACGATTGACTTCAATATATGACAAGACCTGATAGGATCACTACGATAAGGCCACGATTAAGACCGCGATTTCAGTCGTAGCACGAATCGTGATAGTACGGTCATAGCATTATTCTGGGCCACGTTATGGGCTCCGATTAATTATTATTGGGAGCCATGCCAATGCCACTGAACAAAAGAGACAATATGATAACATTGTTTGTCCATTTATCGTATGATTTTTAAATCTTGCGGGCGTCCTAATTCATTTAAATCTCTGTCATCCGATAGTCTAGATAGTTGAATTTGGGCTTGTTAACTTAATAAATGTCTAGATAATAATTTGAATAACATTTTAAGCCAAAATAAATGTAATAGGCAGATTGACCTCTTATGTAATGGATCTTTAACCGACTGTAAATTTCAGTTCCTGGAATTTCTAAACACAATCTTCTCCGACATTAAGAAATACGTTTATCTCTTATAATCCCTAAGAGCTTCCCCAACCTCTATCCCTCCCACCCCAAAAATTTATGCCATCTTGTCCATGGGAACCTCAACTCCGTTCCCCTGCTATCTGGCTGATTACGCCTATAGTTGCATGAGATTTTTTTTTTTTTTTGTTTTCTTTTAGTTAGATTTTGTTATTAAACAATTGATACCAAATTAAATAGGGATTTGGGGTTTATTTCCAACAAAATGACGTATTTCAATGACGTTTTGATTTAAATTCTTTTGTTAAAGGGTATTGAAGGGCTTTAATAGTAAATTACAGAATTCCTTGTTTATGATGCTCGTGATTGACTCGTGATCCGCTCGTGATTCGGTGGCGTCTTTGATCTCTGTATCAGTGTTTAAGGTTTTAATCTGTCAACGGTGATCCCAGGTTACTGGGTGAGTGACAGCGATAAGCTTCGACATGTTAATTACAATTCCAGATGTGCATCGTTGATTCCATTCTAATAGAGTTATCGCCCCTTCTTGACCGACCTCGTTTATCATCATAAAGACCAATTCAGCTATGATTGCGCTTCGCTCCACGCCCCTTACCTCCCCTTCCAACTTGCCTGAGGCAACGTTACCGTTTGTGAAAGAAATCCCTCACTTACATCGCTTCGCTTAATCGATTTTCGAACGATTTTTTATTTTAAATAATTGAGCCTTTCAGCATCGAATCGATTGTGTTTATAGTTCTGAAAGATTCAGCGGATGTGAAAGAGACTGACTATTCATAAGATGATGCCTAATGAAGACACGGCACTTAATTCTAAACAAATTATTGCCCTTGATTATTATACGAAAGTAAACATTATGACTCCGTATAACGTAATGCAGCCGGAAGTTGACGATGAGACATCATTGTAATGTCCATGAACTGGCTCCTCCCAGAATATTATTTGATGATCTGCGTATTCAATTATGCAAATTAAATATATTTGAGTTATTGTTGGGTTTTTTTTTTTGTCTAGGGTATATAGTGAGGGGTATATTTGTTTAGGGTTTGCTTTTGTTGTAGCTTGTTTGTTTGGTTTAATGTTTAGTGATTATTCATATTAATCATTTTTGATTTAGGGTGAGAGGTGGTTGTTGCCTTTTGGGGATTTTTTCCACTTCGAAATTATTTGAGACGTTTCCTTTAAGTTTGTCTGCCATACCAATCTCGATGAAATCATAAGCTCTGTCATTGAGCGAATTATTGAAATAAAATTGAACCATGTGTTAGTCCCGAAATGACCTTGTTTGCGTCGAGTGGACGTCAATCCCCTCTCTCTCTCTCTCTCTCTCTCTCTCTCTCTCTCTCTCTCTCTTATTAGATTAAGTCAATCCTCTCTCTCTCTCTCTCTCTCTCTCTTTTTCCAACTTCCTTTGTGACATTAATAAATATCGAATATTCCACACTCCATGTGTTGTACTTTATTTTTAATCAAATGTTTTTAACTTCGCATCATATCTAATTCGGGGGAAACCAAATTACTTGTATTCTGGTAAATAACCGATATTAATACCCCACGTGGGATTAACTGGGCTTACAAGCTGGTACGAACACGTCACAGGTGCTGCATAATCCAAAATATTTACCAATATTTATAGGACTTAATATATATCTAATCAATATACTAAACGAAATATGATTCAAAATATTTAATTCATTTTCTTTATATATGTATTAAATTCTTAATTAATTACCATTATTTCATAAACGTACATTAAGATTGTTTTTTAAAGACATTATTGAAATTTGTCACTGTCGTTAATATCCATAGCAGTTATTTATGTTTCTTGTTGGTCAATGATGAAAACGATAAATAATTTCAACTATAAATAATTTTTCTGTAATAGGTATAAATTCTTATAAATTCTTAGTAATTATTAGATTTTAATAGTTTATGTTTTTACTTTTATTTTCGTCATTTATTAATCGTTGTGTGTTTGAATTAGTAGTAAGCGAAACCTAATGCTTCTTTTGAAAAATCTATTCTTTTAGTATATTATGTACATTAGCAAATACATTAAACATGTATTATGCAAGAGCTATACCTGCCTATAGCAGGTCTTTCTTTAGGCCTGAAATGTTATATTAATTATTAGTTAGATATTTATTAACATGAAAAGACCTTAATCAATTCCTGATGCCATCTTATGTGTCATGTTGTCTCTGGATTTGAATCTGATTTGCTCTTTGCTGATTGATTTAATCCAAATATGGATAGTCGAGACTATGTTTTTTTTTTGTTGTGCCGACTTTAGTAATGATGATCGAGGGCAGGCCTTCAATTCAAACACTAATATATCGGTTCAACTATATCTAGTTTTTATAGTGAGAACTATCAGCTCTTTATCGAATCTCCCGTAATGTATCTTTAATTAAACTCAACCAAATAAGAACTGAAATGAAAGGAAATGAGGGTTTAAGATTTGACGTATCCACACAAACTGAGTTAATGAAGACGGGCATAACATAAACAAAGTGCATTGACTGAAATTTTGCCTGGGCAGTGGCGCTAAGGCCAACTCTCATGTCGAATTCCAACCGTAAAATACTTGCTAACATGTACACGGTTACGGGGCCTCTGTTTTACGTATGCACTAACTTTCAATTAATCGCAATGAATTTAAAAGTTTTATCTTCAAGGTGTTAAATATCCGTATCAAATTTGTAAATGAAATGAGGTTTATTGTCCTACTTTTGTATACCCTTTTGTCCGAACAACGGTGTTTCGATTTTCCCCTGTTCGTGTACATCAACGTGTAACGCGGATTTTCGTTGCGTTTCGGTATAGGTCTATAATCGCGGAACAATTTGCAATGTTTTCCTTAGACCATGCAATCGACCAGACCCCCACCCCCCCATTCCACCTCGCCTTGAAAACTTGACTTTGGCGTGTATCCCTTATTGCAATATACCAATTCTACTGTACTATACAGTGGGTCCAAGTGATTCATGCAAATACCTTTCCTTCCTATACCGTCCTAGACGGGAATTAACGTTCGCTTTCTTTGTAGACTTGTCAGAAGAGTCAATCGTGTTTGAAGTCAATGGGAATGTATGTGTGTGTGGGGGGGGGGGAGGTGATCGATTCGTCCTCTCTATCCCCTTAGCTGAACCCAAAGTCGTGCCTTTGAGATACAACGACTAATATGAGGCCTTTCAGGACCCCGTATGAATACCCAGAAGGCCACACTCAATAATATCACGGTGTGGTGATCAAAGGGTTTAATCGACCCGTTATCGTCGCTTTAATATCCCTAATCTGGATTAAAAGCTGCTAATCTGTGATGAAAATTAACAAAATGGTGCGTGACAAGTATGCCTGGAAGCCGGATCCGCGCTTCATCTATACAATAAAAAACATAACCCCTTGATGAACTAAAAGAGAAAGCGAGGGGGAAATGGAGTAACACGTGGTTCAAACCCACGAGATTGGACAGGTGACTATACTCCTTGTCACTTACAACCGGGGAATCAAAACCACGCCAGTTGACCCAAAGAAAGACCATATGATACAGCGCGCACGTGTTTAAACTATAGGTTGGAAATGAAATGAAATGGGATTATAACGTCCTACTGTTCTGTTCTGTTCCGACTAAGATAATGAATACTGACATGCAACATGCAGTTTGCTTTGAGAGAAATTATGCCCGAACAGGGGCACTACGACCTACGCTTTATTTCGAATTCCAATTGTAAAAGGTTAATCCAGTAAATATCACAGGCTGGCGATGACATCGAGAGTTAACTATGGTCTTGATAAGCTAATTAATAGTTTATATAACATTAAAGACTTGAAGAAATACCTGTAATTGGCAGATTTAGCTCTTGCATAATGTATGTTTAATAATTGTTTAATTATAAGTAACACATATTTATTTGTTCGTTGGGTAGGGGGGGGGGGACGTTGTGGTCGTTTTGACCACACATTTCTGGCCTTTGTTGTTATTTTGGTTGTGTCTTGTATTTTAGTTTTAAATGTTAACTGATCACTGTGAGTACAATTGAGCGTAGATTAAACCGTGGCAAAAACGACCAACGACTAAAAAATAATGTACTAAACATTTTTGAAATCACTTAATTATATTGTAAAAACAACTAAAACAGATACTAGAAGTCTATAAAAACTGTTTTAAAACTCTTCGCCAGTTCTTGTTGCCATTTTCGCCACAGGTCGTCGCCATTTTCATCATTAGTACCATTTAAAAGTTACTATCATTAGTAAGTTTATGATAGTTAATGTAAGTATTTTAAAATCTGAAACAGGCGTTCAAAATCATAAACAATAAACATGAAAAGATGTTGGACTTTTTTCCCTTTTATCGCAAATGACCGCCCGTGTTGCCCAACTCAGGAATAATTTGGTGTCATTTCTTCCTCGATGACATTCGCTCTTGGAAGGTCGTTGATGTCAGCACGCACGTGTCGAAGCGGAAGGCATGAATGAAGAAATGTAATTGAAAGACAAATTGGCCGTTTAATGAGTTGAGTATAAATCATTTGTTTTTCTTGTTTTAAAACAAAAAACTAAGTACGCTAGTTAATCAACCTCTCCGCTCGGCATCTGTATTAAACATAAGACAAGGCAGTAACACGTTTAACTCATGCTTACTCAGTGTGATGCACATGTAAACTCATGTACGTGCATTTAAATTTAACTCAACTGTCTATTATATGCATTTATCACGCGTGCAACCCCCTGATGTTCCACCATAATGACTCTACCACAATAGACTCTATAGATGCTTATAGAACTGTAGAAAATCTTCCTGGTAAGGCCAAACCAACTAGATTTTCTCTTCTTCTTCTTACGGGAGAGAGATGGACAGACCTAGACAGTAGATAATCATTCACAGAGAGAGAGAGAGAGAGAGAGAGAGAGAGAGAGAGAGAGAGAGAGAGAGAGAGAGCTTTTTTATTTCGATTATTCGCTAGCAAAATGATCTTTGCGATTATCGAGAGGAAACCACATGATGTTATGCAGGCTACAAGCCTTTGGGGGAATAACATCAACTCCTGTTAAATACATGGCCCCTTGAATCACAGGTGAAAGATGTGTTTAAAATTTCAAAACTTAAAAATTTGGACAGCCCAACCTAGATGTTTTGTTTAAATTTCCAAAAGTTAGAACTATAAGTAATTTAACAGCACAGCAGGTCCGTAGCTAGCAGGAGAAGCAGCTGCCACCCATGGAACAAATCGGAGACTCAACGGGGAAAGAATCGGTTACCCCAATGGGTGCCTCTGGTGCCCTATCCATTGGATGCAATGTGAAACCATCGAACAACATGCCCGTCTTGCCCCCCCTCCCCACCCCCACCCCCCCCGCGCTAGCTACGGGCCTGCACATCCCATCCCTTTGGGGTGTTAAATAAGTCTTTTCCCGATGACATAAATAATATATTGTTTTATATTTGTTCCTGAAGAACACCAAATCAGTTTGGTGTTGCCTAACATATGGAAATTAAGCATTGTCTTACTTCGTTTACAAGCAGATAAACGTGACTCTTTTTGTTCTCTATGAAAACACGAGATCTGGAATTCTTTTTAGTTCTGCTTTGTTACTTTTCAAGTTCTAGAAATTTGGTAATCGTGCGGTTAAACGGTTTGAACACCAAGAAGAAAAAACGATATCATCAACGTGCGCCGTTTTACTAAACAGAGGGCGCCATGGTGGCTCAGTGAGCACGGCGCAAGTTTACTCGGTAGGGCGTCCTGGATTCGACCCCGCGGTTTACCGAGAACATTCTAGTGTGGATTCCCATTGTCTAGACATGATCTGAACCCAAAATACACTCACTCAGTGTCATGGTCGTTCGACTATGACGCCCCCCCCACACACACACACACTAACATTCTAATGGAACTTATTCGATAAGGAGCACAAGCATCCCGGTCTCCAACACAACTAGAATCATCCCTCATCTCGTCTGTTTCTGTGAGACAATGTCATTGCTGTCTGAAATGGTATTTCACACCAAAAACCTATGAACTTCAAAATATTGGAATATTATGAATCATTGCAATACCCGAATAATCACTTATCCGGACGTCATGTTGTAGCGAACCTAAAGTCGCCAAATTCGTGCTAGGAGAGCAGGATGTCTGATAACAGATATTGTATGAATAGAAATGAACGGAAACCGGGTTTAACGTCCTACCCGCCAGCACGAACTGGGCCAATGAAGACATACATACGGCAGATAGTGTAAATTGGGGTCTATTTTGATCAGACACCGAAGTTTCCGCCTAAATATCGTCGAATTCCAAGTGCCAAGTATTTTATTTACGTGCACGCACACCTCGGTGTTTCGTAACATCCGGATGGTTAGAAGCTGTTCTTTTCAGGACCTTGATCCTGCACCGCTTACAAGAGAAAAACACGTCGGTAAATAAATAGGAATATTCCCGGCCAATACCTGGGTGGAAGCCAAGACTTGGTGTATAGTGAAATATCACCCCACCTTCTGAACCACCTTTTTGAAGAGGATTTGTGTCCGAGACGAACGTTAATCCCAGTCTTCTTAAACATTTTCCACTATTCCGATACCTTCGGGAACTCCCCTCCTACGCGACTTCTTATTTACTCATTATACGTGACGTATGGTTTGACAGATTATTGAGGCGATCGAAACATGCCGCCATTTTATCCAATGTCGTCTGCTCTTTGATAAATCAGTGGGATCACGTGAGATCACGAGGCCTTGTTAACTAGCTGACGTGTAATTATTGCGTCTAATCGAAACCAATTGAGCAGAAAATCTCATCATAACATTTTCCGCTGGACTCTTTGCTCTGTCGTCGTCGCGCGCACTAAACCAACGTTTAAAGGCAGGCGACTCTAATGATATGAAAAATATATTTTGTGTTTCAGGAATCGACATAATAATGTGCATTGTATCACAGAATTCATGACCGAGTTCACAAAGCATTCTTAGATTTCACAATTTTACTCACAATTTTGTCGCCTTATTATAAATAAAATATGCACCTTGTGTTTCTGGATCAAAAATATTTCTCATAAACAATGATTGAAATTTGAGCAAATTCTTAACTTAAATCTAAGAATGTTTTGTGAACTTGGGTCCAGAACAATTTCTAACAACTTATGAATAGCAAACATATAACATTTTTTTATAAATTAGGGGTCAAATTCAAACAAGAATGATTTAAGTTATAACACATATGTATGGATTTATTAATTCTTATTTTATTGCATACAACGTTTCAATACTTTTACATGTAGCTTTATAAGACAAGGATTAATCATACATTTTGCATGAGCTCAATCTGCCTATTGTAGGTCTTTCTTTAATTAGACATTTATTAACAAAACAAGACCATAATCAACTCTCGATGGCATCGGTTACTCTAAATTCTAACAAGATTAGAACGGTTCGCCATTTAAAAATTTAATTTAAAAAAAGGGAAGCTAGTAACCACAATGCACACATCTTGTCAAAACAATAAACAACGATAATTTGGCTCAGAATGAAGTAATTTGCCTGTAATTTTCAATACGTTCTTTTTTATCATCTATTTTTTACTTATTATAGCAAGAATGACCAACTCTTTATTAAACTCTTAACTAATGTATCTTTTATAACAAGAAGTAGTAAATCCACAAAGATGTGTTCAACGACTGTTATACCTTTGCTTCTTCATGTCATTCCAGAACTAGAATCTTCACGACTCAATATTCTAATCTCAAGTGCTAACAAATCGTCATTGCTACTAGCATTATACGTATAATTTGAAGAAATGAAATGAAATGGGGCTTAGCTTTTGTTCTGCTCCGAAATGGGCTAATGAAGACAGGCATACCCCAAAAAGTCTGCTATGGGGGAATTTTGCCCGAGCAGCGGTGCTACAACCTACTGTTATATTGAATTCCAACTGCCAAGGGATCTTTCATATGCACACCAATGCGTACACAGGACCTTGATTTGATGAAATAACCTGTGAAAGTCACTGATATTTTCAGCTAGATTAGTATCAAATGATGTTTGGGTACAGATAGATCTATTCTGGCACCCGAACCCTTGCATAAAGTAAAAACAAATAGACCAGGGCCCCAAGTTCACAAAACATTCTCGGACTTACATTAAGAATGTTCTCAAAATTCAATCATTATTTATTAAAAACATCTACGATCCAGAAACACATAAAATTACACATAGTTTCTTATTGATGTAGTGGATACATTTAAACAACAAACGTTTTATAAAGGGCTATTTTTAAGTTAAAAAAGGTGATTCTTAACTGAAGTCTGAGTATGTTTTGTGAACTCGGGGCCTGTATGGCTATGCTGATATCCCGATGGTCGCGGTAACTTTATTTTTATAGATCATGGTGGAGTACGTCTATTAAAATAATTTACTATTGTTTAAACACGACCGACACCCAGGGTGGAAATAAAATGATATGAAATGGAGTTTAACATATTCCACAATTCATGTCAAACGGTAATTCTTATATGGAGAGCATGCGCAATAAATACTATGTAGACTGTAATAACCAGACGCTAGAGATTGCCATTCCATTGAGATTTCTGGCATATTTCGTATTTCGCCGAACATAACTGATTACAAATTTGATAAAAACAGAAACGATTGAATGTGAATCAGTTTATATACATTATTATCTACGTTGCGACCCATTTGTGTCGAATTTCTAGGTCCCAGATATTAGCGATTTAGCTTCTTTAATATAATTGTTACTTGAAGGACTTTTAACAAGATAGAACTACAGGGTGACTGATAACTTGCCGTTCCGTTTATTTGTGTAGAAATAACCGACATTTTTAGACAGCCATTATTCTGTTAAAGACATTATGTTATAAGATAAACAACAAGCGAATGATTTATGACGTAATGTTTAAAGCAGACTATAGATGGAATGTATTTAACATGATAATGACATATTACCTATGGTTTTAATACGCTTATCATAAACAGAGTATAGTTTGTATAGGAGTTTATAGACTGTGAAAGGGCTGTTTGCCTGTGTGTGGTGGTTTCAACAACGATCTTCATAAACAAATCATTAACATGGTCTTTCTTCTTAGCGTACACCACACAGAAAACACCATGCCACTACCATGTTTCCTCGTAGCGATGATGATGATGATGTGACAAAGATGATGATGCTAACGATGATGGTGACGATGACGATGATGACAACGACGACGATGATGATGATAACGATGATGATGAGTTGATTCTTCTGGTTTAACAAATGAAATGAAATGAGTTAAGCGTCTTACTGTTCTTCTCCGAATGGGGCTAATGAAGACGGGCATGTGCCATACAGTGTGCTTTTTTTTGCCCTACTCTTATATCGAATTCCAAATGGCAAGGGGTATATTACGTGCATGCCAGTGTGTACAGGGGACATCGGTTTTCGTCCCCGAATGACTAGAAAGCTGTCCTAGTCAGACTCTCCGTCCTCTGGTTGAACTGTCTCGGCAAACTACATGTAGGCAAATGTAGGGATCGAACACCCGACCTCCAGGCTAGCGAGCCAGCGCCTTAACCACATAGCCACCGTGACCACGTAGTTTTACAAATAATGCATTAAAAAAGTCTTTCTCGATACACCTCACAGAAAACACACATCATTAAACCCACGAATAAGCCATTTGTTGAAATAAAATTTAACCATATGTTGGTCTCGAAATGACATAGTTTGTTTTAAGTGGACGTTAACACTCTCTCTCTCTCTCTCTCTCTCTCTCTCTCTGTCTCTCTCTCTCTCTCTCTTTCTCTATCTCTCTCTCTCTCGCTCTCTCTCTCACATACTCTCACTCTCTCTTTCAAAATAATGAAGTAGTGTGCCGACTGCCAGAAACGATAACATATATATTTATCTTTAATTGTTGAGTCAGATTATACCCCGTTTAATATGTTGGGGGTAAATTGAGAAAGACCAACTCTTACACAACTAGACGACAGACAACCAGTCTATATCAGATTTCATTTTATTTTATTAGGGTTCCAGACAACATAACATATGGTTATCTAGGTTCAAATAAATCCTTTAAATTACCCTAACTAGTGCTCGGCCTACAATCATG
This sequence comes from Patella ulyssiponensis, assembly GCA_963678685.1. NCBI lineage: Eukaryota > Metazoa > Mollusca > Gastropoda > Patellidae > Patella > Patella ulyssiponensis. Next base: position 15,414,772 of record OY783229.1, on the reverse strand, counting down.
CCATTAGCCATGATCCCTTCAATAATATAGGCTCTAAAGACAGGGACGCTTTTCATCTGCAAGCAATTTGTATGGTATTAGTTCCCGTAAGCCATGCGTCGATCTCTGTCCGATACGCCACGTATTCCGGTGGCAAAACCTTAATCTGGGCTAAAGCTCGTCAGTAAAATTGAGACATCTTCTGATTCACTGCTCATTGACTTGCTTCGACTCTTGACGAGTTGCGTTCTTATCGGCGAGAAAGCATTACCCAAGCTGCCAAACTCTGCAATGGTTGACAGTCACGTGACACCAAGGGATCTAGATATTCCGTTATGATAGCGAATGGCTCTTTAAGTTTGTATAAGCGGCAATCAAGTCCGCGATTTAAACTGAAGGGATCAGGAATAAAATAAATTAACAGAGCCATAAGATTCAGATACATAATTTTCTGATAAAAGTAATTGGGTATAATTGACGGATTAAAAGACGAGACCGTTCACATGGCTTATCATTCGATGCCATTAGCTCGACCTTTCGGAAAAGAGTGGAGAAATTATAGAGAAGACGATCCATCCATCATTCACATCTTTCAGGGTTTTATTTTTAAAGTGATGCAGTGCGATCGTCATTTAATATCAAACAGTATTAATAATAAATCATTCTTTAATCAAGTAATAAGCAATATTTCATATGGCCATGGTAGCGAAGACCACGCTAGCGAAGACCATATTTGTAAACTCGTGCACTTAAGCAAAACCGTGCTAAATCGTACACTTCAATAAATCGTACAGAGCCGTACACGTCATTGAAGTCATTCAAGCAAAATCGTACCTTCATTTAAGTCGCATTGATCAGAACAGTACACCCAAATCCGGCGCCTAATTAAAATCTCAAACTCAAATTCGTACATTTGATTAAAATCGTACAAACAATAGCATACGCTTGATCAAAATCGTACACTTTATTAAAGAAGTGCAGGCAAAATCTTACAATTAGTTAAAATCATAAAACAAAATCGTGGACTCGCATAAAATCGTAAATTTCATTAAAATCGTACACTTGGTTAAAATAGTACACATGATTAAAGTGGGGATCGTAAACGCAAAATCGCACGCTTCAGTAACTCAAACAAAAGCATTGTATTATTAAAACAGTTAGGAAAAGTTAAGGATTTTTCATGTAAACAATATTTTATTCGGGATATGTGAAGATGATTGAGAATCTAGCTTATCATATGTAAAATCCGTCTCTCTCAAATTACTAAATGAATATTATTATTATAAATAATTTTTTTTTGTCTTGATCTTATCCCCCCTTCTAGTTCTCACAAAATTTGTGATGGAGAGTTGTCAAACTTTTATTCTTAAAATAATTATGAAAATATTAGAATTTATTTATAATTGTTCATGAAATAAATAAATATCTTATATTTATTTTTATTTGATCATGAAATAAATTTTATCTATAAAATGTCAAATATTCTTTTCAAAAAAAAGAGGGGCCACGGTGACGAAGAGTGATCAAGCATTTATTCTTAAAATAAATATAAATGTTATTGATTAATAATTGATCACGACCCTAAATTTTATCTATAAATTGTCAAATATCCCTATCAAAAAAATTGGGGGTGGGGTGGGGATGGCACAACGGGGTGTGGTGGGCACGGATTTACTGTGAGTAAGGCGCAGGCTCACTAATCAAGAGCTCCCGTGTTCGTTTCATTTGTTATTTCTGCTGAACGTTCCTCGTGAGTTCTCAGTGTGTTTTCCTGGGCTCTCATCAGTTGGAATGACAAAGCAAGCTCTTGGGCGTGCCTGTACAAGAACCCTTGACAACTGGAAAAAGTTTCCCGTCATAGTTAAACCCCACTCCATTTCATTTCATCAACATTCCAGAACCGTAATTTTTGAATCCCAATGATTGTATCTTTCAAAATAAATAACTATGTGGCATTTTATTCATCTTATAGCCCACACAAAAGATAAAATATGTCGAGCTGTTACACATTATTTTTGTAAATCCTGAAACATATTGAAACCTATTTTATTATTTGCCTCTCAGCGGTTCAGACAATTGTCTCTATATCATATTGTATATAGTAGATTTCTATGAAGTTAAATATGAAGTAAATTATAGTTTATACAATCAACCTCCAGGCATTTTCACATCTTAAAGATTACATTAACACTGTTTTATATAGAACTCTCTCTAATATCGAATAAAGAAAATCTTGAAAGAGCGTTATGATGAGTAACAACCGTTTTCTCAATTACAATCCCTCTTGTTCGTCCATCATGTAAACCTCATTGGTAAAATAACATATGTAGGCAATCCATAATTGTTTATATGTTCATTTTACACCCAGTTAACCAAATCGCTATAAATTAAAAACCTTCCTGACCATGTGGTACGCATCGGGGTCCTATATAACGAGTTTTCGTTTCGTTTTTGTCATTAGTTCGTTTCGGAATTTGGATGCACCCAAAAAGCATCATGGCTTCGTAATGTAAAACGAAGCGGATTCGGTCACGTGGAATAAATACATTATGTCTAAGAGGAGAATGGCGAGGATGAAGTTGACGTAATACATTTGTTTATAGGTGTCAAGGAATAGATAAGTATCTGGCTAATGAACCAGAAATCCTCGTCGTGATTTAAAACATCCACTCTAACCGTCCTCCATTGTTGGAGCCATTAACAACATTAAGGACATTCGCTGTATTTTTTCACTTCATTAAATGTCTTTATGGTGGGTTTTCAGATTTACATTCCATCCCCTATGTTTTATGGAGTTTTTTTTTAAATACGGGTGAAAGAATACATTAAAAAGAATTAATATTTATGGCCCAGATCTCTTTATGCACGGCCGGATTGATATTATATGGGGCCCGAGCCGGCAAAAGTTAGAAGATGGGGTGGGGCTAAGCTCAAAAAAGTTTTAAAAACGTAGGGTCGCCCCCCCCCATCTCTTTATTGCACGACCTGATTAATATTGTGTGAGAACCGGGCCGGCACAAGTTAGGGGGATGTGGTGATGGGGCTGTGTTAACGACAAACGAAGGGTGCCCCTCCCCCCCCCCACGCACCTCCTCATCCAGGAAATTTTGAAAAATGGAATTTTTTTATGCTTTCTGAAACATATTCTGGACGAGTAACATAAAAAATCTTTTGGTCACCAAATAGAACTTTTGATATTGTGCCCAACCTTAGGTATGGGTGGGGCACTGTTTTTCGTATATATGTGCTGTGTGTGTTGTATTTGAGGACATTTTGTCAAGGCAGCGTTATGAAGAGTGGAAACTTCCGCTATTCGATCTGTAGTCTTTGATATTATTGTGCCTTGGCAGCGGCAAATTGTCTCTTAAAACGACAGTTAAATATTTTAAGTCAAAACATAATTATTTGGACATGTATATATATATATATATTGCTTAATAGGCTGTCAAATTATTATTATATAATCATTCTAGCAATTCAAATAATAATAGTAACACGACATAATATGGACGACATAGAAATGGCAAAGCTAGACGTTGAGGGAATGTATTTGCCAAAAAGGTCACGGTGGCTAAGTGGGTAAGATGCTGGAGGTCAAGTGTTCGATCCCTTTATTGGCCGAGAAAGTTCACCCAGATTTTCCGGTGTGGTTCCTCCTTGTCAGTGGTGCAGGGCGGATGACCTAACAAAGACAGCTGTCTAATCGTTCGAATGGGACGAAAAACCGAAGCCCCATGTACACATTAACGTGCACGTAAAAGATCCCTTGACAGTTGGAATTCGATATAAGAATAGGATCTTTTACATGCACGCCGTCGGGTTCGGTTTATCGTCCCATCCTAGCGTCTAGATCCGACAATTTTATTTTGACTACTTGTAGTCTCAGTGTCTCTCCCACGCCCTTTAAAAATCAAACGTAAATTAATTCTTCTCTGTGATTTAATTCCGTGTACAATAATAAAAATCTCTTTTCACGTGGACGTCATGAAATCTGGAAATCACAATAACAACAACACAGAAATCATTCAAATATATCGATCCCTTAGAGAAAAACTTTGATTTACTCAATCAATTCAAGAGTCTCCGTGGTTTAAATTAAGCTTAAGTAAATAATGAAATTAGGAAAAGATGAAATCCGGCGCCGCAATGTCTACTTCATTATGAGCGTATCATTCTTTTTTTAAGCCCCATCAAATTCGAAAGAGTAAAAAAAAACTGGTGTGTAAGCGAAGCGCGATAGAAGTATGGAAGAAAATTGGTTATAAAACATTATACTAATGTCCATCAACAATCGAACCTTAACAAATTCTAAAGAATTATATTAACGAGTCATCTTAAAGGTTCTACCCCGGAGTTCAGACAAACGGGGAATCCAGTCATTTATTTTTTGCGCCAATCACGTCGTGTCTCCTTACAAAGACCTTAAAGTAAATAAATGAAATATTCATCTTAATATTTTGACCATCGTAAACGTCATATTTGGCAATAAAATCCGATTATTTTTGCCCAAGCTTCATCGAATATGAGAACAGTAATGAAAGAATTGCTGTATTTTTCCGGCTCGCTAATCTTTAACCCGCGACTCACCAATTCAACGCGATGGCGATGCACCAGCAATTGATTAGGCCTTTGTCCAAAATGGTCGGTACGAGAAACGTGTGCAAGAAAGCTTGAAAATAAACGTGATTAAGATCGAGTTTGTACTCTTAATAGTGTTTACTCGCGTCAAAATAGCCAGACATGTCGGAGGTTTGGTTTTTAATTTGCGCCATGATGCGCCATCTTTAGTATCAAAGTTGTTGGAATAGTAATATATCAGGACGTGGATCACACCATGGTTGTTTAGCCATTTGATGGATTATATGACATATCGTTTACCGTCGTGTTACCAACTTTCACATTTAGGGCACATTTCATACGCCATATGACAGCCCGATAAAAACTAATAGATCTTCAACCCCAGTACATCTATCAAACACATTCAGGCATTTTAAACGCTTTTCTTGTTTCAGCTTCTGGCTGTTTAAGTAAACATGGTGACTACTTTAGACAAGACGTTTCTATTCGTCTGATTTGTCATTGAGTAAAATTTAAATTTCTCGAAGACCATTTTCTAAATTTGTTTCATTAAGATTATGACATCTGGCGTGGATGCAATCCGATTAACACGAGAGGCCCATCGAAAGATTTCGGAGAAAATTGTTGGTGGTGCTGACGATTGTTCATTATATCCTGACAAAATTTCAATTCATTGTTGTAAATACTGAAATACAACTCGGATAATTCATAACTTTTCAGAAATTATTTCGTATGCAGTACTGTCGCCAAGAATAGGGACTGATTTCGGGGTGGGTGTCCAAGAAACTATAAAAGCGCATTCAATTTCCAATTCTATGTTCGGGGTGTTGGGCGGTCGAATGGTGCACGTTAGATCATAAGGTCTATCCTTGAGTCAAGTGGCGTGGTGACAAGAAGTTGGGTTTCCTGTCCAACTTCGTGAGTTTTCTGCGGGTACCCCGATTTCCTCCCAAAGCTCAAGACCATTACGCGCAATCGAATTATCAAAATAATATTAAACCATCTTAGTCCCGAAATGACCTAGTTCGTGTCGAGCGGACAGTGAACCCTATTCCTCGAGGTTCCTCTCGCCATCTTCGCCTATTTATTTTAACGGATGTATTTCTGCAAGTCTATAAATTAAAGTCTCCATGGAGAATTTAAATGTTTATTAATGTAAATAACGAGTCAACTGTTATTGGCTAACAGCTATACAGGCTTACATTTCTTGAAATAGCCATTACTTGTGCACTGGTCGATCTACGCTATCAAATCGATACTCGATCATTTTCCCCTCTATAATACAAATGAGTTAATTACCATAGCCAAATCAAGTCGGAGATTTGAGTTGATTTATGTGTGTGGCATTCTGGATGCTCATTGCCCTTAGTTATTGCCCAACATATTACCGAGGCGCCGTATAATGATAGCTCAATACAGTAGAAGAAATTATGAGCCGGGGTATTGCGAGCGATTTTTACGCTATGAAGTTCGTGTTCATTAAATTGTACCCTATCGAGCCGTTATGGTGGAAGAAAATGGTGCGTCGTTCGTCGCTATTCAACTTCGTTCAATAAAAAACATGAAAAACGGCACCATTTCTCGTTCATCATAGCTAAAAGACCAAATATCAGCAAGCTCTTGCTACTGGCTCTCAAAAAACCATCGGAATAAATAACTGTCGAAGCTTCATGAAGTGGAAGCTATTGAAATTAAAAACATTTGTCTTTGCCAAACGGGACGTAAATTATATTGGGCAAATACATTGTAGAAATTATTGAATTCGCGTAAGAGATATTATTAATAATGAAGTGGTTTTGTTTGGGCTAATTTAGTTTCGTATTTTAATCTTTGTTATTGGTTGGCAACCGTTAATCATTGTAGAACTGACGGCTGAAAAAAGTAATATTTTAAGACATGCTATTGCAGTTGTGTCGATTCTCGGCGTTGGAACACTTGCTGTACATGTTCTTTTTTTTAAATTTAAAGCAAATCTCTTGAAATTTCTTTGAAAACTGATAAAATAATTGGAAATGAACTTGGATTTTATATCCCATGTTTCTGTATACCAGACAAGGGTAATAACGACGGGGATACTCCAAGCGGTGTGCTATGAAGGCCTTACCCCAAATTCACAAGGCATTTCCAGACTTAAGTTAAGAATTTACTGAAAATTGTTCGCCTTATTTTAAATAAAATGAAGCCCCTTATAAAACTTTTGTCGTTTCAATGTATCAAATACATCAATAAGAAACTATGTGCAAGGTTTCGTGTTTCTGGATCAAAGATATTTTTCATAAACAGTGATTGAAAGTTGAGTAAATTTTGAACTTAAGTCTGAGAATACTTTGTGAACTCGGGTCGTGCTCTTATTTCCAATGCCAATATATAGTCCAGGGGTCTAAAAGTTCTAGAGGACGAATAGTCCTTGGACGAATTGTCCAGGGATGAATTTTCCACGGGGACTAGTTGTCCGGGGATGAATTGTCCTGTTCGGAGACGAATTGTCCTAGCGCCATACACGGGATCTGATATCCCAGGACTTACTCATTCAATCAACATGGCATTCTGCACATAGAGATCCATCTACTTCATACTTCAAGAATAAAACTCTGTCCTAAATGGCTGCCATATCCAAAAATGACACTCATGACATCACCAATAACAATTGTGAGGACTGAACCTTATGACATCAACAGTAACAAATGTGCGAATTGACCAGTATCGAACAACCGTATCAAAGCTCACCGAGAGTCAAAATGCCCTCACCTATCGAAGGCACCATGTCCGAGTTAACCTCAAGTCAATATGTCCGAACTTACCTCAAGTCATCATGTCCGAACTTACCCCAAGTCGAGTCACCATATCACTTAGTTAGTCACCCAGTCCCTCAAAAACACAGAACCGGATAATTTATTACAAGGAGTAAATGAGGAGTTAGTTTATGACGTATTATGTTGATTTAAGATGCTGGCATTTTATTGGCCTCTCTTATTTTTTCTTCTGCATTTCCATTACAAATCACTTTTTTAACTTTCCTCTTAAATTCTGTCATAGTTTTTCTATTTTATAGAATTTTACAGTTTAATGCTGATGGTCAATTAAGAGAAAAAAAAATTGTGTGGACATTTTACGGTTCTTTTTTTGTTTTTGGTTTGTTTTTTTGTTGCTAATTTATGATTTAATTTCATTTACGTGTATTACGTGGAGGGAATGTGTGTTGATGGGAAAATATTGTTCAATAAAATATGATGCGGGGATATAATTTGTCCTCGACCTTTCGTCAAGAAGCCGAATACCCGTCACAGACAAACCATCGTAGTTACTAAATCTCCGTTGGTCGAGAAAGTTCATCGGGATTTCCTTGTGTGGATTCCCCTTGTCGTGGCGATGGAACGAAAAACCGTGTACACATTGACATGCACGTAAAAGATCCTTTGGCAGTTTGAATTCGATAAAAGCGAGTAGGCTGTAGCGCCGCTGTCCGGGCAACATTTCCCTTATTGCACACTGTATGACGTATGCCCGTTTTCATTAGCCCAGTCGGAGCAGAACAGTGGAACGTTAAACCCCATTTCATTTTTTCCTTTCTCCGGCTTGTTTAACCCGTTTGTGTTGGGCCTGTCAAGCTGTACAACTTTATTACCGCAGAAGAAGAATAAAAATGAAATGAATAAATTTAGGAGCCAAGGAAAGGGAAACCTAATTCCCATTTTAACACGCTCGATTTAAGGTGCATTGATTAATGAAATGGCAAATTCATTTTGCATTGGGGTGGAAGTTATCAAGCCCAACACTTCAATGTGATCCTGTATTATACCCCGTTTTGTCAATAAAGATGGGTTTTATAGGCTTTCTATCGAGCCAGACATTAAGAGAAGCATAGCAATACAGAACTAAATTGACGTACAGACAACCTATTAAAATAAATAAATATAATAAAATATTATAGGAAATTACAAACGAAGCCGTGAGAAAAAAAATATTAATAATTTTATGAAATCGATTTTCCGATAAATGAATGCAGTATTGAATTAAAGAAATGAATAAAATAAATACTTTTATTGATAAATCAATATTGATATAATTAATGCACTTTTTGAGAAAAAAGTAATGAAGACTAAACCATAATGACACAGTCCGGGAAAATGTTTTTCCTACAGCATACTGGATGGAATATGCCCGTGTTCATGTTCCCGGTAGCATCTAGTCGTTCGGATGGGACGAAAATCAAGGGCACTGGTTAGCCGTTGGCATGCACGTAAAATAACACTTGGCAGTCGAAATTCGAAATAAGAGTAGGTGTGACGCTGTCTGGGCAAAAGTTATTTCATAGAAGACGGTTTGAGTTTTTTTCGATAATTCGACTGAAGGGAAAAATGGAAATCTTTTGCATGCCCTTTCTTCGATGATACTGGCATAACTTGAGCCTTGTGAGCATCAAATCTTGGAATTCGTCCCGGACATCACAGGACCTCAGCGCGCCACTGGATAATAGTCATTCTATAATAATTCAATGGATAGTTTTGTCTATACAAGTATATATCAATAAATATTTTCATAGCGTGGACAATCACTCGTGCAAGATATTCATATTTCGTTCGTGTAAAAACTGACAAATAAATTAATATTTCGCTTCCATAATTTTCCATAACCAGTCAATTGATTCTTTTTGAAGAAAACCAACATGGCGGAAACTTGTGCTTGTACACGCGGTTGATTATAGACGATATGAATATAACTGGAATTAGGACAAAATATAATTAAACGGCATTTATTGAAAATTAGCTCATAATGCGGATGATTTAATTTGCGAATCATGTAGACATTTTTCGTTTTCTTTGTGTCGTACAGACACATTCAAAATGGTGGAGTTTTTGTCCATCTTTTTTTAAAAACCCTGACAGGTGCTTTGTCTATTATATTTTTAATTACAGATAAGGGGGCGTTATTTACGTCAGAATGACTCTGTCCATTATTTGAAAATCTTTAATAATTTTAGAAATTTTAAATTGATTGCCGCAATCCGCAAATTTATTATTCATATCGTAATTATAACATAAACCAGGCAGATTGTAACATTAAATTAAAGTATGCTACGAACACCGGGGTCAGAAGAATGATATGATGTGGAATGGGATGAACCATTCGACTTTTCTGCACCGACAGGGCTAATGAAGATGGGCATACGCCTTGTAGTGTGCAACAGGGACACTTTGTCCTGAATGAGGCGTTTACGGTTACCCTTAATCGAACTCCAACTACTAAGGAATCGCTTTCGTGCACACCAAGTCCAGCACTCTAGATGAGAAAATTGAAGCTTGCCTTGTCCCACAGAACAGATGTTATCGCTGTCGTTCCACAGAACAAACGTTATCGCCGCCGCTTCCCGTTCTTCAGAAAAGACTTTATCAAGGTCTTTCCTAAGACCAGACATTACCCCTACCTTTTCAGAACAGATCGTCGTTTTCCCCGGCCATAAACCAGAACGTATAACCGCCTTTCCCCATCCCTCAGAACAAAATGTATCATTTCCTATCCTTTGTCCCACAGAACATAAACTTTTCAACGCCTTTCGATATAAATCGACGTTTACCTTTCTACGAACCGTTTCTCCATAGTATCAGATGATTAAAATCTTTCAACATGGTCGAAAAAAACATTTTACGATTCTTGGACAACCTTATGTTGTTTCACCGATGACAGATTGTTGACTGGACGCTCATCTTGAAATGAAATCAAATGGATGGTTAACTTCCTACATTTACTGGTGACAGACAAGTGAATTGTTGATCACAGCTCATCATATAGGGTGGGCTAATGAAATGAATTGATATGAAATGGGGTTTAACGTGCTACTATACAGGGCTAATTAAGACGGACATACGCCATAGAGCGTAGAATGAGGGAAATTTTGTCCGGGCAGCGGCACTATGGCCTACTCTTGTATCGAATTCCAACTGCCAAGGCATTTTTTTACGTGCACGCCAATGTATACACGCGAATCGTCGATATTTCGTCCCATCCGAAGGACTAGACAGCTGTCATTGTCAGGTTATCCGTTCTACATCACTGACAAAGAAATCCACGTCGGAAAATCCAGATAAACTTTCTCGGCCCATGCTGGGATCGAATCGAACACGCGATCTCCAGGCTAATGGACCAGCGTCTTACCCACTGCTGATGAGATAATGATTTTATTGAAATGAAATGAAATGTGGTGGGGCATTTTACTTTTGGCCACCAGCAGAGGTCATGGTGTCGCTGCCCCGGCAAAATTTCCCTCATAGCACATTATATGGCGTATGCCCGTCTTCATTAATTCAGTCGAAGCAGAACAATAGGACGTTAAACCTCATTTCATTTCGAAATAGGTTTTAGGCGTATTCTGTGCAAGCGGGCCTTGAAATTCTGGTCAATAAGTTTGTGAACTGCTGTTAAACTGCTAACCATCAGTAAAATAATATGTTATATCTATGGAGCTAATCATCGAGTTTATTACCCCCCTCAAACCATAGACTTTAGCACCTTACTAACAAGCCACCAGAAATCTGAATAAACTACTACCAATCGACTGTTTATAAACACGGCTTGTATTTCATTTCGTTTATTTTCTTATTTAAACATGTCGAAACATTCGGATGTGATTCTCATCCACCTCTCAATCTGTTTAACATCACAACCAACCATTTTCACTGATGACACTCATTATTATCCAATCATAATTCGTGTATTTGTTTACTGCAGAACTTCTCTATTAAATGGCTGACTTATCTTCAACGATCTTGATATTTTAAAGCGGGTCCGCCCAGTTCCCTTTCTATAAGGGGTCAGGGTAATTCGGTGTGTTCTTCTACCCGCTTAAAGGATGTTTTGATTATCCCCGAGTGCATCTACATCAATTCGTGATAACAAAAAGATCGAATTTAATCATGAAAAGAGCAAAGATCGCACTAGTTGTCGCAATTTCTGAACCCGCAACTTTAGTGTTCCATTTTGAAATGGAATAAAGTGTTTTTAACGTCTTTTTCTGGAGCAACCAGGCTAATACAGTGTGCCATGAGGTTAAATTTGCCCAGGCGGTGGCGTTTCCGTCTACTCTTCACAGAACACCAAATATATTTACGTGCACGACAAAGTATATAAAATGAAGTGAAATGAAACGGCGTTTAACGCCCTACTGACCTACTCCGACTGTGAAAATGAAGACAGGAATACGCTATACAATATGTTATGAGGGAAATTTTTCCCGGATAGCGGCACTACGGATAAACCGACTGCCAATGGATCTTTTACGTGCACTGCAATATATACACAAGACCTCGGTTTTTCGTCCCATCTGAACAACTACACAGCTGTCCTTGCCAGGCCCTCCGTCCCGTCCTGCACCACTGACAAGAAGGGAAATCACGTCGGAAAAGCTCGATGAACTTTCTCGGCCAACATGTGACAATGAGTAGGGTAGCTTGTCCAGCACCGTCGGTCCCCCAGTCCACCCCACCCAATGCTTAATACCCCTACGCACAATCGAATTAATGAAATAAAATTGAACCATACGTTAGATCAATCATAGGTGGCGCCTGTATCATAATATACTTGTAAAATACTGAAGCGAATTATATATATTACGTCATTGTGTGACGGATGTTCCTTTTAGAGACTCGGCGTCTGATCACAGACTTTGCTTATGATTTTAGACCTGGAAGAATTTCTTATTTCTGATCATAAATATGGGGATTTAAACATTTTTACATACGGATATTGAAAATTAATTAGTTTCATTGTTCATTTCCATTTTATACGAAAATTGAAGATTAATTGAAGATTGATTAATTTCATAGTTCATTGCCATTTTTTTTACGAAAATTGGACATTAATTAATTTAATTGTTGATTTCGATTTTATACGAAAATTGAAAATTAATTGGAGATTGATTAATTTCTTATTTGATTTCCATTTTTTACGAAACTTGAAAACTAATTGAAGATTGATTAATTTCATATTTGATTTCCATTTTTAACGAAAATTGAAGATTGGTCAATTTCATAGTTGAATTTCAATTTATACCAAAATCAAAAATTAATTATTTTCATAGTTGATTTTCATTTTACACCAAAATTGAAGCTAAATTTTTCATTTTATACGAAGCTTGAAGATTAATTAATTTCATTTTATACGACAATTGACGCTATTATTTTTCATTTTATACGAAAATTGAAGCTATATTTCATTTTATTCCCAAATTAAAGATTAATTAATTTTATTTTATACGAGAATTTAAGTTAAATATATTTTTTAACCACTGAATATTTTCTAGATGAATTATTTAAAAGAAGTCAAATTACTTATTAGCCGCGACGTTTAGGGTGTGACTATCAATTTAACTGTTCATTTGACACATATATAAATCTGATTCACGGTACGTTTCTATTGAGAAATAATTTGATCGTCTTTATTTATAATGTAAAGCCTGCTATATAACTTCTTTTACAGAAATATTGATAAGTGATTTGACCTTATTTAATTCCAGTGTAACGTCCGTAGTGTAATGAATTAATCTTATTTATAGTTAGCGTAAGGCCTGTAAAACTTTTTTTTTATGTTTAAAAGACATACTTATAGAAATATCGAATTATTAACTTATTTAATGATATAAAAATGGGTGTTCAAGTTTAAACATTTTATTTTTCTGTATTAACTTTGACAATGAAGACAAGTACACGCCATATGCCTTGTGCTATGAGGTAACTTTTTCCCCAGGACTTATTTCGAAGTCCAATTGTCAAGGGTTCTTGTACGTGCACGCCAATGTGTATATGGGAACTTTGTTTTGCGTTCCATACGAACGATTAGACACTGCCATTCTCCATCCCTCCGTCCTGTATTACTGAACCAGTGACGGAAAATCCCGAGTAATGTTCTCGGCCAGCGTCTTACTTACTTAGAAGTATACATAATTTTTACTGTCAGTCCCTCCGTCCTGTACTACTGACAGGGGGGAAACAGTGACGCATAATCCTCAGGAAACTTTCTCGTCCAGCGTCTTACTCACTGAGCCACAGTGCCTTCCAAGGAAATGTTTTTAGACGTATAAACTATTATAAATTGGCTGTTATAAATTATTTTATATATGAAATGGGATTTAAGGCCTAATGTTTGCTGTACTAATTGGAATAATAATGCAGTGATGGATTACCCTCAGGAGATCTACAACACCGCAGGCTGGGCAAAATTCCCCTCATATCACAATACAGGACGTATGCTTCATTGGCCCGGTTGGGGTAGAAAAGTAAGTCAGGTGTAAAACCGTGTTTCACTTTATATTTATGGAGATAGAATTTACGTGCATTTTAGAAACTAGAGCTATATTTGACATGTATAATAGTATTAATACTCTACCAGTGTTTTGATTCTGAAAACAAAATATATATGAGTCTACTGTAATCCCCGAATGGCATTCGTAACGAGAGAACGCGTCATAAAAATTCCGGCGGAGTGATAAATTCTCTATTGACCTCATCACTCCCTGAGCCGACACCGTGTACGCTTAACTTAAAATCAATGCACGGTAGCGATTAGTTTTCCCGCAATGCCCATGATTATAGAATATATCATATTTATATTCATTGATTTCGTCCCTAGCTCGGATTTAATTTTCTCGTCGATAGACTTGGGTTCATCAAGCCATAGCATCGATGCAATGGATACGAAATACATCATTTCGTTAATACCAATATTGCCCAAATATGACTACAAAATCGTTAACTAACGCCGTTAAAAGATTGTTTGAAAAACGAGCCGAGTTGGAAAACGATGTGCTTCTATTACGTCCATTATTCATAGCAGTCCATACAAATATATTTTTATTTCACAAATTATATAAATGGCGTTTAAAATCGTCATCAAATATTAGCTCCTTCGTACCATAAACATTCATCAATATTCTTCAAATTTCAAGTCTGAAAAGATGCGTTCGTTTAATAGCCAAAAATCTCGTGTAAAATTATAGATATTTATTTTTTTTGTTAGAAATAGAATTTAAGAGATTGATATTTGTAAAGATTTTGTGGCTGTTTTATTATGAAACGCAATAGGAAGCTGAATGTGATAAAATCTGTAAGGATTTGACTGAGACGTTTTTGTCCTTGAATATAGGAGTTCTTGGAATATTGTTTTTAACAGTAAGCTTGTGGAGTTAAAAGAAATAATATTAAATAATTTTCTAGGATAATAAAAATGTACAGGCGGTTGTTTGTTGCTAGAAATGATGACGACTAAATGTCTTCATGCATTTTTTTCTAGATGTTTTGTCGGGTATGCTTTCTTTCAAACGGCCAAATTTCTTCGTGGGTTATTGAATGCAATACATTTTCCTTCAGTGCCATATTCTTGGAATTTAAAGGGAATTTATTATATCTATATGTCATAATTTTTTTTTATTTTTTATTTTTTTTGTTTTTGAAAATAATATTTTATTCACAGGATACCGAAACAAGCCAAAGGTTTATATAAATCGGCCATTATTGGGAGGTTTGGTGGGGGAGGTTTGGTGGGGGAGGCGTTGGGGCCGAATGGTTGATGCGTCGCGCGTTGGATCAGAAGGTCTGTCATTGAGTCATGTGGCGAGGTTTCGATTCCCCACTTACACGTGACAAGGAGTAGCGTCGCCTGTCCAACCTGATGAGTTTTCTTCTGGTACCCCGCTTTCCTCCCACTGCTGAATACCCATATGTTAGTCCCGAAATGAAATTGACCCATATGTTAGTCCCGAAATGACATAGTTTGTGTCGAGTGGAAGATAAACCCTATTTCGCTCTGTCCCTCAATTCTATATTATGGAATTCGAATTTACGTGTTCTTAAGAATGGATGCCATTACAGTTACCTACTACTACTATTATCTAATAGTAAGTGCAAGGGGGGTGCACCATCCATAATTTACACAAAACAAAATACACGGGCAAGATACAACACGCAGAAATCACAAACAAACAAACAATTCCAATTAAGTGATTGGATCCGGGGATAACCGTAGGCGTTTACTGCGCTGTACAATCCCGGGTCTGTAGTGATATAAACTTCACACAAAATTGAAAACAACCTGGAATACAACCCAAAGAAATCATTGTGTAATGCCAGCTTGAGTCATGATCAGCTATATGTTACAAAAAATATGAATGTAAGCATATTGAAGTAAAAAGAATTACCTATACAAGTAACCACATCGGTGAAATGTATAAGAAACCAGATCGTCTAAACCTAATACGCAACAACAACCATGTACGGTAATTGCGGACGCCCACAACTGGTTTAGTTGAGTAATAAGAGTGTTAAAAATGAAAAGAATCTAGCTTTTGTGATATCTTTACATTGTGTATAACCAGAACAATTCAACTATACTAAAAAGAATACAAACGATTCATTCGGTATCAAAAACAATCGGAAAAATGTATTTTGGGCGAATTTCTGAGAAACCATATTTCACTAAAGTTGGCTGAGATCCTTAAAAAATAAGGAAGGTCGTAAAGTTTTTGTCTAAAGGTAACTCTAAAATATTTAATTCGAAAAATAATTCATTCAAATTGAAGAAGGGAGGAAATTAATTTGCATATTCGAAGGAAATTGGCCGAATGCATTTTTTTGATATTTACTCAGTCTGTTGTCTTTGAGAATGACTAGTTTTTAAAAGTCTATTACAGTTCCTTAAGCAAAACTTGAACAATTTGTGTCACATAGAAAATAAAAGAAAGGTATACAATAAATTTCATTTTTTTTCTTTCGACCGAACCGTTAGACATGCATTATGTAAGACCCAAATCTGCCTATTGCAAGTCTTTCTGTTGGTCTCAAATGTTATGTAAATCATTGATTAGACATTTATGTACATTACAAACTCAAAATCAACTATCTAGATTATCGGATGCTTTTGATTTCGAGTAGATTGAAACATGGTCGTCATTTAATAATTCAATATAAAACTGGATAATCGAGACTTTGTTTATTATCGTAAGAACAGTAGCAATGAAAATCGAGACTACGTCATTTTTCACACATGCATATCTTCGCTCAGAATAAAGTTATTTGACTGAAAGTTTCAAAATATTCCTTTTCGTTATCTATCTTTAAGGCATTATAACAAGAACTGTCAGCTCTTTATCCAAATATTACATAATGCATCTTTAACAAACTGTGGTTATGAAGTCAGTGTCGGTGTATTTTCGATTCCGAATATTTTTCCGGTCAGGGCTAATTAATATAGACATACGTCATGCATTATGCTATGAGGGAAATTTTACCCGGACAGTGGCACTACGGCTGGCTCTTATGTGGAATTCCAACTGTCAATGGATCCTTTACACCCACGCCAAAATATACGCTAGATCTCGGTTTTCGTCCCATCCGAACCACTAGACATTTGTCATTATAATACCCTCCATCCTGCATCAATGACAGGAGGGAACCACGCTGGGATCAAACACCCGACCTCCGGGCTAGCAAGCCACCTTCTTACCAACTAAGCCAATTGTTCTTGAATAGGATCGCCTGTCCAAGCTCGTGGGTTTTCTCCGAAACCTCAGGTTTCCTCACGCAACTTAAGGCCCTTACGCGCAAGCGAATTATTGAAATAAAATTGAACCATATGTTAGTCCCGAAATAACCCTGTTTGAGTCCAGTGGATGTTAAACCCCATTCTCTCTCTCTCTTATTTAATTTAACCTTTTTAGTCTGGAATGTTGGGACTTTAAACTCCATATTTGAATTCTATTTTTAACTGCTATCCTGGCGTGTTTTGGCTTTAATAGAAAATTGAAACAAGAAATTATTAACTCGAATCCATTAATTCCTCAATAATTCAAACAGGAACACGTTTGAAACAGTCGCGTATCAGTGAGTGAATTATTAAAACCGTACGCACAATAAAATAGGGCTGAAAATGAGCTACGAAATCATAAATCAAAATTTATTAAAAGAAAATATAATTCAGCTAATGTGTTGCCGACACATTTTAATATAAAAACATAATAAAGGCGACGTGGAACTTGAATATGGAAAAGGTTTTGAAATATGGCGAGTTAAGTGACGGGAACAGAACGCGTGAGGCGCCTGTTGCTAATTAATTTGTAATTAATCATAAAATCTTTCAATGGCTAAATCACTGTACAAAACTAAATTCACTTCATAAAAGCCCATATTGCTTTGTGCTTGATGATAGAGTTGGACATTATGTGAACATTGTTAATGGGAGTTTTGCCAATAGTACGGAGAATCCAGTGCCTATTAAACACCCCGGATTACCATACTCGATCTGGCTACATTCACCTCCCTAAGCGGCGATTCCATTGAATATTGGCTATGAGTATAACTCGACTTAGTGAGAAATTGGATTCGTTTAGCCTTGATTACAGTTTGTATCAGGAATCAATCTACGCGGCCATTACCGTGACATATCTATTGACAACCAATCTGTACGCTCTGATACAAATTACTGTAAATAGTCTCTCCTTTGTATATATTAGTTTGGCGCGTGTACAAATACCTTAAATGGGACTAAAACAATGGGATTTTGTGAATGAAAATGACCGTCATTAGCTTTCTGCAAATGACCAAATGCAGACGAATGAGTATTTAGATCGCTTTCTTAATGGCCGACTAAGAGCAAGAAACGACCATTATATTTTATTACACGCATATGCTTTTATTGCGCGTTCTTATCTGACATGAACATTTTGACACAGCGGTGCTCTCTCGTTAATTGTGATTTCCTCCAATTATCTATAGACATGGTGGATGTCGTACACGATATAGCTATATTTTCCCTTTGTGGAAGGTCTGGTGTCATTGTTTTATTTTCTTAAGGTTCATAAATACACAAAATATAGAATAAATATATTAAAGATGCATTATGTAAGATCTAAATCTACATATTGTAAGGTCTTTATTCTGATTTCAAATGTTATATAAAACTATTATTACGACATTTATCAACATGACATTATCAACTCTATAGACCACCGGATAGATTTTAAACAGAGTGAAATAGGCCTACGATTGCTATTTAATGATTTTATTTAAAACTGACTAATCGAGACCAAGTCTCGAATAACAAGTAACGTTGCTATGGTAATAAGAAAATCTATGCCACACCTTGTCAAATCTTCAATGATAACTTCGTTCAGAATGAAGTAATTTGAATGAAATTTTGACTATATTAATTCTTCATATCTATTTTTGAACTTTTATAGCAAAAACGATCAGCCCTTTATCTAAATCTTACATAAGTTTCTTGCATAAACACCGATTGTGCGTGGCAAATAGCAGGGTCGCCTGTTAGTCCCAAAATGACCTAGTTTGTGTCAGATAAATGTTAACCCCCCTCCCTTTCTCTCCCCTTCCCCTTCTTTCTCCATCTCTTGTATAAAACGAATCCTGATAATTATGTAGAAGTTCGACGGTTTAGTCATATGTAACGAACACACACAAAAAATCTCTTTTAGATATGCAGACAAAGTTTAACTAGACTAATTTTAGTAAAACTTTTGTAAAATTAAAATAAGTATCGTTAACGACTCGTGTTTCCTGCCATTGTATACGTCATTGTTTACGTCATATGTATCGGCATTTTCTACTTCCCTTTCATCTTCTGATTGCACGCTTGCTAATTTTAATTTGACGCTGAAGGTGTGTTGTTAATCCGAGCTAATCCGCTCATGATTAAATGATCTTCTGTTTCGGTGATAGTAAAACAAGAAGTTAATCCATGTAATCCGTTTATTTCACCTTTGATCAAATTAACGGAACCAACGTGCCTTAAGGTAAATCTGGTTCTTCTATTAGGTTGCAGTAAAGATGTAACTTTCTATTAGACAAGGTCTCACGCCTATATTCAATCGCGCTTTATTAACGGCCAGTATTTCAATATTGCATTTTTAGCACCGACTTTGAAGCAGTTTTTTTAACGTTATTTGTTTGTTTAGAAATAACGAAGTTTATAAGAACTTGCATTATAACACAAAACGTTCTCGCGTATTCCTTACAAAAATATCCTAAACAAATTCACAAACATGGTATTTCTTAATCTAAATATTGCATTTTTAGCGACCGATGTTATTTGTTAGGTTAGAAATAAAGACATTTAAAAGAAATGGGATTATAATTCAACACATTCACAAATGTCCTTAAAGAATGTTTTGTTTCTTCTCTAATTTATTAGGAAAGGGATATCAAAGTTGGGTAATGAAATGAAATGAAACAGGGTTTAACGTCCTACTGTTCTGTGCCGACTGGGCTAATGAAGACAGGCATACGTCATACCACGTCATACAATGTGCCATGAGGGAAACTTTGACTAAACATCTGCACTTTATCGAACCAAATGACAGGCGACCTTTTACATGCGCGCCAATATGTACACGGGACCTCGGACTTTTGTCCCATCCGAACGACTAGACAGCTGTTCGTGTCAGGCCCTCCCATCCGATGAACTTTCTCCCGAGCGAGCCAGCAAATTTGGGTAATACTAGACGTCATACATTCAGATTAATCAACCCTTCTAACTCTTTTAGTTTGCCACCTTAGGCCTCAAAAACACGAACATTCAACAAGCCCGTCCAAAAATATAACTTCGAGATCTATTTATCGATTTTACACCCAAATATCAACGAAATTCGCCATGCAGACAAGGATGGGTGGGTGGGGGAGAGGGAAGGGCTATAAATACAGTTTCGTTGAATATTTGGTGGTCTGGTGCCATGTTGACTAGCAAGGGGCCATAATCCATTTTTATCCATTTATCGCATTAATGCGCGGAATTTATCAGGATTAAGCCTTTGATCCGATAATTTGTATAAAGATATCGAGATGAGAACAAATGGATTAGTTTTATAAAGAGACCTGGTGTTACATGTACGACTATAGTCACAGCTACCCCAGTTGTTTTTGACACGTTCCTCTAATAAAATCCGCGTAAAAATTATGTCACTTTGTATTTACGGACTTTGAATTTAAATAATCCTTCAGGATCGAATTTTCATATTTTTCTTCACAATGGACCAGTAAATGCGGCTTACAAAATGAAATGAAATGGGGTTTAATGTCCTACTGCTCTGCTCCTAAACTGGACTAATGAAGACGGGCATGCGTTATGCAGTGTGTTATGAGGGAAATATTGCCCGGACAGCGGCGCTACGACCTACTCTTATATCGAATTCCAACTGTTATGGGATATTTTACGTACACATCAATGTATACAGGGTACCTCGGTTTTTCATTCCATCCCACAGTATCTGAGTAAGCTGCACAGTCAACTCATAAATTGACAACTAAAGCTCACACAAAAACACAAGAAAACAATGGCATATTATTACTGCAATAAGACAGTAATTATATTGTTACAAGAATCCCTGGTGTTCAATTCATTAACATCCAATATTAACAAGGAGGTATCAAACTACGACCCCTGTAGGATACCTGTCGGTTCTTTGATAGTCTTTATTAACAAGGGGATAACAAACTGCACTACATCGTTAATAGTCACACTCTTTATTGTATTGTATAAATGGGATGGGGTGGGGGTAACGTACACTCGACACAAACTGGGTCATTTCGGGACTAACACATGGTTCAGTAATATTTATTTCAATATTTTGTTTGCGCGGAGGAATCTTAACCAATGAGAGGAAACTGGCCAACGGCTTTGGACAGGTGACCCTGCTCTTTGTCACGTACAAAGTGGGAATCGAAACAACGCCACTTGACTCAGTGACTGACCTTATGATCTAAGTGGTAGTTTGTTAGCTCACCAACCCCGTTTCGTGTCGCACACTTTTCCATTGAAATACTAATTACCATTGGTTAGTCTCAAAATGACATGAGTCTGTCCAGTCTTTTGGATTGAACGAAAAACAGAGTTCCCCTGTGCACATTGGCGTGCGCGTTAAAGATCCTTCAGCAGTTGAAATTCGATATAAGAGTAGACCGTAGCGTCGCTGTCCTGGCAAAATTTCCGTCTCAGCACAATTTACCCGTCTTCATTAGTTAAGTCAGAGCAGAACAGTAGGACTTTAAACCCCATTTCATTTTATGAGCCCGATCGGTTTAGAATAGTGGGACGTTTAACCCCATATTTAAATAGATTCTTGTGTTGTCTTAGTATTATATTATTAATTTTATGATTTTATATTTTTATCGTTGTAAAACACTCCCGAACACATATATGTTAAGGGGGGGGGGGACTATAACAAATTTTTGTAATGAAAGAATTTTTTAAATATTTTCATTTCATTTCTATTCAATTGCGATCAAAGTTTAATTTTAAAGTTTTATCAAAAAACGTAACCACATTCTGTAACAGTTATTAAAATGCACAGTGTCACTAGTAAAGCGCTGGCTGATGTTTTTATAAAGACACTGGTTTATTCTTAAATTGAACATCAATGATGGCATCATAAAACGATCATTTAAACAATTAAGTGCTTATTATGTGTAAAATACCTAATAATAGTGAATAGAGCTCCTTATTATAGTATTAACATGTGGTTGATAATAATGGATCCCCACTGTGGCCCCCTAGTTAACTCTAACCAGGGGTTATCTACTGCTGTAACATGAAGTGCTTGTGTCAAAAACATTTTAATCCGTGTCACAAACAAGATCTGGTTTCAATACTGATTGATTTTACAGAAAAAAACGGAGGAATTATTTTCATATTCTGCATTTACAATTTAGAAAGGCAATAATAATGTTTAAAATTCACAACATAATTTATTTAGAAAGGCAATAATAATGTTTAAAATTCACAGCATAATTTATATGGAAAACAATCACTGGTTTATACACAAAGAGCACGACGTTTCGACAAGTATTCTCTTATCGTTTTCAAGCACACAATGAAATTAAAAATATTTAAATTGTAGGGTCCATTATGTGTTCGAGGCAGTAAAAGGTGGTCCATTCTTGTAAATTCGAAGTTAAAGTGGAATTAAACGCATATTTCATTCTAACTGGCTTCAGACTTGAATCATATTAACATTAAGTCATTTATGTGGGACATACTGAAATCTAAATACCACGAAACTGTGTTCAACGTCTTACTTTAACGTCTCTGTACCAACGAAACAAATGGGACGGGCCTTGAAAGACATCCCTCACCATATACTAATACTTTACACAGACAGAATTAAAGGTTGACCAGACCGGAAGTGTCAATCGACTGGAATTTGATCTAATCAGCCATATTTCTTGCAATCTACTCGCTCAGTTCACGTCCAATAAGAACGACCCAGCTCTAAGACTTTCATCAATGAAGTATATATTCCGAGCGAGAGCTTTATTGTAAAAGCTTCGTCATGGATTTGTTGGCAAAGGCATAGGAACTTTAGGTTATGATATAGACAGTGTATTATCATAACTATTATGTCTGTTTGTTTTTGTTTGGCAAAGGCCCTGTTTGTGATTTCCGACAATCATCTGTGTGTACCGAATTACACAAAGTTATCTGATGTAGATTTTACTTCGTGACGATGCAATTATCGGAATTTTCCAGCGTAGTTTAACCTTGTCAATGAGTGCCGGACGCAGGGCCTGGCAAGGACATTGTCTGGGACGAAAAACACAGGTCCCGTGAACATGTTGGCGTGAACGTAAAAGAACCCTTAACAGTTGAAATTTGATGACCGTAACGCCGTTGCCCGGGCAAACTTTTCCTTATATCACATCGAATGACGAATGGCCGTCTTCATTAGCCCAGCTTGTGCAGGAAAATGAAACGTTAAACCTCATTTCGTTTAATATAAATGAGGGGGGGGGGGGGGGGCGAATGTTTAGCACGTGGGCGCTGTATCATAAGGTCTGCCATTGAGTCAACATCAACTGGTGCGGTTTCGATTCCCCGGTTGCCGCTTGTACGTGACAAGGAGAAGGGTCGCCTGTCCAACCTAGGGGTTTTTCTTCGGGTTCTCCGGTTTCTTCCCAATGCTAAAAGACCGCTAAGCGAAAGCGAATTATTGAAATAAAATTAGACCATGTGTTGGCCTCTCTCTCCCTCTTTCTCTCTCTCATTTCAATGACAATTCTTGTTGTGTTAACTGTGTACAGATCCATTGTCATTATTGATATTTAATGTTCCAGGACAAATCACTTGATTAATTCTTGTTGTAGAATCAAATCAACTAAATCCTGTCCATAACAATTATTTTAAGTTTACAACACGGCGATTTATTGTTGTATTAATTAATATATATTAACAGATACTTTTATATATTGCTGGATATTAGTATTAATAATTGTTGTAGTTGTCGCGTCGCATTTCAGCAAACAGCTGTGGAGTGCGGCCCTGATTAAAAGACTTTTTAAAGATGACAAATTTCCTATCTGTCTGTTTACCCCTTAACTAATGGCCGTTTAAATATGGATGACCTCGGGGTTGTATCCGGATAAAATGACGTTTTTGATTAGGTATTGGGATAGTAATAAAGTTGTTTTGGCTGGATATTATCTTAGCTAGTTGGTATTTAAATAGCGGACGTCAGTATCTCCTGGGCGGTTACTATTACACCTATCTTATTTTCATAGAAATGAAATAAATTGGGGTTTAACGTCCTACTGTTCTGCTCTGAACTGGGCTAATGAAGACGGGAATACACCATATCGAATTCCAGCTGTCAGAGCATCTTTTACGTGCACACCAATGTGTACGACTAGACAGCTGTCCTTGTCAGGCCCTGCGTTATTTTCATAGAATATAAGGCTGGCTTTTCGATGTTGGAAATGACCCATTACTGATAATAAACTTATAGACTTTGTAGAAAGAAAAGTAATTAACAAACTACAGACTGAAGTTGTGTAAATATGGAAAGTTGTGCAAATATGGAAAGTTGTGTAAATATAGAAATGACACTCATAGTTCTTTTATACCCAGTCACGGTTTCTCAGTGAGTAAGACGCTAGCTCGCTAACCAGAAGATTTTGGGTTCGCTCTAGATGTTGGCCGAGAACGTTCCCCTTTGTCAGTGGTGCTGGGGGAAGGACTTATAAAGGAACAGTGTCGATTCGTTCGGGTGGTCCCGTGTACTATTTGGCGTGTAAGTAAAAGAAACATCGAAATAAGAGTTGACTGTAGTGCCACTGTCCGGGACAAATTTTCCCTCATAGCACACTGTATAGCGAACTCCCGTCCTCACTAGCCCATTAACATAAGACGTTGAAACCCATTTCATTTCTTTTATTCTAAGAAAAATCATAAATCGGGAATGCTCTATCCAATGAACGATACTATTCACAATGTGCATTAATTAATAAACGCAAGAATACCCGATTTTATTGCAGATTGCCAAAAAGATTTTTCATTGTGTACCATATGTTTATAACGCAGGAATGCTCTACCCAGTGTACGATACTAGCCAGAATATACATAAATTTATAAATGTAAGAGCACCCTACTTTTATTGCAAATTTCGAGAAATGATTAACACATAGTGTACAATGTATTTACAAGCGCATTAATTCATAAACGCAAGAACATCTGACTTTTATTGCAATTTGTGAAAACGATTTTCTCTTTGTGTACACCATGTTTACATGTTTATAACTTGTAAAATTTATCGGATTACTTAAGACGTATTTCAATACACGAATTAAACGCTGGCGGTTTGAATAGAAATTCACAAGCTGACACCGAGCCATTGTTAAATCTATTCTATTAATCAAAATGTCATCGGGTATTAATATAATACATGCTATATTCAAAAACTAATAGTTCAACATGTTGTAGACATTACAATTTTAATTTTATTATTCACCCGAATTATAGAGCTTACGCGCTCGTGTATTCAGATGCATGTGCTTAAAGGTCGCGTTTACATCTGTGTCGTTTGTGAACAGCGTAATTGTTGTAAACGGCATGCTTAGTGCAGATCGGCTAACATTTGTTGGCCGAACGATATTTTCCGATAAAAGTTCGCCGGTGTGTGTTGGATTTAAACACGAACATTTATTGACGAACAATTTTCCCGATGGCAAACTTGTTTGATTTTGAAAACATTGTTCGTGTTGGTCTCGTTGGCAACAAAGAGCGAAATCCGGGATAGATTACTCAAAATATCGTTTCTATATTAAACTGTGCGTGTCGAGCACCGGGCAGTGTAAGCTTAGAAGGGGCGGATTGGGGCCGGGAACCGACCCGGGCTCCCGTGTCGTAGCGGCCCCTTTTACTGACCTCGGAGCCAGGGAAGGGATGGAGGGCGGGGGCTCTCCCCCTGGAAATTTTTGAAAAAATATGCGATGTGATGGCACATCTGATTATAATCTCTGTCAAATAATATATTTCATAAATCAATTAACTTAGGCCAAAACTCCGACGTGCAAGTAATTTACAACCATCAACCTGTGAAATTATCATATCGTCATATTAATTAACGTCTTATCATTGTATCGTCAAGAGTCAAGAGAATTTAACTGGTTAAAAAATGGGACTAGTTGAGAAAATTTTGACCATTTGATTAACCAGTTAGGAATATTGAATAAGTAGGAATATTTTCATTGACGAAAGTGAAATTCATAAAAGCTGCTTTTTGAATTTTGGATTCTGGCGTATCCCCACAAACAAGGTACAGGTGACTTAATAATTAGTAAATTGTCGGGCGACAGTGTCGGGTGAATCCGATGAGATTTTCGGATGAAATTCAGAATCCCCATTGCAGGATTCCGAATTCTGGCCCACGCCCAGCACACCCGGCCCAGAAAGTCTATTATAGCTATCCATTCCAGACTCCAGTGATGGCGTGGCGATCCGTTAAAGCCACCGGCCACATACAACATGATCATCATCGCTCCATGGCCGGTCCAATGCCCCCTCCCCATATGATGTTCAGCAGAAAAGGGTTTTTTTTTTTAGACGAATTGGACGAAATTATTTTTTTCATTTTTTGTCCGACCGGCCCTTCGGTCGATTGTTCGACGGGCCCGTCGGGCATTCGCCCGATGGCCCGACGGCCCAATCCGCCCCTGAAGCTTAGCCTTTCTGAAAACATCCCATACCAACGCAGCTTGTACAGAACGATTTGAGAAGAAATCTAGATTCCACGTCTCAGAAATAACGCTTGTCTAATCGTGAAATGAAATGGAATGAGGTTTAACTTTCAATTTTTCTGTACCGACTTGGCTAATGAAGACCATCATCCAACATTCAGTGTGCTATGAGGACATTTTGCCCGCAAAGTGGCGTTAATGCCTCTCCGATTTCGAATTCCAACTGTGAAGGGTTCTTTTACGTGCACACCAAATTGTATACTGGAAATTGATTTTTAGTACCCATATGAACGACTAAATGTCTAATCGTGCAGATGGAAGAGGACACAATGTGATAAGTACAACGTATGTGTCTTATGGGTTTTGCATGTGTGTGGTCCTCTTGCACTTGCTATCAGTGTACGTTAAAGATCCATTGACAGTGAGCAAAACAGAATAAGTTCAAAAGTCGCTACCTGGGCAATATTCTCCCCTTTCGTTGTATTGCACATTAAACCGGTGTCGACCCATTGAGAGGGAGCAAAAGTGAATCATTTTAAATATCGCTGCCTGGGAAATATCCCCCTCTTCCGTTGTATTGTATGTTAAACCGGTTCCACTCTACGTACTTATTATTGTGTCGATGTAACTGTAGAGACCGACCTTTACCACCTGCCAGTCCAAGGTGTTGTGGATATTCTTGTTGCGGGAATTAACTGTCATTGATTAAGCAATTAGTATAGTTAACGACAGGAGAACTATTTCCAGTTTAATTTCTTCTCGACTATTATAAATTACATGATATCTTAATCATACACATTTACAAATGACAACATATTTTCGTACACAAAAATCATTAATTGAAGTGTTGAAACAGATTTCGCCTACGACTTCTACAGTTTGGAATTATTTACAGCGATTTAATAACCACTGAGACAGCATAAAATTTTGTAAAAATGTTTAAAAGACTTGAATATTTTTCATACATATTTCTAATAAACATACATTATGCAAGCGCTAAATCGGCCTATTGCAGGTCTTTCTTTACGTCTGAAATGTCATCTAAATTATTAATTCGATTTTAATTAACTTATCCAGACCATAATCAACTATCGGTGTCATCGCTTGTCTGTGATATTTACTAGATTAGGATCCCATTTGCTGCTCTTCTTTCGTTCATGATTAAATCATAAAATGGATAACCGAGACTATGTTTGTTTATAGAGCCGACTTTTGTAATGATGATCGACGGTAGGCCTTACATTCAATCGCTAAATTCTAGATCAGACTGGATCAATTTGACTGAAATCTTCAGCAAATTCCCTTTAAATTATCTAGTTTTTAACTATTATAGTGCGAACTGCCAGTTCTTTATCTAATCTCTCATAATGTATCTTTAATCGTTTCAGATGTAAATTTATTAAAATTTGTATCTTGTATTTTTTCTTTCTTGTTGGAACCTTTGAATTCTTTTTCGTTTGTTTATTCATTTGTGATGTCATGAATGAAATATAGTTAAAATTTATCAAAACATGTATTCATTAGTTCAGTCAGTGCAGAAAACTCCATTTCGTTAGCAAGAATACATCCGAAAACTTACATTCAAAAATAAAGGTCTAATACAAATAATCTATAACAGTGTTACGATTTCCAAAGACGGTCTGATACCACTTCTGAAACAAAACATTTTTTAAAACATTGTTTAGTGTGTGGTAAGGGCTTAGAACTTCCTTGATTGATAAAATTGAAATGTTGGGATTTATTTTGCCATCTTTATAGTCCCGGTCGGAGCAGAAGAGTGGGACGTTAAACCCCGTTTCATTTCATTCCATGGTAGCCATTTTTAATTGACTTTTTTTTAAGGTATCAAGAGACCTCTGTCCTTATTTCAAAATTAAATTAATTTGTTGTTTAAAAATGTTTTGGAATGTGTGATGAGTTGTAATCATGCACTCTAGTGAATATGTTCAAGTTAGCGATCTTTAATTTACTTGTTTTACTTGACCAGGTGTCATAATATGTCCTTTTATTGTTTTTTAGATGTGACGAATTGCAATTATTCATAATAGTGTAGAATATATACGGTAGGTCTATCATGGCGTTTAATGTGTGATTTTTTGCTCAATTACAAACGGTAGCAATCTATAATATGTCAAATGTTCTCTGTCCTGATTTCAAAATGGAAATAATATGTTGTTTTTTTAAAAGGTTTACATGTAGTGTGATGTAATTATTCAGAATAGTGCATGATAGGTCTTATCAATGGCGTGCAATGTGTGAATGATGTCAAGAGGTCCATGTCTTATATTTCAAAATTTAAATATTTTGTTGTTTTTTTTAAATGTTTACATATGTGAACTGGATAGTAATAATTCATATTAGTATTTGTGTATATATATTTACTATACTGACGTTCAACGTGTGAATAAAAATCTTGAATAAAAACAAGTTTAATATGCGTGCTTTGAATTTAATGATATCAGGAGAGACTTAAAACCTGAATAAACTACTAAAAGTTGGACAAGAATAGCTGGAAATTAATAGGGATTTATGTGCGTTTATTGACGGAGAGAATAATATGTCGAATGAGCGTAGAATAGATTTGGGGGTACAGACTCCAGCTTGTTAACAATGGCAAACGATAACAAAACTTCGTCTTAAATACAGCCACTTCATGGAGACGGCGATAAATGAGTTACCATAGAAACAGAAAAAGAAGACATAGAATTTTCTCGTCTTGGAATTACTGGCTGTCGATTAATATGTATTATTAGAATCTTTTGGTTGTAAATCAGCATTAATTTGACAGCCTGAGACCGTAGACGATTAAACCGGGGCAAATAATCAACCCACGATTATCTCCCCTTTGTAATTAATACTCTAAGCACACTTAACATCTTAATTAAACATAAAATTTTGAATTTCTTCGGTTTTTCTGAAACGAAAAATAGAATTTGTAATTAATAATAAATATCATCGTGTTTTGTTTTTTTTTTATCAAAGTAAAACAACAGAATTATTACTAAAACTGTTTTCATTAACGGGTGTGTTTGATGAATTTTGTAAACCAAACCATACGCGTGTTTTTATTAAATATATTTCGTTTTGTTTCTGTTTCCCTTCAAAATATAGAAATATATAATTAATTTTGATATGTTTTAAGTGTTATTCTGTGTCTGTACTGGTGGCTACTTATAATTAATTGTCTATTATAAAATTTTCAAGTCAAAATGTGGAAATAAATATATAATTGTCCTGTGGTTTTGCGTCGGTTGCTCTTGGTCTGTTCTTGTAAGCAGTTAAATATATTGACTATTATTCGCGATGTTTAACGCCCGCTTCTACCAACGGTGATATCGCAGACAAAAATCTATTGTCTTGTATAAATTGGTTTATATGCAATATTTATATCAATCGGTAGCACTCATCAGGCCAAATGGCAAACCAAGGCCCAGCTTCCGACAAAGGAAATATTAACCGTTTTCATTGCTGTACACATTGGAGAAAATGGGTCAGGTTCTGGCGATCAAGATTTACTTTCTATCTTTTGCTGATAATTCGTATATTCAATTATTCTGATACAGAATCATTAGATTCATTTTTTCACTTAAGTTTAAAATAAGAAAATATATATATTCAATTCAGAGAGTACTTTAGAGAAACAAATGAAAACATTCGAGTGGAAAATACAAATTGAATAACACAAAATTGTCGTCACATAATCCTCAAAACGTTCATCCTTTCGAATTCTATTATTATTGTTTCAAACTCCTTAGACTTGCATTATTACGTAAAGGAAATCCAGCGTTTGTATAAAAACCCCTTCTATGAATTATTCAAGCGTTATTACCCAAAAAATCATTTTCTTAATAAAGCACTATTATTATTTTCATTTCGTAGTAAGTGTAGGACGTCCCTGTCTATATAACCAGTGTTTGAATATAAATCCCTCTGCGACATCACCCTCGGTGGAAGCGGATATTAAACACAGCGAACAACAAGAAATCCGTCCCATGTTTATTATTTGCTAAACATTCATACAACATCTACTTCAGACCAACATCTATATCAGAATAAAATCTGTTATATTTCCTTAAACTGATTTTAATTTGACTAATTGATAAATATATTTTAGATTAGTAGGCACACGACCGTCATATAAATTTTACGAATATTGTTAAGATCTGAGTCATTAATTCGTAATAATAATCAACGTTCTCCATTTGACTGATCCATAAATATTTTTTAGTTTGTAAATTTAAACTTTAACAAATTTGGAATCTTGCTTCGTCTTAAAATATTGTTTTCTTTTTTTTATTAAATATTCTCAGATTCTCTTCAATAACACGTGGAAACAAACAATACATTGATTTCATGAACGGGCAGTTAATACGTTAAACTTAATTATTGTTTATCGTAGACATCTTTCTGACCAATTGCCTTCCACTTAACATGTCAAGGCGTCAATATGGACCGCACAGCGACCAATCAACGCACTCCGATCATTGACTAGTCCATCCCCTTGTGGAACATAAACACGATAAAGAGCGCGTGAGGTTATGATTGATAGCTGGAGAATTGTACATTACTATCTGCGTGTTAGTGAAGGAGAAGAGTTAAGAGGTTTTAGTCAGTCGTCAGCGGAGAAACAAGGCTTTAATAAACCCTCATCGTATCTCACACACATAGTATTTTAATGTGATTTGACGGTTTTTAAAGTTAATTGAATGATTGAACGTGCAGCAAGGGAAAACAAGAAGATCCATCGGAGTTACATATCTGTGATTTTACATTAGGTTATGTTGACAATAGTTTTCAGAGAATATCTGTGTTATTTTTAGAGGTGATCGTTATTTTGAGAAGTGTGATATCTACTTAACGAGGAGAGAGTAGATATAGTTTTATGAATTAACCAGCGACATTTTGTGAGTAATTTTGAAGCGATTTAAGACTCTCAAACTGACGGAGCCAGGCGACTACGACCCGAGTATGTTGGACTACTGTTCTAACGATACCTCAGCGGGTTACGCTAATTCCAACCCCTCCATGAACTCGATCTTAAACCAGAACATGGAAACTTCAAGACAGAGCACATTCGTCTTATCCAGTCCTCCACTCGCCGCCTTACATAATCTGACAGAAATGAAATTTCCAGCCACATCATCCATTATGTCCACGGCAGAATACGAGCAAAACCTAAAACACATGCAACAATTAGCGGCTCAATCAACGCCACACGGAATAACCGATATATTAAATCGTCGGGCTTTAAACGGACTCGGGATGCCTCGATTTAATGCCGGAATGTACCTCAGTCCTCAAGTTCAGTTCCCGAAGATCGCCGAATTACCTGGTCGCCAACCCATCTTCTGGCCCGGAGTGCTTCCTCAACCATGGCGACCACAAGGTGAGACAAATGGTATATATCAATATTTTCTTACTATTTTTTAATTTATTTTATCAAATTTCTATTTATGGGTTTTATCAATTCTTTTATGTATATAGCATCGAGAAAAACAAACATCAATTCATCAACACACGTAGTATTCAAAAATACGAAATGAATTTAGAAAAAGAATAACGACCCCAAACCATGTAATTAATATCTGAGCTATTATGTCACTTTTAAAGACATTAATGTATATTCATTTAAAAACATAATGTGTAGTTTCTTAGTCCTAATATTGATTTCATGTTTTACACATTTCATATATACACAAAATAAAACCCAAGTACGAACAATCGAAACAATTCAAGCCCTAGAAAAAACTGTATAGGCAAAAAAGTGTAATCAGCAAATGGACTGTATTTCTTATCGTATAATATGATAAGGCAATATTTTTACATCAATTGAATCGGGTTAATTTCCCCGATAATCGTTTTAATTTGACTATTGTTTAGCGTCGATTAATAATGTTATTTATTTTTAAATGGGCTTTTGTGAGTTTCAAATATTATAATTGCTCAAATAATGACAGAAAATTTCTTTGTATGTGTGCTAAAGTCATTTTTTTAATTTTGACTAAAAAATTAGTCAATCGCATTTAAAATTAACAAGGGGCAATACTTAAGTAGGTCAGAAATGAAAAATTATTTAGAACCAGACAACCTCGGGCTTTATACTTCGTGTCAAAGGGATCATTGGTTGATTTGCTTTCATTTCTCAAATTTAAAAATCAAACCAATTTATATTGAATTCAACCACTTGGTGGGTCCTTCTATAAACGATTTTCTTGAAATCAGAACCGGGCTAATTACTTCAAAGGATATATTCGGTTGGGTTTTTGTGCCTGAAACCGCTTCAATATTCCAAAATATAAAATTATGTTGATAACGTCTACAATAAACACCTTCATAATGATGTAAGACATATTTAAATATTATACATTATTATACTATACACTGGGTATTATTTTTTCCGTTTTCATTAGCCCAGTTCGGAGCAGAACAGTAGGACGTTAAACTCCATTCCATTACACTATTTTTTTTTTAATCGAAAATATATTCCTAAAATTCACCTTGTTTGTGGGATTTGTTTTTATGGGCTATTTTGGCAATTTAAACTATATTAACGTTTTTGGATGTTTGTGTCAGACTGTCCTCCTGTCCGCAGGTTTGTCTTATGGGGTGTGTTTGTGTCTAGTGTGGTCCTCCTGAGGTAGTGGGGTTACTATAACAGAAACCTATAGCTTATTTTTTTCAATGAAGTGTCAAGGTTTAAGTCAGACGAACATGTGAAATTGTTTAACTCTTATTTATAACAAAAATTACAAATAAAATATCAAATGATACGAACACAAACATTCACACAAAATATAATTTCGATTCTAACCCTCCAATTAAATTTTAAAATTGCAACATATTTTTTTTTATAATTGATCATGTAATATATTTGAAAGTACATCAGATATTTTTTTTATACCCACCCACGAACACGTCCAAAATTTTCGATAAAATTCATTTGATCTGCATTGACATGGAACCAAACGTAAGTCAAATATCAAACGATGGGGTTGCAACATATCTTTATTTCTTGAGTTTATTAAGTTCTTCATTTGGCCATAGAACAGGACCAGTCTACAATAAGTGTCTGTCCAGGATTTACTTGATCTGTTTATCATCGATATTTCAAAATGAAGAAAATATAATTTACAAACCCGTTATGAATATTCATTTAAACATAACACAATTTGTATGGGAAACAATCTACAGTTTTATTTTAAAAGTACGACGTTTCGACAAGTATCTTTTTATCGCTATCTACACATTGTTATGTTAACCCTTTTTCTCAATCGCTAAATGTCACTTAAAGAGTATGTTCATTATTTTTTTTTATCAGATCGAAACTTGCCAATCCGTATAAATTTTATTTTAAATTCTGTGAATATTGATCGAATCAATATTGTTGAAATTTTCTTTTGAATCAATTCAGATATCGGTGTGAAAATATCAATGGTGGTCTCTTAAAGTCTGGTTGATAAATTGTTTATTGTGTTATAAAGCGTATAAATTACACCGAGGCTAATTATCGTGATGATTGAGACACTGTTAGCTTCTTGTATACATAGTGTCTTCTCCCCGGGAGGGACAGCAGGGTTCTCCTTCCCCTACTGCACAACTTCCCTTAATGAGGCAAGAGGGGGTTCATTGTTTACAAGTGACAGTTTAATTAGTTCCGTAACAATTTATGTAATTTGATATATTAGACTTAGTTTCGTATTAAAATAGAGAGACGCGCATGTCCTCTATTTGCCACTTGAATTGATATGAGTATTATTTATGTGTACAGACTATGCCCTATAAATGAATAATCACAGGTTAAACGCGTCGACCATGAATTATCATTTTGTAAAGGCTAACGTTGCTTTTTATTATTACTGAAATACCTGGGTGAGACGAGTTATATAAAAAGAACATTCGGATTACATCTGTTTTTCAACCCGGATTTTTAACAAAATAACGCCGTAAACAAGTTGATAATATTTATAACTTAGCCAAATTAATACAAAGTTAATTTATAAAATAAATAGAAAGTAGTAAATTATAAGACAAAAAAAAACAGCCGCTAATATGTTTGGACGACATTTCGAAGAAATGAAATGAAATGAAATGGGGTTTAGCGTCCAACTGTTCTGCTCCGAACTGGGCCAATGAAGGCGGGCATACGTCATACACTGTGCAATGAGCGGCACTGCGGCCTACTCTTATATCAAGGGATCTTTTACATGCTCGCCAAGCATGGAATTTTTTGTCCAGTATTCGCTCAACGTTTCCAGGTTAATCGAAAGGAATTGATAATGATTTTAAGAAACGTTCACAATGAATCGATCTATATTGAGAATCGTGTAATATTATTGATTATGGAATCAAAAATATCTGATGTCTTGTAAACCCTTTTTATCGATACGATTCCGATCAATAATATTAATTGTTCGTTTGATTTGACACTTTGGAAGCTAAGAAAGGTTGTTGGGGTTTTTTGGTGGGGTTGAATAACATCAGATGTTAAAGGTGCAACAACGTTATTGCATTTCAAGAGTTTTCTATTTAAAAAACACACTTGTTTATAGAATACTATGAGACATAAAAACTGTTATAGCATATAAACCATAATCTCATCAGACGTTTTTGTAGCGCTTTGAGCATATACTTAGTGCGTGGAGTTTAGTATGATAAAAGTGCACTATTATACAGTCATGTTTGTCGTGGCGGGTATCCAAAATTATCTGTCTTTTTACTTTGTTTAACCACGGTTTCTCTAAAGCTGAGACGCTCAGCTTCGTGTAATATTATTATATAATCCTAAAGTCACATCATAACACATTATATAGGTGTACAAAAGTATGCAAACTTAAACAAATTTCGTAATTTCACTTTGAGTATCTTTTAAATACGTAATTTCATAGTGACCTAGACTAGCCTGATAACTTTTCCACTAGAGAATTGTGGATATTTCTTGTCTAATAAGATAATTTCTGTCATGCAGGCCTAGTCTAGAATTTGGGGTTGTCATATACAAAAAAATATGGAACCACTATAGTAAGTGCAGGGGGACTGCATCACACACAATTCTACACAATATATATATATGGACAAGACATCACACTCAGAGACCACAAACAGAAACAATTCAAAAGGAGTGAATGGATCCGGGGGCTAGTCGTAAGCGTCCACTGTATATAACGTAGTTTTACTTGTGTGTGTTGGCTTAACCAATCAATTTTGTATATAACTTATATGGACTAATTAATACAGAATATAGATATAATTCAAATTCCTCGTGTTCATGATACACACGTGTGCAACATTATAAATACACACAATACGACAGTTTCGTATATTTCCTTCGCGGAGCTTTTGGTAAATCAATTAATTTCGTATCAAACCAATGTAAGCTAATATATAATTATAAATTACCACGTGGTCGTATAAATGTCACGTGCAATAAACACATAAACATTGAACGTGTTTTAATGAGGTGATTTGACTAATGATAATTACACGTTCATTACATGTTCATTACACGATGAAAACATAAACAATCTATTTAATTTGTTTAAATGATTTACCACCGCGTCTAAAATGATGTACACGTGGTCTGAATCAATAAACAGACACTGTAGGATTACTGCAGGGCAAAACGTAGACTGGAACGGACATTATAATAAAGCATGTATTTCCCAAAGTAAACACTGATTGAAACCACAAAAAACAATATTGAGCTTAAATGATATCCAATTATAAACAGTAATACGAGAGAGAGAGAGAGAGAGAGAGAGAGAGAGAGAGGTTGGGTGGTAACGTCCACTCAACGCCACACACTAGGTCATTTGGGATTAATTGACATATGGCACAAATATAGCATTTGGGTGAAACCGGAAGACCGACAGAAAGCCCACGAGATTAATCAGGCAAGCCTACTCTTTGTCACGTACAAATGTTAGATCGAAACCACACAACTTGACTCAATGACAGACCTTGAGATCTAAAATGCATGCGTTAGACTATTTGATCACCCAACCTCCACATCCGACACTCTGAAAGGATAAACATAAGTATCTCAGACCATTCGCCATCCCACCCACCCCCCATCCGACACCCAGAACTGTTTTGTTATAGATTTAAGAAATTCTGAAAGGATGAACAAATTTATTGTCAATTACCAATCGAAAGAAAACCCCATCAGATTAATTAATTGCTTTATATAAATCTCGTCAGATTATTACACCTGTATCTTCCTAATCCAAATTAATCGACGAGTTATCCCCTTCTTGATCTTTAACCTTGACCCGCTCACGTGAGATATTTCACACCTGAAGGGGTCAAACCCCTCGTAAAGGTGTAGAAAACTAGCCCCTGAAAATCAGTTAAATTAATTTATTTATTGTCAATTTCACACTACGTATAATTAATGTTCTGTGACGTCATTATCTCCTCTCACGGAATCCTCAAAATCAATTTGTTCCGATTAATTTACCTGTTTGTCGGCGAAACATAATCTCTTTGATCATTGAACGTATGATTTTTATTACCAATACGCCGAGCAAAAAGAATGTCATTCATAATTCTAGCCTTGGATTTGCTCCCACGAGTCATTCATTTAAAATAGCACAAAATACAAACATCAATTAAAATGAATGTCAATCATAATTTCAGCCTTGCATTTGCTCTCACAAGTGATTCATTTTAAAACAGCACAAAAAAAACTCATCAATTAAAATGTTTCGAATATGAGACAGAATAATTTGATGAAATGAAACAGAATCTAACCTCATACTGTTCTGCTCTGAGCGATTTTCATATAAGTAATTATTAAATATGTATAATTTATAGATTCTAACAGTTTAAACCCTGGTACTCGCATTATTCTTGAATGGTATCCATTATTGTATATCTCTAACGTCACTTATTGTCAACAAACATCATCATGGTAGCCAACCAATTTTCAAATTAAGAGTTTTCAAACTTTGTATTTGAGAAATGTGGCGGTTTTTGAGATTCAATAACTTTGTATATGAATATAATATAGCATGGACGTGGTTGATATTTACCAATTGTAATTCAGATTTGTAAGATTCAATAAGTTTGTAGAAGACCATAATACAGTATGTTTGAACTCGACGCGAAGATTGGACATTGTTGGTGTAACTCAGATAGAAATTTGTGAGATGCAAAAAAGGTTGTAGACCATCATAGTGTGATTAAACTCCACGCATAATTTTATTAATTAATAACAATATTGCTACAAAGGCTGGACGTGGTAACAATATTGCTACAAAGACTAGACGTGGTAACCATATTGCTACAAAGACTGAACGTGGTAATAATATTGCTACAAAGACTGGACGCTGTGTATACCAGATATAATGCCATCTTTCAGAATATATAATGTTAAAATTTCGGAATTTTTCAAAAGAAATGACAAAACCGTCTAGAATGATTTATTATTATTAATATAGGCTAAACACTCAGTGGTCTTATTCAACCAAACATAAACTTAAATATCTTAAGAAATCTGCCTTTTCATTGGCAGAAAGCTAAAATGTGTCCGATGAAAAGGCTTCATTCTTAATATTTTACACGAATAAGGTCACGGGATTGTAACAGTTAGGACATTCAAAGATGGTTTGTTTTGGTGTTGGGGGTGGGGAAGTTTTTAAAAATTATTTGTTGTTGTTGCTGGGAGGGTCGTTCTAAAATACATAATAATTAACCGTTTTTTAGTCTCCATGACATGTCCGTATGAAACTAACCTGTGAATAATTAGGTATGTGCTTGCCTGTCCGCCATGTACATATATATCAGTAGGCGAGAGAGAGGGAGAGAGGTAGAGAATAAAGCAGGTTTGTGAGTTTGTAACAATGATGATTGTAACTGATATATTTAGAAGTAGAACGTCGTTTGTCGATGAATAAAAACCGATTATAAGTGACAAATGAGACAAATAGCCCAGATTAAAAGGTTTCTCTGTGTGGATTGTCGTGTTAATCGTATTACTGTATTGATCGCTGGCTTGAATATCACTCGAATATAATCAATAATTATTGCAGGTTTAAAGGTCGAAATATACGGATGGGTGGACTGCCTTAAAAAGCAGAGTTCCCATTCACTATACATCTTTTTTGAAGCGTTCTTGTTAAAAACACTTGATCTGAGCCACGTTCCCTTTTCCTCGTTCTGCATCTGGTTAGTATTTGGGCAGCGTTCCCATTCAAAACACTTGATATGAGCACTGTTCCCTTTTTGTGTTGCTGTTTTTGGGTAGTGTTCCCGCTTCTACACATCAATCTGGGCATCAAGTACATGAGTGGCCTTCTTTTACTGCGGAAACATTTGTCTGTGATGTTTCTTTCGGCGTGGCAAGGACAGCTTTCTAGGCGCTCATATGGGACGAAAAACCGATGTTCCGTCTATACATTGGGGTGGACGTAAAGGATCCATTGACAGTTGGAATTCGATTATAAGAGTAGGCCTGAGGGCCGCTGTCTGGGCAAAATTGCCTTCATAGCACACTGTATGGCGTATGCCCGTTTTCATTAACATAATTGGTTCTGAACAGTTGAACGTTAAACCCCATTTCATTTAGATATCAGCTGTCTAGTGACTTAGATTGGATGAAAAATTGAGGACCCGTGTGTACATCTGTGTGCACGTAAAATACCCCATGACAATTTGAATTTTATATAAAAGTACATGTAGTCTGGTTTCATTAGCCAAATTCGTGCTGACTTTAAATCCCATTTCATTTATGTGTGACTACCACCAAGTGGAAGACGACCTTTAAACCCCTTGATAGGAACAAAGCCTCTTTTCTCCAGTGATCAGTGATCAATTGGTTAGACTTATTCATCCATTATGGACAGTTTGTTCGCGCTTAATACGATTTGTAGCCATAATAAATCGCAAGTAGAGGTTGTATTGCACGACTTATTATATTAACACAACTCTAATTGCTGTGCTAGTAAAATTATATTAGTTATAGGCGGCTGTTTTAATGCGAGCTCATGTCAATAAACCAACAGATTTAAAATGATGGCTAGTATCACGTGACACGGCGTGTATGTAGTCTCTAAAGCATAGTTTCGTAATTATGGTTCAGACACGATAAGTACTAATAGTGCAACTTTATGTTGTGAAATAGCTTTATTTTACGCCTGCTTTGATTTTAGTTTCGAATAATTAAGTTTTGTTAAAGTAACAATATTGCTACACCAATCAGATGTTAAAGTAGCGGTATTAATTCATAACGAAACCAAAAACTCCAAGTTCTGAACTGAAATTTAAACATGCACGTATTGGCCCCCTACAAACTAAAACTGAACTCATTTTTGAGTGGCAGTTAGCATTTTTGTGTATAAACCTTCGGTATATTATTTTCATCATCATTTTTTGGAAAACCCTAAGAGAATCCCAAAACGAAACGTCGCTTAAATTAAAACAGTAATTGTGTTCCATATTATGGTTTTGTATTTTTAAAAACTAAACTGTATCAACACCGCACTGTTCGACTAAAATTATGTTAACTATACACTGCATGGCGTACGCTCTCTTCAATTATCCCAGTAGGTGCAGAAATGTAGGACGTTAAACCCCATTTCAATGTTTTAAAATTGCTAATTTAAATAACTTCTTTTGATCTTCGCGAATTCACTTCTGGTTTAAGGCTGCGACTTAATTTTCACAATCTTTTCCTTTCTAGTTGATTGACCACAAGTTGTCGATAGGGACCACCCAAAACACGGCAATTAAATGTCATGTCAATGGCGTGCCACACTAATACTCTCCATGTGTCAGCTATATTAGGTCTCTGTCGACTGTCATTCGTCATGTCATCACGGTGTCATGACAATGTCGCTTTCCAATCGTCAATGATGTTACTTGACGTGGGTATATTAACCGATTATTAAGCGTGTATTTCAGGAAACGATTAACAACCACGGTATAAGAGAGGGCTATAAACCGTAAGAGTTATTCAAATGTGGCCTTGTGGTTCGGATGGGACGAAAAATTAACTACTTATTCTTCTAGCAATGCCTTTTTTTTCTGAACGCAGCAGCCAGTATGAATATTATTAGAATAACCTCTAATTGGCTGGCAACTTCCTTCATGTTTGAAGTTTGTTGTCTTTGATGAAAACAACAAAGCTGACCTTTCAGGCGAAGAGTTTACGGTCAAATTTACCACAAAAAAACCCACAATTTTCATTTCACCAGTAAAAAGTTCAGACATTTACAGACCGAGTCGTTTAAACCGATCGTTATTAGTTTGACTGATATGTAGCGGAATCAAAATCAATCAACCATAAAAAGCAATTCATGTAATCGATAATTTTTCTCGTGGAAGATCTTAGAGAACTGATTGATAATCGATAATTAGACAGCGTATGAATAGAGAGTTTCAATAAATAATCGATGCTGTGTTTGTTAGATTATTGGTCGGCATTTAAAGAATAACACAAGCAACAAAAGTATTTAATATTAATGTTTTTCGAGTACCGATGTTTGGAAAACCATTTAATATTAATGAATGTTTTATAGCGATATTTAGCAATGACAAACACTTATTCATGAATA
The DNA here is from genome assembly GCA_963678685.1 of Patella ulyssiponensis. Lineage (NCBI taxonomy): Eukaryota > Metazoa > Mollusca > Gastropoda > Patellidae > Patella > Patella ulyssiponensis. Next base: position 15,373,662 of record OY783229.1, on the reverse strand, counting down.
TCGGTGTGGTTTTTTTTCAATGAATATAGCGAATTATTAATGTTTTATAGCGAATTGTCAATACTTATATTTGGTGTTTTCCTTTCAACGAATACAGCGAATTATGAAAATTGATCAATTCAAATAATTTGAATCCTCGCTTTTAAACCTTAAATAATTTATTCTCATCATTATATCGATTGTTTAAAATGAATAAATTAGATAATAAATACTTAAATAATGAGATGAAACAAAACACATTCTTAATTACTAAATATTGATAATTATTCAATAAACTTGTTCGGTTCCTGGGTACATTTGTTGCCTTTTGAATTTACTATTTCACAAACTTCCCAAAAACCTGAAAAATTAAATTGCAGACAAATAATATTTCTACAAGCTAATATATCAATTATAGCCTAGATAATATTCTTCAATGGCCCTCGTTATTCTGTCAAAAACAATAACCCTCGTGTCTTATCTAGTGGGCATTTCGTATCGGATATTTTCGTGGTTCAGAAGTCAACACCATTTGCTTTTGGGATAGACATCTTTATTAGCAGTGTCAATGCAGAATAGTAGGACGTTAACCCCATTTCATTTCGTTTCGTTTTGTTGCTTAGATGTTGTAGAATTTAGAAATCCCCATATCAAAACCAGCTCTTTCTTTTTTTTTTTATCAGGTTCCTGTTCACGTTTTGCAACCAACCAGAGTACGATGGTAGTGGATAAAGACGGTAAAAAGAAACACACGAGGCCCACCTTCTCTGGACAACAAATATTTGCCCTGGAAAAAACTTTTGAACAGACGAAATACCTAGCTGGACCGGAACGAGCAAGATTAGCGTACGCTTTGGGCATGTCTGAAAGTCAAGTCAAGGTAAGCCATCTACCTTTCGGTCATTTATATTTTGGGAGGATCGGGGATTAAATATAAAGGATCTTAATATAAACTATAACACATACTTATGGAAGAATAATTGGGGAAGGTAGTGCAATAGCGTAGACACGTGCCGTTGTTAAGATCATTTGATTTTTGCAAATAAATCCATTTTTAGCAGATTTTCTTAACAACTTTTTCATTTTGACGATTCGGATTCCTTTTATCACAGTATGTGTAAAATTTTAGTGGTCTGGTCTAACAATATGCAAAAGTACTATTTTGGCGGATTTTGTGAAATGACACTTGTCCACCGTATAGCACCAGCATCCTTAATACTCTATTTATTTGTGCGACGTTTCCATGAGTATTCTCTCAACGTCTTTAAGCAAATACAGTAGCACATGCGTAGAGGAATTATATAGAAACTAGTTGTGTATGACAAGTTTATGAGAAGCAGAATGAATGTCTTACTTTTTATAGATGCATGATGCAATTGATTCGGGTAAAGAATAATTAAAACTATTTTTGTTTAGTTGTCACTGGGGATGCTGGTCCCACAATGCTTGATGATTTTCCAATACAGCGTATACCCGAATCTGTATAAAACGTTGCCTATACATGTTGCCTATATTGGGGTAAAAACAGAATCAGGCTATGTAAAAGGTCTCTACATAATTCGTATATTATTGATAGAAATGAACAAGGGGGTGTATATACTAGTATATACATGTATATATATTCGTCTTATAAAGTACATATAACCCCACGTGCAGGCAATTGAATAATATTTCAAAGATCGGGATGGTTTATAAGGATTGTTTATATACGTATATATATTAAATATGCGTACACTCCACGTGCACTGTTAACGGCGCAGAACATCGGCGGTATAGTCGCTCGTTTGTTTATGTCGAACTTTTAATTTTATTAGTTTATCATACTCGCGGCGTAAAACAAGATCTCTTTGATGTTCAAAATCAACTACAGTCGCTCTAATGATGCAAATTTTCTGACTGGATGCCTGTTAATAAATTTATGAGCTTTGTAATGTACTTCGCATATTTATGGACTAACCATTTTCTTTCATGAATGAGAATTCATTGGTTTATTCAAAAGTTAATTGTCGGCCATTTTGTTTTTTATATTAATAATAAAAGGTTTTAATCTTAAAAATTTGTGAATAGGGGATGATTTTGTAGAGATAATAGGACGAGGATATTATCATTTCATATTCTGTTATTATTTATCATAAACATGGGATGGATAACAACACGAAGCTTCAGTCATATTATCCCAAAATTGAAAGAAGACAAATCTTGATACAGATAACCCACTCAAGAGTCAAATGTATCAAAAAAAATAACTCGAAAACACCAGCAGGGGAGCATATATTGAATTTAAACACGGCGTTATTTCACTCCAAGGGGCCAAATATTCACCTTCTTCCGGGTCAATAACTGCTCCCTAAATTACCGAAAGTTCTCTCGCTATTGTCCGATATTCTTTCAAGAGTATTTGTCTTTAATTGAGTGGGAAACACCCCATAGTGTGTCTCATTTATCTTCGACTTCATAAAAATCAGCCTGTCTTTATGTTTGTGTATAATACAATATTCTAGTGAAGTATACGTGTACAATAATATTATCATATTTTGTCAATACTCTATCAAATTTTATGGACCAAAATGAAAAACCCGACTCGGTTAACCGACACCATTTTGGACACACTGATCATCTTACATGGAGTTTGTAAAACTATGACGTCAATTATTATAATATATTAAAATTTCTTGAGGTTTGAAAAGTATAATATATACGGTATTTTATTGTGTTTTTGTATATTTTTGTAAACATTTAATGGGAAACGGATTTCGAAAAGATATTTGTTACATCGGTAATCGGATCATTTAGTCCAGTCGGAACAGAAAAGAAGTACGTTAAACCCCGTTTCAGGGTTTTATTTGGACTTAATCAAATGTGTTAAGTTTTTAATTGTTTTTGATTGTTGTTTTTGTTGCATATTCTGTATATATTTTCCTGCTATTCACATACCTATATCATTCGCTTGATAAAGACGAGACGTCGCTTAGTATTAAACTCAGTAATTGTGTATTCATCAAATTGTACCTTATGATAATAGGTTCAATTAGTAAATGCCAATGAAAGACATCCAATTCCTTTAAATAAAAAAGAACGGTTTTGTCGCCAAAGTAGGTTAGTGGGTTTTGTTTTCTTTGAGATTGTCTTAGGAGCTAATAAGTATGAAAGTGTGATTTGCTCTGTCACTAATATCAATATTTGGTTTGAAATGGACGCGATTAATATGCTTGTTCGGAATGGATATGATTTTGCTGAATAAAAATGAAATAGGATATAAATTGCTGGCTTACATCTCGACATTAGCTGAATTATAACGAGAAATTTATTTAAACTTGAGAAAAGATTAGAGAAGAATTCTGTGTTAAATCGTCTACTTATCCGACCCAACAAAAGAACAAAGAAAACTTTAAAATGATTATCCTGATAAACGACTTGCATACTCGAAAAAACGAATAAAAAAATCGTGTAAATCACACGCCGGATGCTTTCAGGAAAACGAAATGTTTTAAAAATCTTGAAACCAGAATAACTGGAAGAAATTCACCATGAATATTTTGAATTAAAAACCACGAAATTTATTAGTGAATTATTTGACGTGTAAGTAACGATGTAAAGTGGGTTTCTTTCAAAGGAAATTTGTTGGAAATTATGATTTCGTATTTCGTTATTCTTAATCAATTGGACAATCTGATATTTGTGTGAGGAGGTATTAAAGGTGGTCAGTAGATGGTGGTTAACAATAGCATGTGAATAGAGTAGTAGCACAGGATGAAGTGATGATTAGAATGCGATATTCGAGAATGAATCCACGCGAAAGAATTAATATATCATGATTAATCCTAACTGTCAAATTTATTCACCTTCTTAAACAGCCAACAAAGAGGGCAGTTTTCACACATCCCTACTCACATTCTGTCTTTTAATTCGACGTGTAAAAGAGTCTAAGGATAGATTATTTTTATTTTAACATATTTTTTCATCCGACGGCGAACACCCGGCGGGAATCGACTACCATACATGTCTCATTCTTTGATGAGATTAAAATTTGAAGCACAAAGACGGCGAAACGAAATAGTCGTCTAGCTCTGTGTTCTCGGCGTTATAAAACTAGACTTCAGTACAATATCGTTTTATTTTTTAAATTTTTTAAACATAAGCCTATTAAAAATATAAAGAAATGTCATTTAATATTAGCCAAATATTAGTTTAGATTTTTAGAAAAAAATAAAAAATCATTTCAAATAAATCTTTACCCTTTAAATAATTTGCTTTTGTTGAACCTTTAAATTTTCTCGTATTCATTGAATGAATGAATGAAAACCGCAAGAAATTATTTAATTTTCAACCAGAGTTATATTTGAATACCAAATACAAATAATGTTCTTGATATTTACAAGATCAATAAGATATATTATTCACAATTAGATAATAATATTTGTGAAAATAATTTTAAAAAAGGAGGTTTTCAAACGCTTCGGAGTCTTTCATACATAAGACGTCATTGGTTTTAAACGAAATAAACACAAAGAGAAGAAATAGAATGGTATTAGGAAAATGGTAGATATGTGATCATTAATAAAAGTGTGAAAGTATGACCAGGACGAATTGCTAATACTATAACCGTCTCAAATAAAAAAAACATTGTTTAAAATGGCGTTCGGAAAATGGTAGATATATGACAAATGTATGGCTAAAATTACAACCGCGGTTTAACGGGTGAGATCAGAGAATAGTGTTTACATTTGTTTTCAACGAAATAAACAAAATAGTAGAAAGGGGGGAATGGTAGATATAGGATTAAATATATGTAGGATATTATTGTTTATATATTATGATTAGTGTATAATTATGTTTGGTGTCGTATAACAACCTTAGAACATATACAACACGACCATATATCATAATTTTTATAACAAAACTCGCCATCAAAACCTAGTCGAGATTGGAATAAGATTGTCTGTATATTGTGGCGAGTGTAATAGCTAGCATAATGTATGTCTGTGAGAATCTGGAATCGTTCTGAAAGTCTTTGAAAAGTCCGGATGATGAGTTCCAACTTGGCTCAATTTCCTTTAAGCGACTGGTTGTCATTATGTGAAAGGTTGCTAATGGGAGTTTAACAGTTAGGCTATTTGAGATGGTCTTAGAAGCAATTCGTCGATAAATAAACACTCGCTTCGCCTTGGCTATAGACAGGAGAATTCTAACATCATACTGTAACTATTAAAAAGATCATCATTGTATTGTATTTTATAGCTCGCACACTTCACATAGAAGGTATTTTTTTTATGTTTTTAGCAATGAGATTTCTTTTTTCGTCCTATCTTGAACGTTTTATAAGATGTTTTAAGAAGCAGATTGTTTCGATGGGACTCCACACCTATATGTACGCTTCATTCATCCAAATTTAATCTTGTTTCTGGGTTACTTTGAAGGGGGATTGTCTTTTAGTTGATAATACTACATCCCGCAATCGTTGTAATTTCGTAGGAAGGTTGAAATCAGACCAGGCTATTTTCACGAAAGATTCCTATTTTGACTGTTTTCTGAACATACTCAACGGAAAGATTTTGAGGATGGCATATCCCTGGTACTGACTGCAGTTGTTGCAATGTGGGCTTTTAGTTAGTAAATGATAAAATTGTATTTCGTTTTAATGTCGCAAGAAGTTTGAAATCCGAAGAAAATATCCTCACGAAAGAAAGATTCGTATTTTGACGGCATTATTTTCGAGGATGGCTTATCCTTTGAACTTATTGCAGTGGGCTTTAATTCGTAAAAGGACGAACGTGTACATCTACTGAACGAACTTGGCCAGATTAAACCACACGTGACAAATATCCTTATTAAAACCGTTAAAATGGTAAAATCGGTGGATACACGTATATAAATGAAATAGAAATTGACTCTTGGCGACCGCGAATATGATATCTAATCTGAAGCTGATTACAAAGAAATAACGAGGAATTGTCAACAACAACTTGCTTTCAAATGGCTCACAATCCTCACATTGTGATCGATTAGTTCATTTTTGGTATATTTCGTAAAGGTTGAATAAGCCAAGATCTGAAATGTAGGCCGCGTGTAGCAACATAAGATATACAGACTTCTGGAAGGACCATTTGAAGGCAGTTTAATACATTGTAACTTCTGTGTAAAGCAATGTATTCATTTTTTTTTTCTTGGAGCTATGAAGCGATGAAACACGTTTAAAATTAAAACCACATTGTATGAAGTGCAGGCAACCCTAGAGGGACCTATCTCTCCACCCCTGGCAGACAGCCCTTAAGAGATATTTAAATACCCACTCATTATACAAGTATGTTTAGTTTTATCAACTCCAGATTCAATTCATTTCCAGAAAAAGTATTTTGAATGAACCTAAAAAAATACGTTTGAATTTAATAATTTTTTAGAAAGCTATTGAATACAAAGTAACTATATTTTATTTATTTATTTGTTTTTTAATATATTTTTATTTTCAATATTTTTTATTCTCGCATTTCTGATTCAAACTCGAGTTTTATGAATGTTAATCCGCATTCAATTTATGTTATTATGAAAATAAATTTTTGAATAAAACAAATTTTACCAATAAATAATATTCTATCAAAATTTTATTAAATGGCAATTTTATAAACCCCTATTGAACTGGATATATTTCTGTCAAAAGTTTATTTTAAATCAGTTAATCCCTTTAGGGATGTAATAACATCTGAAGATGAAAGCGATTTTCTTGTACAAACATTGAAGGTCACATCTTTCCACGACCTTTATATAGAGTAACTTATTCAACGGTGCTTGTAAAATATATCCTTTATATCGCCATTCAGAACCATTCGCCATTTTATACAATCTTTAAAAAAAAACTTAATATTACACACGTAAACAGTAAATTAACCGGATTAAGAAATATTTTATTCAAATTAATACAATATTAGAAGTCTATAAAATATCACCTAATCACGATAAAAAAGATACACCTTGATTTCAGTGAATGGTTAGAATAAATACTATATATGTTTTTATGTATTTTGTATAAGCCGCACCCTGTTTTACCTGTAATGGCGGCGGGATGAAAGGGGTTTAGGTGTGAAAAGTCGCACCTTGTTATACCACTAAGGTTAAGTGGATGCCGGTTGTCCATATTGACCTAATGAAACGTGATTCCCAGTCATTAAGGACTTATATCATTTTATTACCCGTCAAAATCCCTCACTATTCATTAGTTTGTTCTACCCGGTAGGTGTCGCTGCTTATCATCTTTATTAACGAGGTCGTTCATATTGTTTTGTCACATCCGGTAACCTTCCAATAAGTTCGTCTTAAGTTTTATTTATTGTTGCGATATTCGTTAACACGACGCACCTATTATTCACTTCATATTTTAATATTTCATTTATTTAAAACTAAATATATTCATCTTAATTGCGGAAATGTGTGTGGGGGGGGGCATGGTGTGGTAGTCGAGTGCTAAGAGAATCAGACTCTACTAGAACTGCATGGTGTATACCCGTCTGCCCTTCTTTGTTGCTGGAAATCAGCGAGGTGAATCGACAAAAACTGCGTTTCAGCACAGAAATGGCATAGTTTGTGTCGAGTGGACGTTAAACCCCATTCCTCTGCCTCTCTCCCTCTGCAGGTCACTTTTTGCAATACTCTAGGCGTTAATAAGATAAAAATACTCTTGTCGGCGAATGGAAGACCAATAGCCCAGTTGGTACAAAAAGTAGAACGTTTAACATCATTCCATTTCCGCTGTTTCTTATGATTATATTTTAACAATATATCAATAAATCAAAACTACTATCGCGGGCTTTGTTTTGTTATGTCAATGTTACAACTTTTCGGGTTAAATACTGGTAAAGAATGGTTGGACAATCTGGAAATTCATATAAAAACGCTCGACTGCTTACTGAACACTGCCCAATGAAGCATAAGAAGTATTTCCCTATAGACCACCTCGTTGTCAGTATTAAGCTGTAACTGTTGACGAGCCAGAACGATCATCGCTTCATCGCTTGTTTTCTCACCGAATCCGAATCTTGTTAATGAAATTTTATACCGCTTTCATATTAATTTCATTTTCTTGGTCATAAAATTTAATTTCGTCAATTTTTCCGCGTCTTTTCATGCCACATTGGCTAGAACTGACATGAGCAAACGGTTGGCGCGCTCGTGCATTCTACTCAGCTGTCAAAATCGTCTCGTGGCTGGCTCGCGCTGAAAGGATCCCGGGCTTTTTAATCTGGACGCCACGTGCTTGGATCACCTCCAGGGTTGCTTATAATATAATTTATCTGGCTTTGATTGTAGAAGTTTGTTTTAAACTCCTAATTGAATTAACTCATAGTTTAGTGGAGAGAACCAAATCGATGACTGGAATAGCTTCTTGGAAGTCTTTATTTTTTTGTGGCCATCATCTTGAAATCGGAGAGGATCACTGTGGCTAAGTGGATAAGAGAGAGAGAGAGAAATGGGGTTTAACGTCCACTCGACACAAACTAGGTCATTTTGGGACTAACATATGGTTTCATTTTATTTCAATAATTCGCTTGCGCGTAGGGGTATTTAGCAGTGGGAGGAAACCGGAGTGCCCGGAGGAAACCCACGAGGTTGAGAAGGCGCCCCTATCTCCATGCCACATACGCGCACACCAGGGCTCGAAACCATAAGTGGATAAGACTCTGGCTCCCTAGCCTGGAGGTCGGATGTTCGCTCCCTGCATTGGCCGAGAAAGTCCCCCCTTGTCAGCGATGCAGGACGGAGGGTCTGGCAAAGCAGCTGTTTGCATGGGACGTAAAACCGAGGTCTCGTGTATACATTGCCGTGCACGTAAAATATCCTTTGACAGTTGGAATTCGATATAAGAGTAGGCCATAGTGCTCAAAATTCCCTCATAGCACACTGTATGACGTTTACCTGTCTTCATTAGCCCAGTCGGAGCAGAACAGTAGGACGCTAAACCCCATTTCATTTCATTTCTGCATTCTCCGTGTCAGCTTCTGTTGTACCATTTAGCGCTCTTTGAATCTTGAAGAAATGTGACTTGAGACACAATATGGTGCATTATAGCTGGATGATGGTGTCTAGATAGCTGTAGAACAATGTCAGCTATGAACTAATAGCGGTTATATACACAAACAAAAACATGATAATGTGCTGAAGATACCACCAAGAGTGAATATTATACATAACTTTCTTTAGATTGGTATCGATGCTCACGGTTCTGATCGTATTTTTAAAATTGAACCATATGTTAGTCCCGAGTTTGTGCCGAATGGACGTTAAACCTCCCTCTCTCTGTTAGAGTTGAATTGGACCATATTTTAGTCCCAAAATAGGACGTTAACCCCCCCCCCCCTCTCTCTATGTCAGAGTTCAAAATCATCGCGAAATCAGCAGTGTCGTAGTCAAGGCAAAATGTCCCTTATAGTGCATTTCGTGGAGTATGTCTATCCTCATTATTATTTCGGCCCCTCATGGTGGCTTCTATGTGTACTTTTAACACAGATTGTTCCCCACCCCACCCTCTCTGTATCTGCTACTTTCCAAGTTTACACTGTTCTATTTATTTATTTTAACTGTCAGCCACATTCCATTTGATCCTGATAACTCTATTGGTTGTCTTTCGGAGTTCACATGTTGAGCAGGGTAATGAGAAATCCAGTGATAATTACCCGTTAGAATAAACATATATCGTCTATAGTGTATGATGTATCGTTTATATCCTCCATATATCTCTCATATCACTCTTAAACAATCTACATCTCTCGTCCGTGTGGTCCTTTTTACACCGGGAGGAGGGTAAAAACTTTCCCCTCCCACCCCCTGTTGACCCGACATGTGGGTTTTTCCGTATTATTCGTGTGTACAGCGTTATGGTAATTATCAAGATGTTTCTTTTAATGTTTCTTCTCGTCTGTAAACAAATGTTTCACTACTTTAACGAAATGAAATAAAATGGGGTTTAACGTCCTACTGTTCTGCTCGGGACTAGGCTAATGAAGATTGTCATTACTTTAAGACGGATTATATTACTTAAGATATTAAAAGAGCACAAATTATATCTTAAGATAACTACGCGTATCGTGCAGGAAACAGTGCATGATTGCCCCTTTGTAGAACACCTCATAACACTGCTATGCTCATTTATACTTGCGTGTATGGACATTTATTTCATTTCTGTCTTGTACGGATATATTTAAGACAGACAGGCAAAGGCGGATGAATGGGTTGGTTGGCAAGTCGTGTTGTTTCGACAAACCGCCTGTACGTGACAAGGAGTAGGGTCGCCTGTCCACCCGCGAGGATTTTCTCCGGTCTCCCGCCCCAATAGCTAAAGACACCTACGCGCAAGCGAATTCATTAAATGGACGTTCATGGTTCAGTAAAAATATTTTGATTAAAATAACTCGAATATTTTTCTAAATGATTTCTTCGTTAATGTTTTAAGAAAATATTTAAGATTTTAACGGACGTTTGAACTTTCCTTTTTGATTTTTATCTCAAATAGTGTAAAAATTTCTTTGTCATATTGTCTCTGTAGGGTAGAAACATTTTACGAGGTGACAAAATCAGAGATTTATATTCCCTTTTTCGTTTCGTTTTATTCCCGCGTGTTTGTTTTAGTTTTCTGTTAGAACATGGTGAAACTTTGATTTATAATGTTAATGTAACCAGCATCATGGCTCATATGACGTCATCTTGATTCCGACATTAACCGTAATGATTGTAATAAAACCTAAAAAGCGAAAATCTGATTGGGCGAAGGACGATTCCGAAAATTTTGGGTTTGACAAGGGGTTTAGGTTATATGAGAGTATTATTTAGAGTGTTTACGGTATTCTCGAGGTCGGCAAGGAGAGGAGTGTTATTTAGAGTGTTTACGGTATTCTCGAGGTTGACAAGGGGAGGAGTGCTATTTTAGAGTGTATTCTCCAAGTTGACAAGGAGAAGAGTGTTATTTAGAACGTTTACGGTATTCTCCAGGTTGACAAGGCGGTTTGGTTATATATGAGTGTTATTTCAGCAGTTATTGGTGTGTTGTATTTTCATTCTAGCGTTCCTAATCATATTCTCATCATTCCAACATTCCTACTGATAATATTCAGACCACCCCTAGACAACATACATTCGCTGAGCGATTGGGTATATAAGTCAAATACTCCTGGTCCAGGGGTAACCTATTCGTACCTCCCTAACAGTACTGATAATTTACACCCCACCCTCTCCCCCTATGTCCAACACCGAGTGAATAAATGTAGTACTAATAACAGAAAATATAATGACGAATTACGAAACGTAGTTAACATCGGATTTATTTGACGTTAGATTTTGGACTTTCCATCCGCTGAAACTTTTCACCATTTTCCTTTTGCGAAAATATCAAATTCATCACGACATACATGCACTCAACTTGGTTATTTAAAATTTAATTAAAGGCACAGATAATCATATCCATTTTGTTAAAGAGATAATCCTGACGTTAGAGGTTTGGTTGTCTCTTTAAAGTCTATAACTTTTTGAATGAAGAAGTGCCAATCAGTACGAGGTTATGAATGGATAAAAAGCTACCCTCATCTCATCTCTAAAGTTAAATGAAATGATGTTCTTTTGAACGAATTTGATCGACATTTAATATATAAATGGAATTCAATTTATTCAAGATTATCTTTTAAGATGCAAAAAAGCTGGTTGTTTATTAAATCCTTCAAAGTATATTTGATCACAATGACCATCTTTGAATATATTTGCAGTTTTTATGCCGTTTAATACAGGCCTTTGTAGTGGAGATGTTCATACGACACGGGATTAAGAACTTTACGAAGTATAACTTGTTAATTCTTTTTATTGAATACGTAAAAATCATGTCTTTAAAGTTGCCAGTAACAACCGCGCCCTTTGATTTAATGAATTGCGGTTGGTCGGCTTTTGAGAAGATACGCGAGTAAAATAAACAATTTAAAAAATAGAAAAAAGTTTGCGCATACAGCGATTCGCTTGAGATCTTATTATGGCCGTCTAATACATGTGACTGAGAGTTATCTCGCTATTAAATAAATACAGCTCGAGCTCGAAATGAGTTTAACAAATGGTGGGAATGTTAGATAAATAAGTGCGTTTTTGTGACTGTTATTTCTGTGTACACAAATGGAATCTATGTTTTTGTCTCTATTTGCGGTAGATCCAGCAACGAAGTTGATTTTTAATGAATATAATGATGCCGCGGAGCTAATAAACAACACTCTGAATCCGCCATGAAAATATTGATATAATTTCTAACGGTGTTTTATGGCGTATGAATATTATATTTAATGTGAGTTATTAGCCACAATAAATCATTTCATTAACGACACCAAGACATATATCTAGTTTATTATACTTATAAGAGAATCAAACAGAAGTTAAGGCCTCTTTTTACGCTGTTTGTTCAAGACTCAAACTGGGTTTCACATGGAACATATTCTGCATTGCGCATGATTACGTCGACATGTTTTATACAAAGATGTCACACGGAAGATTATCTGTGGTTTATTGACTAAGCAATTGCAAGAAGGGGGGGGGGGGGTGGATGACCGAATAGTTATCGTGTCTGCCATTGAGTCAACTGGCGTGGTTTCGATTCCCCGGTTGTACGTGACAAGGAGTGCGGTCGCCTGTCCAACCACATGGTTTTGCTCCGGATCATCCAGTTTCCTCCCACTGCTAACGACCCCTACGTGCAAACGAATTATTGAAATAAAATTGAACCATATGTTAGTCCCGAAATTACATGGTTTGTGTCGAGTGGACGTCTACCCCCCCCCTCTCTCTCTCTCTCTCTCTCTCTCTCTCTCTCTCTCTCTCTCTCTGTCTCCAAAGACAAAATTTTATGAGCGTCTTTACTTACCTAACCTAACGAACCTACCGTGTCACTCGTACATAATAACCAGCATTCGGTAATTTTATGAAATATTAAATAAATATTCCCTAGGATTTTATTACTAAGAACAACACAAGAAAACATATTTTAAAGATATAAAATGTACGTAAAATAAACGTTTTACTGCGTATGAACAACAGTCATAAATGGAATATGTAAGAGTTATCCATATTCAAAAAATAGATATTCATCGGGCTCGATTAATATGGTTATCTCGTTAATATAATCTAAGTTAATATTTTAGAATGTTTTATAGTTAGAAACATACAATATATATCTATATATCTATAAAGCATGGTATGATATATCAGAGCATTTTGAAACTAGTAATACACAATTTCATGAATTGAATAATATATTAGCATAATCTGTTATATCTAGCAATATACAATAAATATTTACTATGAATTAAATGCTATATTAGAACATGTTATATCTAGCAATATGCAATTAGTATTTATAATAAATTAACTGATATATTTTCGAATATGTTATATCTAGAAATATACAATAATATCTACTGTGAATCAAATGATATATCAGAATATGTTATAACAAGCAATATGCAATAAATGTCTACTATAAATTAAATGATATATTTTTATATACCAATACACAACCAATATTTCCTATGAATTAAATTTTAGAACTTTGTATAGCTGTAAATACACAATAATTTCTACTATGAATTAATTTATAAATCACAGCATTTAATAACATTTATATGCATGTATACAATCGATTGAATTAAATACATGTACATGTATCAAAATACTTTATAACTACAATAACTGTTTAGTTTATAAATAATGCTTAAGAATAACAAGTAGATACAGAATCTATACAATATAACACACATATAATACACATATTTCTAAATTTAAAATATACATCTTGAGGATATCTGCTAGAGAAAAGAAAAATGCTTTTGTTGTCGACATTTTTTTGTTTAAGAAATAAAGATTTAACCGATTTGTAATTGTAAATGAACAACCAATTATTTTTCAAAGCAACGGACAATGCAAGAAAACTGCACAACAAAAGACAGACGAAACAAATAACAATTCACAAAGTGTCCCCCTCTAAATCCGAGGGTTAACATGGTGATGTCATAAGTGATATACATTTGGATTATTACTTTAATTAAAAACAGTTTATCTCTTACCGCAACCGACACTGCAAGAAAACTGCGCAACAAAAGACAGACGAAACAAATAACAATTCACAAGGTGCCCCCCACTAAATCCGAAGAGGAATTCACTTTGAATATTATTTTAATTAAAACCAAAAAGCATTTAAATGTTGTAAAGACTAGTGTACAAATCATCTGTAATGCAATCGTATTAATTCATTGGGCTTATTCAAAACTTTAGAAAGGCTGACAGTTTCTTTGATGCAAATAATCAAGTCATGAATAGACAGACCATCTGATATGATTTTCTCACACGAATATTATTCCAGTTAATCTAAATTAATTTAGAGAAAATAAACTAAAGACCAAGCCGTTGAGTAAATAAAATGTGTGAAAGTTATTGTAAAGAATTTGAAAGAAACTGGTCTTAATTTGTCAACAAATCATTGCAGTCTTTTGATAAAGATATTTAAATAGTTGCGAGGGTTATTCAGCCATGGTGCTTGATACCATGTGTCCCGTCACTCACTTGTCTTCAGTTTGTTTGTTTTTTTGATTAAAAGTAATAAATATTCCGATTAATTTCTGAATAGTTCTAACAATATCCAGATTAATTTCTGAATAGCCATTACAATAGTTTTAATAGAGGACAATAAAATATTGTTAGGTTTGATTAGCAATGTAAACAAACCGTTCAGAAGACGGGTCGCCATTATAGTTTCATCCGCCATATTCTTAGATTAGCGAGCTTGTCGGGCATCTCGCCGTGACTTTCCTTAAAAGGCAATCTACTGTTATAAACTTCCATTAACAATTTCTGTCATCGGTGTGGATATTGTCTAATTTAGCGACATTTTATTGTCAGTCTGCTACTGGTCTGATTTAATGATAGGCCTATAATTATTCCGATAAATTGCGTACTTTACTTTTGTTGAAACATTTCTGTTTTTTCCGATGCCATCGGTAGTGGAGTTGTGGTGAGGCTACTTGGTTTTTAAACTATTTTTGAAGAATCATTTTTGTTTTCTCTATAAATCTAAAATTGGACGGGGGGGGGGGACGGATTTGGGTTTGACACACACCTTTTTCTAATCCTTTAAAAAGACTCAGGTTATTTGTTGTAGGTTTGTTCAGGGTCCTCCGATTTCTTGCCATTACTAAAGACCCCTACGCGCAAGCAAGTTATTGAAATAAAAAATTAAAACCATGCGTTAGTTCCGAAATGACCTAGTTTGTGTCGAATTTACGTTAAACCCCATCTCTCTCTCTTCTCTCTCTTGATAACAGTTATCCTTTGAAGAATACATAAAGGTTTCGTTTAGTATTTAATATTTTATATTGTCTTCTAGTTTACTAGGCGCCATCTTTGTATGTCTATGCTATTAATTTTTCATGGTTTAATAATCTGTTCAAACTTTAACATACCGACTTCAACCTTTAATGTAAATAGAGGTCTAAATACTAAATAATACATCGATTTTAACCTTTAAGGTAAATAGAAGTTTGCCCGGGCAAAATTTACCTGATAACACACTGTATGGCGTATGCCCGTCTTCATTAGCCCATAACCTCATTTCATTTCATTTGTAAATCGAAGTCTTCATACTAACAAATAATAAATATTAAAAATTGATATTTTTACACTGCACCCATTCGATCCAAATCTTTCAGTCATGACGCATCACGATATAAAAGCTTCATTTTATTTTTTTTCAAGAAAAGTCAAGATCGTATATTATTTTTCTGAAGCAGGCTGCAGTATTTTAAGTTAACACGTGATAAAGCGGATGCAGTTTTTGCACGAGCTCCACGTTCACATTGTGATCACAGTTACCTTTACTATTAAATATGACGTCATATCCGGTAACGTATTGAAATGAAATAAATATGTAGGGATTATTTGGTTTTGTTAACAGCTGATGTTTATTTCTATTACGATAAATAATTACCATGCACGTATTAATTTGACGTTTTCTTAAGGTGCTGCTCTTGAGTTTTTATTTCTCATCATTTATTTGCTCTTCCTTTATTTTAATTCAAGGTTAGAGCCTTTAAAAATTATTAACTTATTGTGAGGCACTTGTTCGGCCTTAAGGATCTATTTAATTTCAATCATGGCGACAGATAATAATGTGTTTATTGCACCCTGCGCACGCTTAGGGATATTAAACAGGCCAATTGTCTCCTTAAAGGGAAATTATGAAATAAAAATTAGTCCTAGATTTTATTTAGGGGAATATAAGCCATTTTCTATAGTCATTAAAATAAATTTAAAGACCGATACCTGTTGTTCAGTTTTAGAACTATAAATATTTGCGAGGGGTTAAAACTCCGAGATATAACTCGTCGTTAGGGGGTTAATGCTACTTGAAAGACATACAAATTCTACTTTCGTTTTTATTGGTTTTTAACACCCATTGAAATACGCTTCGCGCCTCGATTATTCTACCATTGGGCGGTAAATCGTTTATTGTTTTAACGGAGAAGGGTCGTATGAAATAGTTTGTACATTCTGCATTACGAAAACTGTCTAGTTTGAGAACAGAACTCTGCTCTGAATGGCCGCCATATTCAAACAAAATTGTAATAATACACAAAAAAGAGCAAATAAACATTTTCAATATAGTTTAATGGAAACAGAGTAATTAATACTTCTCAAAATTTTCGAAGTTAACGTTTGGGCTTTCGACTAAAATCGTCGATTTATGAAGCAAAATGTCGGTCAACTAGCTTCGTGCCTGTTCGTAAACGGAGCTAATTATAGACAGACAGCATTACTTTGTAGATCGCGAGACTTCTGTAATCTATTTCGGATTAAAGTTGCGCCTAGATATATATTTTTTATTCAATATTTTGACGTCTTTCACCACCAATTTGCTACGGATGGTTATCCACGCATCTGATAAACAAAACCAGCGATGTTGTACGTTGAATCTGCATAATGTGTTAACGATATCCTAAAAACAGTAACTAGTTAACATCTATTTTTCTATCAGGGGTAATTGTTAAACGTTTTGAGTGAGTACAATCTTCTAGACCTATTATTCGTCGCTAAGTACAAGTGTTTCGATTACCGACTTAATAACTACTCATATAACACATACTGTTGAACATTGAAGACCTGTTAAGCGGGACTACAATAATGTATTTTCAACGCCTCAGTTTGGTTTTTGCGCAATCGGTAGCGGAATGGAATGATACTAAAAGTCTAAAAAGAGAACACCCAAGATGGCGGGAAACATGATGACAGGCACATCACGTGTATCGTTCACTTCATGTATTCGATGAATGTGTGTACAAGCTGGTGAATTACTAAACAAATACAAAGTTATGATATTTAGGTCTCTAACTGGATGGGAATAGAAGATAACACGGACTGTATCTCGACATTAACTTATTTATGACTTTAAACTTGGGTCTACCTCTTCAGCATGCATAACATAATATTACGTTCTTCATAACACACGCTGCATCAAGATTTGGGCCGTGTCTGTGCGCCATTTTTACACTCCCATATATAACATGCTGCCTCAGGATTTGCATTCTTCCAAGTTCTAAATGCACACGTGGGCCTGCTTTTGAAGATATATTTGATGAAAAATTCTTTGAATGCGCTTAATGTTATGAAAGATGTTAATGCTAGAATTAGGGTAATAAATGTAATGGGTTTTACTTCCACCAACCGGGATAATGAAGATGGGTATAGACAAATGATATTTGTCAGTCTCAAATATGGCGCGTAGCTGAACTGGGCTCGCATGTTGATGAATTTGAAGGCGCTGATGTTAAAATTCTTATCTTTTAAAATAATCTTTTGTCTATTTACAGGTCTGGTTTCAAAACAGAAGAACAAAATGGCGAAAACGTCACGCAGCAGAAATGGCTACCGCTAAAAAGAAGCAAGAACAGGCAGAAGATATGGAAGACGCGCCCTCTGACGGTGAAGATGAAAACGCCGATGGGAATAGTTTATGCGGACTGGAAGGATTAGGTCCTTGAATATAATTTCAACCAATCAATGACATTTAATATAAAAACTTCCACAGGGATGATAGTAGCGGAAGTGTGCTGTGTGTTCCCTGCTGACGTCACATCCGCTTCTAAAAAAACGGAAGTTGTAATATTTGGTTGGGGAAGTGTTTAATGACGCTTGACGATAGAACAGATCTCACCAAATAAGTATTTATCATTCGGATGTTAGAGTTCATGTATTCATTGAAATCCCCATTCGTAACTCATCGTTCATTTATGGAGTGAGTGAGTGAACAAATCAGCAACAGTGTTTGCTAAAGTGCCAAGTCGACTTAATTTTATTAGTGCTCTTTTGGCGAGAAGTTAAGTCCTAACAACAGTGTAATGATCATATTTAAATATATACACGTATACGTATGTATGTAGAGTATAAATGAAGATCGAATGACACTTAATACCAAAGTGAAAGTAGAGCAGTTTGTTTATATTAATATTCGTTGAAGAATAACCGGGTTTCTGAATTTAGTCACGTGGAACCTATCATGCCAATTCTCGCCATTTTGTTAAATAGTAAAATATAATACGTATATATATTATTATTATTATTATTATGTACCTAGATTATCATGTACAGTTTGTGTCGGAAGAAAATGGTCTTTGTCCTGTCATCTTTTTTTGTTAATTATAATGATTCTAAATTATCTTCGTTTTCCCCTTTTTTGTTCTTTACATCTCAGTTTTGCAGTAAACCCCGTCCCAAAAGCAACAACAGAATAGGGTCTGATTAAAACAATGATCCTATTTCATTTCGTTTTGGTTATACATCAAAATTTTGTTTTATGAGGTTTTACTGCACTAGGATCTCGAAGAATTGTTGTCATTGGCGTGTTCTGGATGATGTGAGGAATTAGCCAATGAAACGGTCTGTTACGGCGAATTTTGGGGCATTTGAATGACGGAACTGTGGGTAAACCACCAGAAATGTTAAAGCTGATTGATTAATCAATGGCTGACGTCGTAGGGTCAAAAGCCGCTCGTTTAACCCTTAACGCGAACCCCCACTATAACTTGTCAAATCTTAATGTAGTGCAGGCCATCGAAAGTATAAAAAAACGAAACGAAATATAGATCCGTAATTCACTATTCACCATTCCTTGAGTTTTCTTTTGCAAATTGGTAGGCAAGATAATTATCCCCTGGTAGTTGAAATTCGAAGAAAAATAGACGGAACCGACACTACCTGAGCAATATCGCCCCAGCATTAATCTCCACTCAACTTCCGGTACTACATGTATATCTTTCGGGACTATTTTTTCAACAGTTTCCCCTGTGAGCAGGGGCTTTTATCAGGAATTCGGGGGGGGGGGGCACGGTGAAAATCCACAGGCGACCCATTGTCGGTACACTAGACTCAATGACAGATTTTATGACGTGAAGCCCACAAGTTAAGACAACTTCTCCCAACCTCCCGGGACTTGTAACAGTGATAGCGAGAATAAACGCCAAAAAGAGAAATTCACCCATCTGAAGTTATTGTTATTGAGCTACATCCCCATGGACCAAGATTTTGTATTCTTCATTTTATTAAATATCTTTCTTTAGCAAATCCTGGTTTTGGGGCATGTGTCGGTTAGGTCTATTTGATAAGGCCAACTTCAAGTTTGGTCAAAGATCGCGATATGTAAACATGACTAGCCCTAACCCTCACCCTAGACCTAACCCCAATGGTAACCCTTACCCTGACTACGATGTCGCCAACAACCACGTTCCTAACCTTATTTATATACCATCTCAGCGACCTTGACAAAAATTGAGCGGGCCTTGACAAATAACCGACATGGGTCTAGCTTCTTTGTCAAATAATGGTTCTAGCACAGTTGACTGGTAGATTATGAATTTATAGAAGCAAGTGATACATATATGGGAACACCTTTAGCGCTCAATTAATTCGAGAGTCCTCTGTATCCAGGCGGCTACTACAAGCGATGTGACAGGATCTTGTGTATCAGATTATCTCCATGTAAAATATGTTGATATACCGATATGATCCGTGTATTACAAGATATCTAAAACATTTACACGTGATAAGAACATAATAATGCACAGATACATTAAATATTCTAAATATTACAAATAATAAGAGAGGGGGTGGGGGGGAGATATCTAAATCACGCCAGTCGACTCAATGACAGACCTTATAATAGAAAATCAGCCCCCTCCCCCCAGCAACAAAAACAACAAATAGTGATAAAGCAGGAAAATGATTTATAACACATATACATGAAACGCGTTTAATAAATAATAATATCCCCACAAATATGAATTCCTCGAAAGCTGTATAGATTCATGAGTTTAAACATACATTATGCAAGAGCTAAATCTGCAGATTGCAGGTATTTCTTAAAGCCTGAAATATTATCTAAATTATTAATTAAACATTTTAACGTATCAAGACCATAAACAATTCTTGGAATACGTTTTTGTAATGGATGATTTAACGTAATCGAGACGATGGTAATGATGATCGAGACTAACCTAAAATTGAATCGTTAATATCTCGGTTCAGAGTGAAGCAATTTGACTGAAATTTTGTGCTTTGTCTGTGTTCATTATCTATTTTTAACTATTATAGTGAGAACTGCCAGCTCTTTATCTAATCTCCCACAATGTCCCTTGAATGAGACCAATTACTAAAATACCAGTAAATCACTGAATGGGGCTTCCGGTTTGACAATGTCCGCGATACCTAAATTTAAAACCAATCCCAAGCAATAAAATATAGTATTTTATTTTTTATATCGATATAAACTATATTTGTATACTTTAGTTTTCTACTCGAAGAAGTAATCCTCAATTTGTAATTTACGTGAAGTGTCTATAATATAAGATTGCAAATCACAAGATAAATATTATTGCCCTTTGACCTCGATTCTGACAACCGGGTATTGAATTCAGAAATAATAAATTCTTAAGATGTTCGCGGTATTGATAAGCTATCGAAATGCATTCATTGAATATCGTCTAAGATCATCAAAATGTAGCGATAAGCGATATAAAGGTGATTCAATTTGTCACACACAGACGGTAACATTTCAATAGAAGGCCACCATCTTGTATTCTCATACCGCAGTCAATGATAACGTCAAATTT
The DNA here is from genome assembly GCA_963678685.1 of Patella ulyssiponensis. NCBI lineage: Eukaryota > Metazoa > Mollusca > Gastropoda > Patellidae > Patella > Patella ulyssiponensis. The sequence goes on along the minus strand of OY783229.1, from coordinate 15,352,522 downwards.
TGGATTCCCGGCAACGAAACTACACCGAATATTAATTGTTTGTTTTGTTGACTTATTTCCTTCTGTTGGGTATATTTATCATGTATTTCTATTCAGTTAAATCAGCCTGGACGTAATTTATAGCCAACCCGATAATCTTAACTAACACAAATATAGACTTCACTAAAGTCTATTATACGTGGGTCGGGTACACTTAAATACTCACTTATTATACGAAATAAAATGAAACAGGGTTTAACTCCTACGTTTGTACACAAACTGGGTTATTGAGAGAGAAGGGGGAGGTGCCCAGAGAGAGAGAGAGAGAGAGAGAGAGAGAGAGAGCTTGAGGTGATGTATCAAATAATAACGCTAGACTTACACAACAATAGCAATAAAGAGCACCAACTCGGGGTGAAACGAGAATGTTATAAACAACACACTTAACTGGATACTGGGAGAGATAAATAGGGTTTAACGCCCACTCGACACAAGCTATGTCATTTCGGGACTAACATATGGTTCAATTATATTTCAGTAATGCGCTTGCGTGTAGGGGTCTTTAGCAGTGGGAGGATACGTAGGCTAATGCCAGATGATACGAGGGAAATGTTGCCAGGGCAGTGGCGTTTCCGCCTACTCTTCATCCAGTTCCAATTGTCAAGGGTTCTTTAACGTGTGCACAGCTGGACCTGGGTATTTTGTCCTGCACCACTATCAAAGGGAACTTTCTCGGCAAACACAGAGGTCGAATCCCCTGTTTTATTTTCATTCGTGTGAAAAGGATTGAACAACAGTCAAAACGTATAAAAGAAATGTTGTTGATAACATATCGGTGACAAACGTAGTCACGTGGTTGATTTTAACTTATTTAAATACAAAGCCATAATAATGTCATATCGGTACTCTTGAATATCATCACAGGCCTGGGACTGTACAGCGCGGTAGACGCTTACGACTGGCCCCCGGATCCATACACTTGATTTGATATTGTTTATTTTTTGCAAAGTCTCCTTTCTGTCTTGTACGCAGGGTTATCTTGTAGACTTTTGTTTTGCGTGTAGTGCCAAGGGTTATTTAACATGCACACCAATATCTAAGCGCGACCTCGGTTTTCGTCCCATCGGAAGAACTATACATACGCCTTTGTTTGCCAAGCCCTCGATCTTGGAGCACTGACAACGGGGAAACCACGCTGACGAACAGTGGGGCCGAACCCCGGAACCCATGGTTAGCGCCCTATTCACCGGGCCTCCATGTTTCCTAAGTGGCAGTGGGTCTTTTAAAACTAGGCTGTGGTTGGAATGGGCGGGAAGGGGGTGGGGGGGTATAACGTCCAAACGTTCAACCAACACAAAGGGATTAGGGTATGGTGCATTATGTATTCAAATAATTCGCTTGTGCGTGGGGTTCTTTAGCAGACCCGGAGAAAACTAACAAGGTTAGGCAGGGAAAACTCCTCCTCCTCATGAAACCACACACTTCGACTAATATGGCAGACCACCCAACCGCTCTGCAGACGTCGAAAACACAAGCAGAGTAACCAGTCTCACCAGGTCAATGGTTTGATGATTCTGACTACTTCCGGGAATAAATAACATAAATAATTCCAGTTGATTTGCTGGTCGGAAATACTGGTGATAAATACAATCAAGGGGGTGGGGAGGGGGAGATCGATTATCGATGTAAATATTTTATTTATAGTTAATACACATCAAACAACTCGATCAAAAGACATCAATTAGCCATACACGTGTTAATAATCTATCTTCTTTCATATTTAATCTAAATTACGTCTCAATAAATACTTTACCCAGCTTTCTATTCCATTTATATTCCCGCCCAATCGGAAATCTCCTAATTTGATTAATTCCAATGAAGAAATTATATGACCGTTCACGAGAGCAAAATTAATTTGGTCATAAAATGCTCGTTAAACCGAATGAGAAGAATAGGCCACGAATAGCAATGAAGCGAGTAAAAGAAGTTTGATAAAGGCACTAATGATGAAGGATCCAACAAAATGGCTCTTTTCGTTTGAGCATTTGTCAGCAGATTTGTATAAAACCGTTCTAAATGATGATCAATCGGATTTCATTTCATGGCATCCATTGTTAAGTAAGGGGTTGTTCGGAATTCTTCGTCTGTTTAAATGAGATTAGCGTGAAGTGGCCGACGCGTTATTATGTCTTTTGCCCGTCTCTTTCTTGTAGAGTATACAACCCGAACGGCGGAGAGATCTTTATTATGTTTGGGAGTTATCTACCGTAACATGACGTCATTGTTATAAGTAATAAAATGTTAGAAGACTGGTCATTATGGGTTGAGGTGGCACAGTGGCCTAGAGTGTCGAGCGCTTTGAGTGCTAGCTGTGGGTCATGCGCCTACGCTCAATATACTAAAATAATTTAAAAAATATATATAAAAAATTGTCTGCGATATCACCTTCGGCGGAATCGAAGGTTAAACCCAAGAACAACAATAACGGCTGATGCATGACATTATGAAAGATGTGCTTGAGGATAATGACTAAATAAACAGGATCCAAGACAAATATAGAGAAATGGGTTTAACGTCCACTCAAAACAAACCCGGTCATTCTGGAACTAAGACGTGTTTCAATTGTAGGCCTATTTTAATAATTCGCTTTGGCGTGGGTTTTTGTCGCAGCAGGAGAAACCAAGAGAAAATACATCAGATTGGGATGGTGACCTCTGGGCTCGACACCACATCACTTGATTCAATGACAGACCAGATGATCTAAAGCGCAGATGTTAGACCATTCGGTCATCCGACTCACCTTAAACCCTAATTATACTCCTGTAAATAGTGTGGGACCTTAAATTTTAATTTTTGTTTAACTTTTGTTGTTTTCGTTATAAAATTCATATAACTTTCAAAACCCCCGATGGTCATTTTTAATCCCTTTCAATATTGTAGAAGTTAAATCTTCAGAAGGAATATCAGTCGAAATATGATTTAATTCAGATCATTGTTGACAAAGATATAATGTAGGCCTATGACAAATCGCATAACAATTAACAGCTTCTGACCGACTATTTATCACGCCTGCGACACGCAAACGGATGTTTACCAATTTTAAGGGGGGCTTTGATATACACAGACGTTTGTATTGTATGTTTTTTTTTACCAATTTTCAACTCACCAAGTCTAAATAATTGAATTAAACCAAGCTGTTCATAATATCACATCTATTGTATTGAACGTTAAATCTTTAATAAACAACAACAACAGTCCACAAGCGTTACGTAGATCTTGAATCGACGTGGCCCGCTTTAGTAACAAAAAACAACCAAATACATATTAACTTTATTAACTTTTTTTTTTTAATCACCTTTATTTTAAAAAATTAAATCCATTTGATAGATCGTATGTCTTGCATTACGCTTGACGAGAAAGACATGCCCAATATTTTCCCCACTATTGTGTGCAAATATTAAGTGTTCAAAAACAAGCTGGTCATCCATTTTGTTAATGGTCATCAAGAACTCTCCAATCAGCGATAAATTATCTTTCCTGGGGTGTAAATACCTCCCTCGGCACCTCATGTGATCTCCGTAGCTTTAAACGTGTTCGATGGCGCCCTCTGACAGCCAAGGGCAGCAACTCTCAGGAAATATTGGATATGTCAGGACTTATGGGGCCCACGAGAACCGGTTATGTGGTGTATAATTTGTTTTAAGAGGTTTGCAATAAACACGCGATGAAAATTGAACGGGTTTTAGTGTGGCGAATTATATTTTTTTGTCTCAATTCACCAGGGACGTGTTGAGAGCGACCGAGGCTTGCTAGCGCTGTTAACTGCCAAACGGCTAATCAGCTTTCGTTGAGCAATCGCTACAGAAAAATAGCGCGCGATTAATTTCCATGAGGTATCCCGGGCAATTAATAATGATAAATTTAGCTAATAAATCATGCTGTTAAAGAGAAACTATCCACACTAGTGACACACGCTGTAACAGACAAATTATACTCCGAGCTTTCTAACGACGGTTTCTTCTTTCAGTCCGAGAACCAAGATATCTTCGGGTTTTTATCCCCAACTATGACAAATGGCTCCTAGAGGACGATAAGTTGCAGAACGACTGCCATCTTCTTGCATTCAAGCAGCACATTTTATAGATGAAAAGTTGTCTGTTTGTGGCGTTCACAGAGACAGGTTTCAATCGGAATAACCGCGATGATATCACAACAATGGCTGCCGGTCTGTTATTGATAGAACATTTCACTACGTCTCTAGAACTTAACATAAGCGTCTTGACGACTACCTGTCAGCGCAAGAAAGACAGCAAACGGTCAAATCACTTAAGTTCCTTGCCCATCATTTATCTGGCTTGCGAGAACTGGACGGGTCGCTTTTTAACGTAATTTCCAGCGTTTGATTTAACCTCGCCAAGACCCTTTTTGTGTCAATTCGCTATTGATGTCGAGTCCGAATCACAGTTAACGTAATGAAGTGGTTTGAATGGCTGACGTTTGATTACTTGGGCTCTTCTTCTTGTGATAAAGTGGCCACAATTCAACTAATGGACATTTGACAGAATACTTCGGAAACTTTTATCAAAGGCAACTTTCACTTAAGAAATTACGCCATTGAGTATAGATGTAACGCGCAACGCAGGGTGCTTTAGGACTGGAATGGTTGGTCGTAGACGCCCCAAAAAGAAATAACCCCTTCTGTAAACGTGTAATACGTCCGGAAGTGGGTAATTTTAAAAATCATACCGCCTCCTTGGCCAAATGCTATTTAGTAGTGTAGTTGAGGGTGTAATGGGGTTCGAATGTTTGACACACAGGCGAAAAAACATGCATTTGCGGAACTTATTCATTTTAAAGACCAAGGCCCATCTTTAGATAAATCATGTTTAAGCCATACGGATTTCAGGTTCGCTATGGAATTGGCTTTAAAGAACAATATAAGTGTCAGTCATTACCACATATGTGATAGAACTGGTTAAACACATTCCAAATATAATTTTAACACATAGATCATTGCTACGGTAGATGCGCAAGCAAGGTTTCTACAACAGGAAGTGGCGAATATAACGGGAAAACACGAGTTATCCTTCTATAAAACTGACTAAAGGGATATCAGATATACAGGCGAATTTCTGCTCACTAACAATTCCTTCGAAAACCAAAAATTGTTATGTGAGACTGTGAGAGAATATCTGACAATTCTAAACAGAAATTGACTGTCTCTAGAAAAAGAAAAAATATATAAAAAGTCTGTGCATTACCATGTTTTATGAAGTATAGAATGGATAAAACATGTGAATATGCGGACTTTTTTTTATTTTTGTCGTGTTCTCTTATTTATTGAAATTCAATTTCATTTTTGAATTATCAGATATCCTCTCACAGCCTCAGATAAAAACTTTTGATCTTGGAATGAATTGTTACTGAGCAGAAATTCACTCTTCACTTCTGTCAGAAGGAGCCATGGACCCTATACCCTTTAAAATTTGCCATGATCCACAAAGTTATGTTTTCAGTTTTGGTGATGACATGAACAACAGCACAACTTTATCAATAAATAAATCTGCTCTCTTATAATTGGGGGTGAGGGGGATGCTGGCTCGTTAGTCTGGACGGAAGGCCTGACAAGGACAACTGTTTAGTCATTCAGATGAGACAAAAACCCGATGTCCCGTGTATACATTGGCGTGCACGTAAAAGATTGGCAGTTGGGATTCAATATAAGAATAGGCCATAGCGCCGCTGCCCGGGCAAAATTTCCCTCATAGCACACTGCAAGGCGCATGCCCGTCTGCATTAGCCCTGTCGAATCAGAACAGTGGGACGTTAAACCCCATTTCATAGTTGTCTTTTCGGTTTTCTGTGCGTGTAATAAGTTACGCATACACTCTACACTTACTACAATTTATTTCGTTTCGTTTCTTTTCGTGTGAAAGGAGGGCGGGTGGGTGGTTGAGTTGGCAAGCCTCGATATGGATAAGAAGCATCGTTGTCGTTTGGTAGAACGTGCCTATCGTGCTAATGGTTGGTAATTTACTTGGATAGGACGATAACTCTGATTCAATATTACCCTTTAGAGACCCCCAAATTTGTTGCAATCGAATTAAGAATTAATTTCCCTGGACGACCGAATGCTTGAAATGAGAGGTTGGTTTAATAAGTTGGGGGCTGAAGATTAATCGTTAATCGACGGCTGTTGAGCGAGACCAAACTATCAATACCAGTTGTAAATTACACGGTGTTAGTCGACAGAGGTTTCTAGAAGAAAGGGGGGTTGGATGGTCGAATGGTTAGCACGTGCGTGCTGTATCATAAAGCCTGTCATTGAGTCAACTAGCGAGGTTTCGAATCCCCGGTTGTACGTGACAAGACGTAGGGTCGCCTGTCCAGTCTCGTGGGTTTTCTCCGGGTTCTCCGGTTTCCTCAAACTGCTAAAGACCCTACGCGCAAGCGATTTATTAAACCACGTGCTAGTCCCGAAATGACCTAGTTTGCGTCGAGTGGACGTTAAACCCCATCTCTCTTTCTCTCTATTTGTAGAAGAAAATCAAATGAAATGGGATTTAACGTGAGACTGTTCTGTTCCTACCGTGTTAGTTTTAGAAGAAAACGAAATAAAATGAGGTTTAGGGCCATACTATTATGCGCCTGCCATGTTAGGGGTTGGTGAAAAACGAATGTTGTAGAAGAAAATGTGAGAGAGAGAGAGAGAGAGAGAGAGAGAGAGGGAGAAATGGGGTTTAACATCCACTCAACACAACCAGGTCATTTCGGGACTAACATATGGTTTCAATTTTATTTCAATAATTCGCTTGCGCGTGGGGGTCTTTAGCCGTGGGAGGAAACCGGAGTGCCCGGAGGAAACCCACGAGGTTGAGAAGGCGCCACTATCTTCATGCCACATACGCTCACACCAGGGCTCGAAACCACAGCCGCAAGCCAGAGGTGACCGGTCAGCTAGAGGTCCAAGCGCGGCACTCGAGACCACTAGGCCATCCCAACCCCCCAGAAGAAAATGTAATGGAGTGGGGTTTAACTTCCTATTATTCTGCACCGACTAGGATATAAAGACGGGCATACATGCTATAGTGTGCTATGAGGGAATTTTTTCACGGAAAGCGGCGCTATGGCTAGTTCCTTTTGGAACTGTCTTTGAGCGAACGATATTCGCTGACAGTTCCTATCCGGCCTTCTATAACTGCAGTATGAAAATACGGTAACATACCGCTATTCCCCACCCTAGTTCTCAGGCTGTTTTAGAACCCTCACCGTCTATTTGTCACCACAATTCTTTATTTTCCACCAAAAGGAATCCTTTCTCGTTATTTGACACAAATTTATAATAATTCAACTCCATTTTCAAGTAGAATTTAGCGATGAAATAAACATGCGGTTTGCGCATGTCCGGGTCTCGTATGACTTTTCAGTTTAAACGTATTTGGTGTATGTTTTTAATCGCAGAATTCTACTTGAAAATAGTGTTATATCTTTATAAATGCGTGTCAGCTGAGGCAAGAAATGATTCCTTTGGCGAATAAAGTAGAATCAAGGTGAAAAATAGCAGGTAAGGATTCCAAAATAGCCTTAGAACAGAGGTGGAGAAGAACGATATTTTCATACTGCAGTTATAGAAGGCCGGATAGGAATTGTCAGCGAATGTATCGTTCGCTCAAGGACAGTTCCAAAAGAAACTACGCTAAGGCCTAATCCCCATATTTTTCTACAAGTAACATCGTACTATAGGGACCGAGAACTGAGTATGACGTCATCGCAGCCACCTTGAAATTGTGGCGTCACATCGAAATCAATGCGCAAATGTCCAAGGAACAGGCATGTCGATCGTGCATGAATTGGCTGATCCTTTGGCCTTTCTGAGAGCGTACTCACAAAGAAAAAAGAAAATGAGTGGGTTTTGGGGATCAGTTCCTGCTCCAACAATCATGTTAATAAGATTTTAAAAAATTGTGATATTCTTAATTATTCCATTTTGAGTGAAGTCTGTATCGTTACAGGCCCGGACTGTACAGCGCGGTGGATGCTTACGGTTAGCCCCCGAATTTATTCACTTGTTCTGATATGTACGTTTGTTTGTGAAGTCTGTATATTGTGTCGTGTCGGTAGATCTGTCTTGTATATTTGGTTGCGGGTGGTGCAGTCACCCTGCACTTACTATTAAACGTGTGGGCCTATACACGTGGCTTTTGACTACCAGTGGCTTTAAAATAAATAATAAATTGGATATGAAATTGACTCAACACGTAAAGAGTAAGGTCGAGTAATTTAATCAACACTGTTTTTGTTAATGAGTTTTGGTCTAAACATTGGAACGATGATCTATCTGTCCTATCAATGGAGGTTCAAATTTTACAACTTCACAAAACTCGTTTCCCGTGTCGCTTCATTTGCAGACAAACGTATCTGCTATTGAAAGAAACTATTAACTATCAAAATTAATGCAGCGTTGTGTCAAACGACCGGCAAATTGTGATAGTAGCAATAACATAACTAAACGCAGTAAAACTCATTCTCAAAACAGCTGTTAGAAATTCACATTCAAACCTCGTTCAACAAATTACGTCATCAGTATAGAGATCGCGCGACTCAAAGGAAGTACACGTCACGAGTTTTTGTGTACACGAACAACAGTCATAATGGCGGCTTAATTAAGGTGGTTTAATGGTCATTATTTGCCCGTTTAAAACGCATTAAGTGACAGTATTTCGACATCATGTTTATTGTTATTGATATCAATTATCCGCTAATTGTCTCCTAATAACTTTCTTTTATTCACGTGATTGTTTGCACGTGACAGGGTCTCCATTTTGAGTAAAGGACCATTTGTAGATTTTTCAATGCACCTTTTTATCCCGTGTTTGTAATTCCGGGGTCGTAGCTGTCGACGCTGGACAATACTATTAGAATGATGAACGAGCATTTTAAATAGGCTCTGGCAAAGAGATGATCAGTTTCACGGGTCTAATAGTCCTACTTTTGGCCTGATTATAGACTGAATTAAGGAATGGTCTGACGGTTTAATCTACTTATCGAAAGAAAACGTTAAACCAATGATGAATTCACCCACTTACTCTGTCTGTTAAAGCCACTTTTATTCTCATTTTCAGTCTTCTGAGAGAATATCATTTCAACTGCCCTGTCCAATTTAAACCAATTAACACCGGTTGAAGATGCCTGGGTAATCCTGACATAAGAGACAGGATTGTCCATTAATAAAGTTTTATAAACAAAGGAAAGATTTGATGGATTTTATTTTTGCCCAAACCGTAACTTCAAGGAGAATATTCAAGGGTGTGATAATCATCAAAATTTTATAACTTTATTTGAAATAGACAACATACCGATATAGCTCTGACATAATGTTTCTGTATTTGGTCAGCTGGTCATCTCAATGTGTGGAATGATCTTGTATGATGATTTCAACATCCGTAAACTGGCCATTGTTGGTTTTATTTCTCTTCTTTTTATTCTAAAAAGAAATATTTGACCAACGAGTAAAACATTCACAACAATATCGACAAGAGGGGGACAGAAAGAGAGAGAGTTAAGAGGGAGAGAGAGACCCAAACAAGTTCATTTCGGAACTAACATATGGTCAATTTTATTTCAATAATTTGCTTGCTCGAAGGGGTCTTTAGATGTGGTGGGAAACCGGAGGACATGGAGAAAACCCACGCCATTGGACAGGTGACTGTCGTTCAATTTGAACTCTTCACATAATATTTCACCGAACATAATTGATAATAAATTGCATTTTTTTTTATTTTGCAAAATTTGAATTTAAATCAATTTACAGACATTCATATTACATTAATATGTGCTTTTAGAACCATTTTTGTTTTTTCCAAGGTTCTAACAAAATAGAGTTGTACGCCCTTTAGGGTTAGATAGAACCCTGGTGTCTAACATAACTAAAAATAACTCAATCATGTTGAAACTTCAATAAAATACTTTATTCGATCAAAAATACACATTACCTAATGTGTACACAGGACCTCGGTTTGTCGTCCCATCCGAACGATAAGGCGTGTTGTCCCGTGTCAGCCCCCCCCCTCCTCCGTCCTGCATCACTGACAAGGGGTGTGAGGGACTGGAAAATCCCGATGGACTTTCTCGGCTTACACCAGAACCTCCAGGTTAACGAGCAAACGTCTAACCCACTGAGTCACCACAAATTTCTCGAATAATTAAAGGCAATAATGAACGGGAATACTAAAGGACCAGTTCGCCCCCTTTATTATCAGACTTGTAGAAGGTGAAGAGGGGGCGCTGAGTAAAATAAGGACCGTGTTGACTGTCATCTGATTAATGAGGGACCGTGATTAAATGTCGAGCCTTATTGTTAAGTCATACATGTCTTGATTAAATTTCTTAACGAGCCATAAAAAAGTTTCCTCTTGTAATAAAACGGATAAACAATAACCAAGGCTGGGGTCAAAATTACTTTAAGATGAAACCATCTGGTTAACCTAAAACCAAAAAAAAGCCACGCTGTTAAAACCGATATGAAAATATAATACGTTCATTGTCGTCGGAGAGAGGGGGGGGGGGAGAGGGGGGTAACGTTAACACGGCACAAACTTAGATTACCACCACGCTGTTAAGAAAACCCAACATGAACAATATAATACTTTAGAGTTGTCTATCCTCTTCGGAGAGGGGAATGGGGTTTCACGTCCACTCGACACAAAGTAGGCCATTTCGGGACTAAAACATGCTTCAGTTTCATTTCCAAAAGTCGGATGGGACAAAAACCGAGCTCACGTGTACACATTGGCGTGCACGTAAAAGAACCCCCAAAAGTTGGAATTCGAAAAAGAGTAGATTGTCTTCATTAGCCCAGTCAGTGCAGAAAAGTTGGACGTTAAGCCCCATTTCATTTATATTGAGTATACGAGAACGATTGGAAGTAAAGAATTAACCCATTTGGGTCTTTATTTTCCCATATAGAATAGGTATTACTTATTTAAAATTTCTCCCACTTAATACAATATTAAAGACAGCGTTTAAAGGTTGATTGTCATACGAATAGAGATGTACAGAATGGAGTGATTGTTCGGTCTATCACATTAGTCCACCTCAATGAACAGTTTATGTTCACTTTAGGCTATACGGAATAATAGAGTCGTATATAAACTCAGTTATGTCCCCTTAATGTGCCTCGTGCATTGTTATCGGTCACAATTTGTATTTTGTATTCAATCGTGGTTTTGTTCGCGTTAGTTCTGTAACTAACGAACAATCGCTTTATTCAGACGATAACCAATTTATGCCAATAAAAATTCTATTGAATATGAAAAGGTTTTGAATAAATAAAGCGTATTAAGGATTGTATTGAAGGGAGAGAATAATGGTAGTGTTTAGAAATATCGAGTTGTGTTTTATGGGATCGTATGACCAGGTGCTCACTTTTACACTCTTAAATCTAATAAATCACTTTTGGTTTTCAGACCCAGCCAAGTTTTAACACCTAAATCTTTTTCATTCAGAGTTAACAAAAACTCAACGTGATCCTGCATTAGGCAGACTAGAATGTAAGAAATTTAGATTAATTCAAAAAAAAAATCGAAAAAAAAAAAAACAACAACATTACGTAAAAAAATCCAAATTAGAAGAAATCGAGTGTTTAAAATTCGTAAACGGTATCATTTTAAAAGACAATACTTTTAAGAGACTATAGTTCTGAAAGAGTATAGTTTAAAGGACACAGTTATCTAAGAGAGGATAATTTTAAAAGCGTATAATTCTAAAAGCGTATAATTTTAAAAGCGTAAAATTCTAAAGTTTAATTCTAAAATAGTATAATTCTAAAAGAGTATAATTTGAAGGAAATAGTTATCTAAAAGATTTTTATTCTAAAAGATTGTAATTTTAAAAGAGTACAATTTGACGGAAATAGTTATCTAACAGAGTATAATTTTAATAGGGTATAATTCTCCAAGAAAGTAAAATTCTAATCGAGTTTAATTCTAAAATAGTATAATTTGAAGGAAATATTTATCTAAAAGAATATAAGTCTTAAAAAAAAGTTTAATTTCAGAAAACAGTTTAATTCAGAAAGGTTATAATTCCCTAATTCTTTAGTATAATTCTGAAAGGGTATAAATTTGACGGGAATAGTTCTGTAAAAGAGTATAATTTTAAAGAGTATAATTTTAAAGAGTATAATTCTGAAAGGGTATAAATTTGACGGGAATAGTTATCTAAAAAAGAGTTTAATTTTAAAATAGTTTAATGTGAAGGGATTATTTTAAAAGGGTTAATAACATTCTGGTTTCCGGTTGTCGATAATCAAGGGCCTGGCATGGCACGGGATCTTTACGTTCGTATGGGACGACGAATTGAACATGGCATAAGCGAAGCCTTGGCAGTTCTTCCGTCATGTACCGCGACATCCAGGCTTGCGATCCAGCCTACCCCATCCACTCACCCCCGATTATAGATAAGATAAGATTTTATTGTATCATTGCATCCACCAAGGACAGTAAACACAATTTGAACAAAATTTGATCATACGATTATAACATGTGGGGTGATCCTTTATTGGTGTATAATGTGTTATAATGAGTCTATAAGCATCCATCAGTTATAAAGCTAAAACGAAAATTATCCAAACTATTTCTACCGTAAGTATTAGTATAATAAACTATATATTGAACAGGTGTGTTGGTTAAAGGGACAATAACACTCTTGCTGGCTTGGCAGCTCTAGAAAATAAATAATAGTCTTATTCTAAGTACCAGATGTTTATGTGTCCTACCTGTTGCGTAAATTATCCATTACATCATATTTTTCTTGTCCAGAGGGTTCGAAAATATTTTAAAATCCAAGTCACATTTGAAAAGGTTTACGTTAACCTTTTCAAATCATGTAGTTGAATTTTTCCAATTTTTTAAATTAAGTGTGTTACGATGAAATTTGTATCATCAATTTATTTGAATATTGTAAAATAATACAATTTGTTGACCAGAATAAAGATTTGGACATATTATTCAATTACAACAAGAGTGTTATTGGGGCTTTAACAGGTAACTCTGATGCTCTTTCTAGGAGACACTTATATATATATATATGAAGCAACCTGACAAGCAATTATAAGAGAGCAGATGGGTGTATTGGTAAAGTTGTGCCGTTGTTCAAGTCTATAATAATATGGACTAAATAAAGATAAACAGAGGGAGAACAATGGAAGAAAGTTTGTCAGATTTACGATCCACATTCCATTGATGATCCGTTACGTTACTAAGGTATCAGTGGTGGTTATCGTCACGCTCGTCCAGACGCTTGTTAGCTATGTAACCCTCCTTGATACATAAAGCTAAGATACAATACCGGCCCACTATGCTAGTTTTTGAATTTTTCAGAAAATACCAATTTCAATGATGCAATAGCATCAAATCTTTCTGGCTTCAAATCGTATATCTTATAATATTTAAGAGCCAAATCTGTCCATTGCCGGTCTTTTTTTTGGCTTCAAATGTTATATGAACTATCATTTATACATTTATTCATTTATGAAAAGCCTATAATCAACTCGGTAGATCATCGGATTGCCGAGATATAAATGAATTTAAAACCACCGAAATTTTAAAATTTAACTTAAAAAGGATTATCGAGGCTATGTCTACGCTACATCTTCAAACTTCGCCTAGAATAAAGTTCCGGTAATTTGGAATGAAATTATTTCAATGTATACATTTTTTCTTACCGGTATCTATTTCTGAACTACTACAGCAAGAACGGTCAGCTCATTATCTAAATCTTACACGATGCTTAGGGAGGTGGAGGCGAATGGTTAGCACGTGCACGCTGTATCATAAGGTCTATCACTGAGTCAACTGTTGTGGGTTCGATTCCCTCGGTTGTACGTGACAAGGAAAAGGGTCGGTGGACGTTAACACCTCCCTCTCTCTCTCTCTCTCTCTCTCTCTCTCTCTCGCCCGGTCGTTCGTTACTGGGGTTTAACGTCCACTTCCACCTAGGATGATATCGTAGACAATCCCTCTCTCTCTACACGATGCGCCTTGAATATAAAACACACATTTGCTGTTTTTATTGCATGCACATCGTCACTAATTAGTAATGGTTTCTCCATCCTCCAGCTGTGCTTTCGAATTTTGTGAGTTACAATATCTACCAAAATATATACATATTTAAATACACCAGTGGGATACTTTGTACGATATATTACACCATATGAGTTAATTTAAATCGACAAAACGATACTTTAAAAAATGGCGTGGATCTATTCACTAATTACTAAAAGTTGCATTAGGGTCCTAAACTGCTGCAGTCCCGTGTTGCAGAATTTTTCTTAGTACGCATCATTTCTTTTCACGAGGCAAGAGCATCCTAGGTAAGACAAAAAAGAGAAATTCATGCGACACAAAATAGGTCACGTTAGGGCTAAAAATTGTTCATTTCATAAATTCGCTAGCTCGTAAGGATCTTAAAAGTTGGCAGGGTTGGAGTGCTGGGGTGGGGGGTAACTACCCTAGCTGCCCGCATACAACCGCAGGCCCTGCAACCCAAACAACTTGACGCATTGACATGCCTTTTGATGATCTAAAGAACGTAACGTAATCCAGCCACCCCACCCCCCACTTCCAAATACATGCAACAAACGAAATAAAAGCCCGGTTGGTGTTTCTATAGACACAGTTAACCCCGCATATCTTGTATGATAAATAAAAGACTGGTTGGTGTTTCTCTAGTCCTAGTTAATGATACATATCTTGTATGGTAAATAACGGGACAATTAACTCGTTGATCTTTCCCCGTAGTAAATCAATGACCTTTATAAATGTATCAAACAATAGCTTTACTTCTTAATCTCTTGTCCATTGATATCCTCATTGATTTCACTGGTTATATGATTGTCAACATTGGCATGTGCTGGACATATGGCCCGAGTTCACAAAACTTAAGTTTAGAATTTACTCAAATATAGCACTTACAAAACTTTTGTTGTTTTAATGTATCAAATTCATCAATAAAAAACTATATGCAAATTTTTGTGTTTCTGGATCAAAGATATTTCTCATAAACAGTGATTGAAATTAAAGTCAAATAAATTCTTAACTTAAGTCTGAGAATGCTTTGTGAACTTGGGCCTTGGTCTGTCTCTCTAACCATGATAGCGTGGTGATGCTGGTATGGACTCCCTCTAGCGTTGTGGTGCTGGTTCTGATTCACCAAACAGAAGGTGAAATGAAATGAAATGGGGTTTAACGTCCTACTTTTCTGCGCCGACTGGGATAATGAAGACGTACATACGCCATACAGTGTGCTATAAGGGCTATACCGAGGTCCTGTGTTAACATTGGCGTGCAATTAAAAGATGCCTTGGCAGTTGGAATTCGATATAATAATAGGCCATAGCGCCACTGTCCGGCAAAATGTCCCTCATAGCACACTGTATGGCGTATGTACATCTTTATTAGCCCCGTCGGAACAGAACAGTAGGACGTTAAACACCATTTCATTTTATTTCCCCAGCCATATGCAATTTTTTGCCCACGCTCTCAATCTTTCAAACCGCTACTTAATCAAATCATCTTTCCCGGGTAAATTTATAACAAGCAAGATACTTTGGGGTCGGATGGCCGAATGGTTAGCAAGTGCGTGCTGTATCATAAAGCTTGTCATTTAGTCAACTGGCGTGGTTTCGAATCCTCGGTTGTACGTGACAAGGAGTAGGGTCACCTGTCCAACCTCATGGGTTTCTCTGGCCCTCCGGTTTCCTCCCCCTGTTAAAAACCCCTTCGCGGAAGCGAATTATTGAAATAGATTGTTTATAAGGTATTTAGTGATAGGACTAACATTGAAAACGACACGAGGACACTTGTTGAAACGTTGCACGATTAAAGTTGCTAGTGATTGTTATCCATAAAGTTGTGTTTGTGTATTGAAATAGAAATACACCAAATTAAATGTTAGTTCCGAAATAACCTAGTTTGTGACAAGTGCACGTTACAACCGTTTCTCGCCCTCTCACCAGCAAGATGCAAGTAGAAATGTTGTCAAGTGTTAACTGGCTATTTGGCTATTGTAGAAGTATAAATATTAATTAAGTTGCAGTATAATATCCCCAGGGTTGACTTGCTATATTCTGTGTGTCATATCTATCGCTTATTGAACACCAAATTCTCAGTTGCTTATAATTTATGCCCCATTTAACTAATTGTCCCATTAAAAGACTTCCTTTTTGCTATTCTAAGTGATAATTTCATGAATGAAGAACTTGCCTTCTTCGCCTACATTGTTCGTTCCAATTGACGTATGATATACAATGATCTGTTTATTATTGCTACTTAATATAGATAATTAGCATATCGGGTATACAGAGGTGTCATATGATTGCTTGCATGACTTATTTAACCTCTACTTTATTCTTCCGAATGGAGATGACCCGCCACTCTTCTCTCCACAGCAAATTTTAACTTAATGTTATAAAGTGACATTTTTTATACATACAAGAACGTGTTACCGCTTTCATGCCTTTTTCATATATAAATGATCTTAAACATACGTTATGGGAGTTTAGACGAAGAGCTGGCAGTTCTCATTATAATAGTTAAAAAATAGATAAATTGATCCGGTTCTAACCCAGTAAATATCACAGACTAGCGATGACATCGATAGTTGACGGTATTATAAATTAGACATTTGACAAAGACGAAAGCATTCTCGTAACAACGTTATACAGTAATAAAATCAGTATAGCTATAAATTATGTAAGGCGATAGCACATGCACTAAGCAAAATTCAGCTCGAAAATTGGAAATCCATAAAGAAACGCATCACGATATTAGCGAACGGGCGAAAAGTAGAAATTACTAATGACAGTTATAGGCTTCCATAAAAAATGTATTTTCTGTTAATATTATTATGTTCAATTACTAAATGTCTATCAAACACACTAATAAAATTAGTATATCATAAAATTGTATTTTGCGTCAATATGTTCAGAATTAGTAAATGCCCATCAAAGAAGTTATATATAGGCTACAGTAGTGTGTCATGAATCAATTTGATCAAAACAGATATTATTTCGTTTCGTTTTTTAATAGTTCAAAATTGGAAGAGTTGTTACATAACCCGCGATTTGGATGACGTGAGGGATCAGCCAATGGAACGGTCTGTTTTGACGTGAAGTGCATGGAACTGTGGGTAACCCACTAGAAACATCAACACTGATTGGTTAATCAAATGTCTGACGTCACTGTTTCAAAAGCCACTCGTATGACCTTCCACTACAACAGGTCAGATCTTCATCTAATAGAGACCGACAAAAGTATATAAAAACGGAACGAAATATAGACCTGTATTTTAATCCTATTTATCATAAATAAATTATGTCTAGGTGTGAATAATAATGATAGATATCACAACAATACATCACAGGTGTCCAGATCAATTTACAACCAAAAATCATTTCACAGTTCAATACCTGTCTTTCTATAAAGCAATCAAAGACCGGTTCTATTATTATGCTTTAGGTAGGATTGCGTAGCTGAACCTGTTGGGTGTTATCTATTTACGGGTCAGTCGGGGGAGATCAGGTCGGTTTTAGGATGTTAGTTCCCCACGGAAAAAACATCTATTGGGAATTCTGGACAGGGATAAGACTAGTGTTAGGGTTACTTTCCTTTACCACGAACCCTAACTCTTAGTAATGAGTAACTCGCTGTACGAGAGTTTCACACCTCCCGAACATACCTGAAAAAAATAGATCCTCCCAAAGCCAAGGGTCCGCCACCTAGACTTAGACACGTTTTTTAATATAGGATAGGTCAAAACAAATAATGTGATTTATACTCTTATTCCAATAATAAAAAACCTAATCGGTTTATTTGTCCGATTGAGAATCCATTATAATCGTCACGGCTTAATGTCAGCTTGTGTATTTATATCATAAAGGCCCTTTTTTATCGATGCCTGCGTGAATCGACGTCATTTTGTATACATTTCATAGGCTTCGATTTCCATTTAACGGGGTTTATTTATTTGAATATTATGAATAATAGTGCGCCATATTAATAGTGTGTTTTATTCATATTGAACGATGAATATAGTGTGATTGATAGCTATTAATAATAACTGTTATTATGTAGTAGTATCAATGCTCGTGTAAAGAATAATACGTTTTTATTTAGAGAAAGACTACACGAATTTGTATTAAAGGCACGTTTTTAATCATTAAGGGTGTTTTTTGTTGGATACAGACCACCAACTGTGTTCTATAATAGACTTATATCATTGTGGATAGTCCCACGTGCAATAAATGTCCTCTGTATACCGCAAACTATGTAAATGTATTCAAACTAATGTCCATTATACTACGCGTGTCCATTCTGTATTTTGTGTTCTTTGGTGCTGGTGTACCGATATAGAAAATGAAGGGCAGTCGAATCTTTATGAAATGGAATACAGTGGAATCTTTATGCAATAGAATCTTTATGAAATTGAATGCAGTGGAAGCTTTATGAAATAGAATGCAGTAGAATATCTATGACGTGGAATGCAGTGGAATCTTTATGAAATAAAATGCAGCAAAATCTTTATAGAATTTAATGCAGTGGAATGTTTATGAAGTAGTATGCAGTGGAATCTTTATGAAATGGAATGCGGTGGAATCTCTATGTAATGGAATGCAGTGGAATCTTTATGAAATAAAATGCAGTGGAATCTTTATGAAATGAAATGCAGCAGAATCTTCATGAAATGGAATGAAAATCTCGTTCACACAATGCTTCGGTCATTTTCAGACTAACATATCATACCTTTCGCGTCACGTGAGCAATGACCAACTAGCGGTGTTTCTACCTACTCATCTTCGTTTTCCATCTATTGGGAATTCTGGGTGGGGATAAGACTAGTGTTAGGGTTACTTCCCTTTACCACGAACCCTAACTCTTAGTAATGAGTAACTCGTTGTGTCAGCGTTTCACACCTCCCGAACATACCTGAAAAATCTTTATGTTTGTTTTGTTTCATTACTGCTATGCCGTTATCTTAATCTGAAATATTGATGATTGGAACGTTTCGCTTGCTGATCCCCGGATCCATTCACTTAAATCGATATTTGTTGTTTATTTTAAGCAATGTCTGTGTTGTTTGTCTTGGTTTAACTTTATTTCAATAATTAGTTTGAGCGTGGGGGTCTTTAGCAGTGGGAGGAAACCGGGGTACCCGGAGAAAACCCACGAGGTTTGACAGGCGATCCTACTACTTGCCGCGAACAAACGGGGATTCGAAACCACGCCAGTTGACTCAATGACAACTCAATTCGCTGTGAGTTGAAGTTCCTACCACAGTAACGCCGCTGTCTCGGTGAAATATCACTCATACAGAACTTCATGGCCTGCGCACCGTCTTCGTTAGCCTGACTAATACAGAAAGGTAGAACGTTAAATCTCATCTCATTGCATTTTATTTCACCGTGAGCTCATAATTTATTCTGGGTTGTTTTTTTTTTGTCTTTTTTTTTCGATGATACAGAGTATTCTCTATGAGCAGGAACGCCTGTTTCCCGCCATCAGACAAACGTGTATATACCTAATACGGGTTATCTCCCCCATATCAGTAATTAACACGTTGTTAACCCGGGAAAAGAGCAGAAGTTGATTGATGGCGACCATTGCTGCCTTTCTCGAATAAAACGGCCTCTTCTACCACCCGGGGAGAAATCAAAAAAACAAAATTATGATTTTTAAATAACCGAGGCTCGTCTTCAACCGTCCATATAATTCATCGCGAATTCAGGTGAGCCGGTGTCGGTATCATCAAAGGGGTGAAAACTGCAGGTATCATTGGCTTTAAAACTTGGCTCATTAAGTAACGGCGGGGTATCAACATGATCTCCCGTATATTGTATATGGTTAATAAAGCGAGGTGGCGCTGTTAAACGCTTTTAAAACGTGAACAAGACTAATAATAGAACATTTAAACTCCTACTAGCGGCGTCAACATCGTCTGTTTTAATGATACATTATTCCAGAGCTAAATTTGTCAATTGCAGGTCCTTCTGTAGGCCTTAAATGATATATCAATTAGTAATTAGACATAAAGTAACATAACAAAACTAGATTAGAACGGTTCAGCAATTTAATGATTTAATTTTAAAAATGAAGAAGCGGGGCTAAGACTCGAATATACCAGTAAATCCGTTGTTACGATAATAAACAATCAAGGCAAGGCACCGACTGGCCTAATGAAGACGGACATACGCCAAGCGGTGGGCTACGAGTGAAACTGTCGAATTCATACATACGATTACATCATGTGTACCTACTTCAAGAATACACATGATGGCAAATGGCCGCCATTTAAAATACTACGCCCGCCTCTTAGAGACGATAACTTAACTCGCTATAAATTGTAAAAAAATTTACTTCGGCTAGAATTAAAAAACACCTAAGATTAACATAAATGTAATAATAAAAATGTTTTAATAGGAGATTTTAATGTAACCCCTTCAAACTATGCCCGTAATATAGGCGCCATCTTCGACAGTCGAATGAGCATGGAAAATCAAATAAATAGTGTGTGTAAATCATGTTATTATCAACTTCGTAATATTGGCCTAATACGTAAATATATTTCAGACGATGCAACCAAATCTTTAGTGCATGCTCTGGTTACATCTCGTCTTGACAATCTTAACTCTCTTTTAGTTGGTCTTCCTTGTCGTCTATTGCATAAACTACAGAAAGTCCAGAATTCAGCTGCTCGCCTGGTTACCAGAACAAAACTGAACGAACATGTTACACCCATTTTGTACACCTTACACTGGCTGCCAATTATTTATAGAATACGTTTTAAGATTTTACTTCTAACTTTTAAATGTTTAAATAGAATGGCACCTGCGTATTTGTGTGAACTAGTAGAATGGTATTCACCATCACGAAGTCTACGTTCATCAAATGACTATCTCCTCAAACGTCCAACTGCGAGACTATCGACATATGGAGAAAGATCATTCTCGTACCAAGCCCCATTGCTCTGGAATGGACTTCCGATGAATATACGCAGGTGCCACGCCTTATCAACTTTTAAATCACTTCTTAAAACTCACTTATTTGTACAAGCTTTTAAATAGTTTATCTATGTTTTATAATTTATTTTGGAACAATTTTATCCATTATAGTTTTTATTTATATGATTTTATTTCATTTTGTAAGATTTTATACCATTATTGTCAAGCGCATTCGAACACTTTATAGTGGAGTCTGCGCTATATAAATTATGAAAATAATAAATAATAATAATTTGCTAAAAATTTCTAAAAAACAACCTAAATTTATGGAAATGGGGCCAAATCAAATCAGGCAAATTACATCAAATAGTCCATGTTAAACGTATAGCAAAAATTTTAAACTAACGCGAGCACGCGCGTTTCTAGACAACGCCATAGCGGGTCATAGCAACCAGTGAGTTTAAATTGGAAATCCCCAATGACGTAGATATTATAAATTGGAAAGCCGAGTCTGTCTTAAAATAAGTAGTACCGTTAGTAAACAAGATGGAAGCCATCTGCTATCGTGTTTGATCATGGAGTAGGCAAGCACAGGTGTGTCGTATGGAATTCATACTGTCAATGGGTCTTTCATTTTACGCACACGCCCATGTTTTTTCCGTTCAATTCCAACGATTCGACATCGTACCTTGCCTACTCTTTTTCGAATTCTAAATGTCAAGGGGTTTTTCTTTAAGTTTTTACGTGCAATCCTAACGACTTGACACATTTCCTTGCCAGGGTCTACATGTATAATCTTGAAGCCCCGACGAGGCGAAACCATGCACATCGAGATTTCCCCGACAAACACCATGGTCGTACCCAGGCACCCTGGTTAATGAGCTAGTCCCCTTTTTACACGAAACAACTAACGAGACAGCCAAAGGACAAATATGCGGATAGTAAGTAATGGAAGAAAAAGATCCCTTGACAGTTGAAATTCGACATAAGCGTAGCCCTTATAGTGCCGCTGTTTGGGCAAAAATTCCCTCATAGCACACACCATGTCGCATGGCCGTCTTCTTTAGCCCAATCAGACCAAACTTTGACCCAAATTTTGCATTTCTGTCCACATGTGACACGAATTCGCATGAAACATTATCATCTGTAGGCCTACAATGTGTCCTTAATGTTGCGAGTAGGCCTTAGTGCCGCTGTCCGGGCAAAATTTCCCTCATAGTACACTACATGGCGTATGGCCGTCTTCATTAGCCCAATCAGAGCTGAACAGTAAGACGTTAAATCCAATTTCATTTAATTTCTGTCGACATTTCCCATGAAACTTTATAATCTGTACAATGTGTCCTTGAAGTTACAATTACACTTAAAAAATAAATAGATCATAAAACCTGTGTATTTTGTAGTTCAACATTTTTACGATTTTTAACAGATATTGAATCTTTCGCTTGATTACCAGTCAAAAACAAGATGGAGACTAAATCACGTGGAACGAAATAAGAACAAGAGACCACGTGTTTTATATTCTATTTTTTCAAGAGAGCAATAAAACCTGCCATAATTACCTGCCCTTGCCAGATCTCAACTTTTAGAAAACAAAATAGCTTGACAACAAAGAACAATAGACATGGTTGAGCGAGATGAATAAGTACAATTATACACTTCTGTGAATTTTAGTATAATGGTCGGTTTTCGGGGAGGAATTAACTGTATATGGGAAGTATTAAAGAGGCTATTGAACGACAATATGATTAATTTAATATGTTTTAAACCCCCTTTCGTCAAGCGAACACGATGAAGACAAACACGGTTGATTGAGAAGCGTTGACGGAAGTATAGATTGATTGTTTGTATATTATGTAGACTATGAGTTATTAAGTATATCTCATACCTATACTGTGAGTTATTGAGTATATTTCACACCTATAAAACTGGTCAACATGAACTGAAGTG
Organism: Patella ulyssiponensis; assembly: GCA_963678685.1. NCBI lineage: Eukaryota > Metazoa > Mollusca > Gastropoda > Patellidae > Patella > Patella ulyssiponensis. The sequence goes on along the minus strand of OY783229.1, from coordinate 15,329,598 downwards.
TATTTTATATCTATATATCTACATGACAATGGCGGATCCAGGTAGGAACCCTAGCCCCCCCCCCCGCTTCCCCTTTTAGATGCCAGAAATAAAAAATCAATTATTGTTCTGTTTCTGCTAATTTTAAAGGTATGCATTTGAGTTTTTTATTGGTTGGGGTGGGTGTGGCTGATGTAATTGAATAATGGTTCCAAATATGTGCTGGTGTGGTTGCGATCCCCCGATAGGGTCGCCTGTCAAGAACTCGTGGGTTTACCCCAGGTCCTCCGGTTTCCACCAACTGCTAGATCCTACGCTCAAGCGAATTATTGAAATAAAGCTTAACCATGTGCTAGTCCAGAAATAACCTAGTTTCTGGCCTGCCGAGTGGACGTTAAATGTGCGCTCCAAATATGCGCCATAAACCATCTTTGGGTATGACACCCCGTTTTTTCTACATTTTTTCGGAAGACCCCCGGACTCCCACTGACCAAATACCCTGTGACTGCCACTGGTCTAATCCCCTTAATTCCCCTAGTTTAAAGAAAGGTGTTTATGTGGAGTTAATGCCTTTCAACACGCATAATAATATACTTATTGCATCGATTCCCGTAGAAACCTCGTCGCTTGATTTCCACCACATAAACAACACACAATTATTTGAAATACAATATTCTGATGTCTTACTGAGCAATGAGGCGAATGTGTGACGTTTCTGCCACAAAAGTTTTAAGTGGTCCAAAAAGGTGCTAATCAGGACTACCTGGTTAAGGCCACGTGTACATATTCGCATGCACAAAAAAAACCCTTGGTGAAGTGGGTAAGACACTGGCTCGCTAGCATGAAGGTCGCTTGTTCGATACCTGCATTGGCCGAGAAAGTTCATCGGGATTTTCCGACGTGGTTTCCCTTTGTCAGTGATGCAGGACGGGGGCCTGACAAGGACAGCTTTCTAGTCGTTCGGATGGGACGAAAAGGCGAGGTCGCATGTACACATTGACGTGCACGTAAAAGATCCGTTGACAGTTGGATTCGATGTAAGAGTAAGCCATAGTGTCGCTTCCCGGGCAAAATGTCCCTCGGAGAAGAACATTAGGACGTTAAACCCATTGCATTTCATTTCCTTTCAAACGTGTTATTACATCGATTGACTTCATAATGAATTCTGAATTTGCTTCCTTCCAAACATGAACAAAACATGAAGAGATTTAATAGTGTATTATAAACAGAATTTAATTGATTTTAGTTCATGGAGCGGTTAATAATAGAAATTGTCACATTGTGATATTCCCGTAGTTTATTTTGTGTAGCAATTGGTCGTGGTTTATTAACTGTATATGACAGACAGATCCTTTCATTCTCGGTCTAAATTAAATTATATTAAATTATGTGCCAATATCGAATTGCTTATAAAACAGATAGTATGCTATTGTAATAGGATAGAGACCACTGTGTCTATTGTTATTGGATACAGACCACTTATTGATTGTACCACTTTATTAACGAACAAATTAATAATATAAGTGTTCATTCATTTCCTGTAGAAGAGACTCATTTATGTGTTGAAAATCTATGAATAGCTTTTCAAATCAATGAATTATAATAGATATGAAAATGAAGTTTTGAAAAGTGAATGAATAGCGAGTCAGTCCCCCACATGCGCGCTACCTATGACAAGTGGGAACTGGCTTTAAAAAACTCCCCGAGATTCCAACCCGTTCCATTGTAGTCGTCAGTCCAGGGCAAGGAAACATTCCTCCTTGTCATTGATGCAGGACAGCAGACCTGGCGGGGGACAACGTACAGTCGTTGGGATGGGACGATAAACCGGGATCCCGTGTACACATTGGCATGCAAGCAAAAGATTCCTTTGCAGTTGGAATTCGATATAACAATAAGCCGTAGCGCCACTGTCCAGACACAGTAGGACGTTAAACCCCACTTCATTTCATTTCATTTATCAAAAATAAAACTGAAGGTCAAATTAAGGTCAAGGAATCGCTACGCCTACTTTAATATTCTTAATCTAAACAAGACATTATTCTTCTCGAGCACTTTAATTCTTGGTAACTAATCTCAAATAGACTAAAGTCTTGAAATGTCAGGAAGGCAAATTATCTAAATAATGATAAACCGACTCCCGTCGTATTGTATTGACAGTGCAATTAGTTCAGGTCAATCGTTAATATAATACATGGCTTTTGATTGGTTAACAGGTGGCCATATATCAAACCATATCTCACGCTTTATTAAACATTATTGGAGTGTTTCCACTGGTCATTAATCATGTGACGCTATTCTAATGATCACGTGATAATAATAGAACAACGACATTCAATAATGAGAGGAATAGAAATAAAATGGGGCTTAACGTCCTACTGTTCTAGACGGGCATACGCCATACAGTGTGCTATGAGAGATATTTTGCCCGGGCAGCGGCACTATGGCCTACTTTTATCTAAAACTCCAACTTCCATGGGATCTCTAACGTGCACGGAGAGGAATGGAACAGGGGTACATTTTCTTATACATAGAATGTACAAGTTTATATGTTTAACAAACATTTGTTTGCCATGGTGGCTCAGTATGTAAGACTTTGGGTCGCTGAGCTGGAGGCCCAGTATTCGATCCCGGTGTGGCCCGCTAAATGTCGTCCGAATTTAACGGGATGGTTCCTCTTGAGGGCCAGGTGCCAAAGTATAGTCGTTCGGGTGGAACGAAAACCCGAGGTCCCGTGTAAACCCTGGCATGGACGTAAAAGAACCCATGGCTGTTGGAATTCGATATAGGAGTAGGCCATAGCGCCGCTGTCAGGGCAAAATTTCCCTTATAGGACATTGCATGGCGTATGTCCGTCCTCAGTACACCGGTTGGTGCTTTAGCCATGTGAACTACTCAAAGGAGTAGTGGATCAGCCGTGTCGTTCATCAGCGATTTTGCTTAGCACTGTTTGTCGTCGCAAGTCGAGATCAAGCCTTTCGTATCTGGTAATAATAGTAGAATACTTTACTGAACGTTGGGAATGAAATGGGATTTATGATGACCTGGTTATGAAGACAGCAATACGCTATGAAGTGGGCTATGATAGCAAGGATTATTTCACGTGCACGACAACTCGGGTTTTCGTCTAATCCGAACGACTAATTGCTGTTGAACGGTCAAAATGTCTCGCATAGTACCTGGCATTAGCCTACGTATGCCCGCTTTCACACAAGTCCGGAATTCCCCTACCCTAAAGCGAATTATTGAAATAAAATTGAGCCATATATTATGTTAATCCCGAAATTACCTAGTTTGTGCCGATTGGGCGTTAAGCCCCCCCCCCCCCCGTCCACAGTTACAAATAATTACTTACTGGAGCGATGCTTTGGTCCTAGAATAAGGTACCCATCGGAGCCAATCGTGGATTTGTTTTTAAAATTTAAGGGTTTTAAATAAATCAAATGCAAGTTGAAAATGATGTTGCTTAATCATCCCGATGTCAGTGGTGCAGGACGGGGAGCCAGTCATTAGAATATGACGTAATAATGGGGAACGTAAAAGAGGCCTTGACAATTCTGGGAACATTTCTCTCGTAGCCTACTGCATGGTGTATGCCCGCCTTGTGTAGAAAAAAGACGATGGACTCCATTTCATTTCATTTCCTCTGAATGAAGGAAACTAATCAAACACATGTTAACAATAGGAAAGCGGCGATGTTCACATCAAAATGGCTGACTCTCAATTCTGTAATTCATCCCGAAATACAGTCATAGATAAATAAACAGTCCTTACCGCCGGAACTACACGCTCACAAAATGGCGGCTAAAGATGGCGTCACGTCGGCATCATGATATCTTATCAGACGACTTTATCTCGCGCTTCCTCACTTAGAACGTTTACACGTGTTAAAAAGAAACAGAAAACGCGAGGTTTTTTAGTAAAGGAGGAAGCATTGTTGAGTTTTGTTTATATCTTGTCTGGTAAATGTTTGATTTTGTTTAAAGGTGTGAAAGCCATTACGGGTGTCAATTCCCACACAATCATTTTCAATATTTGAAAGATGATGTTTCTACAAGAGATTTTTATAGGTTAATTATTGTCAATGAATTGATGTCTGTAAACATGTATTAGGCACAGGCGCCTGTAATATAGAAAACCGCTTTCAAAAATAACACTGAGGCTAAGTATTACTTTTAAAGTCCTATTACATTCATGGTTGTAAGAGAGGCGTGAGGGCACGATGGTTCAGTGAGGAAGATGTTGGCCTGCTAACCAGAAAGTTTATCTCGATTGCCCGGCAGCTCGCCCCCCCCTCCCCCCTTTGTCAGTGAAGTAGGACGGGGGGCTCTCAAGGGACAACGCATCGTCGTTCGAATGGGGTGTGCCTAAAAGACCCCGTGACATTTGGAATTCGAGATAAGAGTGAGCCTTAGCACCGCTGTCGGGGCAAAATTATCCTCACAGCGAACTGAAAGATGCATGCACGTCTTCATTATCCCAGTCGGAGCAGAACAGTAGGACATTAAACCCCATTTCATTTTTTAAAATTTCATTTCTTAAGCGAGATTATCATACTCAAGAGCAAGTAACTCGTCTGAGACCGACATCTGTGGCAGTGAGGGAGGGGAGTGAACGGGATTGAACGTCCTATTTTTTTTACACCAACCAACCGGACTAATGAAGACGGACATATTCGATACCGGGATTTCCTAGCGTGTTTGCCCCTTGAAAGTAGTACAGATCGGACGAACGAAAATAATGATGATGAAATGGGGTTTACGTGCATGCAGAACTTCGGTTTTACATGCTATCCCAACGACTAGAACATGTTCCTTGTCAAGTCCCCTTTCCCGCATCAATGACAAAGGAGAAACCACGCTTTAATATTCCCGAGAACTTATCTCGGCCAACATCGGGATCCAAGCCAAGACTTGTCCAGTGTTCTTCTACGTGCATATCTCTTCCAAACGACTAGTTACCTATCCCTTAAAAAAGGTCAGGCCGGGTTTTAAAACATATAGATATATGTAAATTGGTAATGTATGGGTAATTATGTGGATGATGACGGTTACTGATGACGTCTTTGTTTATAATAAAACACGTGCCTGTGCACGTTCAGATGAATAACGTGTCTAATCAGGCGGGAAAACATGTTTAAAAGGCCAAAAGATCAGGCCCATTAATTTATTAATCCTAAAACTAATTAACCCCTTATAATTCCTGTCCTCACATCCTTCAGATTTATGACGTCATGCACGTGCGCACGTGAAGTGGCGTGAATTGATCGCGATCTTTGGTGCCTCTGTATAATGAAATTTTATTTGCGCCGAGAATTATTTTCGAGTGATAAAAATGACTCTTCAGTCTTGAAGTCAATCGTTTTCTTTTCATCGTACATAAGATAAATTTCACTATAAATCGGACAACTCTTTTGATCTGTCATCGAGCAATGTAAAAATGTTTCAAGTTTGCGCAATAAGTAAGTTTTGATCAGCACCATTGACAAAAACCACGCCCTCTGTTGACAATCACATGAAACAATTTTAAGTATTTTACCGAAAAGTTTTATTGTTCATTTGAATAATCTGTTGACGTTTTGGAGTAACGCCCCCTCTTTGATTCAACAGCCTGGCATTTAATGGAGTTATAAACCTTTTTTGATTTAATGACTCTCGGAACGCCTTCTATTTCAGCCAAGAACAAACTCGATCAATCGCGCACCTGCTTTGACTTAAGACTCAATGCTTACTAATGATATTATACCTAATAGCAGATGATCTAACAGAACGGTTGGACATATAGGTTCAATAGGTACAAAGAAATAAGAGTCAAGTGGCTATTGTTTGATGATTACTCAAGAGCCGATTGTCCGAGACTAAAGACGAGAGTTACCTATTGTTAGCGGCCATCTTTGATTAAAAGTCATGTGATAATGGTACTAAGAGAATCAATTATCAATGATTGACCAGTATCTATACGACTTTACACGTCTATAATAGCTGATATCGAGTGCAAACACATTATTTAGACGATATTTAGTCTATATTAACCTTTCTGTACTCTCATACATCTCCAACCTACCTCACTAACTAAACAGTTCCGGGTTTGATCTCGGTTTTTCCATGCCGGGTACGGTCCTGGGGGGGGGGGGGTCGGTGTGGTTCCAACTTGTCAGTGGTGCAGGGTAGAGCCCAGCAAAGAAAGGTGTTTTGTCTTTCTGATGGGACGAAAAACCGAGATCCCGGGTACACGTTGGTGTGTACGTTGGAATGCGATGATGAGTAGGTGGAAACGACGGTGTCTGGGTAAAACTTCCCTTGTTCTTCTGTTAGATTCTTCGCCTGTCCAACCTCGTGGGTTTTCTCTGGGTCCTCCGGTTTCATCCTACCGCTGTAGACCCCTGCGCGCAAGTGGATTATTGAAATAAAAATTGAACTATATATTAGTCCCGAAATGACCTGGTTTTTGTCGAGTTGAAATTAAACCCCATACACTGAAAACTGTCACCAAAACATTTCAACGACAATAATTTTCTGGTGATAAGATCTCAGAGCAGAGCCTATTTTAACGTGACATGGAGCTCGTCCGTGCACCGATGAGCGAAAACCGTGCTCTGGGAAATAAAACGACGCACGTGTTCTCAGAAAGTTTCAATCTGGGCAAAAAGGCGCAACAGGTATCACTAAAGATAGGTCAATCATTGTACCAAAGTCATATTTTTGTGAAAATTTGAATCTGGGTTATGATTCGTTGTTTTGTCATTGGAATTAACGTGGCAGAGGGACGCGCTCTCCGAGAAAATGTCCTTAAAAAAGGCCCTGTCCACAAACTTATCGCTATCTTTAAATTAAGTTTGGGGATCTTAATTATGAATTTATTTCAAATACCGAAGAGCAAAAAAAAAAAAAAAAAAAAAAAATGAAAATGAACCTCGTCCGATAAGAGTGAGTGGGGTGTCACCAAGTAGGATGTTATATAGGATAAAACAGATTTAAATAATAGATAAAATACAGATTAGGATAAAATCTATTGCCACAATTAATACAAATTTATATAACTGTACCGACTACAACACTTATATGTTGTTTAAGAGACGTAAAGCATTGAGTAGTTTATTTGAATCAATGTGCGTCCGGCTTTAGAGACGTTACCTATCGAATGGTTTATTGCCTTCCCGTGACACCGAGATCGCTGGCACGTGTATTTAGACTGCTATCTCTGGGTCTTGAATATATGAACACACTTGATCCTTAGCAAACGAAATGAAATGGAGTTTAACGTGCTACTGCTCTGCACATATCTGACTTCCTTGTCACACACAACCGGGGATTCGAAACCACGTCACTTGACTTGCTGATCATATTATTCGGTCACCCAAGCCCACAGGAACGTGCCAAATAAACAATAACTTGTAACAGAATTACATATGACGACGAAGCGCAGAATCTGGATCAAAATTTACTTTTTATTACAATAAAATTTACAGATTTTTACAAACAAAATTAGCTTACAGAGTTTTACAAAAAAAACCATTTAGCCTGCAGTTTTTTTACAATTTGTTTTACAGATATTTTTGCACAGGCTACTCGAGACGTAATCTGTAACATGACAAATGATTGTATTACATTGCATTTATGTTGATTGGGTAATCTGGGTAAAATCATGTAAACAAGCCATCAGACTCGGTAACTATTTAACAATTGACAAGGGGAGATTACTACCAAATCTATCATTAATATAATCAGTCACACAATATATAATGTATGGCTATATAACATCAAGGTGTTGATCCTGGGTCACTTTTGACAGCCAACCTCGCCTTATTTCGTTAGCAACCGAATCCAGAATGATAAATTGATCAAAATGGCGGCCAAATCTCGTCTGCTTGTAACTATGTCGTCTACGCATTTTTATCTCCTTAAAACACCTAGATAATGGCCTTCTAATTTTGATGTCATGTCCCAAATCATTTATTTTAACCGTGTAACATATTTAGTTCAGTGAGTGGGCCTGCATAATATTTGTTTAATGAATGGGCCTGCATAATATTTTTTTTATGGGTGGGCCTACATAATATTTAGTTCGAAGAGTGGGCCTGCCTAATATTTAATTCGACGAGTTGGCCCACACAACATTTTGTTCAATGAGTTGGCCTAAATAGTATTCGTTCGTTGAGTGGGCCTACATAATAATTCGCTCAGTGAGTTGGCCTACATTATATTTCCTTAAATAAGTGGGCCCACATAATATTTTGTTCCATGAGTGGGCTTACATAATATACTATTCAAAAAAAGTAGGGGATATTTGATTTTGGGGGCATAATACTAAAATATGCAAATGACTACGAAAAAAGTCACTATAGAACCTAACAGAAGAAACATTTCCAGTTACATGTGACGCCCAAACGCACCAATAGCTACCGCATGGAATGCAGGTGATGCTTGGGATCATCATGGGGGTCCAACCCAAGATTTGCACGACTCTGACTTTGAATGTTACAGTCATTGTGGCATTGAATTCCAGGGTGGAAACATCAGTTTAATTGTTTTAGTGACCAGAAAACAAATTTTGATATGCGTCGGCTTACCCAAAATGAAAGGTTACGTGCCCTTGGCATGCTACAGATCGGCACAACACAGGCGGTTGTGGCGCGGACGATGAATGTTTCTCAGTCTGTCATAAGCAGGCTATGGTCCAGATACCGTGATACACAATCTGTACAGGACAGACCACGCTCAGGTCGACCAAGGGCGACAACTCAAGCCCAGGATCGATTTATCCGTACCTTGGCCTTGAGAAATCGTGTCATCACAGCAAATCAGATCAGCGCTCGTCTTCAAACAGACACTGGTGTGAGAGTGAGTGGCCAGACGATTCGGAATCGACTGCATAGGGGTCACCTTCGCGCCCGACGTCCTCGCGTGATCCCTTGTTTGAGAGATCATCACATTCAGGCAAGACGTCGTTGGTGTAGGAATCGTCAACACTGGGGTAATCGACGCTGGAGCAATGTGATGTTTTCAGATGAGTCAAGGTTCACTGTTGATTTTTTGGACAGACGTAGGAGGGTGTGGCGTCGTCGAAACGAGCGCTTCCAAGACGTTAACGTCATCAGACATGATCGATTTGGGGGTGGTTCTGTTATGGTGTGGGGAGGCATCACTGTTGCTGGAAGAACAGCTTTACATGTTGTTGCAGGGCGTGTTACAGGCCAGTACTACCGGGACAACACCTTGGCAGTCCATGTTGTGCCGTTCACACGACGTCATGGCCGCCGTTTCATCTTCCAGGATGACAACGCAAGATGTCACAGGTCCAGGATCGTTACAGGTTACCTCCAACAACAGAACGTCACCACATTACCTTGGCCAGCAGTGAGTCCCGACCTCTCCCCCATCGAGCATGTCTGGGACATGCTTGGACAGAGGTTACGTCAACGTCAACACCGTCCTGCCAATGTCCAAGAACTTGCTGCTGCGTTGCAACAGGAATGGGACAATCTGGACCAAAATGACCTTAGACGTCTCATTAAGAGTATGCCACGTCGGATCAATGCTTGTTTGGCAAACAGAGGAGGATTTACCCGTTACTGACTTTGTTGTGATGCTGTGGTAACTTTGCTGTTTGACCCCGGGTATCATTTTACCCTTATAATGGTCAGTCTGTGCCTTACTTAGTCTAACGATCATTTGGAATAAATCGATGAATGTGAACTTCATTTCATTTTGTCATTTGTTTCTTCGCCAGTTTCATTAGGTGACTTTAATAACACTTAAAAATCAAATATCCCCTACTTTTTTTGAATAGTATATTATTTAGTTCAGGCAGTTGATCCACATACCATTTCGTTTCAATGGGTGGGCCTACATATTATTTTATTCAATTAATGGGTGGGCGTACATAATACTTCGTCGAGTGAGTGGGCGAACATAATATTTCTTTCAATGCATGGGCGTACATCACATTTTGTTCAATGAGTGGGTGGGCGTACATACTATTTCATTCAGCGAGTGGGCATACATAGCATTTAGTTCAGTGATCAATGAGTTCAACTGCCACATCTCCATACTGATGTCTGATAAACTGCTTCAATGACATTTAGTCGAAACGCCGCTCGGTAATAAGCAATAACTTTATTCCATGGAATTGTGATCCGTATAGTCCTACTGATTATTGTGGATTTAATGGAGCTAACTCTCTATTCTTTGGCACATAAAAATGGATCGCAAAGTATTTAATAATGTAACATGTCGAGTTAAAAAGAGGGATAAAGAAATAGGGTTTAACGCCCACTATCGTTTCGGGACTAACATATGGTTCAATTTCATTTCAATAATGCGCTTGTGCGTAGGGGTCTTTAGTGGTGGGAGAAAAAGGGAGAACCAGGGCGGGGGTGGGGGCACGAGGTTGGACAGGCGACCTTACTCCTTGTCACGTACAGCCGGAGAATCGAAACCACGCCAGTCGACTCAGTGACAGACTTTACGATACAGCGCGTGCGCGCTAATTATTCTTAGATCGGCTCTAACTTTTCCCCAAATTTTCGTTGGGTAGAACGCTTTCTACCACAAATAGAGCAACATGTGTGAAAACCTCTTTCTCCCAAAAACACGTATGAGGTTCTTCATGAAAAACTTGAGACACACCAGCTGCAAGTAGAGACAAATGAACATGCTATTTTCGGCCCTAAGTTACAGCCTAATTAACCTCTCAACTCTTGTATCCTTCCGCCTCAAAATTATGAATATTCACCAAATCCTGGTAGAAAATGCATATTCAAACCCTTTTCTTCGATTCTACTCCAAAAAGTCGACTAAAGTGGCCATACAAAAGCAGGGAAAAGGGAGAGAAACACTAAAAATAGCCTTGGCCCTTGTTTCGGGTGACGGCCTAAAATATTTGGTGAGTCAAAAGCATACAATACAAGGGAGATAACCACTAAATGTTTTCCCTTTCCAATAGTTTGTCAGTGCCTGAACCCAGGTCCGAGTAATAGGGGATGGGGGCAAGTAGGCTGCAGCCAGGGGCCTCCAAATTACTTCTAAAATGACGAATACATCTATATTGTATCTATCTACCTACAAATTTGTGTAAGACTGCCATGATATAAAATAAAATGGGGTTTAACATCCTACTGTTCTGCTCCTAACCTGGGTTAATGAAAACGAGCATACGCCATTTAGTGTGCTATGGGGAAATTTTGTCCGGGTAGCGGCGCTAGGGACTACTCTTATATCGAATGCCAACTGCTAAGGGATCTTTTACGTGCACGTCATTGTGTACATGAGACTTCTGTTTTTCATCCCATCCGAATGATTAGACAGCTGTCCTTGTCATTATGCTAGTCCCAGGATTAGGGCTGAGGCTAGCCCTGCTTAGATCTCGAGACTGGTGAAATCTGCAGGACGGTCTCCGATCTGGCGTTCTCCGACTACGACGACGTAATCTGGCTGACTGACGCCGTGTTTAAACGTCATACTTATTAACGTCGGCGATTGGTAAAATCAACGGTCATAGGATCATACAAAACAAAACCAGAAGATGGCTTGAAAAAAAAAAGAAACAATGATTTTATTATTAAATGACACATTTTGATAATGTATAACACAATTATTAGATTGTAAGTAAACCATATTATTATATTTACACCTCTCCACTTTTCCAACATAATCCTAATACATGCAGCTCTTTGGGGTCGGTAGGCCTATAATCCTCACGACGTTTGGTGATCATCTCCATAGACGATTCTAAAGAATTCGGCGATGGCTATTTAATTATATGATAGCAAGGGGTTCTTCGAAGTGGATAACTCTAAAATTATAGCTCTATAATCATATCATTACGGCCGTGAGCGCGATCTTTGGACGATATCTAAAACAGGTTTCATGGAGGTTGAACCAAGACTAGGGATGACTATCAAGATTGCAAAACAAATCGTCTTAAACTTGTAGGCTAGTCTGAAATGGCCGACTCTTTCCTGGACATGTTGTTGAAGTCACGGATCAGAAACACTCACTCGATTCGGACTAGGTTCAGTTCGTGTGAAACACGTTTTACAAAACTGTGCAAGCGGGACAAGAACATGATGTCGCAGTACATAATGCCCAGGGGTCAAATGTAATGGTAAATAATGCCCACAGAAGAAAAAGACACAGTACATAATGCCCTCGGAACAAAATGTAACCGTGCATAATGTCCATGCGACAAAATGTCACGGTACATAATGCCCACGCGAAAAAACATTGACGACTTATGGAAATGGTGATTTAAGGGAAGAGTGTACGTTAACATAACAATTTAAATATGATCAGATTATATCACACACAAACACAACATGATTTAACATAACAATTAAAACAAAAAAAACATGGTTGCCATGGTGATATATTAAAATTCGTGGTACTATAATAAAGCCTTCGGTATAGTCATTAGCCCCTCAGTCGTACCAAACCCCCCTACAATTAAAAAGTACCCTAGCATACATGGCAAAGTGGACCAGACCGCGTCCGCGTTCCATTCCCTACCCGTACAACAACCGGAGCCTCCCACCCGGATGAAACCAACCATGGCTGTTACCCAGCAAAGACACTATAGCCAACCCAGCCCTCTTTCCTGTGGCTGGTACAGGCTAGTTTCCTAGGAAACAATTAGTCTACGATATCACCTTAGGTGGAAGTGGACGTTAAACCCCCAGTAACGAACAAAAGTCATTAGCCTTGTCTACGATATTACCTCCGGTGGAAGTGGACGTTAAACTCCAGAAACGAACGAAAAGTCATTAGCCATTTTCGGACAACAAATTTCCCGTGATATATTTAACAATAAAATGTATCCAAATTGATTATTCAAGTTTTAATTAAGATCACAAAATAAAAATATGAACGGAAGATAATATCCCCTTCTTGCAAATATTGTACATGTAGTTTTGCACGGGATTCGCCAATCTTTCAAATGACGATCAGCAAGGACAATTATAGAGACTATGAGGTGTTTGTGGAGGGTTTTTTTCATCAATAAAAAACAATATTGCTATGTTAATGGAGACATATCTCTTGGGATACGGTTATACTTTCCGACTTGGAAATATCTGAGCTCTGGTGGCTGTTTAACCCCATGTGAATAATCATGTTTAAAGTCGGCAAGGGAGACCACTCTTGTTAATGACCCAAAACGGGACTATCGAAACTTAAACCTAAACGCCAAATACAGAATACAGAATACAAATTAGAAATTGAAGTTTAAATCCATAAATTAATTAACATCAATGGCATGCCTAGAAATCTAAAACAGGCATTTAAATACCCGGAGAAAAACAACTGTATCATGAAAGTGATAAACTAAATTTCGGTTAGTAATATTAGCCTCTATAATAATGCATTTTGTTACTCTGGATTGGTGAGAGGGGAGACGAGAGAGAGAGAGAGAGAGAGAGAGAGAGAGAGAGAGAGAGGGGGGACTAACATACGGTTCAATTTTAATTTAATAATTTGTTTGCACGTGAGGAATCCGGAGGACCCAGAGAAAATCCTCGAGGTTGGACAGGCGACCCCACTCCTTGTCACCTACAAGCGGAGAATCGAAGCCAGGTCATTTGACTGGCGTTTTGATCCTACGTGCGCGTGTTGACCATTGGACCACCAAACTTTCCGGCCTGGGGTAGTAATGATATGCGTACAAAGATAAAGGCAAATTCCAGTCTGCCCACATAGAACTATCTACACGTACTTCAAGATTAGATCTCTGCCCTGAATTGCCGCCATATTGAACAAAAGAGCAGCCTTTTGTGTAATGTGATTCTTATCCCTTTAACATCTTTCATATACACACTAAATAAACATTTTCAATTCTATTGATGATACCAGAATAAATACTTCTTGAAATTCAGGAAATATGCTTATTGTATTCGACTAAAATATCCTCCATATTAGAATTAAAATGTCGGTCAACTGGCTTCTGGCCTGTTCACACGTAGAGCAAGACAGCGTTCGTTTCCTATTCGTAAAGCCAAGACGAAAGGCCGTCACTCACGGTAAAAGGGAGACAATTTAATTATTTGTTTGAACAAGTACATTGATATATATTAATACAGGAAACAATGTTCACAACAATAACAGAGATTACATTTTTAAAATAACATTTTATATGAAAGCACCATCTTAATAATGATCATAATATATAAATTAGTGATTTTCAAGAACCCTTTAAAATACATTAGTTATCTCCCTTGAGTTGTAATATTCTAAGTTGGGACTAGTTCAGCTCTGAACGTCGGTCTCATTACGTGAGCGATGATGATCATGTTGTATGTGGCCGGTGGCTTTAACGGATCTCCGCGCCATCACTGGAGTCCGGAATGGGCTGGTATAATAGACTTTCTGGACCGGGTGTGGTGGGTGTGGGCCGGAATTCAGAATCATTGAGGATTCCGAATTTCATCCGAAAATTTCATCGGATTCATCGGTAAATGGTCAAAATTTTCTCAACTAGTCCCTTTTTTTACCCAGTTAAATTCTCTTGACGATACAATGATAATACGTTAATTAATAATATGACGATATGATAATTTCACAGGTTAATGGTTGTAAATTATTTGCCGGTCGGGATATATTATTTGACAGAGATTATAATCAGATATGCCACCAAATCGCATATTTGGGGTTCATTTTTCAAAAATTTCCAGGGGCTGCGCAGTCATTAAAGGGGGCCGCTCCGACACTGGAGCCTGGGCCGGTTTCCGGCCCCTGCAAAAACCGGCCCCTGCTGGTCAATCAAGAATGTTAATTAGGATAACCCATGCTGCGATCAAATTCCCACGTTAGTTATTAGCAACAGGATCTTAGTCATAGATAAGGGTCTACCCCAACCAAATTATATTCCCTTACCTTACGTTTGCCTAATAGGATGGCACACATTAAATTTTAAGGGTCTTTTTTTTTAATATTGGTAGAATGAATTGAAAGCTAACGCACATAGCTGCAACAAAGTGATTTTCTTTTTCAATATTGATAGAATGAAAGGTAATGTACATTGCTGCAATAAAATGGCAGATAATCCAGAAAAAAACAGACAATTTTAAATTCGAAGGGAGATAACAAAATATTTAAAAGGGTTATTATTAAAAACACATACAGGTATTGAACAAGTTAAATGAATATAATTTGTGAGAAATAAAACAATTATTAATTTATACATACAAGTTTCTTTATATATATATATAGGCTATATACACTTTACAATAAGAACAAACATAGACAGGTAAGTTATGATTATAGACATTACATGTAATTACAGGTAAGTGTTATTACCAATATTATTACAGGTAAGTATTATTACCAATATTTCAATATTGTTATAGGTAGTAACATTACCGGTATTATTACAAGTAAGTACAATTACCAGTAGGGGTAAAATTACAGGTAAGTATTATTACCAATATTATTACAGGTAAGTAAAATTACCAGTATTATTACACGTAAGTAAAATTACCAGCATTTTTACAGGTAAGTACAATTACCAGTAATTTTAGGGGTAAAATTGCAGGTAAGTATTATTACCAATATTGTTACAGGTAAGTGAAGTTACCAGTATTATTAGGGAATTACAGGTAAGTTATAATGATAAAATACAGGTATTATTACTTGTATTATTACAGGTAAGTTATAATTAAAGTCAGACGCTACCAGTATTATAACAGGTAAGTAAAATTACCAGTATTATTACTTGTTTTATTACAGGTAAGTTATAATTATAGGTATTATTATATGTATTACAGATAAAATGATTATTATTAGATATTGGTAGTATATAGCCACTGAACAGACACTATTTCTGGTTTTAATTCTTATGAACATTCTCAGGTGTAGATTCAACACACATAACTGATTAATTTATCAGAAACACATAGGCTTTCTTATCTATATTATAATAATTCACTGATCTAGAGAAATGTTAATCAAAACAGTGCAAATTATAGAATAGGTCATTAATGACAGCAATATAGACACCACAGGTCCCTAATGATACACTTTACAGGTCCCTAATGACAGCAATATAGACACCACATATCCTAATGACAGCAATATAGATATTGCAGTATCCAAATGATGTAAATATAGCCACTTTAGTCCCAAATGAAAGCAATATAGACATTACAGGTCCCTAATGGTGGTTATATAGACATCCCAGGTCCCTAACAATACCAATATAGACATCACAGGTCCCTAATGGTGGTTATATAGAGATTCCAGGTCCCTAATGGTAGCAATGTAGATATCACAGGTCCCTAATGGTGGTTATATAGGCATCCCAGGTACCTAATGATAGCAATATAGACATCATAGGTCCCTATTATAGAGTGCAATATAGACATCTAACAAGAATAGTTACAGACCATTGTGATTTGTGTGCCTGGATAAATTTGAGTACATTGATGGTGCGTGGGTGGAGACTTGATTAAAGAGTAAGAAGTAATAAAATTTTATAAAGGCTAACATCCAGCGAGAAACATCATTTAGGTGTCTTGGTGACCCCATCGAGAGAAGTATTGTGGAACATTGGTAAGAAATAGAAAAAGTCGGAGGGAATAGCCACTGTTCTTTGCCAGGGCTACCATCCTGCACCACTAATATGGGGAAATAACTCAAAAATGAAGAACTACATAAAAACCAATGACAAGAGTTGCTATGGCAACTTTAACGCTTTTCTCCTGATGACCATTAACCATGTACAAATCCTACTTTCATGTTTTTTTTCTAGTGTAAGGGAGGCAAATCTGGTTGTGTTATTTATGAGTCAGACCACAGCTTGTTATGTAATAAAGTCTTTTAGCTTATTTCTTGTATTAAAAAGAAAGAGAGAGAAATCTGGTTTATGGACTAACATATGGTTCAATTTTTTTATTTCAATAATTTGCTTGTGCGTAGGGATGTTTAGCAGTGAGAGGTAATCACAGTACAAAGTTGGACCGGCCACCCTTCTCCATGTCATGTAGAAGTTGGCAATCAAACCACCAAGGTGATTAAAGTGAGAATTTCATATTTTCTAAGAAAGTCAAAACATAATAAATTCTATGTCTTTTGCTCAATAGGTTGTCAACTCACTATTATACTATCATAGGCATTATTTCCCACACTGAAAAATCATTCACACGGGTAATAATAACACAATTACCTCCCTTGTTTCCTATTTGCCCAACCATGGAATAGCTATCCTCAAATTTACGAATTTGAAGTTAAAAATGATATTTTTGCCAATTTTTCAAATGGCAATAGTGAATTATAGGATTAATAGGATTATTCTTTAACATGGTAGGACTATTTATAGATGGCATCTATTTTAAGGCTTCATTTCAATACATTTTAAAAATATAATTTAAAAATCTGAAATTCTCGCTTTAATGGCCGGCAAGTTTTACCAGAGATGAACGAAGGGTAAAGTTATCTCTGGGATAGAGATTGATGTTTCCCCTCAGAACATTATAAATATAAGCTGTATTCTACACAAATAAACACACTATATAAATGCCTGGAAATAACGGTTTTAGATATACTGACAAAATGTCAGGCACTAATGAAATAGTAGTTGACATTTCAACTTAATGCCGGATATGTACTAATAATACATGAATCAATAAAAAAGACAAATAGTGTCCGACAAAGCCTGAATCTGTGTCTGACATTGTCTGTGACAGGTGCCTTTTTTCCAGGCTTGGACTATATATATATATATATAATTATAAATGATTACTGAATTAAAAATTTGATTATTATTTTTTTAAATTTTATTTGATTACCAATAATTCAGGTGTGATACTATATTACAAACTCGACAAGAAAGTGAAACCATTAAATATAGCAATTATTGCACAGTTACTAAAATTAAAATAGCACTGGAAATGTCAAAAGATATGAGACTGGCCCTGAATTTTAACCTTGATTAGTATGGTGAAGTGTTACAGTGAAGCCCTTCAATATAATATATAGAGCACCCCTTAAGTCAAACCCTTTAACTGACTATTACACAGTCCTAATAAATAGGGTACTATCCATAACACAGCCCTTAATTCTTTTATATAGGGTACTACACTGTTGTTATAAGAGAGGTTATAAGAGTGTTATAATGAAACCCTTTAGTATAATATACAGGGTACTACCATGTAGCTGTAACACATGTTTTAACAATTTTATAGTTAAACCCTTCAATATAATATATAAGGTACTACATTGTAGCTATAACATGGGTTATAACAATGTTATAGTAAAACCTATAGTAATATATAATAGATTATATCAGTGGACACCAACAACCAGTGTTATAGCAAAGCCCTTTTGTCTAATACATAGCTCTTAATTCTAATATATAGGGTACTAACCACAACACAGCCCTTAATTCTAATATATAGGTACTAGCTATAACCATCCCTTAATTCT
The DNA here is from genome assembly GCA_963678685.1 of Patella ulyssiponensis. Classification (NCBI taxonomy): domain Eukaryota; kingdom Metazoa; phylum Mollusca; class Gastropoda; family Patellidae; genus Patella; species Patella ulyssiponensis. The sequence goes on along the minus strand of OY783229.1, from coordinate 15,311,209 downwards.
AATATATTCTAATATATAGGGTACTCGCCATAACACAGCCCCCAATTCTAATATATAGGGTACTAACCATAACACAGCCCTTAATTCTGATATTGGGCACAAGCTATAACACAGTGTAGTGAAGCCTTTAATTCTTATATAATGTACTAGCTATAACACAGTTTATAACACAGTGTAGAAGCCCTTAATTCTTAAATAGGTACGAGCTATAACATGGGTTATAACAAAAGTGAAGTGAATCCCTTTATTCTAAAATATATGGTACTAGCTATAACACAGGTGTATAACATAGTGTAGTGAAGCCCTTAATTTTCAAATATAGGGTATTAGCTATAACACGGGATATAACACAGTGTAGTGAAGCCCTTAGTTTTAAAATATAGGGTACTAGCTACAACACTGGGCCCTGTTTCACGAAATTTTAACTTAAGATAAAATCCAATTTAGTAGATACTTCAATTTTGATTGGCTAAGCACTAAAATCAATCTCATATTATCCAATCAAATTACTAAAATTGGGATCTTATCTTAGTTAAAATTTCGTGAAATAGGCCCCTGGTTGTTATCATTATAGTGACCCCCCATTGTAAATACAGAAATTCTGGGGCCTTATTCATGAACTCTTAAAGATACACTATGTAAGAGTGAAATCTGCCTATTTTGGCTTCTAATTTTATATACACTATTAATCATTTAGACATTATTAACCCTCTATACTATGAGATGGCTCCGATTTTAAGTAAATTAGAATGCTTCAGCCAATTAATGATTAAATTTAAATATGGAGAATCGAGGCTAAGCCTTGAATAACAAGTACCATTGTCACGATAATAAACAATCAATGTCACATATTGTCAAGTCGCCAAACAGTGATAACTTTGCTCCGAATAAAGTAATTTGAAAGAAATTTTCAATATATTCATTTTGCATTATCTTTTTTTAACTACAATACTCAGAACAGGAAGCTATGTATCTATATCTTACATAACGAATCTTTAAGCTAAATATTTTAAGGATTCAGACTTCATATCGCCGCGAGAGCTAACCATTTGTATCAAGATTTTATTGCTTAGCAAATGAAGAGTCTGAATTCTTTTAGATTTTAGCCAAAGTTTCTGTGAAAAAGGTCCCAGGTCTTTAACGATATGTCCAAAATGATGTCTGCAGTTACTAAACAACAAGATGGCTAATGAGTTAATATTTTGATTGATTGATTAAAGATTATATAAAAACATAAAAATTCAATAAAGATTAAATATTTGATGTTGATTTAAATATCTGAGCAAATTAAACATATTGTTATAAATGAGTATATGTTATCAGTGTGAATTATTTCCTCTATAAGATCAACATATACAGTGTAGTTAGATCCTTTATAAGGTCAACACATACAGTGGAGTTATATCCTCTATAAGGCCAACACATACAGTGAATTTATAACCTCTATAAGGTCAACAGGTCAACACATACAGTGAATTTATAACCTCTATAAGGTCAACAGGTCAACACATACCAGTGCAGTTATATCCACTATATAAGGTCAACACATACCATGGAGTTATATCCTCTATTATTTTTCTTTTACCATTTGGACTGTCCAATGCCCCAGCCCCCTCCCACCAAATAAAACTACTGCGTCCTCTTGTACCTCAAATTACAGTTTTCCATGCAAACATCAAATGATCACAAATTTCAATAGAACCTTGAACAAAATATATTCTGAATCCTGATATCTGTATTTTACATGAGACCCATAATCCTTGGTGACGCAAAAATTGAATCGCAGATTAAAGACATGAGCGTCATTTGTATTTTTTCTACATTTCTCATGGCTTAATACACGCATAAAATGTACTCTGATTGATTATTTGACATTGTTAGATTATTGAAATTTAAATTCATCATAATTTTGTAAATAATGAACAAAACTGAACCATTTTTGGACTGGTATTCCTATTGGAGATTAAACTTTCACAATATTGTAGTTTGCTGAGGATGACATCACATATACGGCTGTTGGTTTTAAAAGGATACATGCAGTAACATGGAGTTTCAAAAGAAAGAAATATTCAACAATGGATATCTTAAACAATGTGAACACTAGTTCGATTGCGTTTGATATAATCTGAAATGTGCATCTTTTTGTAAAATTTACAAAAATCAAAATAAGACTATTTAAATAAGCAGAGTCTTAAACTGACATATATATCAAAGATGCAGAATTTTCATTGGCTGTGAGGTGAGGTAAAACGCTAGAACAACTCTTAGCTCCTGACCAATGAAAAGGCAGAATTCTTAAAATATTCTTAAAGTTTTTGTAAACGAGGACTTTTACAATCAATTTCACTATTTTCACTGCTACTGTCCCTTGTCTTGAAATTATCTTCACATATCTTTGTAACATTCACAAAGTACTGGAACTTTATCAAATTCGTATCCATGGCAACCACAATAAAACATGTCTGCCGTTCCTGATGCATTACTGAGCTGCGGAGTTCAGTGGAGCCTGAAAGCCCTATAAATAGATTATGGCGTGGAAAAAATCACTTTCGATACTCAAACCGACGTTTCACGGAATACTCTCATAGAACTGTCACCTTGCCTTATATGGATATACCTTGTGGTATCAACTTCTGAAATCTTCACTTGGGTACTAGGAATGATGATGTCACCGGCTCCAGGCAAGGGAGATAAATCGGCTTTAGGCATGGGAGCTGAAAAAATAAAGAAAACATAGATTATTAAATTTGTAAGGTGCAACAATATTAGTTTATACAAATATGTCATGGACTCATTAAAGATTGTTAAGCCCGAGTCAATAGTTTCTAATAGCCAATAAACGATTTACAATAATGGAGTGAAACGGGGTTTAACCTCCTTCTTTTCTGCACCAATGAGGCTAACGAAGACCAGCATTCACTAGTCCCTTTGATTTTTAGTTTTTCCAACTCTTAAAAAACCATAGTTAATGCACTAAAAAACCAAACACCATCATGCAAAAATACAAAAGTAAAATACATTTAAAATGCCAAATAAAAAAAATGTTCTGGTTCTCACACAATCCTTAACAAAAATTATCATTATCAGGGTTGCTTGTAGTTGATAACTTAGATTCGTTCAAATTTTTGTATAGAGTTTTTGTCTGTAACCGAGGTAAAACAATTACATGCCATAACTTAAATAAAACAGGGGTGACGCGGCATTACTGAGAAGCAAATTATTTCTTTTATATAGCCTAATAACAACATGAAGGGTTATTTTCTAATGCTCCATATTTGTCTTGTAAAGAAGTTAAATCTTTTGGTATTTGATCAAAATAAAATACTCAATTGTGTGATCTTATTTGTTATTTCTATTAGTGATAAAAGAGAGAAATGGAGTTTCATGTCCACTCCATACAAACTAGGTCATTTCGGGATTAACATATGGTTCAATTTTTTATTTCAATAATTTGCTTGTGAGTAGGGATCCTTAGAAGTGGGTGGAAACTTGAGGCCCTGGAGAAAACCCACAAGGTTGCATAGTCAACTCTACTCCTTGTCACATACAACCAGGAAATCAATAACCGACCTCATGATACAACGCGCACCCACTAACCATTCGGCCATCCCTTCCCCCCATTCATGATAGAAGCTCTATGCAATTACTGTGTCGACAGTATAAAATCGGCTCTCTCTACATGCATGTAATTTTAAATGAAAATAGAGTGTCGCCCTACAAAACCAATCGAAAATATAAATTTTATATTTGACCCAAATCAAAGAGAGAGAGAGAGAAATGTGGTTTGACATCCACTTAACACAAACTAGGTCATTTCAGGAATCTGGTAAACTTTTATATCATTAATTTTCTTGAACGTAGGGGTCTTTAGCGGTGAGATGAAACCAGCAGACCTGGAGAAAATCCACGAGAGTACCATGCCACCAGAGACCAGACTCATTGACAGTCATTATAATCTGAAGTCATTATTATCTCCACCCAAACCTGCCCCGAGTGAAAGACTGTCAAAATTCAAAAGCATCTTTTAAATTTACTTCCTATATCACGATATTAATTGTATCGTAGACTATGAATTGTGATGCGCATCGTATTGTGGCCTGGCGTATCGGCACAGCCCCCTACTATCAACCATATTTTAGTTTTTGCTTTTTTTTGAAAATTCTATCCAATACAATTACAACATATTATTGAGTGAGGTTTAGACTCGGCATCTCTAGTTTTTATCATGCAATTATTAAAGGCCATTGAAACAGTTCATATTTTAGTATGTCTAACATTTAAATCACTAATGTCACAGAAGCATGCTATATTGATTTACAAGTCTGGAAATAAGGCACCTGTCACTGAAAATGTCAGGCACAGATTCAGGCATTGTCAGGCACAAAACCTCTGGTGCCTGCAATTTTGTCTGGCACTGATTTGTCTTTTAAATTGATATTATTAATACATGTCCGGAACTAAGTTGAAAATGTCAGTTAGTATTTCATTAGTGGATGACAATTTGTCAGGTACATCTAAAACCCTTCTTTCCAGGCCTGTTAATTTATCAAATTCAAAAATAACCACCACACAAACAACAAATCAAAATACTAGATAGAAAAAGAACATTGTGTTTAAAGAGACGGATTATAATCCTGACAATTGCACTGAACTGGGCTACGTAAGACGGGCATACGTTATACAAGGTGCAATGAGGGAAATTTTGCCTGGACAAAAGAGCTACAACCTACCCCTGGTTTTTCGTACAATTGTACTTGACAGGCCCTCCATCCTGCAGCCCTTACAAATGTACAAGGAGTACATCTGAGACCTCCTGATTTAAATTTTGTTTCGTTAAAAATAATTGAATTTTTGGAAAACACAATATTCTCTTAAAGTGAAATAACCTCTTTTAAAGGGACATGGTCTCTTTGATTTATCTAAAACTAATTCTACATAATTTCTTATCTTAGACTGTCTTAGGTTTGCTGATTTGTATTGCGGAAAAGGTGGCTTAATCTCTAGACCTAAAATTTCAGGTCTGAAGATATAGCAAAATGTTAGGTTATTTTGGGTCTAAGGTCGACACAAATTAGGTCATTTTGATTCATTTGCTTGCGCATAGGGTTCTTTGGAAGTGGGAGGAAACTGGAAGACCTGGAGAAAACCAACGAGGCAGGACAGATGACCCTACTCCTTGTCACGTACAAGTGGGGAATTAAACACCTTTGATTTTGGGAGAGCCACAGTTAGTAGGTCATTTCGGGACTAACATATGGTCTTAATTCTATTTCAATAATTCGCTTGTGCTTAAGGGCCTTTAGCAGTGGGAGGAAACTAGAGGGTCCAGAGAAAACCCACGAGGCTGGAAGGCGAGCCAACTCCAAATTATTGAATCGACGCACAGCTTGTACACAAATCAAAGAAATCACATGTCTTACTACAAACCAAAAACAGAAAATTAAATAAAGTTAAAGATGAATTATGTAAGAATTAGATAAAGAGCTGACAGTTCTTGCTATAATAGTTAACAAATAGATAATGAAAAGGAAATATAATGAAAATTTACTTTATTCTGAGTATTGTTGGGACTATTGACCATTCATTTTTTCATTAAATAATTAACTGCCAATCATGTTTTAATTAATTGAAAATCTTGAGCCTCTGATGGTCAAGAGAGTTGAATATTGTCTTGTCATGTAAATAAATGTCTAAATAATAGTTTATATAGCATTTAAGGCCTAAAGAAAGACCTGCAATAGGCAGATTTAGCTCTTGCATAATGCATCTTTAAATTAAATAAAATAAAATAAAATTAAATAAAATAAAATGAAAACTCACTGTGAAAAGAAACAAAAACAAAAGAGCACATCACATTACAACACAGTAACAACATCTAGATTGTGATCTGGCCATCTTTATAACAGACGAACTTCTTTCACTGGCCACTAGTTGCTGCTGGGAGGCGGCAACATGACTCGGAGAGATCGTCTCCACATGCTGAGCCTCTTCATGCATTTGTTTAGCACTAAATTTAATCAATTTACAGTTACTATCAACACTGGGAGATAATTCAACACAATTAATTGTTTTTGGTGATTTGAACACGTCTTTGGTGTTTCCGCGATTTACTTTAGTGTTAGTCTCGATATTAGAATTGGGTAAGTTGTCATGACCATTAATAGCAAGTTCATGCGAGTCTTCCAAAGAAATTTGCGATAATGCCGTTTCGACCGACCGTGAGTCCTCGTCTAGAATGTGATTGTTTCTGGAGGACGAAGGCGAAAGTTTGTTATTGTTGGCGACGTCCGAGTCTGAGTTATAATCCTCGGAGGACGAACTGTGATGTCGGTCTCTACTCCGCGGCCACATTAACAGCACTCGTTCCATCTGAACAATTTCTCGAGCGGCATCTTGAAATGATCTTTTCCGCGCGACCGACTTTGGAGTCATGAGGTGATTTGTGTCCTCAATTATTTCATGGAGTTCGAAATCATCCGAATTACGACTTTTGATACTGGCACGAAAACTGAGAGGTAGATGCTCGTGTTTCTCGAAAACCGCATAATCATGAATATTTATGGAATCAATGTCCGATGTCTCCATCTCTTCTCCATTGATGGAGATTGTATTCCTACGTTTCCATTTAAAAGATGAGCTGGTGAAAGATTCGTTCAAATTACCTTGACCTGGTTTTAGCCTTATGTGCAGGTAGACGGGCTGAAAATTAAAACAAAATTCACCATAGAAAATAGCATGATATAGTCAGAGAGAAAGAGAGAGAAAGAGAGAGAGAGAGAGAGAGAGAGGTGGAGCTGGGTGGTAGAGGGACAGAGCGTAAGAGTGAGAGACAGAGAGAGAGGTGGTAGAGAGAGAGGTGGTAGAGAGAGAGGAGAGAGAGAGAGAGTGTGACAAAGGATTAATTAACTTACCTAGACTCTCAATTGAGTGGAATAAATAGAGAGAAATGGGGTTTAACGTCCACTCGACACAAAGTAGGTCATTTCGGGACTAACATATGGTTTAATTTTATTTCAATAATTTGCTTGCGCGTAGGGGTCTTTAGCATTGGGAGGAAATGGAGTACCTGGGGAAAACCCACGAGTATGGAAAGGCGACCCTACTCCTGGCCACGTACAACTGTTGACTCAATGGCAGGCCGTATGATAGAGCACGCGCTAACCATTCAACCACCCAACCCTTGGGGGGAGACCAAAAGGGTTAACTGATGGGGTGGGGACACCTGTTAAGTAGTCAGGAGCTTTCCAATTTGACAAAATTATAATCGCCTGACACAGAATTCAGTCCATTCCTGTCAGTCCAGACTTCAGAAAAATCAAGTGGTGCGAATAGAGTCATGACCTAATTAAACACAGCAATGTTCCAGCTGTTGTGATGTTTCTTTATAATGTTATATCTGACTCATGCATTTCTGAGCAGAATCCCCTTTCCAATCAATTGCCACTATTCATGGGATTGCGAGAGTTCAATTCTGGAACAGTCAATCGCATATCCTCAACAACTTTGTGTAGTGGAAGATGAGGGCATGGTGGGCAGGGCAGGTAATTAGAGATTCTGCACCAGTTTAAAGACACAGAGAGAAAAATGGTATTTTAAGTCCACTCACTACAAATTAGGACTAAACGTTTTAATAATTCACATGTGCTTAGACGTTGGAAGAAACTGGAGGACCATGAGAAAACTAACAAGGTTAGGCAGGCAGCCATATTCTCTGTCATGTACAGTGCACACATTAGAACATTCAACCACCCTCCCACCACTAATTCCCCCCATCCCACAGCCAATTTAAAGAAATATTATTAGTGTAAAAAACAGATGGAGAATAAAAGAAGAAATGAAATTAAATAATTTTGCTTGACATGATGAACAAACCAGGGCATCCACTTCAAAATTTTGTATTAAAGATGCATTATGTAACATTTAGATAAAGAGCTGGACATTCTTTCTATAATAAATGATTCAAAATTAATATATCAAAAATTTAATTGAAATTACTTTAATGTGACTGATGTTATCACTGTTTAAGGTTTTGACATTGTTTGTTTATTACTGTAGCAACATTACATGTACTTGTTATTCCAAGCTCAGCCTCGCTTCTGTGTTTTTAAATTAAATCATTAAATGATGATTGTATTTTCATCTATTTACATCTGGCCAATCCGATGGTCAATAGAGTTGATTATGAGCTTGCCTTGTGAATAAATGTCTAAATAATAATTTATATAACATTTGAAGCCAAAATAAAAACCTTCAATAGGCAGATATCACTCTTACATAATGCATCTTTCACCTAATTCTTTAAAATATTTTGAAATGAGATGAAATGGGGTTTGAAGACGGATATATATTTTGAAATGTTTCACACCCGAAAATTGGAAATTTAACTGTTATTATATTGTTTTTAGTTTAAAAACTAAATATGATTGAAAAACCATGAACCAAACAAACCACTCCAAGAGAGAGAGTTTATAATATCAAGAATACCATAAACACAATCTGATTAAAACACAGATCCTATTTTGTTTCATTTTTTACTTGTCTTTACTACACCAGGATCTGGAAGAGTTGTTATATAATCCGTGTTCTGGTTGATGTGAGGATTAGTCAATGAAACAGTTTGTTACGTCAAGTTTTTGGCGTGAGGTGCGCGGAACATTCTGTAAACCACTAGAAATGAAATGAAATGGGGTTTAACGTCCTACTCTTTTGCACCTAACCTGGGCTAATGCTATGAGGGAAATTTTGCCCGGGCAGCGGTGCTACGGCCTACTCTTCTATTGAATTCCAACTGCCAAGGGGTCTTTTACGTGCACTCCAATGTGTACACAGGACCTCGGTTTTTCATCCCATCTGAACAACTAGGCAGCTGTCCTTGTCAGGCTCTCCTGCATACTGACAAGGGGAAATCACGCCGGAAAATCGAGATGAACTGTCTCGGCCAATGCAGGGATCGAACACCAATAGAAACGTCAGCGCTGATTGATTAATCAATGTCTGATGTCATAGGGTCAAAAGTTGCTCGTACGACTCCTGACACAACCTTCCCTTCCACTACAACCTGTCAGATCTTCATGTAGTGTAGGCCATCGAGAGTATACAAAAATTAAACAAAATATAGATTTGTATTTTAATCGGATTGAAGATTAACATGGGAACATGAGTAGCTCTTACCTTGTGGTCGCCCATACAAATATCTTTACCTAAAATATCATAACATGGTTTCTCTAAATCTTCCTGAAAAAAACCCCACAAAGTATTTTTAATAACGAAATGAAACAAAACATCCTAATGTTGACAAAAATAATGGGCTTATGAGATGGGTTTACGCCACACAGTGTGCTATGAGGGAAATTTTGCCAGGACAGCGACGCTACGGACTACTCTTACATCGAGGCTCTCAAGGAAGCTCTAGATTCAAATGATTGCCACTTGCCCAGGGATTTACCACAATAACAAATTTCTTTATGGGGCTAAATAAATTTAATAAGACACAAACTTGGTCATTTCGGGACCAGCACAGAAATGAAATGGATTTAACGTGCTTCTGTTCTGCTCCGACTGGGCTAATAAAGACGGAGGGACTAGCACATGGTTCAATTTTACTTTAATAATTTTCTTCCGCGCCCGTATTAGGTCTTTAGCAGTGGGAGGAAACTGGAGCCCCCACCCCTTTCAAAATAAATAAATCTTCCCCCTTTATCCTGTGGAATAAATAAATGATAACTTACTGTGAGTATTAAATTTTTGGCACTATTGCTGAACAGTATTCTATCACACCATGATGGACATCTGGTTTTCATGTACGATTTACCATCATTTATGTTTTCACTAAACGGATAACTCGGTGGGAAGCTGAATTCAAATTCTTTTAACTTTTCTTTCAAAGGAATGAGCTCTTTATCATACTGGTGTAACTAAAAAAAAGGAACGAGCCCTTTACTTGTCATTCAGGTGTAACTAAAACAATGAAATGAGCGCTTTATCATACTGGTGTAACTACAGGAATTGAATGAGCTCTTTATCATACTAAAATGAACTTGTTAAAAGAAAGGAATGAGCTCTTTATCACACTGGTGTAAATAAAAGAAGGAAATGAGCCATTTATCATAATGATGTGAACTGAAATTGAGGAATGAGCTCTTTATCATACTGGAGTAACTAAAAGAAAGGAATGAGCTCTTTATCATATTGGTGTAACTAAAATAAAGAATGAGCTTTTTATGACTGTGGTGAAAACAAAACAATGGAATGAGCGCTTTATTATTAATCACTAGACTTACAATCAAGTTGTAAAACAGCAGTGTAATTATAAAAATCTAAATATTTCTTAAATAATATATAGCGAGAAGCCACATTTCATTAAAAACAATATGGTCGTAGTTTTTATATATTTACCCATTTACTGGTGTTGTAGAAGAGATCAGAGTGTTTATCGTGGTAATCAAAACCTTTTGTTTCCACCGTTAATACAACCTGTAAACAAATTATATACAGTTAGGGTATATCTTTATTCAATAGTTCTCCTGTGCAATTGCAAGGGTGTTTACAGTAGAAGAAGTCAAGAAGATACCAAAGAACCTGCAGAAACAAGCATGGGATTTAACCGATGAGTACAGATCTACATGCTGCCATATACCTCTCTACAATCCCTTCCTGATAAAGTTAAGGCATTTAAAGTCTGAATTACAACTTTATCCCATAGTCATAAGAACTTTGTTGTGGTATTTTAAGTATGTAAAAGAGGTTTATTGAGGTATTTAAAGTATTCACAAGAAGTCTATTAAGATATTTAAAGTATTTATAAGATTTTTTTTGTGGTATTTAAAGGTTCACTGTGGTATATAAAGTATTTATAAGAGGTTTATTGAGAGTATTTAAAGTGTTTATAAGAGGTTTATTGTGGTATTTATAACAAGTTTATTGTGGTATTTAAAGTATTTATAACAAGTTTATTGTGATATTGGAAGTATTTATAAAAGGTTTATTGTGGAATTTAAAGTATTTATAAAAAGTTTATTGTGGTATTTAAAGTATTTACATGTATAAGAGGTTTATTAAGGTATTTAAATTTTTCATAGGAAGTTTATTGTATGATAAACATGTAATAATACCTTTCCATTCTCCTGTTCTTTATATACAACTTTAGTTATTTGATCTTTTTTACCCCTGGTTTCACTAGAATCAGTTTTTTCTGTGATGGCCTGAAAATATACAAACACAAATATACACATTATACACATACAATATACAAATACACCAAAATATACAAATACACACATAAACCTACAACATACACAAATATACACAAGAGCCTAAATACATGTATACAAATATACACATAAACCAAAAATATACACATAAACCAAAAATATACACACAAATGTACACATAAACCAAAAATATACACACAAATATACACATAAATGAACAAGAATTATTTGCAGCATACAATTATCATCATTCTTTAGGACATCTTTATAGGATTCCATCCAAATTTGGGAATTGAAAACAAAAGCCAATATTGTAAATAAAGAAACAAATCAGAATACAGTAGTTACCTATGCAAATGTTTTTTTTTTTGTTAACACAAATACCTAAACCTACAAAATACACACACAATTATATACACACAATTATACACATACATTTATACGCATACAATTATACACACCCATACACATCACACACATATTCTAAATGCAAAAGACTATTTGCAGCATATGATTATCATTTGGGAATGGTAATATGAAATAAGTCAATAAACAAATTATTAATAAAGAAAGAAATTAGAATATGTTCAGACAACATGCTACAGTATGCTTTTTATGCCAACATTTTCTTAACCCTGGACACCACCTTCCCGTGCCTCCCGTCTTCCATTAGACCAGGTTAGGTGCAAAAGAGTAGGACGTTAAACCCCATTTCATTTCCCGTGCCTATCTATACTTATATTTGTGACTGTTGTTTGTCTGTCTGTTCAGAATTGGGGGCTACACTAGGGATGCCCAAGGCTGCAATTTGGTGTATAGGGGTAGCTTCGATGGTGATGGCCTACCACTTCTGTTTTCAGAGTTATGCTACTTCAGGTTCATGGCTATACCTGTGCTACGCAAGGTGAACAGTTAGTAACAAATGAAATGAAATGGAGTTTTAACATCCTACTGTTCTGCTCTGACTCGGATAATGAAGACAGACATTTCTAAAAAAAAATAAAATAAGTGCTGTATGATGACCCAGTTATTGGTCCTCACATAATGAAAACATTAGAGCTTACCTTAATTAATAAATGAGAATCTAGACGAAAATTAAAATCACCAAACATGAAAAATGGCACCGTTTCATAATTATCATTTTCAAATCTGAAACAAAATAAAAATTGGTAAGGAAATAGCTTAGCTGTTTTATCAGTGCTTACCATGGCTATAATACCCCTAGAGTTTTTAAAGTCAGAAGAGGGGATGTGTGGAATTCAGATTCAAGATGTTCTGGCATACCCTGCTGCACAGTGAGCTGTGAGGGAAATTTTGCCCCACTATAAAATTAGTATAGAGGGGAAGGAGGGGGGAGAGAAAGCATTAGGATCTTGGAATTCTTATTCGAGACATTCTAGCATACCACGCCTTACATGTAAACCAATCAAAGAAGGCAGACATGCAGTAGGATGTGAGGGACATTTTGCCTGGACAGCGGTGTTACAACCTTCTCTGATTTCCAATTCCAATTGTTAAGGGTACACAGGATTTGTTTTTTGTTTTTGCCCATTCCAAGCAACAAAACTCTGATCTTTGCCATCCTTTCCGCACAATTGACAAGGAGTGATAATGCCAGAGAATCCTGAGGAACCATCTCTGCCAACATCGGAATCGAAATCCAGTATCTCCTAGCTAGTAAGCCAGTGCCTTACTCATTCAGCCACTGCGGCTCCAGAATAAAAATAAGATCTCACCTCTGTAACGTGTGTAATAATGCTTGCTGCCGATTTTCGCTATACAACGATGGACTCTGAAAAAAAAAACAAAATTAACAGAATAGTATAAAAGAATGGAATGAAATGGGGTTTAACGTCCTATTTGTTCTTCACTGTCTGAGCTAATAAAGACGGAAATTTTGCCTGACTGCAGCCCTACAGCCTAGTCTTATATTGATTTCCATGTGTCAAGGATTCTTTTACGTGTACACCAAAAAACCCAGATAAACTTTCTCCGTCAACACAGGGATCAAACACAGGGATCAAACACGTAGTATGTTAGTAAGAGAAATGGAGGAAACTGGTTATAGTAATTATTAGTTTCAGGGGTAGATTTATGGATGATCAGAAGGGTGTCACACTGCAAAAGGCTTTACAGAAAGAATCTGACCACCTGCTTAAACTCCTTTTAAAGACCAATGTACAAGACTGATTTATTGAAATATAATGGTATCATATGCAAGTCCGAAATGTGCTTAGTGTATGTTTAATTAAGTCTCTCTCTCCCTCTGTCTCTCTCTCTCTCTCTGTCTCTCTCTCTCTCTCTCTCTCTCTCCAACCTTCCACTCCATCCACCCCTTCTCTCTCTTTCCATACTCTCTCCCCACTCTCAGTCTCCCCCATCTCTCACTCCATCAACCCAGCTCTCTCTCTCCATTTCCTCTCTTCTCTCTTCAATGTACTAGAATTAGGGTTTTTAAGTGCGCTTCCATCAGAACCTAACTTTTTTTCTTTCTTTTTTTTTTTAATCAGTCTAATAAAGCAGTTATTTGGCCTCGAGGGCAGGTAATCTAACATAAAGCATAAATATGCAAAAATATGTTTGTCAGAAAAAAATCTTCCAATAAAATAAAATATACATCAGTCATCCACCTATTTGATAGTCAGAAAACAAAGGTCCACATGACAGCAATAAAAACATAAACCACGTGAAAACAATGTCAATCTGTTTCACTGTAGTAGTATTTTTGTTTTGCATTTGTAACTTTTAGTTTCAACATAGATCTATTAATTTAATTCACTTTTCTGCCCTGATCAAGTAATCACCCAATTGAACAGACGATCCTACTCCTTGTCACGTACAAGATTGGGATCGCAACCATGGTAGACATTATGATCTAAAGCATACCTAACAAAATTATAAATTGATTCTAAAGATTACATTATATGACATAGTGGATTGTCAGAGCATTAAACAATGAAAAAGCTTATCTCAGACCCTGCTTTCGTGGAAAGGCGGGGGACAAACCCTTGCTTTCGTGGAAAGGCAGGAAGACAAAACCCAATTTTCACAAACAAATTTGTAGGGGCCTCATTCATGAATACTTAAAGCTAAACTCTGATTACAAAACTACAGAAATAATTGAATAAAAAAAAGGTAACGCCCAAAACAACCATTTCTTGAACTAACATGGCGATCACTTTGGGCAGACAAACACACAGTCATGGCCACGGCCACTTCCAGTGTGTACTGTGTCAAGCGAGATGTCCACATCCAGTTACCTAGTCTAAACTACCAATTCACAATTGGCTCCTGAATGATTGAAGTTCTGTAGTTTTGTAATCAGAGTTCAGCTTTAAACTAAAATATTTTCATTGACTGAGAGTTAAAATCCTAATACAATTGTTACCTTTAAACCAATACAATGGCAACATTCTTAAAATCTTTTAGCTTATGATTATTTGAATAAAGCCCTTGGTGTCTAAACAGCTCTAAACTGATATATTTGCAAAAATTGATTTTCAATTATTTTCAGTCTGCTTTGAGATAGAGAAAGAGGGAGAAATGGGGTTTAACATCCACTTGACACAAACCACAAGATTGGACAGGCAACCCTACTCCTTGTCAGATACAACCATTCAGCCATCCAACCCCTCGGCTCTGAGATAGATAATCATGAAAACAAATTTTAAAACTGGGTGTGTTGTGTAGAAGATAAATATACTTACAGATTGCATTGCTACAATATTTGAGGCATCGTGAAACAGATGAATGTTGATTAAATCAAACACACTGAAATAGATAAACATGTCCGGTGCTGGAAATTAAATATAAAAATAGTCAGATAGCCCACTAATCACAAACATTATTCAGAACACCATATGCTACATATGGTGTTGCAAGTACAATAAAGGTGGAGAGAGAGCGCGAGAGAGAGAGAGAGGGGGGGGGGATAACGTCCACTCCACACATATTATGTCATTTAGGGGTCAACATATTGTTCAATTTTATTTCAATAATTTGCTTGTGCGTTTGGGTTCTTTAGCAGTGGAAGGAAACTGAGTAACCTGGAAAAAACCCCACGAGGTTGAACAGGTGAATTAAAACCATGCCTGTTGACTCAATGACAAACTTTGATAAAACGCATGGCCATGCAAACCTCACGCTGACAGTAAAGAACTAAGGCAGTAGTAGTAGGCTAATCAGAATTGGTCTGCCATATCACAGTACATAAAGCGTGGTGATTGCGGAAAGATAGAACAATCCTCTCCATTCATCATCAATATTTCAGGAAACTATTTCATTGTATTATACAATTTTATTCCTAATTATTGATACTCCATCTCGTTATTATTACTAGTAAAATGATATACTTACCAATTATTGATACTCCATCTGGTTCTAATAAAACCCTTCCGTGACCATTTAAACTAGAAATATATAAAAACCAATAATCAATACACATCACTTGTGTGGAATATATTACAATTCTAATAGCAGTAAGTCTGTTTAAACCAGGCAGTTAGAATAGAGGTCCTTGACTATTCACTTACGAGACCCATCCCCATTCCCCCACCTTCATGACCAGAGGAAGAGCCCTCCCCATTCCTCACCCCCACAACTAGAGGAAGATGAAAGTTAGCAAAATGGAGGATGATGAGGGATGTATAAGAGAAAGAGAGAGGGGGGATATATATATCGTAGTCCATTCGACACAAACTAGGTCATTTGGGACTAACACATGTTTCAATTCTATTTCAACAATTCGCTTGCGCGTAGGAATCTTCAGTAGTGGGAGAAAACCCCACTAGGTTGGATCAGGTGACCCTTCTCCTTGCCACGGACAACTGGGGAATCGAAACCACACGTGTTGACTCAATGACAGACCTTGTCCTATCCACTGCTATAAAGACCCTACACACAATGAATTAATGACATTCAAAATTGAACCATATGTTAGTCCCAAGATGACTGAGTAAATGTAGAATGGACGTTAATTCCCTCCCTAAACTGGCTGAATCCAATCCAGCAGATTATCCACATATACATGCTGATATGTTAAATAATCAATTCGAGTACAAATGAGATATTGTCACCAAAAAATCCAAATTAGATATTGTCTCCAAAAAATCCAAATTAAATATAATAAAAAGTCTGAAAAAACCCTAACTTAAATATTGTTCTTAAAAAAATCCAAATTAGATATTGTCCAAAAAAAATACAAATTAGATATTGTCCAAAAGAGTACAAATTAGAGTCTCCCCCCCCCTCCAAAAAAATACAAATTAGAGTCTCCCCCTCCAATAAAATAAAAATAAGATATAGTCAAAAAAAAATACAAAGGAGAATCAGTGGCTTTAAAGTAATATAAACAAAGTAAATCAACAAACCAAACTTAATTAAATCAATGTTCTTATTGTTTTTACTCAAATTTACCCATTCGTACCAAAAATTTCCCTATTGATCTTTAATTAATGATGTTTGCATAACCTGATGAGAGTCATCAAATACATTTTTATTCTAATGACAAGGACACAAAACAAAATGTCAAAAGTGTAATGAGAATTTTTCTGCTGCCTCGCTACAATGAAACTGAACCAAGATCAACTCTTCTTACTTCATATGGCAGGTGTCGCACCAGGCAGGGTAAGCTAACGCTTTCAGACACCTGTTACCACTGTTTGTCATGTATTTTGTACAAAGTGAACAGTCCATTTGCTGATTACACTATTTTGCCAATATCGGTTTTTTTTTTTAGGACTTTGAATTTTTTTCTAATGATTTGGAATGTTCATATTTGGTTTTATTTCATTTAATCCTTTAGCACTTAGTACATGTAATTATTATCTACCCTGATTCTATAAACAATTTTGAAATGGGGTTTAATGTCCTACTGTTCTGCTCTGACTGGGCAACTGAAGACAGGCATGTCATACAATGTGCTTTGAGGGAAATTTTGCCCAGACAGAGGCACTGTGGCCTACTCTTACATGAATTCCAACTGAAAAAGGTTGTTTTATGTGCAAGGTCATGTGTATACGTTGACTATATGTTGTCCCTTTCCATGTCCTACATCCTGACAAGTGGGAAAGGTGCTGGAGGAAGCAGTAGTTTCCACAGATTTTTGGCGGTCCAAATATTTTAGGTGGTCAAAGTACTTAGGGTTAATACTGTTGGGTGTGCAATGTGAGATCATAAATACAGATGAAAGAGTAGTGGCGTCCATAATTACTACCAATTCTAAGGTTCGTCCCGGTAAAAAGATATTCTAACAAAACGTACCTCTGGAAAGAAATGTTGGGGAAACTTGGCTTTTTCTTTGATAGGAATATTTTCTATATTACCCGATAAAACCTGGAATATAATAAAAACATATAATACAAAAACTTTGATTATTTACAGAAGGATCCGTATTCAACAAAATGAAATGAAATGGGGTTTAACGTCCTACTCTTCTGCGCCTGACCTGGGCTAATGGAAGACTGGCATACACCATACAGTGTGCTATGAGGGAAATTTTGCCCGGGCAGCGGCGCTATGGCCAACTCTTACATCGAATTCCATCTGTCAAGGGATCTTTTACGTGCACGCCAATGTGTACACAGGACCTCAGTTTTTTTTGTCCAATCAGAACGACTAGACTTCCAAGCTAGCGAGCCAAGGTCTTACCCACTCAGTATCAACAGCCACAGTGAAATAAGCGATGGGCGATGTTTTGTTAATTAATGTTACCAAAATTATTCCTAAAATATCAAGTACAAGTTTGGATATTAACCTTTTTGCACCAAAGGAATTTATTTTTCTTTTCTTTGCCGTTTTGATAAAGAAATAACCACTCCAGTCTTTTTTAAATATATGCCTTCACAAACAGCAGCCAAGTGCTTTTTTTTGTGTTTTAAAATTAATTTTTTTCTACCCAAGAAATAGGAAGTAGTATTTTTAACAAGTGTTCGCGAGAACAAAAAACTTTGATTGTTGTAGCCTGAAAAGATGGGAATTGAATCTTAAGTTGAATTTGTAATTTAAAAAAGATAAAAAAAGAGAATTGAACCTACCTCTCTTCCTTCTACAGGTACAAATTTACAATCTGAAATATAGAAATAAAACAGTCTAAACTTGGACTTCACCACATTAAAGATAGGTTGCCATAGCCAATGAAATATGTGACCCTCCCAGCAGCTAAGTAGTCTACAATGGGTGTTGCATATTAATATTTTGGGAGGTGGGGCAAATAAACAAGTTTTAAAAAATCAAAGTCGCGACCTGCTTTGAACAGGCTTTTTATTTCAAACTGGTTGGCCGTCTAAATGGCCGACTCCACTTTGCTTTGGACATGAGCAGTACGCAATAAGTTACATTCATGGGATGATGGCAACGCTATGCAGTGCCAGTGTTATGGAAAGTGTGCGAGAACTAAACAAAGAATATGAAGCTAACCATGCGTAGTTAACCTCAGACTGAAGAGGTTAGAATACTTAAGCTGGTTTGGCTTATAGTACGTCTGAACACAACATGATCCTGTCTTAAAAACCCCGGCTATTTTGAACTGGTTTAAAAATAAGTGTCTGAACGGTATCCTATATAAGATTGTGGGGACAGGGGGAATTGCTGGGCATCCCCGATCGAGGGAATTGCTGGGCATCCCCCATCCCCACTTTAATAAGTTTAATTTAATACCACAGATGGCAACAAAACAAATAGCTTTTGGTAACAATAACATGATAAATAATAACTAGGTAATCTAAAATACATTAGGGACAGTGTTATTATCTAATTACAAACACAGACACATACATTTATATTTTACTGTCCGAGATAAGAAATGTTGAATAAAGAAAAACTCAAACGAACAAACACTGCTTTTAATAAAATTATCTCATGAAATTTAATACAATTGAAAGTGTATCCAGATATCTATGCTTGTTTATTTAATATCAGTAATTTAATATATTTTATTTTTATCAACTTGCATGTATATAGTGTTTCTAAATTAACTTGGCATTTAAAGATGCACTTAAACATACATTACGCAAGTGCTAAATCTGCCTATTGCAAGTCTTTCTTTTGGTCTGAAATGTGCTCTAAATCATAAATTAGACAATAATTAACTGATCCAGGCCATAATCAACTCTCGATGGCATCATATTTCTCCAATATCAAATAGATTAGAACGGTTCAGCTATATCTTCGAACAACCAGTACAGTGGTGGAAATTATTGCACACATCTTATCAAACCTTCAAAGAATATAATATCTTTGCTCACAATAGTGTAACTTGAACGAAATATTCGAACTATTCAGTTTACATTATCTTTTTCCAAACTATTATAGCATGAATGGCTAGCCTTGTATCTAAATCTTGCATAATGTATCTTTAAGGGGCGTATGGCTCTCATCTTTTTAACATTGATAAAGATGAAAATGGTTCTAAAAGCACATATTAATGTAATATGAATGAAATGAAATGGGGTTTAACATCCTATGTTCTGCTCCAAAAATGGGCTAATGAACTCGAGCATACTCCATACACAGTGCTATGAGGGAAATTCAGCCCCAGACAGCGGCACTACGGCCTACTCTTACATGTATATCAATTTCCTACTGCAAGAGATCTTTTATGTACCTGCCAATGTGATTTATGCACAATTTCTAAAAAAAAATTAATGTAATTTCTAATCGACTATGTCCGGTAAATATGTGAACAGTCTGCTCAACTCATTTTATACAGTAATTTATTATAATTTTGTCGTGTTTTTAATACTTCTTGCACAAAGTTTAAAACCATTAAATTTATAAGCCTATGTTGTTATTAATTTTTACAGTTGCTTGATAGAGTTAAAACATATCATGACCACCCACAAACTTATTGAAGCTCATAAAAACCTCTTCATTTCTTAAAGTAGGCAAGTCTTTAACTCAGTATTATCCACAGTCTTCGACATAGCAAACACAACTTATTGGTTAATTTAAATCAGCAGAGAATTGTGATACAACTACTACATTTAAAAACTTTATATATTGCACGCACATGACACAGTTATTCTAACGTAGGTTGTCTCATCTAATGTCATTTTTGGCTCAAGAAATAGGATAAAACTGTCATTTCGGGACTAAGATATGGTTCAATTTTATTTCAATAATTCGCTTGCACATAGGGGTCTTTAATTAGCAGTGGGAGGAAAAACCGGAGGACCCGGAGAAAACCCTCTCAGTTAGGAAATGTTGGTTAGACATTGTATAGTGTTGAACTTTATAGTGTGCATTGTTTTATGCTTTCTTTCAAAAAAGGGGGCTACATTGCATGTAACTGTGTTTTTTATTGATATTTCTGACACAAAGTTATGCATGTAAATGTCATGTCCAAGTTCAATAGATAGAGTCTGACATTAGATCAAATTAAAATTATTTCATCTAGGACTGTGTCAACCACCTCTTGGATCTTCTGTTGTTGGAATTATTTTATAAAATATTTCATTCAAAAATATTACTGGCGTGAATTTGAAGCAGGTATGGGTTGGCACGCTTTCATCCTATCCTAGGCTATTACAAAAACATGTAATTTTGTAGGAATATTACTGACATAAACTTCAATACCATACAGGAATTAAATATGAAAAACAGCAAGGTGCACCTATTTTTTACTTGTATATTTTGTTGACATGTAATTTTTACTTGTGGTCTGAATCCGACTGTTTCATAACAATAAGAATTATGCCCCTTTACAAAAATGTCCAACAAGTAAAAATTTTGAAGTAGCAAAAGTGATCAAGCTTAATTATTTTACATATCATTCCAATGAGGACTGCATCAACGCCTTGCTTTTGCATTATTAGATAGTCAGTAAACTAAATATTCCTGCTCGTTTGCTTTTTATCAGTGATGCAGGATGGAGGGCCTGACAAGGACAGTTGTCTAGTCATTCGGATCGGTCAGAAACCGAGGACCTGTGTATACATTGACGTGCGCGTAAAAGATTCCTGACAGTCCAAATTCGATATAAGAGTAGGCCATAGTGCAGCTGCAAGGGCAAAATTTCCCTCATAGCACACTGTATGTGTGCGCCCATCTTCATCAGCCCAGTCGGAGCAGAATAGTAGGATGTTAAACCCCATTTCATTTAATTTAACTAGAACTGTGTCAACACCCTGCTCTTGCATCTGGTGTTCTTATTTATTTCTTCTAGGTTAACTCCCCTTCTCTTGCATCAGGTTTTACTAATTTACATATATATTTCATCTAGAACAACCCTGATTGCATCTTGGGTTAATTCATATATTATTCTATCTATGTAAATAACCACATATTATATTCTTATCTGACCTTATATAGAATATGGACACGATTTATACATTTTTATAGGTTAATCTACAATTTACTATGTAAACATTTATATTCTATTACTAAATAAATAAGCAATACATGCAGTACAAACATACATACATCCTTCTGCTCTTACACATTCATTATCAAAATAATAGTTGTTATGCAACACAAAGTTTTATAGGTAAACAAATGACACAGCCATCTAAAGGGAACAAAGAGAAAGTAATTAATGGGGCTTTACTACGAATGGGGAATCAAAACCACGCTAGTTGACTCAATCACACACCTTATGGTGCAATAGGCTCACATTAACCCTTCGACCACCCGACCCCCGAACAAATAGAGAAGTAGTGGTTTACCGGCATTTAACACAAGAAAGGTCATTTACAAATTAAATTATCTTTATAAACAATTAAATGAAATGGAGTTTAACGTCCAACTGTTCTGCTCCAACTGGGCTAATGAAGACGGACACCTTTCATACAGTGTGCCATGAGGGAAACTTTGCCTGGACAGCGGCTCTACGGTGTACCCTACACATATATCGAATTCTAACAGCTAAGGGATGTTTTAAACAGAACCTTGTTTATTCGTCCCATTCGAAAGACTATATGTTGACCCTGCCAGATCCTCGGTCCTACACCACTGACAAGGAGGAACCACACCAGAAAATCCCTATGAACTTTCTTGACCAACGCAGGGATCAAACACTGGACCTCTAGGTTAGCAAGACGTCTTACTCATAAAGCTACAGTGGCTTGCGATATATCAAAATAACGCGATGGATCCTCAGTAATCAAATCTTTGATCTCCTCATCGTAAATTCCTCGCTTACACCATCGAACTTCTGTTTCGTGTAAACTCCTCCATTACACCACTGATCATAACCAGATTCCCACAGATTTAATCTTTTTTTTCATCTATTTGATATCTGGTAAAAGCACCTGCCAAAATATCTCTCACTACAAGATTCTGATTAAAACCTGTTTTTAAAGTAATTGTATTATTTAACGTACCTCAACACCTGAACCTGTGACGGATTAATCTAAATATCTTATAAACACGTTTCATCGTCCAAATTTAGTTTTCAACATTCAATTCCCTTTTCTCTTGGCAATTTATATGCTCGATATGAGGTAGCAGATTAGTACTTTATGAAACGCAGAGAATTTAGCGCAGACAGTGGTGTTTTCACCTACTTGTCTCTCAATCCCAAGTTATCAAGTGATCTTAGTATTTCTATTAGACATACAAAATGAAAAAATCAATCTAATTAAAATATAGATCTATATTTCGTTTCGTTTTTTATACTTTCGATGGCCTACACTCATGTAGATCTAACAAGTTATAGCGGGAGCTCACGTTCTATGACGTCAGGTATCAAGCACGGGACATTTGACCCGATAACGTCAGTCATTCGATTAACCAATTAGCAACCGCCAGGCTTTTTAAAATCTACCTTTGTTTTGTTTTGATTTCTATCCGCTGGTGTTAGTATAGACGTCATTGGCTGGTAATATCTACCCACAGTTCCACGCATGAAAAGGTCAAACGGTCGATTCGACAGACCATTTGATTGGCTGACCCCTCATTTCAGGCAGAACACAAGTTAAATAACAAGTCCTCCAGATCCAAGAGTAGTGAAGACAAGTAAAAACGAAATTTTGAACTATAAAAAACGAAACGAAATTGGATCTGTGTTTTAATCAGATTGTGAAAAAATGAAATGAAATGAAATGGGTTTAACGTCCTACTATTCTGCTCCTAAACTGGGCTAATGAATACGGGCAAATGCCATACAGTGTGCTATTAGGAAAATTTTGCCCAGCCAGCTGCGCTACAGCCTACTCTTATATCGAATTCCAACTGCCAAGGGATCTTTTAGGTGCACGCCAATGTGTACATGGGAACTCGGTTTTTCGTGCCATCCGAACAACTGGGCAGCTGTCCATTTCAGGCCCTTCATCCTGCATCACTGACAAGGGGAAATCACGTTGGAAAATCACGTTGGAAAATCAGGATGAACTTTCTCGGCCAATGCAGGGATCAAACACCCGACCTCAAGGCTAGTGAGCCAGCGTCTTACCCACTTAGCCATGTGACCCCCTATTAGACATACATGTACTGTACTTGTGTTACCCTGGACTTGTGACAACCACGATTTAAGAATCTACTCCAGCAGGTCATTAATATAAATCTGTCCATATGTATACAATGTGAAAAAAACATGTAGAATTTTGCCCAGACAGTGGTTTTTCCACCTACTTGTATCTGAATCCGAAGTTTCCAAGGAGCTCAGTTTTTCTATTAGGTATAATGTACCTGCTTTACCTTAGACTTTTTGATCCAATATTTTAAAATATCCTTGAGTCTGCTGTTAATCTAAAAGTCTTGAACATGCACTAACTAACCACAAATTGCCTCTTAAAAATAAATTCAAATCATTCGATTTATTACTTGACTGAATTCATTTAAATTTCATGCCAAGACTTATTCTATCTATTAACAGGAACCATATTCATGAACTTCCATTCCTTTGGCAAAATTTATTCTATCTAAATCGAAGACAGTCCAAAATTTGACTAAAGTCACTTCAATTTCATACCCCAATATCTACTATATTTATTATCAGGAACTTTATGCATCCCCTTCCATTACTGAGGCAAAATCTATTCTATTTAAATCGAAGACAACCCCATAATCATTAAAATGAGCTAACGATCCTCTGCTTCTATTAAGCTCAGAAATACCCTAAATATGCCAGTGAATATATCAAGTCTGAACCGAAGTATACTATGATCAAACACTGTTCTAGGTGAAACGTTTTATATTTATCAACTTTAAACCGTGGGTCTCAAAAAGAACCACGATGAAAAAGAACCACGATGAAAAGACCACTAATCACTTGGTTGCTTATACCAGTCGAACCATCTTAAAAGATGTTAAGTGGAACGAAACTAGAAAGAATCATTAAGAAATTACTGGTTAACTTTTATCAGACTCGCATTTGAAGAGAAAGTTTTGTTGAGAAGTTAATTATCCCTAATGTGACTAGATCTATATATAAACACATTTATTAAATTTTCATCTTTAATCTTTCAATTGATTTCCAATTAATCTATGTTTCAATTTATCTTTGTCAATTTCATCTTTACCCACCAGGAATGCTGGTCTATGTGTGTATGGTGTATGACAATTGTGAAAAGAAGTTGACCAGCATTAGAAAAGAGTATATTAATTTTTTTTTTTGGGGGGGGGGGGGAGGAACTGGCCGCTAACTGCTGATCATCTTGTTCTTGTTTGTGTTCTTCTTGTTCTTGGGGTGACACTCATCGAAAGAGCCTACAGCTCTGTCAATTTAAGTCCGATTGACATGAAAATTGGCATGCATGTTCTTTGAACAATTCTGCATCGATTTGGTGAATTAGATTTCTGAATTTCATCCCTCAATATGGTCAGTTTCTGGTCCAGAGTGAGAGAGAGAGAGAAATGGGGTTTAACGTCCACTCGACACAAACTAGGTCATTCCAGGACTAACGTATGGGTTAATTTTATTTCAATAATTCGCTTGCGCGCAGGGGTCTTTAGCAGTGGGAGGAAACCGGAGTACCCAGAGAAAACAAACGAGGTTGGACAGACAACTTTACTCCTTGCCACTTACAACCGGGGATTCGAAACCACGCCAGTAGACTCAATGGCAGACTGTATGATACAGCGCAAATGCTAACCATTTGGCCATCCCCCCCCCCTCCCTGGTCCAAAGTAAATTTGTACTTGTTTACTTTTTTGCAGCTGTACAGGGTTGAGATTCATTCTCAATGAATGTAGTTCACTGTATAACGGTTGTACTTTTGTCTTAGAACAATTTGGCTAGTGATACAATGAAAGAAAATGGGGTTTAACATCCTACAGTTCTGCTCCTAAACTGGGCTAATGACGATGGTCATACACCATACAGTGTGTTATGAGGGAAATTTTACCCGGGCTGCGGCGCTACAGCCTACTCTAATATCGAATTCCAAATGCCAAGGGATCTTTTACCTGCACGCCAATGTGTACACGGTGGCTCGGTTTTTCGTCCCATCGGAAGTACTAGACAGCTGTCCTTCTCAGGACCTCTGTCCTGGCTAGTGACAAAACAGGCTGTACTATTAACAACTACATCTGTATGTTAGATGTGCCAAGGCAGGTTCATAAAGCTGACCCAGTTTGTTTTCTCACTAAGTGTATTATATTTTATGTCATTTAAAGGGGTTCTGCCATCTTGGATAATCTGTGTTGGCCCATGTTTAATGTATCAGTGTTTATTAAGCTGTGGTGTTTAACTTCCACTCAATGCAAGCTAGGTTATTTCGAGACTAACACATGGTTTAATTTAATTTCAATAATTCGCTTGCGCATAAGGGTCTTTTAGCAGTGGGGGGAAACAGGAGGACCAGGAGAAAACCCAAGAGATTGGACAAGCGACCCTACTCCTTATCACGTACAACCCGGGAATGACTCAATGACAAGACCATATGATACAGCGTGCAGTATAACCATTCAGCCATCCCCCCAAACCCCCACCCCTTATTAAAGTTGATGATCCTAATTAGACAATACTTGGATTATTTTTCACGACCTAATCCAGGTTAAAATGTAATTAAATGTCTAAAATTCATTAAGAAAATATGATATCAATGACCGATGTCCTTTAACTTTTGTAATAATTTACCTCGTAAAAATTCCTTTAATTTTGCCAATTCATAATCTACCTTGGTGTAAAAATTGCTTTAATTCTGATAATATATAATCTACCCTGGTGTTAAAGTTCCTTTATTTCTATCTACCTTTAACTTTGATAATACATGTATATAATCTACTTTGGTGTAAAAATTCCTTTACTTTCGATCATTTGAAATCTAGCCTTGAGTATAAAAAAACCTTTAATTTTGATAATTCATTAACAAGCTTGGTGTAAAAATTCCTTTATTCTTGATAATTCATAATCTAGTTTAGTGTAAAAAATCATTTAATTTTGATCATTTGAAATCTAGCCTACTGTAAAAATTCGTTTAATTTTGATAATTCATAATTGAGCTGTAATTTTGATCATATAGGTTAGTGTAAAAGTCCCTTTAACAAATTGATTTAACAGAGAGGAAGAGAAAACTATAAATAATTTCGCCTGGTCTGTAAGAATATCTGCAAGTCTCGGCTTTTATTGATTCCTCTGGTCTCTAATAGATAAACAATAGAATCCTCTAATACATAAACAATTGAGTCCGCTGTTTCCATTTCTTGGCTTTAAAAACTAAAATCGTTTACAACTCACCTACTATAGCATAAATCTAGAGGCACTGTTGTAAATACCGAGAATATTTCGAGGGGGAAGGAGTCATATCTAAATACATGTAAATCATGGCAAGACCTATCTTTATAGTTTAGGATCGGGCAAGCAACTGTAAACACGGAACAGATATCTGGCTAAACTACAAATCATATAATTTTGAGGGGTTCAGTCACATACCGGTAGTTCTTTTCCTTCTACCAATTCCATCAAATAATACTAAATAAATTTAATGTCACTGTCGTAAATAACCACAATTTCAGTGTTCCAAATCTGTCCTATTTTTGTAAGACTTTTCATATGAATGAAAACAAGCCAACAGTGAGGCTGATGTCCCCCGCCGAAATCCCAAAATAAATAGATGACACATATTAATTAATCGCACATTTATTTTTTTCAAACGTATCGAGCAATCAAACTGAACACGAAGTGTCATCCAAAAATTGCTTATCTCTGCCTACCGTAAGAAGAAAATGCTCATCTTCGAACTCCATCAAGGCATTGACCTAATAAGCATACACACCAATTTTGAACATTTTAACTCAATTCATAGGAGAGTTATTGTGTTCCAAAGTCTTGGCAAATCAAATTGCTTATCGTTCTGCTTACCCTGAGCATAAAATGCTCATTATCGATCTCAGTCAAGGTATTACTGTAATGAAACTATAAACCAAGTTTCATCACTCTCACTTAATTAGAACTAAAGTTATCGTGTCCCAAGCATCAACCAATCAAATTGCTTATCTCTGCCTACCCTAAGCGGAAAATGCTCATCTTCGAACTCGATCAAGGCATTGGCCTAATAAGCATATACACCAAGTTTGAACATTTTAACTCAATTAGAAGGAGAGTTATTGTGTTCCAAAGTCTCGACCAATCAAATTGCGTATCGCTCTGCTTACTCTGAGCAGAAAATGCTCAATATCGAACTTAGTCAAGGTATTACTGTAACGAAACTATACACCAAGTTTCATCACTCTCACTTAATTAGAACTAAAGTTATCTTGTCCCAAAGCATCAACCAATCAAATTGCTTATCTCTACTTACCCTAAGCGGAAAATGCTCATCTTCGAACTCCATCAAGGCATTGACCTAATAAGCATATACACCAAGTTTGAACATTTTAACTCAATTAGAAAGAGAGTTATTGTATTCCAAAGTCTTGACCAATCAAATTGCGTATCGCTCTGCTTACCCTGAGCAGAAAATGCTCATTATCGAACTTAGTCAAGGTATTACTATAATGAAACTATGCACCAAGTTTCATCAATCTCACTTAATTAGAACTAAAGTTATCGTGTCCCAAAGCATCAACCAATCAAATTGCTTATCTCTGCTTACCCTAAGAGGAAAATGCTCATCTTCGAACTCAATCAAGGCATTGACCTAATAAACACATACACCAAGTTTGAACATTCTAGCTCAATTAAAAGTTATCGTGTCCCAAAGCATCAACCAATCAAATTGCTTATCTCTGCTTACCCTAAGCGGAAAATGCTCATCTTCGAACTCCATCAAGGCATTGACCTAATAAACACATACACCAAGTTTGAACATTCTAGCCCAATTAGGAAGAGAGTTATCGTGTCCCAAAGCATCAACCAATCAAATTGCTTATCTCTGCTTACCCTAAGCGGAAAATGCTCATCTTCGAACTCCATCAAGGCATTGACCTAATAAACACATACACCAAGTTTGAACATTCTAGCTCAATTAGGAAGAGAGTTATTGTGTCCAAAAAAGTGTGACGGACAGACAGACGGACAGACAGACGGACAGACAGACGGACAGACGGACGAACCCATTTTAATAGTCCCCTGCTTTCTTCGAAAGGCGGGGGACAAAAAAAGTTTACGGTTGGTCAGTTAACCATAATCACAGGAAGTTTCATTTTGACATAAACTAGTACAAGTCGCATATTTTGAGAGTTCAGCCATATATGTCTTTTTCTTTTTACTTTATCCACGAAATACTATCTACCTCTGGGATATTAAAATGTTGTTGTTAGAAAAAGCGAGAGAGAAAAATGGGGTATAACAACACACACTAGATCATTTCTGAGAGACAGAGAAATAGGGTTTTTAGTCCATTCGTCATTTCAGGGCTAACATTTGGTTCTATTTTATTTCAATAATTCGCTTTTGCATAGGCGTCTTTTGCATCAGGAGGAAATCTGAGGACCTGGAAAAAATCCATGAGGTTGGACAGGCGACCCTACCCCTTGTTACGTAGACTGAGGAATCAAAACCACACCAGTTGACTCGACAGATATTGTGATACAGGCACGCACATGCTTACCATTTGGCCATCTAATCCCCTGAGACTGCAGTGGCAATACCCAGTTCTAATAATATGCTATAGTGAACATTTCTCATTAAAGAAGTCTACTGGTAAATCATACAGTAGTACCCCACCCACTGAGCCACACGAGCTGCACATCAAAGTGAATTCTCACATTCCTCATTAATTAAAGAACACTACAAACCATATTACATTGTATAACCGATTTAACTCACACTATGATGATACAATACAGCGACTGATCAGTCGTATAGTCAAAAGAGGGAGAGAGAAATGGGGTTTAACGTCCACTCGACACAAACTAGGTCATTTTGGGACTAACATATGGTTTAATTTTATTTCTATAATTAGCTTGCGCGTGGGGTTTTTAGCAATGGGAGGAAACCAGAGAAAACCCACGAGATTGGAGGAAACGATGTTGGACAGACAACCCTATTCCTTGTCACGCACAACCTGTTGCTCAATGACAGGCTTTATGATACAGCATGTGCGCGCATGTGCTAACCATTCGACATCCAACCCCCCAGTCCTGTATTGAGCTAGGGCCTTTACTCTCTGAGCCACAAGGGCTATATGTTATAGCAAATATTCAACATAAAAGAACCATACTACTGAATTATAACCCAAACTATGATATGATAGATAATTCAGTTAATTAGGTAAATTATAACCCCCACATTACTGATATGAGATATAGGATGATGTTCAGTTATTTAAATAATTAAGATAATGATTTTAACACACATAGTAAAGAGTTTAGCTCTTATGGCTGATGGCTACAATCAATTATATTTACCATAAAAAAAAAGTTTTGGCAGATTTTTTTGAAGAGAGAAACAGAGACAAGGAGTAGGCTCGCTTGCCTAACTGGGTTCTTCAGTTTCCTCTTATTAAAGAAGTTCATGTGTAAGCGAATTATTGAAATAAAACTTGTTAATCGCAGTAGCGCAACCATTTAGATGTTGGTTTTGTTTTTTCATTTAAAGCTAGGATTTCATATTTTCTAAGAAAGTCAAAACATAATAATTTCTATGGCTTTTGCTCAATAGTTTGTCAACTCACTATTTAACGATCATAGGCTTTATTGCCCACACTTAAAAATCCTCGACACTAGAAATAATAGCACAATTACCTCCCTTCTTTTTCAATTCCCCCCCACCTCCCTTCATGGAATAGCTATCTTCAATCTAATTGAAATTCAGATCTTTATTTCGTTTCGGTTTTTATAATTTCGATGGCCTACACTACATCTAGATCTAACAAGTTATAACGGGAGGTCACGTTCAGCCAGTTCAGATGTCAAGTACGCGACATTTGACCCTATAACCTCAGTCATTCAATTAACCAATCAGAATCGTTGTTGCTTTGTTTTCATTTCTATCGCTGATAAAGCCTACCCACAATTCCGCGCAAAAAAGGTCAAACCCTCGATTCGACAGGCAATTTGATTGGCTGACCCCTCATTTCAAGCAGAACACGTGTTAAATAACAAGTCTTTCAGATCCTAATGTAGTAAAGACAAGTAAAACGAAATTTATTTGAACTATAAAAACGAAACGAAATAGGATCTGTATTTTAATTAGATTGAGCTATCTTCAAACGTTTGAATTTGAAGTTGAAAATGATATTTTTGCCAATTTCTCAACAGGCAATAGTGAATTATAGGATTAATAGCGTTATTCTTTAACACGGTAGGACTATTTGTAGATACCATCTATCTTAAGGTTTTTTTAATACATTTTAAAAATCTAACTTAACAATATGAAAATGTAGCTTTAATGTAATTCTGCAACAGGAAACAATTCAATACACATTGATCAGCAGTGAATATTCGCTAGGCCGCTATAATCACTGACAAGGATGACATCAATGTGGTTTTATGAGCTCGCAATATTAACTTTTTTCTCCAAGAAATTAAATTCTATAACATTTAGTATTAGAAGAAAAAAAATATGTAGTTACAAATTATTTCCTATTTAGTGTAAATGGGTATGTGAAATGAGTAAAGGGCACAATTCTGCCCGGACAAGTGATGTCATATATGTAAAAAAATCCACACACCATGGAGCCAATGATTGACGCTCCGTGATGTGACGTCACAGAGCTATAAGAACATTTTTCGCAATACTTTTGTGAAACAGATTGGAACCAAATTATGTTTTAAACACAGGGATACAAATCAGAGACTATGTCCATTAATTGGGTTGACTAGAGTAACCAACTGGGTGTCTGTAAACTATTAAGATATAGTAAATAGCAGTTTAGTAATTGAATTAGTAAGTCATGTGATCTGGGGTATATGTGTCAGGCTTAGTGCCAGGTTTATAATAATTAGGTAAAACACATTTCTATATATAACACCCCTTGGTATATTACATTACACCCATTTAACAAAATCTACCACTCTTCTTCTACATGGCGCCACAGCATTATCTACACAGAGAGAGGTGGGTTTACGCAGGTTACCCTTAACCTATGCAAATCTTTATTTTCGCTTCAAATATTACATACAATGAAAAGCTTAAAATCATTTCTCTAGATCATCGGATGGACATGATTTATAAGGATTAGAAGAGCCACGAGATTTAAAAATTAACGATAAAATGCATAATCCGGATTAAATCTTGATTGTGAAGTACCATTGCTACAATAATAAACCTTTTAATCAGAATGTCCTTTGTTTTAATTCCAGAATGGGATTATCTTTCATAAGAGTAGTCAAGACAATTACGCCTTCATATACATGCATGGAACCTTTTAGTTGGTTTTATGTATTTGTGTACTGGTGAGAGATGAAGAATTCGGATAAGAAACAAGGAAATGGTACATATGGTCATTGAGATACCATCATTTCAATTAACTGGCACAGCCAACTGACCCAGACTCTTCCGTGTTAAATATTCTCTGGGTGGCAGAACTAGTTTATTATCATAGATCTACTAACACAGTTCTAGAGATAACATGGAACTGGTATATTGTGCCTCATAACAGTTCAGTAACATGAGCGAGGGAGAGAGAGAGAGAGATGGGGTTTAACATCCACTCACACAAACTACATCTACATGTACTACATTTATGAACTTATTGCACGCACATGGTACAATTATTCTGATGAGGATTTTCTCATCTTTTGTCATTTTTGGCTTAATAAAGTGGAGAGAACCCTTGTCGAAGATTTGCCAGATAAACTTTCTAAGTAACTTGTATTCCATGTAATGTTCTACCACAGGCCTTATGATGCAATGCATGCATGTTAACCATTTGCCCCCCCCCCCATAGTAACAAATAGGGGAGCCACTATGGCTCTGTGAGTAAGGCTAGCCTGGAGGTCTCAGGCTCGGTCCTGGTGTTGGCTGAGGAGAACTTTCTTCAAGATTTTTATTAATGGTTTCCCCTGGTCAGTGGTTCATGACGGAGGGCCTGGCAATGTACAATGCTTAGTCATTCTGATTGGACAAAAAAACACCTCATTTGATTTTGTATGCGAGAAGGCATCTTTAAAACTAAATTCACAGGAAACAAGAGGTTGTCATGCAAGATATTCTCACATTTTGCAACAGAACGAGCCCACAGGGACCATAATCCAAGAAGTTACGGTCCGATATGCGCAAATATCGGATCCGATCCAAGATTTTGGGTTATAAACACATACATTTCAAGTGTCATCTATATCAGATAACAATTGTGACCTCTACGGTGTCCACAAGCTAAAAACATGAGTCATAATCCATGAAGTTTCAAGCCAATACATAACTAACGGAACCGAGATCTTATGGACATAAATCTATGTTTCTAGTTTTGTCAAAATCGGACAAGAATAGGGACCTGTAGTCTAGAGTGTCCACAAACAAATTGTGGATCGGACGGACAGGGGCAATGACAATACATGTATACCTCCATGTGAAAATGTAAGTGTATAAAAATTTCACAAAAAGAGCCCCATACAACGTACATGTTTGTGAATTATATTGAAACATGTATAATAATCACAAATATTTGTACTTCATGATTCTGTCAATGATTACCTTCAAATTGGTTCGTAGTTGACAGATATTTTTAGAAAGTTTACATAAAACATAAAGGAAAGATTTTATTATGAACCGTGTGTAAAGATAATATCTCGAGACTGAGTACTCGGTCACGATAAGCCAACCATTCATTTGAACATAGAAACATTTGGGTCTCCAATTCATGGAGTCAATGAAACATGAAGGTGAGATCTATAAATAGATCTTTTTCTTCTCTTAACTATATAAACTACATGATTGCTTAATGTATTTCGAAAAAACATAAGCCACATTCCACATTAATATAGTTTGTCTATACATTTTAATATTTACTGGAGTTGGGTTTTCGAAAGCTCAACAGAATATTAATGGAGGGGGAGGGGGAATGAAATGTGGTTTAGGGTAAAAAGCTCAACGCAATATTATTCCATTCGACTCAAACCAGTCATTTTGGGACTAACATATGGTTCAATTTTATTTGATCATTTCATTATTAACAGCGTATAAATCTGATGGGAATCCGCAACTTGTTTTATTATTCAAATGGTGATTTCAAGTAATGGTATTTTAATCAATATTTAGATTACATACTTAAAAATATGTAATCTAAATATTGATTTCACGTATTTATTAATGGTATCAAATATGTCAACTAAATATTGATTTGATGAAATTACAACGGTAATAAATGTGCAATTAAAATAGTGACATGATCATCAAACAGGCATCCACGGTTGTATGTGACAAGGAGTAGAGGCGCCTGTATAATCTTGTGGGTTTTCTCCGGGTCCTCCAGTGTCCTCACACTGCTAAAGACCCCTACGCGCAATCGAATTATTGAAATCAAATAAAACCATATGTTAGTCCCGAAATGACCTAGTTTGTGTGGTTTAAACCCATTTCTCTCTATGATACAGGCTTTCTGAAAATTCATATCTAAACAGACTTACCTACAAAATCCCAAATAGAAACTTCTTCTATACATTCATGTATAAAGTATAGATTGCCTAGAGCCTGAAAATATATAAAAAATTATTTAGTCTACAAGCAGGTTGTTCCATCCCGTCGTTGGCCAAGAAAGTTAATCATGATTTTCTGTTGTGGTTTCCCCTTGTCAGCGGTGCAGGACAAAAGGTGTGGCATGCGACAAGGTACTGTCATGCGGATAGGACGAAAAACCTTAGTCCTGTGTTTACATTGACATGCAAGTAAAAGATTCCTTGGCAGATGTAATTCGATTTAATATTAGTCAGCAGTAGTGCCACTGTCCGTGCAAATGCTCATAACACAATGTATGGCATATGCCAATCTTAGTTAGCCCAGTTAGAGCAGAACACTAGGACATTAAACCCATTTCATTTCATTTCTATAAGCAAGATGTGGGGTTTGGAAGCTAAATGATCCTAAGTGTGCGCTTGAGATCATAAGGTCTGTCAAGTGGTGTGGTTTTCGATTCCGAACTTGTACGAGATAGGGAGAAAGGGTCGCCTGTCCATCCTTATAGGTTTCCTCTGATTACCTCCCTTTGTTAAAGACCGCAATATACGTGCAAGTGAAAAAGGAAATTTTTGGGACTACGGTAAAATCATCATCAGGCATTTAGTAATTGTGTTAAATTAGAAGGAAATTTTATTAGACGATTCGAGATTTTTTCTTCGATATTTAAATTGTGCAGCATACTCTGTGTATTTGTCTACTAAGTACTATTCACATATTTGTATCATTTGCTTGATAAAGACGAGATGATCCTCGTCGAAATGTAACCAGCTTAGGTCCTTATTTCTGTTGACAGCTCATCATAGTGGTTTCTTCTTATTTAAAGGGGGGGGGGGGGCAATGCGCGTGTGTGTTGTATCATAAGGTCTGACATTGAGTCAACTCAACTGGCGTGGTTTTGATTGCCCGGTTGTATGTGTATGTGAGAAGGAGCAGGGTCGCCTCTCCAAGCTTGTGGGGCTTTTTTCGGGTCCACCGCTTTCCTCCCACAAAGTGCCAGCGAATTATTGAAATAAAATTGAACCATATGTTAGTTCTGAAAAGACCTAGTTTGTGTCAAGTGGACGTTAAACCCCATTTCTTTCTCTCTCTCTTATTCATAGATTATAAAAAAGTGATTCATCAAATTATAGAACTTTATGTACATGTAGATACAGTAAATAACAATTATAACATTATCCAAATTATATAAATAATAACTACAGAATTATGTTCAACTAAAGAAGTTTAAGATCCATACACGTAGTATGCACTTTCACAATAATTCATAGCAAAAAGATAACAAAATAATTAATTAAAGCCTTGTGCACTATCATGAATTGGATATAAACACATCAGAATCATCAAAAGATCTGGCCCACAAAGCATTCTCAAACTTGAATTTAAGAATTAACTCAACTTTCAATCACACTTCAGGAGAAATATTAAATATCTTTGATCCAGAAACATAAGACTTTGCACATAGTTTCTTATTGATGTATTTGATACACTAAAACAACAG
Organism: Patella ulyssiponensis; assembly: GCA_963678685.1. NCBI lineage: Eukaryota > Metazoa > Mollusca > Gastropoda > Patellidae > Patella > Patella ulyssiponensis. Next base: position 15,275,562 of record OY783229.1, on the reverse strand, counting down.
AAGTTTTATAAAGGGCTATATTGTAGTTAAAATAAGGCCATCATGCAATTTTGAGTAAATTCTTAACTTAAGTCTGAGAATGTTTTTTGAACTCGGGCCAGATCTTCATAGCCACTTTTATCTCTAATATTAACAAAATAAGTAATCCCTTCAAGATTTGTACTGTCAGGAATATGAATAAATCAGAATCTATCACAAGATCTGAACTTAGATATTCAATTCAAAGACATCATTAGGATCTAAATGTTGACCAAAAAATCGAGCAGCTAAATCTCTTGTTGGTAATTTATTTGTAACTGCAGCATTTGCTTGCTTCTGTTGTTGCTGTTTTGCCTGTCGTATTAAATTTTTTTGTTGTAATTGACTGGATGGTTTTTGTTTAGGTGGTAGCGGCGATACATAGGGAGCCCTTTTGTTGTTCGTAATGTTCTTCTGTACAATGATAGGTTGCTTAGCTTTATCCCATTCAATCTTCTTGAGGGAACACTCACGACATGTTATTTCATTTTTAATAGCTTTCTGCATTAAAAACGGATGACCGAATCGTCGAGCATTATCTAAAGTTGTTTCCCCTTTCAAATTCTGTATGTCTGCAACGCCTCCATGTTGAAGGTAACAATTAAAACATTCGGCCTTACCAGCTTCCGTAGCATAATGACCTGCCGTGTTACCAAAACCATCTTGTGTATTTGGATCTGAACCTTTCTCTAGTAACCAGTGTAAAATCTCCACTGCACCATACAAAGCTGCAGTATGCGCTGGTGTCTTTCCTTCTGTACTTGTTGCTTCTAGTGATGTCCCTTGTTGTATTAGAAATCTTAAACTATCTAATTTATTATAATGAGCTGCATAATGAGCCGGTAAATATCCACTGTTATCCCCAAGAGTCATATCACAATCTCTTTCAACCATGCCCACTAATGCTTCAAAACTACCATACTGTGCTGCGTAATGCAAAGGTGTCCTTCCAGAATGGCACTGACTATCCAAATCTACACTTTTATCTAACAGAAAACGGAGAACTTTTGGATGATTTCTCATAGCTGCCAAATGTGCTGCTTGTCTGCCTTTATTGTCCCTGGCAAGTAAATTAGCACCTTTCGCAACCAGTAGCTTCAGACACTTTATTTCTCCATGTAAACCAGCTAGATGAGTTGCTGTCATTCCATCACAGTCAGTTCCTTCAATGTCAGTCATGTGATCCAGCAAGATCTTCACACATTCATCATGGCCACCAATACAAGCCTCATGTAAAGGTAAACGGCCCTTTGAACCCTTACTATACGGAGATATACCTTGAACAAGTAACTTTAACAGTGTTTCAAAATGGCCGTAGGTAGCAGAAAATATTAGGTCAACTTCATAGTTGGTTGTTTTGTTTACAGAACTTTGGCTTTGGTTGTCTGTATTCGCATTTCGAGATTGGGTTGACTTTCTCAAACTCTTCGAAGAAGAATCAAAACTTTTTTGTCCATGGTCTGCCATGTTGTTTACATTTTCTCAGAATCCTTCAGTTGTTAATCTTTGTTTGATGGGGGTGTAGCAAAGGTTGAGCACTGCTTGCCGCTTTGAGAAGGTTTTTCCAGGAACCAGCTTAGGTTATTATTCCTGGTGACAGTTCATCATAGTAGTTTCTTCTTATTTATAGACTATAAACACTTGATTCAGATAATTATAGAACTTTATATCGAGAGTATCATAAGGTCTGTCATTGAGTCAACTAGTGTGGTTTCGATTCTCCAGTTGTACATGACAAGGAGTAGGGTCGCCAGTCCAACCTCTTGGTGTTCTACGGGTCCTCTGGTTTCATCCCAACGCTAAAGACCTGTACATGCATCCAAATTATTGAAATAAAATTGAACCTTATGTTATTCCCAAAATGACCTAGTTTGTGTGGGATGGACATTAAACCTCATTTCTCTCTCTCTCAATCATAACAGACAATTTCCAGAACTGTATAATAACTGACTGCAGATTTATAATCAACTGCAGAAATATAAAATCAAAGTTGGTATATGTTACCCCTAGATACAAACATTACAGTTAACATATAAACATATGAGAAGAAGATTAAAGTCATAATCCCCAATAAATACCCATGACCGTTGTACATGTACTTCTTTCTAACCAATGGATAACAGGCTTAAAAATCAGAAACTATACACCATTATCACACGTACATTATCCCATTAAATCTTATTCGAAGTAGACTTCTTAATACCAGCACTATGATCTAACATGTTACATCAATATTAATACACATAATTAATTAGACCATAGAAAGGAATAATCCTTGAGTGGCATTTAGCCATTGAGAGTCACCAAGAGAGAGAGAGAGAGAGATGGGGTTAAACCTCCACTCGACAAAACAAACTAGGTCATTTTAGGTTCAATTTTATTTCCATAATTCGATCTTGTGTAGGGGTCTTTAGCAGTGGGAGGAAACCAGGGAACCCAGAGAACACATGAGGTTGGACAAGCGACACCCTACTCGTTTCCACGTGTAACCACGGAATCGAAACCACGCCAGTTGACTCAATGACAGACCTTATGATACAATGCCCACAGGCTAACCATTCGGCCATCCAATCACCTTTCATTTAATGATTGAACACAATAAAAAAAACACAACACAGTTTATGTATGGAAATCAATCGCTGGTTAATACACATAAGTACGACAATTTGACAAGTTTTCTCAAATGATGACGATAAGAGATCACTTCTCGAAACTTTTGTGATATCTGTATAACCCAGTGATTCTTTTCCATATTAACTGTGCCGGTGATTCTTTTCCATACATTGTATAAACTGTGGTGGAAAAAAAAAATGTTGTACAGTAATAAAATCAGTAATTGTGTACCGGTACCCATAATATTGTATCTTGTGTTAATCTTAGGCATGGTTAATCAATAAATTGGTAATCTCTAATCTCTATTGTTTGGAAGTTTTAACTGAATGAATATGAGGAAAAAGGCACATGACAATGTGAAATGAATGTATATAAACTGGTTCATTTTATTGTAATTTTTTTACTGTAATTTCTAATACTGTATCCGACCAAGTATGTGACAAGTCCAAATTGAACGATTGTTAGTTCCTCATCTACATCAGGAATCTTCTTTGACATTACACTTATGTACTGATTTTTATTTTGTCCATCAAGGCACTTCATTAGAAATGGCACTCCAGAGAATAGAGTACACATTGTCATGTACCCTTTCATTGTGTCTTAAACATTGGATATCAGGAACCTATATTTTCATGGGAAGATAACACATGAATATTAGATTGGAATGGACCAATTATTTGTGTTAATAATGTCGGAGACTGTAGATAATAGAGTTAGAGTTATATAAACTTTAAAAGATATACATAATAGATAAAGGTTTGATTGAATCAAGTTTTTAGCCACGATAGAATTAAGGATAAGAGAAACTGTTTCAACAATTATTGGGTGTGAATCGAACATTACTACATACCGGGTAACATAGATTCTACACAGAAAAACACATTAAACTTATCATTACACTTGATGTAAAGATGCATAACATAGATTCTACTCAGAAAAACACATTAAATTAAATTATATAAGCATAAGTTTAAAGATGCACACGGTAAGATTTAGCGGCAATACTACATACGGGGAAAACACCAAAAAACACTGGAAAACACCATGTTATACTGAATATCGGAAAACACTGGAAAAACACTAAACACAGGAAAAAACACTAAATACTGAAAAATATCCTAAATGGGTAACCCGGAGTCTGGTCCTCTATGTGCGGGGGGTTAGGGTTAGTGTAAGGTTTTTCCGGTGTTTTAAAGAGGATCAGGTCCTCTGTGTGCGGGGGGTGTAGGGTTAGGTTTTTCTGGTGTTTTCCAGAGGTCAGGGTTCTATTTAGGGTGTTTTCCGGCATTTGGTGTTTTTCCAGTGTTTTCCGGTATTCAGTATAACATTGTGTTTTCCTGTAGTTGTTTTCCGGTATATAGTATAGCCCAGATTTAGATAAGAGCTGACCCTTGCTATAATATAATCTTTATAAGACATATAGAAATAGATTTCACTAAAAACAAACACACTTATATGGATAAACTACTTCTGAATTTTATTAACATGCTACGTTTCAATACACATACACGTACAGGTATCGTTATCTTGATTATGTAAGATTTAGATAAAGAGCTGACAGTTCTTACTATAATAGTTAAAAAATTGATAATGAGAAATGAATATATATACATTGTATTGAAAATTTCATTCAAATTACTTTATTCAGAGTGAAGTTGCAAGTGAAGGAAGATGTAGCTAAGATTGCTGTTTTTAATAAAATTAATATAATATTGATACTTTAACAAAAAATATGAAATGAAATGAAATGAAATGAAATGGGGTTTAACGTCCTACTGTTCTGCTCCGATTTGGCTAATTAAGACGGACATACGCCATACATGTGCTATGAGGGAAATTTTGCCCAGGCAGTGGTACTAAGGCCTACTCTTCTATCGAATTCCAACTTCCAAGTGATCTTTTATCGAATTCCAACTGCCAAGTAATCTGACTAAACAGATGTCCGTGTCAGACCCTTCGTCCTACACCACTGACAAGTGAAACCATGTCAGAAAATGCCAATGGTTGTTTTTGTACATGTAAATTAATAACAAGAATGCTACATGTACTTATGGTTGTTCTTTTCATAAATGAATAACAATATGGCTACTTTAACTGGACATGATTGTTTTTTTATAAAATAAAAACAACGTTGCTGCTGGTGCTTTAAACATACATTATGTAAGAGCTAAATCTGCCTATTGCATGCAGAATTTCATGTCTTTCTTTAGGCCTGAAATGTTATCTAAATTATCAAGACCATAATCAACTCTTGATGTCATCACTAGTCTGCGATATTTAATGGATTAGAACCCGCCCTGCTGCTTAACACTCATTCATGATTAAATCAAGAAATGAATAATCAAGACAATGTTTTTTAATCTCCCATAATATTAATGTATCTTTAAACAAAGCCTGTATATGGTTGTTTTTTTTATAAATTAATAACAATAATGCTACTTTCAGTCCAAGATAAAAGTGTGAAATGTTTCTTGATAATCAAACAATCAACTATATCGTGTGGCGTGTTATATCACAAACCCAGACACATCTTAATAAATTATTCAAACTTTAAATAAACATTCTAAAATTTATTTTGAGAAAATTTTATCTTCATGTACATACATGTATGAACATTGCTATTTTTTCTAATCCAGAACAAATGGAAAAAGAATTGATTTTTGACAGTTCAGACAGCAGCGGAAAGGCTTTTATTAAAAAGAGGTATAACTACTTAATAATAGATTGATCTTCTGACAAATTTCCACACAGATATCCTGCTGTATTTGATAGAGGCTGATAGTGAAACAAAATGGGGTTTATAATAACTTTCTACTATTCTGCTCCTACAGCGCTAATGAAGATGGGCATACATGATACAGTGTGCTATAAGGGAAATGTTGCCCCGACAGCGGCACTATACCCTTTTATATCGAATTCCAATTGCCAAGGGATCTTTTACCTGTATGGCAATGTATACATGAGACCTCAGTTTTTCGTTCCATCCAAACGATTAGACAACTTTTCTGGTCGGACCCTCGGCGCAGCACCACTAACAAGGGGAAACCATGTCGGAAAATACAGATGGACTTTGTCGGCCCTTGAAAGGCTGATAGTGTGAATATACAATCCAAATATCTATAGATGGACTAAATTCTGTAAAGATAGGTTGCCAGGCAACGAAACATACGCCCACAGCAGCTAAATCGTCCGGGCAGTCAACAAGGGTTGTCGCATATTTTTACTTTTTTTGGTAATGAAACATTTGTAATACACTAAAAACTGATTAAGAGTAACAACTCATTATGTAATTATCAGAAAATCATTAGAATTTAATTGCTTTTTATAAAATTTTACCCCATGCTAACAATTAGTATGTACATGAAACATTTAATATCATGGATTTAGCAGTTCAGTTATCAAAATTCACTGAAAATCAATAGACGTCTTCGTCTCATGACTGTAAACACTATGTATAAATTTGAAGTCAATCGGATATTAACTTTGGCCTCTAGAGCATCCACAAGATTTTTTGAAGTTATCAAGGGAGATAACTCTGGCAGTAATTATTTGAAATCGCTGAAAATCAATAGGCTTCTTCGTCTCAGGACCTTAAACAATGTGTGTAAATCTTAAGTCAATCGGATATTAACTTTGGACTCTAGAGCTTCCACAGGATTTTTTGAAGGGATCAAGGACCATAACTCTGGCAGTAATTATCGGAAATCGCTGAAAAAACATAGGCTTCTTCACCTCATGACCTTAAACACTGGGTATAAATTTAAAGTCAATCGGATATTAACTTTAGACTCTAGAGCGTCCACAGGATTTTTTGAAGTGATCAAGGGCCATAACTCTGGCACTAATTATCGCAAATCGCTGAAAAACAATAGGCTTCTTCGTCTCATGACCTTAAACACTGTGTATAAATTTAAAGTCAATCGGATAATAACTTTGGCCTCTAGAGCGTCCACAAGATTTTTTGAAGTGATCAAGGGCCATAACTCTGGCGCTAATTATCGGAAAACGCTAAAAATCAATAGGTTTCTTCGTCTCATGACCTTAAACACTCTGTATAAATTTAAAGTCAATCGGAGATTAACTTTGGCCTCTAGATCGTCCACAAGATTTTTTGAAGTGATCAAGGGCCATAACTCTGGCACTAATTATCGGAAATCGCTGAAAATCAATAGGATTCTTCGTCCTATGACCTTAAACGTTGTGTATAAATTTAAAGTCAATCCGATATAAACTTTGGCCTCTAGAGCGTCCACAAGATTTTTTGAAGTGATCAAGGGCCATAACTCTGGTAGTTATTATCGGAAATCGCTGAAAAACAATAGGCTTCTTCGTCTCATGACCTTAAACACTGTATATAAATTTAAAGTCAATTGGATATTAACTTTGGCCTCTAGAACGTCCACAAGATTTTTTGAAGTGATCAAGGGCCATAACTCTTGCACTAATTATCGGAAATCGCTGAAAATCAATAGGCTTCTTCATCTTATGACCTTAAACACTGTGTATAAATTTAAAGACAATCGGATGTTAACTTTGGCCTCTAGAGCGTCCACAAGATTTTTTGAAGTGATCAAGGGCCATAACTCTGGTAGTTATTATCGGAAATCGCTGAAAAACAATAGGCTTCTTCGTCTCATGACCTTAAACACTGTGTATAAATTTAAAGTCAATCGGATATTAACTTTAGCCTCTAGAGCGTCCACAAGCAATTGTGGACGCCGGACCGACGGACGGACGGACGGACGGACGGACGGACGGACGGACGGACGGGGGCGACGACAATATACGACCACATTTCAATGTGGGCGTATAAAAACATATTGAGTAGTTTATGAGATAAGCATACAGAGGAAGGGGTGGGCACATATTTCAATATCCCTGTCTGAAAGCCATAAGGGATGACAGAATGCCACCAAACTACAATACTGTGTAAGTTAGTTGAATCTCTAAAAACAGACTATCAAGTCAAAAAAGCTTCAAATTAGTTCAGTGTTTTTACAAGAGAGAGAGGGGGAGAGATGGGGAGGAAACCATAGGACCCGGAGAAAACCCACAAGGTTGGACAGGCAACCCCACTCCCTGTCATATATACAAGTGGAGAATTAAAACCACGCCACTTGACTAAATGACAACTGCGCATGCGTTAACCATTCAGCCAGTCAACCAGGAGGTATGTGGTTTGATCCAGGTGTTCGATTCAGTTCACAGGATTTTATACTGGGTTTCCCCTTGTCAGTTGTCCATGACAGAGAAGGACCATGTCTAGTCATTCAGATGGAACAAAAAATGAGGTCCTATGTACACATTGGCATGCATGTTAGAGAACCCTAGACAGTCAGAATTCGTAACAAGAGTGTGTCGAGTGGACTTTAAACCCCATTTCTCTCTCTCTCTCTCGTAACAAGAGTCAGCTGAAGCGCTACAGTCTGGGCAAACTTTTAGGAATGACACACTGTACACCCGTCTTCAATAGCTCAGTTGATATACCAATAAGTGGTAGTGCTGTTATCAATGGTTGTAGCCTGGCCGAACTATACTAATCTACTTAAAATCAGAGCTATCCGACTGCATCAAGAGTTGATTATGGTCTTGTCATGTCAATAAATGTCTAATAATTTATATACATAACATTTCAGGCATAAAGAAAATAGGCAGATTTAGCACTTGCATTAAGTAAAGTTAAGTTTAATTTGAAACCATCAATCTTGAATGCATTTACGTTTGGATTCAACGGTGAAAATTTCAATGTGTTTCTGAAAAATGCCATCCAGACACTTTAATATCTGTAGACGTTTTGCTGGTCAAACATACAATTGTCATCTTGTGCAAATGGATCGATCCACATGTACCATTCGTAATCCATATTTTCAATATTTAACCAAATGATACACCAGCCAGAAATGGAATAGAAACCTGTATGAATGCCATGACTGACCCCCGTGGACCTCTCGGCCATTGATTGACAGGGCTGATAACGATATTGATTATCCCAAGTGTATGAACTATGATATTGATAAACCAACATGGAGGAAATAATGTTGTCCACTCATTCTATTAAACACACAGTGTCTATTCGACTTTAAAACATTGTACAGCTTTGTTAAAGATACATTATGGGAAATTAGAATAAAGAGCTGGCAGTTCTCGCTATAATAATTGAAAACTTAATTAACTTATAAATTATCCACCCTGAACAGAGAATTTAGCATTTGAATTTTGGGCCTAGTCTCGATCATCATTACTAAAATCGGGACAATAAAAAACAGTCTTGATTATCCATATTTTGAATTAATCAGCAGCAGAAGACTAGGTTCTAATTTCGATAACATTTGAAGCCTAAAGAGAGACCTGCAATTGTCAGATTAAGTTCTTACATAATGTATGTTTAAAGTGGCAATACTGCTATCAATTTATAAAAAACAACCAGTTCCAGTCTTTGTTAAAGTACAGCTAAATAAAATAAAACCCATTTCCAAACATTCTAAATGATTCCGATGCTTTGGTAAAAATTAATTCAGCCTTATCTTTGGATAAGAAGAAGTTTTAATGAAATAAATCGTTGGTCAGTAAATAATGTCATTTGAAATCCTTCTCTTGAAAAGGGTTATGATGTGGTGCCATTCTATAACATGCTGTGAGAATCCCTACGGACACTGTCGATCAAAACTTCCCACGGCATACACCCATCTTAACCGGTCTAGTCAGTGCCGAAATGTAGGACGTCAAATCCTATTTCATTCTTTTTATTTCATTTGTATCTGATGGGACGACAAACCAAGATCCTTTGTAACCCTGACAGTTTGAATTAGACGTAAGAGTACGCTGTAGCTCCGCTGTCAGGGCAAAATTTCCATCATATCCATCTTCATTAGAATTATTGACACAGAACAGCAGGACGCTAAAGCCCATTTCATTTCATTTCTGGCAAGTTTGGGAGCTTTAATTTTAATTTATCACTTTGAGAAAACAAACATGTCAGCTAATTACTATATCATCAAGGAGGAAAAAAAATTTCTTCGGGAATAGTAATAATAGACAATGAAGCTGGCAGCTCATCAAGAATGCATATATGTGACCCGGCATAGCAAAATGAGTCACAGTGACCAATTGTTCAAAAGTGAGGTTTTGGAATAACCAAAGAGAGACTAGTCTCAGCTTTTCAATGATGTATTAACCATTGCTTTACGACGTTTCATCTCTGAGAAATTGCGATTTGAAGTTGGGTGGTCTGGACATCCCTGGTTTCCTAAATTCGGAGAAAACGGCCTCTGAAAATGACACTTAGATTTTTGCAATATTCAGATGACAATAAACATTTATTTTGAAACTCAATAAAACGTCAGATGCTTTCCCAATGCGAAATGGGCTACAAAAAACGAATAAAGAAGAGTTTTTAAAAAAAATAATTATTTTTATGATTGTGCAGCGCCATTTTTTAAAATGGCGGCCAAAATGAAGAAAAAATGAAAATTCCTATATATCATGTCCGAATCACGGTATACATAGCTCTCATGGTGTCTAACATGGAACGTTGAGAGTCGCAGAAATAAAATATGGAAAATGCAATTTTTTTAAAATTCCAAGATGGCGGAAATCCAAGATGGCGTCCAAAATTGACAGAAAAATAAAAATTCCTCTGTATTATGTCTGAATCACGGTATACATAGCTTTCATGGTGTGTAACATGAGATTTTTGGGGATGCCGAATTCAAATATTGGCACAAAATAAAATCCAAGATGGCAGAAATCCAAGATGGCTACCAGAATTGATGGAAAAAATGAAAATTCCTCTGTACTATGTCTGGATCGCGGTATACATAGCTTGGGGTTGGGGTCGAAGAAATCAAATATGGGCACAGAAAATAATTTAATTCCAAGATGGCGGAAATCCAAGATGGCGACCAAAATTGATGGAAAAAATGAAAATTCCTCAGTACTATGTCTGGATCGCGGTATACATAGCTTGGGGTTGGGGTCGAAGAAATCAAATATGGGCACAGAAAATAATTTAATTCCAAGATGGCGGAAATCCAAGATGGCGACCAAAATCCAAGATTGCAGAAATCCAAGATGGCGGCCAAAATGTCACGATTTTCTATTATTTTGGGAAGCAGAGATAGGATATGGCTTGTGTTGTGCCAAATATTGGGTTCTTGGGGTCACTGTAATCAAATATAGGACTGAAAATCAATTTCAGAAATCCAAAATAGCGGAAATTCAAGATGGTAGCCAAAATTGACGGAAAAAATATGAAACTTCCTCTAAATTAGGTCCGGATCATGGTATACATAGGTTTCATGCTTTGTAACATGAGATTTTTGGGACGCCAAATTTAAATATAATATGAAATATAATATAAAAAATCCAAGATGGCGGAAATCCAAAATGGCACGATTTTCCATTATTCTGGGAAACATATAGGATACGGCTTGCATAGTGCCGAATATGGTGTTCTCGGGGTTGCTTGGACATTTTATGAAAACGGCAAGTAAATGAACGATTGTTTTGCTTTATTCCAAGATAATTAATGACTTCTTTGCTGACTGCCTTTTACAAAATCCAATTTTTGAACATTAATAGATGTTCTTTTCATGAAAATTAAACTTTTAATTGACGAAAGAGGTACTTTTGAGGCTTTTAATGAGAAAATTTGAATTTTGAAAATTTTGACCTACTGAACCATCATTGCACTCTATCGCGGAATCTAGCTTTGCGACTTCCGACTCATTTAGCTGTGCCGGGTCACATATATGTACAGGTCTTGATGGTTTTTATTTCATGTTTCTGTCTGTCAATATTGTGCAGTACATATCATAACAAAATAATTAATCACACTGCTTCAGGAACCAACAGAGAGAAAGAATGAAAGAGAGAGAACAAATGAAAGAGAGAGAGAGAGTTTAATGCCTATTGGACACAAGCTAGGTCATTCAGGACTAACAACAAATGGTCCAATTGTATTCCAATTTATTACTTGCGTGTACATGTATATGTTCGTCTTGGGGTCCGTTATTTTAATAGACAAAGTTAAAAACGTCAATATGACTGGACATTTTGTCTGGTAAATGTATGTCTACAATGATTATTACTGGACCAGCTATTCTGACATATTGTTGTTGTTACTATTCCTAGATTAATAAATTATATCATTACTGTCGGTAACCACTCGCGAATAAAATAAAAGCGTAAATGCTTAATTGGCTATTTGATCTTAACATCTAAAGGTCAATCAGCAAATTGCTGATAATGTGTCAAACTATAAAAAATGAAAAATATTTTCGTGCAATTTTTATTTGAAATCAAATTAAAACTAGATTTGTATTTTTTAATGTTGCTGACATTTACGATGTGACCCTTTTTCAGTTAATATAAGGACAAATGGAATGGGGTTTAAAGTCCTACTTTTCTGCACCAACTGGACAGACAGACATATGCCACACAGTGACAACGGTTCTTTTATTGCGTACACTAGACCTATTTTTTCTTGTCCAGTCAGATAGATTAGGCACTGTCTTTGCCAGGACCTTTTATTCTAGCATCAAACTCCAGAGGAACATTCTCCATCTTTTTTTTAAAAATAAAAATTATTTACCGTGAATTTATCAGCTGCAGTATAGTCCTCATCTAAAAATACTCGGGCTCGGTCGTATTTCTGCATTTCTTCACACCCAAGAATTATTCTATAAATAATAATTTTAAAAATAAATATAACAAATTATCAATATTTATATAGGGAAATTTATCTCATTAATAAAAAAATATCATTCTTCATTGTTACAGAACTTTTGTATTACTTGTCGCACATTTAATTACGAAAACAAAATCAAAACAACAAAGCTAGCTAATGTCCCAGTTTGGATTTAAGATAGGTTGCTAGGCAACGAAACATACTGTACGCCCACAACAGCAAAGTCGTCCGGGCATACAACAAGGGTTGTCGCATATTTTTTCTTTTGTCAGTAAGGAGAAAGTTTACAACACATGAATATCTTATTACGTGTCAAAGTCCATTAATTAATTATCAGAAATAGTTAGAATTGTTTCGATTTTTTGTCAAGATAATTCAAAGTGATCAAGGGCCATAACTCTGGCAGTAATTAATGGAAATCGTTGAAAATGACTAGGATCCATCGTCTTATGACTTTAAACACTGTGTATAAATCTAAAGTCAATCGGATATAAACCTTAGCCTCTAGAGCATCCACAAAATATTTCAAAGTGATCAAGGGTCATAACTCTGGCAGTAATTATCGGAAATCGCTGAAAATCCAAAGGCTTCTTCGTCTCACGACCTTAAATAATTTGTATAAATTTAAAGTCAATCGGATATTAACTTTAGCTTCTAGAGCGTTCACAAGAAATTGTGGACGACGGACGGACAGACGGCCAGGGCGACGACAATATACAATCCCATTTCCAATGTGAGCGTATAAAAATGGGCCGCTACGGGCCTATCAATACAATGGGCTTGATGAAATTTCAATTCCACATAACTTTGTAAATTTACAATGAAGAGAACTGAACCATTTTTGGACTGATATTCCTATTGGAGATTCATCTTTCACAATACATGTAAATATCCAATCTAATTAAAAAACAGATCCTATTTCCTGTGTTTTTTTATAGTTTGCAAGTGATTCCTCTAGCGCTAAAATGTTGCTTTGGGACATTCAAGATAATGTTTTACACGTAATGATGATACATGCATCTAAAAATCCAATCTAATTAAAACACACGGATCCTATTTCCTCTGCTTTTTATAGCTCAAAATTTCGTTTTACTGGTCTTCACTACACTAGGATTTGAAACAGTTGTTACATAATAGGCATTCTTATTGATGTAAGGAATTAGTCAATGAAACAGTCTGTTACAGCGACTTCTTGGCATGCCATCCACAGAACTTTGGCTAAACCCCTAGAAAAGTCAAAAGGCACTTTTACAACCCCTGATGCGACCTTCCAGTACAACTTGTCAGATCTTTATGTGGGCCATCAACAGTGTAAAAGAAACAAAACGAAATATAAATCTATATTTTAATTAGATTGCTAAATATCAGAATAATCCCAGAAAATCATACAATCGTTTTGAACCTTGTTTTGTGACTTCATTATGAATCTTCAAATCTCACTTAAAATCTCATCTTTTCAAAATTCATTACAAACACTACCAACTAGAAGTAATTAATGGAAATTGTTGAAATTAAATAGGTTTCTGTGCCTCACTGATATAAATAACATATGTGACCTGTTCCCAATAAAATCAGGCTCTTGGTCATTTTTATAAAAATAGAGTTGGCAGCATTTTTGAATAGTCCACAGCCTAAGTTTCCCAAAAATGTAATTCTTTTTCAGTTTTTGAATTTGTTGTATCATCTGGAGTTGAGTTCGACTCATTCACAGCAACAAGAGGGCATACTGTTTATGCTTTTGTGCCCACAGTACAAAATGAAATTGAGCGACACGTGCCTGGTTTCGTGGGAGCGGGTGAAAATTCAGAAATTTCAAAATGATTAAATAACGAATGTAGTCTGTTGAGTTAGTGTTCAAAAGAAATTGTGGATAACTGACGGACACATCTAAAGAATGAATGGAGTTCAAATGCTATAAATGATGATGATGATGATGATGATGATGATGATTCAAAATTGGAAACCCATCTAATTCTAATCTACATACATTTAGGAATGGGATAAAATAACCTACATGTATAATACTCTTTGAAACATTGCCAAAATAAATTGGTAGCGGTTCTCCCCTAGGTATGTGTTATATAGTTAATCAATCTAATCCTGCTTAATGGCCAATCATAATAATAATGTACATTTACGATTGCGCTCACTCCGTCCCTATTACAAGCGCATAGAAGATAATAGCTAATCCTGATAATAAGTTACAAACAAATGAGTTTTGAGTTTGGATTTGAACACAGCTAATCTTTGAGAACTCTGTATCTCCGATAGTGAGTTATTCCACAGTGGCGGTCCACGGACATTGAATATTTTATCCCGATACGATTTAAGTTCAGCTTGCGGCACAATAATATAGCCTTGAAGTAATTTGAAAATAATGTATCAGAAATTGCTGAAGTAGAAAAATGAAAATCTTACTTTATAAATTGATTAACATGCTGCATCGAGGCTTCATAATTTTTCCCTCCAACTTCTTGACAATGAATGGCTATTAAGCCTGGTTCTAATTTCGTTATACACTGTAAACAAAAGTAGCAATATTGTTATTAATTCATAAAAAAACAATGACATCCAAAACTAGAAACATGAAAGAGGCATTATGAGAGATCACAATGTAAATAAAGAGTTGACAGTTCTCATTAAAACATAACGTAATAGAATATGCTCAAAATTTTCAGTCAAATTGCTACACACTAAACCTATACATGTACATGTATTATCTAATCTTCCATAATGTATCTTTGTTGCACCCTTAATTAATAATACAAAACAAAGTATCAATGGTACATGTACATGTAGATAATCTATGAGAGAGATCGAAATGGGGTTTAATATCCACTTAAGACAAACTATATTGTAGGTCATTTTCCAGGGACTAACATACATGTATAATTCTATCTTATTACAATACTTTGTTTGCGTGAAGGGGTCATTAGTTGTCGGAGGAAACCGAAGGACCTGGAGATAGAAAGCCTTCTCTTATTATGAATTCCAACTGTGAAGGGTTTATTTAAGTGGTGGGAAAAATTTTTGGTCCCATCTGAAGGATTAGACACTGTTTCTGTACAGATGAAATTGACAAATATAAATTGAAATACTGATTAATTGAAAATCAATTTGAAGATTATACCCACAATTTAATAAATATATATAGATCTAGTCACATTACAGATAAATAACTGTTCAATGAAAGTTTCTCTTCAAACAAGCGTTAAATCAAAGCTAACCAGCAGATTAAAAATAAAAATCAAATAAATATATTTATATATAGATCTAGTCACATTACGGATAATTAACTTCTCAACAAAACTTTCTCTTCAAATGCGAGACTGATAAAAGTTAACCAGTAATTTCTTAATGATTCTTTCTAGTTTCGTTCCACTTAGCATTAAGTGATTGGTGATCTTTTCATCACTGGTCTTCTTGAGACCCATGGTTTAAAGTTTCATGAATGTAAAACGTTTCACCCAGAACAGTTTTTGATCACAGTATACCTCGGTTCAGACTTGATATATTCAATGGCATATTTAGGGTATTTCTGAGCTTAAGAGAAGCAGAAGAACGTTTGCTCATTTTAATGATTATTTTGGGGCTGTCTTAGATTTAAATAGAATAAATTTTGCCAAAGTAAAGGAAAGGGATGCATAAACTGTTAATAAATGTATTTCTTGACATGAAATTGAAGTGAATTAAGTCAAGTTATAAATTGAATGATTTGAAGAGGCAGTTTGTAGTTAGTTAGTGCATGTACAAAAAGGTCAGACATGCGACCCTACTCCTTGTCACATAAAAGCCGGGAATTGAAAAAACACCATTTGACTCAATGACAGACCTTATGTGCACGCATTAAACTCTTCAAACCCCCGCATTTAAAATGTGGATGCCGAATTGTAAACCAAATTTTAATTCATTTTACATTAATCAAGACTGAAATGAATGGCAATCAGTGGACTCCTTATCATGTACAAGCGTGAAATAGAAACCACGCCAATTGACTCAATGACAGACCGTAGGATCTAAAGATAAAACTTGAACCCATCCCCTTTCCCTTTAACATGGTTTGGTCGAGATAATTACACAGTGATTTTAATCAGGCTGGATGATAGAAATAAAGACAAATGATTGTATGTCGGGTTTTTTTGTCGGTTATAAGAAACACATTTTGATTAGCGGATAAACACACGTTGATCCCATAAAGGTTGTTTAGACAATCTAAAGTGCAATCAATTTATTTGGCTTTCACTGAAACTTGTAAATTAATTATATTGATTTATTTTACAGATTCTCCATGTACACTTCAGATAATATTTGTACTTGTAGGTCATCCTCATAAAATATGTTTACGTCTCCACACCTGCAGGCGGCAAGGGACAATATGTACATGTGTATAGTCATTCAGATGGGACAAAAAACATTGGTGTGCATGTAAAAGAACCCTTGACAGTTGGAATTCATAATAAGAGTAGGTTGTAGTGCCACTAACTGGACAAAATGTCACTCACAGCAACCTGTATGCTATTTTTAGCCCATTCGGTGCAAAACAAGTATACAAATCGTATTGTGACTGCGGTAGCAATACCCAGCACTATTTCACACTCATGTGCAAACACTGCAAACAGATGGACCTGTTTTACGTTCTATCTGAATGACTAGGGGGTTGGGTGGCTGAATGGTATTGTTTCAACACAAACTAGGTCATTTCGGGACTAACATGTGGTTCAATTTTTTTCATTAATTTGTTTACGCGTTAGGGTCTTTAGCAGAGGTAGGAAACCTGAGTACCCAGAGAAAAGTTACGGGGTTGGACAGCCGACCCTACTCCTAGTGACGTACAAGCGGGAATCGTAACCCCACCACTTGGCAGACCTTATGATACCGTCAACACCCATAGCGTTCACCATTCGACCACACAATAAGGCCGGAAAAATCATAAAGGTTCTTTTCAGCCCATGCTAATAATCAACCCATTGATGGACATTGTTGTCAATGTCAAGAGTCCAGCGCCCTGCGGGCCCCTGAAAAATTTGAGCCTTACAATATCAGTGATATTTTTTTTGCCATTCTCCTCTACTCAAACACCTAGTGTCACTTCCATTAACAAGATTTGTTTTTACTTACTTTTGTGAATTCTTCCATCCATGGTTTAAACATATGGTCAGGCTGAAAAACATAAAAATATTAATTATAATTCAATTGAGAAAGAGTCTGAAACATAATGAAGATGAAAAATCTATCTGTCATTAGAACGTAAGTTTGTATTTTTAATTGCTAAATAATAATAATAGCCTTTTTAACTACTTGTGCAATTTAATCATATCTTAAGGTATCCATTAATCAAATTGTTTATTATTCTGTATAACCTGTTGATCATCTAACTAAGTCAAGGTACATGTATTGATGTGAATGTAATAATACTACAATTAGAAGCTGATTATTTGTGCCAATCTCAGCTACATGTAATCAAATTGCTTCTCTCTTTGTGGACTAAAGACTGGAGGACCAAACACAAAAACTGTATTCAAGAGGCCATTTCGGGACTAACATACCGTGTATGATTCACTTTAATTTTAATAACTGAAATATAGGCAACCTGTCACTACACTATACATGCTTGTTGTTGAAAGCCATGACACTTAACAGACCTTGTGATCTAAATCTGCCCACATACACGTATATCCAGTACATGTATATGCACCCACATAATAATTATGAATGTCGAGTATATAATCAATCATGATGTAATAAGACAAGTTAAATTAACATGTCTCCTGTTTAAAAGACTATAATCCTAGAATATAATATACGTCAAACAGGCCTACAGGCTATGTACATGTACATATCTATATTACTAATAATGTTGTCAGTTCTCTCTCACCAAACATATTCAACTATCGAGTCCATCAAATGACATGGATATTGAATGGATTAAACATCAAACACATCACAATCAAGACTATGCAGTTCTTGTCAAAACTTCAATCATTCATTCAGAATAAGTAATTTGACACAAAATTTTAATAATATACCCAGTAGCAAAAATGACCAGCTCTTTATAGTTTTTTTGTGTTTCATGGATACAAACCACAGCCTATAGCCAAAAATTGTCCTATAGCTTTTTTGGAATTGCAATTAGCAAAGTCAAATTTGATGAAAAGACAGGCAGGCATAACTGCACCCTTTATTATCATACCTCTGGGCCAAGTTTGGAACATAGTTGGTACCAGTAAATAAAGTTGGTATTTTTGCAGTGATTAATATGTAGTTTATCACCCCAAATAACAAAAAATATCTTATTTTATGACAAAAAATTAAAGTGGTACTTTAAAATGTTCATTTTAGACTGCTCAACGCCCTTAAATGCTGATTATCTCAGCTGGCAAGTCTGTGTGTTAGCCAATAAATGTCAAGCATTAATAACAATGTCCTGAAACTGTTATCAAACTTCCCTCCATTACAGGATTAAAGTTTCAAAAATAGTCTGCTGGCTACAAAAAAAAACTATACAGAAGAGAATTCAGTATGGCTACTTATAGTCGGGAAGATGAATTCATCTGGGAAAAGTTTTGAATTTCAAAGTGGTAAGACATTAAGAAGACTCAGTCACCAACATCCCTAGCCCACTCTTGTAAGAGTACCAAGAACTATACATACATGTAAGGTCTATTGCTTTCCATGGAAACATAAAATTATCAAATTCAACAAATTTCTAATTAGCAAAAGGCACTATAAGTTTATGAAAGATGGTTTAAATGAGAGGGGGAGGGAGAGAGAGGTGGTAGAAACCACCTGTCACACAGGTCATTTGGGACTAACATATGGTTCAATTTTATTTGAATAATTTGCTTGCACATCAGGATCTTTAGCTGGGGTCTAGTGGATGACGTGTGAAATCATAAGATCTGTTATTGCGCCAGGTGGCGTGAGTTCGATTCATCACTTGAACATGACATGGAATAGGCTTTCCAACCCCATAGTTTTCTCCGGGTCCTCCGGGTTTCCTCTTACATGTACTTCAAAAATTGAAATAAAATTTGAACCGTATGTTACATGTAGTTCTGAAATGACCTAGTTTGTGTCGCATGTACGTCAAATCCATTTTCTTCCTCTCTTTATCTGTGGGAGAAAATTAAAACAGAGAACCCACAGAAGCAGACACAAAATAGATTGGGCCCATTACTTTATTCGGTGGTTTCAGACAAATCATGTCGCCTGTTCAAGCAAATTATTGAAATAAAGTTGAGCCATTCATGTATGTTAGTCCTGAAACATTAAACCCCATTTCCCTCTCCCTCTACCACATAAGCTCAAATCTCAAGTTGCATGGTTTTGTTCCCATGTTACATGAAGTATGTACAGCTGTACAATGTACATGTGTGCCCAGAGGAGCGGTTAACTGTCAAACTTCCTGGATATTTTCTAGATCCTTCGGTTTCTTCACACTCACACAGATATATAGATCTCCACATGCAAGAAAATTATAGAAATAAAATTGAACAACTGGTTCGAAATGACCTTTCGATATTGATTAATGAATGCTTTAATTTTGATTAATATTGATAATAATTATAGAAAAATTGAAGCACTAGGAGTAAGGAATTTTCTCAGGCATTTGTTAAACTCCTTGGAAATGATGGACATTTTGCGTAATGAAATGGTGCTTCACGTCTCTGGGATGATAAAAGAGAGCTAATAAAGACTTGCATCCAGTAGAGTGCCATAAAGGAAATTTTTGTCTGGACAATGGCACTATGACCTACATGTAATATTATTTCGAATTCCAACCTTCAAGGGTTCTTCTACATGTAATTGCACGCCAATGTATAAATGCAAGACCTCGGCTTTTCATCCCATTCTTTTACTAGGCCCTCCATCCTGCATCAATGACAAGGGGGAACCACGCCAGAAAATCCCCAGGAACTACATACATGTATCTCGCCAAAAACGGGGATCAAAACAACTGGGATCTCCAAGCTACCATCTTACTCAATCACCACAGCTCCCAGGAAAAGAACGCCAGCAGCAATTCAAAAGATCCCATATGGTGCTAAAACTCTCGAAGTAAAATACCAATCAGCCGACTTAACATTTAATACAATTGATTTGATTGTTGTAGATGTAGGGCCTTGACTACATCAATATATTGAGTTATTCTGTCTTTCTGTCAATATGAGGTAATCTACAACACTAACCACTAACAAGGTGTCAGTCAGTATGGAGAAACCTACTACATGTAACAGGAGAACCATGACATGAACAGTATAAATGTGAGAGAGAGAGAGAGAGAGAGAGAGAGAGAGAGAGAGAGAGAGAGAGAGAGAGAGAGAGAGAGAGAAATGGGGTTTAACATCCACTCGACACAAACTATGTCATTTCGGGACTAACATATGGTTTAATTTCATTATATTAATAATTCACTCGCGCATAGGGGTCTTTAGCAGGGGGGGGAAAACCAGAGGACCCGCAGAAAACCCATGAGGTTGGATAGGCGACCCGACTCCTTGTCACGTACAACCAGGGATTTGTAAACCACGCCAGTTGACTCAATGATACAGCATGCACGTGTTAACCATTTGGCCATCCAACCCCTCTGGTACAAATGTGATGAAACTGAATGAAATCTTGATTAATATCATATAAAATTCTGCACCAACATGTACTGGGCTAACAAAAACAGGTGTACGCCATGCAGTGCATATGCTAATTGTACATGTATGATGGGAATTTTGCCCAAAAAGAAACATGACAAATATGAACAAAACTCAAAGTAACGGAGATTAACTGTTTTTATCCTAAAATTCTGCACTTACTGGGCTAATGATGACAGGTGCACGCCATGCAGTGCTTTGATGGGAATTCTGCCCGACAAGAAACATGACAGTCTACTCTTATTTTGAATTCCATCTACATGTACGAAGGATTCTTTATGTGCATGCCAACAGACAAATCCCCCTCATTGCCTGTACCTGAATAGCATACATGTACATGTATGTCTGACGACTTCATTAGCTCAGTATGTGCAGTAAAGTTTGATGTTAAATCCCCCAATTTATTTCACATTGTTTATTTGTAAACAACATTCCGTTTGGTAATAACATTATACACTGTGTTGTGGGTGTATACCAGTCAATGCATGTAGGATTCTAACTTTCAGTGGGCGTAGTATAGATCTATGGTGTGACAAAGTATGAGGACAGAAAGTTCATGTACTTAAACATACATATATGCAAGAGCTAAATCTGCCTTAATATTGCTGTTCTTTCTTTAGGCCTGAACTAAATTATTAATTAGACATTTATTAAGACCAGCCAAGACCTTAATCAACTCCAGATGCCATCGATAGCCTACATACTTAGTGGATTAGAATCCAATCTTCCGATCATTGATGATTAATCAGAAAATGAATAATTGAGACAATGTTTTTTTGGTACCGACTTTAATAATGATGACCGATACTAAGACTAAAATTGAATCGCGAAACTCTTGGCTCAGAGTGGATCAATTTGACTGAAATTTTCAGCAAATTCCCTTTACATTATCTAGTTTTTAACTATTATAAGGAGAACTGCCAGCTCTTTATCTAATCTCCCATATTATGTATCTTTAATTGCACAATGTATAAATTTGCATTTATTATGTATTATTTAGCTGACATTACAATACATCTGAGCGCCATAGAAAATGCATCACTTAGTTTTTCATATAACAAAATGATCCTGTAAACATATCTTATTTATTTTGCTTTTTATTGTGAACAATGTTCAAATGGGAACACATCAATAACAACACATTTGTACACTTATGGATGTTTAATCTGTAATCAACAGTTCAAAGTCAGATGGGTCAAAACCAAAAGTATGACACAGATGGTTCATTCCATGCTATGTCGCTGCACAGCGTGCGTAAGAGCCAGTGGAGGACACACACGCTACTGACATCTGTGATGCGTTTTCTATGGTCGCTCAGTATACAATGTACATGTGGATATTGGCATTTTGATGAAGATTGGGTGGGTCTGTACTATACCCAGACGAGAGGGGTAGGGGCAAGGTTGTACTATACATTTTAAACAGAGGGGAGGTAGTACAAGCTGATCTTTGACGCTACACTGCAACAGTTGGGAGGCGACATGGAACTTTTTTTCTTTTAGTGGACCCAAAGAACCCTGAAGTCTCAGGACACTGAGAAGTGTTTTAACGACACAACAATAAGATTGAACACATAGCAGTGCTTCACGTTTAAGGCGAGCTTTCGCTCTTGCTCCTCTCGACCCAGCTCGGCTTTCCTTTGTGGGAGTGATTAAAGACTCCTGCAAATTAGCTAAATCACTCTCCTAAATATTGAGATTAATAAACAACTTTTCAGGGTTTTTTTTTTAAACAGCATACGTTCGAGCTATCAGTTTCCATATTGGTCATTCTAATGCTACTACCATATTCATCAAACATATTCACGAAATATTAAACAAGTCTAAAGTATAAATACAATATGATTACGAAGAGTTTTTCTGCGGGAGCTTTTTTCTCATTTTTGAAATTGGCAGGAGCTTTTTATGGCTCCCGCACAAATTTAGAAACGTGAAGGACTGACATAGCACTGTGTGGCATATGCCCATCTCTATTAGCCCAGTTTGGAGCAAAACAGTAGGACATTAAATACCATTTCATTTTGTAAATGTACATGTATGTAGGTACAATGTAGGCCTACCCTACTTATTTTTGTTAAATAATATTAAAGAAATTGATTATTGACCATCTTGAGGCACATGTGGGCTTTGATGATAATTAATGATAATTAATATAAGTTAATTAATGATGAGCTATTTATGACTATGGATTACACTGTTAATATACGGTTAATATAGGAGTTAATGTACATTACATACATGTAATAAACATACAATATACAATAGTGTGGGCTCATTTATGTCATTTACAGGCATAGTATAGTATACTGTACTATAATATATTGTAGTAGAATAAATCATACATGTAGTAGTATATCAGATAAATGAAATGAAATGGGGTTTAACGTCCTACTGTTCTCCTCCTACTGGGTTAATCAAGAGGACATGCTCCGACATCTTTGGCCCTCATATATTTCATCCAAAATGATTTAAATGGTTAAAAATGACAGAAAAACAGAAACAATTCAATGTATTAAATCAGTTTATATGTATTCATATTACATGCGCTGTAACCCATTTTATTTGTGTCCATTTCTATGTGCCAAAGAGTAGAGATTTAGCTCCTTTAGCATCATACTGTTCTGCAGCATCCATACTACCGTAATAAAAACTCCTGAGAGAATGGGAGTGCAAGTTTACGTTGTAATACATGTAATGTACATCCGACTGCCTCAATGGATCGTTCAATGTAAAAATATATGTATTTATATATTTTTGCTAATTTTTTTTAACTTATGACAAACTGAATAATGTGACAATGGCACAAAATTACAAAGCTTATCCAATAGCATTACCCCAGTAAAAACAGAAAGATGTTAAACATTTAATGAGAATTCCTCAGATTTCTTTTCACTACATTAGAAAATTGTAAGGTTGGATTTACTTGAAATAGGTTGTTTCTCTCTAACAGATAAAGTTACCCAATGCTATTCCCACATTACTACGTGTACATGTACTACACCACAGTGTTGTAGTACAAATAACTACTGGTACAAGTACATGTATATTATATGTCAAATATTATTTTGTAGGCTAATATGTGTATGTCTTTGCCAAAAAAATCAATCTATATGTGGACAAAGAGCTTGCGAAAGCCAGGTGATACACAGTGTTTTCCTAGGGAAACACAGTGTTTTCGAGCGAAACCTGGCGGAAAATCTTCGTGGAATCGAGCCAAAATTCCCTGTGAAATCTTAGCAATTTCTTAGTGATTTTTTCTCTTGTGTTCGCTCAATTTTGGTCTTAAAAAATTTGAGAGGAACTGTACCTTACTGACATACATGTACAAAACCAAAGAGGTTTCTCTAGAATGTAACCTGGATATTATTTAATCGTGTGTACATGTACTTAGGCCCAATTTTTTTCACATTCTTTCAATATCAAATCTTTGCTTAAAACTTTATAAAAATCATTATCAAAAATCACACAAAATCACCTACATTATTTGTGTCCAGTTTAAAGATGACCATTTATTTTGATAATGAGCTTCCAATTTAAATAACAGTCCAAATTGATCATTACACATCAATCACCAATTGGGTTGTTTATTTTTGAACAGTTACTAGGAAATTAAACCTTGTAAATTGGACACTCTGACTCATTATGAATAAAATGAATGAATGTGAAACTGACAGTAATTGGGGCTAATATGCCAAATTAAAGATGCATCATGTAAGACTTAGATAAAGAACTGCCCATTCTTGCTATAATAGTTCAAAACTAGAAAATGCAAAATGAGTACGTGAAAATCTAACTTAAATTACTTTATTCTGAGCCAAGTTATCACTGTTTGTAGTTTTGACAAGATGTGTGAATTGATTCTTTATCATCATAACCAGGGTACTGGAATATTTTCGAGATCGAGCCTCGCTCCTCCATTTCTCAATCAATTCATTGAATGGCCAAATCGTTCTAATCTAGTTAAAATCTCTAGCCTCGGATTTCATCTAGAATTAACTATGGTCTTGTCATATTAAATTAATAAATTCTAATTAATAAGTTACATAACATTTAAGTTTAAGTCCTCAAGAAATACCTACACTAGACAATTTTAGTAATAAAATAATGTATTTTTAAATGATTTCAGGGTTACAGTGATATCCCCTTTAAATATAAATGCGAAGTTGTAAAACATATGTACATGTACATGTATGAGCAGTATACTTGAAGGTTGACAGCTTTCATACATTTGTAGATCAAGAATGAGTTGAATTTTTTGACCCACAAGCATCAATCATACTAGAGACACTTTTACACAGCGACAAGTGTCATAACAATTATACAAACAACACAGATAAAAGTTCAATTCAATATCTTGGTAACAGTATCTTGACTCAATGAGTAAGATGCTGGCTTTCAAACCAGTAGGTCTTGGGTTCACTCCAAGGGTTGGTTGAGAATATTCCCCTTGTCAAAACAGAACTGGTCGTTTGATTGAGACAGACAATCAAGGTCCTGTGGTGTGCAGTAAATTTAAAAGAACCCTTAGCGAGTGGGAATTTGAGTAGGCCTTTCTCGTGCCAGTGTCCAACGTAATAAAAAAAATCATTGATAGCTGGATGGAATCAATGAAAAATATGTCTGTATAGTACATGTACAAGATTTTCCTCATAGTAGGCCTGGTGGTAGCAGTCCTTCACGTTTAAGGCGCGCTTTCGCTCTTGCGCCTCTCGACGCACCTCGACTTAACTTCGGGGGAGTCATTAAATACGCACGCTAATTAGCTAAATCGCTCTCCTGATTGAGATTAATAAATTACAGTACTTTCAGGGGTTTTTTTTTATTATTAAAACTGCATGTGTTTGGCATATAGTGACCGTCTGCAAGCAATGAGCGTTCCTGTCGTAAAACTTTGGCTGCCATAATTCTTCACCAAACATCTTGAATACTGATGTAAGGCTCGTTTTAATTGGATAGAAGTCTAAAATCAGCCAATAGAATACGAAGGTACTTGACGCTTAATATGTCGGCGGGTATGACACGTCTATAATAACGTTACATTGTTTAAAAAGTTTTAATGTACCCAGTACCGAGTGTCCCGTTGGCATTGCGTGGATTGTCGCTATCAATAAATATGGAGATGGTCAGAACTGTCATGAATAATATGCGACATTTTTAAATTGCAATAACTCGAGGGCAAATAGCCACGGTGCGGGGACAAAATAGGTTTGCAATTTGTGCGCTAATCACGCTGACAAAGTAATCAAACCGGCAACAATTCAAGGAAAATATAAATGACATAAAAAGGTTATGAGAGAAAACTTATGTAGAATTACTCTTGCAATATAAATAAGAAGACTTGTTTTTACGGGAGCTTTTTTCTCAATTTCTAAATTGGCGGGAGTGTTTTACGGCTCCCGTACCATTTCGTAAACGTGAAGGACTGTGGTAGGGGCAAAAACTTAGGGCATTAAATACATGTACCATATCATTTCATGAAACTAAGAACATTTATTGCTCTAGTAGAGAGCTTGATACTTGATTACAGATGTATACATTTACAATAAGTACAAACTACATGTATTCTTATTCTTTCTAGAACAACTGGTAACACTTCTTACTGAAATGCCAGTTTTATTTACTGTAAATCTGCTGCCTTTTTTAAGCAAAACTATTACTTGCCTTGGCCTCCTGATAGCGTGACTTTTTATTAAAGTACCGCAACTCTTTCTACATCTACGGTACACATACTTCAGGTTTGTTTTAATTGGTTAGGGAAGCCAGTGGTTCAGTGGGAAAGTTGTCACCTTGCTAAAGTGGGGTCCCATGTTCAATCTCAGTGTTGGCATTTTCTGGCATGGTTGCCCCTTATCAGAGGTGCAGGACAGACTTGACTGTGTACACATATAACATTGGCATGCACATTAAAAGAACCTACCCTACGCTTCACAGTTGGAATTAAAAATAAGAGATGGTTGTACTACTAACTAGTGCCGCTGTCCGGGTTAAATTTTCCTCATAGCACACTGTATGGCGTACAACCATCTTCATGCACAGTCAGTGCAGGAAAGTTCTACTACAAATTAGAAGGTTACATGTAAATCCCTTTCATTGAGTTTCATATAACTCTAACTGGTAATGGAATGGTCTCTTTATTTTTAAATATTTAATTATGTTACAGTAGGACTATTCATCTTTGCAGGACTAAAATGTTTTATTGTAAAAAGAGTAGAAACAACTACTGGTTCACATATAAGCTACATGTACGTATGCTATGCATTATTAATTCATTTACCACTAAACACTAAAGTACATGAACGTCATGTACTGCACACAACAGTAGCCTATTATATTAGTTAACTATACACACATCTGCTGGTAAGTGTTCAAATAACAACCTTATTATGCATTGTATATTATTTATAATATGATAATACGTCATGTATAATATATGATAAACTTGCTGTCAATGTAATATGAATAATAACGGTATTCTGAACGTAAAAACGAGGTATGTTTAAATATGTGTGCCGTATGCAGTGTATTTTCAGTGTACCGTTATAATATCATTATCCATCATTCCATGGCATCATAATACTTACATCTTCGAATATAGATCCAACATTAGCGCTAATTAACAGCGCGCGTATATTTTCCTCATCCATTTGAGCTCATTTGGACATTAATCCTTATGTTAAAGAGTGATTACGAGAATAAAGTATGTTAAACTCAGCCATCAGTCCTAACACACGACATAATCAAATACACCGTATTTATCTCGACTGTCCGACATACATTCAATGTTTCAATGGTTATTGACGTTTGACGTCACAATACACAGCGCCCCATCAAAAGGGAGATAATTCATAACAGGTGCGTGAATTATTTTCGATCAACTGTCAAATAGTAACGGTATTTAATAATGTGCATGTGTATCGTCGTGATTACGGTTAAATATATCCGTTACAAACCAACACATAGCATTGGCCAATATTCGTTAACAAAAGAGAAGATTTTTATAAATTTAAATAGTAATTGCACTTTGCAGTAGAGCGCGCACTACAAGTAGTGAGTACAAACAAAACAAAACCGAACAGACAAACACACGGACAAGATAAAATACACAGACATTGTAAGAGAGCGAGAGAAAGAGAGAGAGGGGGGGGGGGGGGGCCGGGGGGAGTTTAACGTCCACTCGACAAACTAGGTCATTTCGGGACTAACATATGGATATATTTAATTTCAATAATTGCTTGTGCATAGGGATCTTTACCTGGTAAACCACTCTAGGACCCGAAGAAAATCCACGAGGTTGGGCAAGCAACCCTATTCCTTGTCACGTAGGCTACAAAATATTGTGAGAAATAAAAAGAAACAAATATCCATTCAAATGATTCACAAAGAGAAAAAAAATACAGGCGGGTTCATTATTTTAAAGACTACTTCTGGATGTATGGATTACATAATCTTAAATACCCTGTACAATACGTTTTCAATCTTGCCAACTGTGAAATGTAATGAAATGGAGTTTAACGTCCTACTGTTCTGTTCCGACTGGGATAACGAAGACCAGCATACCTCATAGAGTGTCATAGGGACATTTTTGTCCTCTCAGTGGCGCTACAGCCTACTTAAAGGGATGTTTGAAGTGCTCTCTAATCCGTATACGGGACCTGGGGGATTTTTTTTATATCACCCGAAGAACTAGACAGCGGTCCTTGTCATGTCCTCTATCCTGGACCGCTGACAAGGAGAAACCACGTTGGAAACTCCTGATGAACATTCTCGGCTAACACTTGGAGCGTGCTGTATCATAAAGCCTGTCATTGAGTCAACTGCCGTGGTTTTCGAATCGCCGGTTAGACGTGACAAGAGGTAGAGTCGCCTGTCCAATCTTGGTGGTTTTCTCTGGGTCCTCCGGTTTCCCCCCACTGCCAAAGACCCCTACACGCAAGTCAATTTTTGAAATAAAATTAAAAACCACATGGTAGTCCCAAAATGACCTAGTTTGTGTCGTGTGGACGTTAAAAACCCCATTTCTCTCTCTCTCAGACTTGTGAGCCAGTGTCTTACTCCCTTAGCCACCGTGGCTCCTAACTGAAATGAAATGTGATTCAACGTTCTACTATTCTGGATCGACCGGGATAATAAAGATGGAGATTTATGCCTATATACCCCTCGACTAATCCCGAAGAACAAGGGCTCTGTAACATAATACGGGATCTTAGTTTTTCGTCCCATCCGTCGATATTTCGGAAGTCAAAGTCTTATCATGGAGCCATCGTGACTCATTGTAATTGAATATAGGGGTAAGATCGCTTGTACAAAAATATTTTATCTTCTAAATGAAGTTAATAATATGCGCAGAGAAAAAGAGAGAAAGAGTGGGTGTTTAATGTTCACTCCATACAAACTTTGTCATTTGGGGACTAACACGTGTTTTAATTTTATTTCAAAAATTCGCTTGCGCGTAGGGGTCTTTAGCAGTGCGAGGAAACCCACAAGGTTGGACATGTGACTCTACTCCTTGTCAAGTACAACCGCGGAATAGAAACCACGCAATTGCAAGTAGACTCAATGACAGACCTTATGATGTGCTAATTATTCGGCCATCCACCCCCCGCCCCGCATGGTAATGCAGGGCAGATTTGATGTCATTATATTATTATTGTGCCGATATTGTAATGATCTGTGCAAAGTAGCTGTGTGGTAATCACAAGAGGGGATGAGGGGGGCTAAAAAAGTTTCGCATTGTTTTTAACTTTAACGAGGTGGGGTGGGGGATAGAAAGGGGAGAGAGAGAGAGCACAATGTTGGAATACAACCCTATTCCTTTTGTGAAGTATACCAAGCTTGGGATAGAAACCACACCGTTTACAGATCTTATGATCTGAAACGCACGATTGAATATACGATATGGTATGCCAATAAAAGGATTCGCGCCAGGGTTATTTAAATTCAGTTAGAATTGAGAAGTGGTTGAGTCGATTTCACAATAGACATTAGTATTTGATGAAAGAAAAGAAATTTCCTTTTGTTAATGGAGCAGAAAAGAGGGTCTGTCTAGTCGTTTGGATGGGACGAAAAAATGAGGCCCTGTCTATACATTGGCGTGCACGTAAAAGATCCCTAGGCAGTTGGAATTCGATATAAGAGTAGGCCGTAGCGGCACTGCCCGGGCAAAATTTCCCTCATAGCGCACTGTATGGCGTGTGCCTGTATAACTATTGTTTACACTATAACTATTATTTACATTATAACTACCATGTATAACTACTGTTTACACAACAACTACTGTTTACACTATAACTACTATTTACGCTATAACTACTATTTACATTACATTATACTACCCTGTATATTATAACTACTGTTTACACCATGGCTACGGTACTGTTTACACTATAACTATTTATATTATAACTACTGTTTACATTATACTTACATCGGTCAGGGTTAATGCGTGTACAATATTAACCCCTTTTCCTTCTACGGATTAAACTTTAACTAGTCTAACATATTTTTTGGAAGTAGCCTAATAGATAAGTATCAAAAGAGGTCTTGGGTCTAGGGTATATGGATAAAAAATATATTTATTATTTTTATACAATAAGTTTATAAACTGATCGACGCCAAGTGTTTTGACGTCACACGCAGAATGAATACGAACTTTATAAAGTTCAGTCATCTTGTAACAGATTGAACACAAATTTTATAATATTATAATAAGGTCCATGGGTAACAATTATATTAATTATACTTAGTATGTATCTGTAGACTGCAAATAAACTATATTCATGTTAAAAACAACTTCAGTGTTATAAAAAGAATGCCTTGAACAAAATGATTTCACAATCTGAGAATGGGATGAATACAGGGGCGTTTTAAGGTTTATCATGGCGGAGGCTATACCATGTTGAGGGCCCTCTTTCGCCAGGGTCCCTGGGAGGGGGGGGGGGTCTTGATTGATGATTTTCATACCAGTGCAATGACTGCATTCTCATTCATTGTGGATTCGACAGTAACAGTGTAACGAAAACGATTGAGTCGGACTCGGGGGGGGGGGGCATTTCCCTTGGCCAGAGGGGCCCTTTTGTAAGACGAGGGGGCCCTTTGTCTGCCTTTAGGGCCCCTACCTAACTAGGCTACATTTCATTTTTCTCATCGGTTTTAGCATTTTTCTCCCGTTTTATTTGTTCAACTTCTTTAATCTTTTTCGCGAAGAGGCTGGCGGCTCCAGCGCCTCAGCTATAAAACGCCTTTGGATGAATATAGATTTTATTTGGGGAGAACTTTTTCGAACAACCCGTAACGCCAATCGCTTTTTCTCGATTTACCGATTTACCGTTATATTGGGACTTGTCAGATCAAGACTACACAAACAGGAAATGAGTTATGTCTATTTTTAGTAGTTCCCGTTTTAGTAACAAACAAGTTGTCGTATAAAAATTAATACTTGTACGGTAATGTGAAAGGTATTCAAATTGTACCTGTGACTGTTTTATGCTGGGTTGGAATTAACACGTAAGTATAATGAACAATCTAATCCCTAATTGTAAATCAGAGTCGTAATTTTTGATTCTGATATAATAATATAACATTTTGTTTTAGAAAAGACGAAGGATATTATTATTATATTTATATTATTAATAGATTTTAGTTTGTTTTAATCAATTGCCATGAAAGAATATTGAAATGAAATAAATTGTGGCGTTATGATGTCCGACACTTTTTACTTAATCCGGGAAAATCTTGCCCGCATTTTAAATACAAACTGTCGGTGTCAAGGATTCCTTTATGTGGCCAACACCAGACCCAGGCTTTTTTGTTCTATCCAAAAAACTAGACTTTTGTCCATGATGTAGTACCTGTAAGTAATTAAACAGCACTTCAATTGGTTCTAGAGACTTGAAATATTCAGTGGATCATCTGGGTGACTAGTTCAGCTCTGAACGTAGGTCTCATTACACCCCTCATGTAATTCAGGAAACGCTCTATGGAAACCCCTGTCAATTTCACTGGGCAACTTTTTACTACTAACTGGTTGTGTGTCAGTCCCTGTGAACACATGCTAAATGTACAGGAACATTTTAGTGAGAAAATAAGATCTTGCTTACTTCGCTAGAGTCTGTATTTGCGACACAAAATGCTGTTAAAAATACATCCCCTTCTGCTAAATGGCTTTGCAGAAGCCATTGAAATCTAAATATAGGGTAACACACAAATTCATGTTACTCGGCTATATAAGATGAAACACTAAGAGCCAAGAAAAGAAAGCCCCATTGAAACCTTTATACAAAAATTTGAAAAAATATATTATACAATACAATTTTTTTCAGGGCGGAGAAGTTGCAAATAATTCGAGGATGGTGAAACGATTACATGACCTGTGTCTCAACTGCATCACGAAAAATCTTCAAAATTTCTCGGATCTTCCGGTCCGTTTACCAACTGTACATAAAGAACTGTTAATAAAAAGATTGGCTTATCATGACTTGTTGTACGAAACTATTATACCATATGTAGTACAGAATGTATTTTGTTCAAGTCTACGTTCGATCGTGTTTTATAAATGTCATCAGGTGACGGACGATTTGTTGGAGAAACTCGCCAGATCACGATGTAGATTACAGTTTTTAAATATACATGGTTGTCAGTTAGTTACAGGTAAAAATAGTAATAACAACGGTTTTCAGACTATTTTTCGTTCGAATAATACCTAGGTGATACACATGTGATAATTCATACGACCCGTGCTCAAGATAGTCTCTTGATAAGCTTATTGGCACCCAAAGATTTTAACACTAATGTCAAGACCATTCTTGCTAAAGCCAATCACTTTATAGACTTTAAATCAGACACATTGTCTGTATATTAGGCCTGCAGCCAAAATTTCTAGCTTGCTTAGAAACAGAATTCCGCCACACGGTTTCTCCGTAATGAACAAACTATACATTTTTGGAAAGCTTGTAACACCAGAGACACAAATCCGGAGGGTTCCAAGCAAAATGTCTGCAATATCAGTACCGCATCCATGTTTTTGTTTATTTCAGATGTAGGAATTGAGAGTATAACGAGAGATCAGACAGAGTTAGAAATATTAGAACTAATCAAACTACCTTTATTAACATCTAGCTGTTTTAATCAGCTCAAATCACAAAAATTATGGAAAGTAAATTTAAAAAATTGTACAGCTTTAAAAACAGAAGGTGAGGAAATTAGCTGGATTGCTTAGCTGAATGGAGCTGTACATGTAGGTCATGCAAGAAAAAATTTCATGAGTGCTTTCATAATAAAATCGCAGTGTGAGCACTGAAATTAATGTTTTGTAAGATTTATAAACTAAAATAGTGACTTAAAATCTCAAATATTAGAGAGATGAAACCAAAGAAATTCTAGGGGTTGGGGTATTGAATTGAGACCACATACACAGAGATGTTGCTAAGTAGGAGTCGCTGCTTGACAGCTTCTACATGTACTTTAGTTAATTTGGTCTGGGAGCCACCACAGGCGTGGGTAGTACAGGGGCCTTGCAAGTCACTGGGATGGGATGTGTTGAGTGAGAGAAGAAATGGGGTTTAATGTCCACTCAACACAAACTAGGTCATTTTGGGACTAACATATGGGTTCAGTTTGTTTTTCTTTAATTCGCTTGACCATTTGGATCTTTAGCAGTGGGAGGAAACTTGAGGACTTGGGTATATCCCTGGACATATACTGCAGTCTAAGGAGACTAAAGTTCAGGTGGTCAACAGCTAAAAAATATTGTCCAAGTGCTAAAAAAATAATGTTCAAGTGCTAAAGAAAAGTGTCCATATGCTAAAAAATAGTGCCCATGTCCCAAATAACATTACCCATGTGCTAAAGAATATTGTCCATGTTCTAACGAATATTGTCCATGTGCTAGATAATATTGTCCATGTGTAAAAGAATATTGTCTGTTGTCCATGTGTTAAAGAATATTGTCTATTGTCCATCTGCTAAAGAATATTGTCCATATACTATTCTATGTTTTAACCATGTATTACAGGTGTGAAGACATTAACAGCAAATAATCCATCCATTCGTGTTTTAATTCTGGGAGGAAAAACTGGCGTAGATTCATCCGTATATCAACATGTTGCACAGAATCTTCAAGATTCACTAGTAAGTAGCATCCTCAGTATCAATCCTATTAAATACAGATCTATATTACGTTTCATTTTTTTATTCTTTCAATGGTCTACACTACATGAAGATCTGACAAGTTGTCTTGGGTCGTACGACTGAAAACACTGATTTACCCACAGTTTCGTGCAAGGCACGTCAAGAAGTCGCTGTAATAGACCGTTTCATTTGCTAATCCCTTACTTAAACCATAATGCCCGGTAATATAACAACTCTTCCAAATCCTAGAGTAGTAAAGACAAGTAAAACGAAATTTTGAACGATGGAAAACAAAATGAAATAAGATCTGTGTTTTAATCAGATTGCCTTAGCACCCTACTTGTATCGTTGCGTTCTAGTCCACTAGCCCCTGGGTCCATTCCTGGGGTATTCACAAATTCAGATTATCTGCCCTTAATGATTTCATTGGCCAATGTTGATTCCACAAACCAATCAAAAAACAGTTTACATACTAGTCTTTGTGTCATTGCTTATGTTCCCCATAATACAGCAGTTTGTACTCTCAATAATGAGAAAGTTTTCAAGATAATTAATATCAAAGAAGTGACAGTCACACAAATGGTGTCCTAGAATATTTTGACAAAGTTTTTAACAACAATTCAATGATCTCAGTTTGCTACAAAATATGAGTTACTTCCCGTTGATCACTCGCTTTCTATTTATGGAATATTTTGATGGTGTCCTAAAATATTTTGACAAAGTTTACAACACCGATTAGATGATCTTAGTTGCTATAAAATGTGAGTTACTTCCCTTTGCCCACTCACTTTCTATTTATGGATTTTTTTGATCGGTTCATAAAAATAGCACAATTATCAAGGGTGGACAATTTGGCGGATAACTTGGTCCCATGTCTGGTTAACATTTCGCACTGTCTGTAGCCAAAAGGTCTAAAGTGTGCGATTTAGATTGTAAGATAGTTTATAAGATAGTTATAGAGAGAAGAGACATATAGAGAGGTGGTTTTAATATCCAATCAATACTAACTAGGTCATTGTGGAACTAACATATGGTTCAATTTTATTTCAATAATTCACTTGTGCGTAGGGGTCTTTAGCAGTGGAAGGAAACCAGAGGATCCTGGGAAACCCCATTAGGTTGGACAAGCCACCCTACTCCTTGTCACATTCATCCAGGGAATTGAAACCACGCCAGTTGACTCAATGACGGACCTTATGATACAACACGCACACACGCTACTCATTCGATCATCCAACCCTGAGGCAGTTGAAATAGAACCATGGAAAGATTAACCTTGATGTAAATAACAATTTATTTGTAATATTAGAATCTTTTATTTCACAAGTTTTATTTGTATGTTTTCTTTCAACAGGAAGAATTTGATGCTTGTTTACATACAACCAATGATGTTTGTCTGCATAATTTATCTCTTTATTGTCCGAACCTCAGAAAGTAAGTTTCCTAAAACTCCCTTTTTCTTTTTGATGAAGACCGCCATGGCAAGCAGTAACGTCTAGATAATTGGCGAGAGACAAAAAATGTAGCTACAGTGGACATTGAAGAATTCTTGGCAGTTTGAATTTGAAATAAGTGCCCAAATTGGATCTGTCTTGGTAATTTCCTTTTAATAGCAAACTGTGTGGTGTGTACCTGTAGTCAATAGCTCAGTCGGAGCAGCAAAAGCAGACCTAAATATATATTAATCAAGTTCTATTTTTTGTTATCAGATTAAATTTAGAAGGATGTACCCGGATTGGAAAAGAAGCCTTAATTAAGGTAGTCAATATTTTCATTAATAATTTATATCGCCACAGTAACTAATATTTCAAAAATATTTTAAATTTAAAATGATTGACAGTGAAACAATACACCCCATCCCAGGATTCATAAAACATTGCTTCTATAATGTCAGAGGGAACATGGTGGACTTTAAACCCTTTGAACCCTGGCATATATATACCATAAATTTTGACAATTTTCAGTGACAAAATGGCCGTAAAACAATATTTTCAGGAATATTTGTGTTGTTTCTACGAGTGAAGACACAACACATGTTCTGATTGGTCTAAACTTGGACTTCCACGTGAGTCATACCAACATGCGGTCAGAGTGGAATTCCGAACACATCATGCTTGGCGCAAATACCGGCTAGCCGGGATATAGGTGGTTCAAAGAGTTATACCCTAGTTTTCTCTTTCTCTTACTGCCAAGAAAAGATAACTTTTATGTGAATGACAATTTATTTGAATATTATATCCTATTTTCTGTCTTTTTTGAAAGTTATTTCAAGGCTGTACAAGACTGGAAGATCTAGACTTATCCTATTGTAATAAATTACGTGATTATCCAGACAATGAAGTGTTGTGGATTTTACCCAAATGTTTAACAGATCTGACTATATGTGGTTTATTACTGGATAATCAAACAATATTTGTAGAAAGTTTAGAAAGATTAACCAGACTTCGTTCAGTTCATCTATGTGGTGTGACAGCGTTAAATGATGAAACCCTTTCAAAGGTAAATATTGTAAACAAGTTGGTACTTTTTTCTGTGGAAGTCGGCCCTTGGTCTTACACCCCACATTGACTTATATAGGGATGAAGGTAAAAAAAGAATTGATATACAAAAAATATTCACTATAACCGTCATCCCACAATGTCATCCCACAATTTCGAGAGACATTGACTGCTAAATAATAGCATTTGTACGGGTAAGTCAACACAAGTGGGTAAGATGCTGGCTCGCTAGTCTGGAGGTCGGGTGTTCAATCCCAGCATTGGCCGAGAAAGTTTTCCGGATTTTCCCGGTATGGTTCTTCGTTGTCAATGATGCAAGACGGAGGGCCTGACAAGAAGAGATGTCTAGTTGTTTGGATGGGACACAAAACCGAGGTCCTGTGTACATATTGGTGTGCACATAAAAGATCCCTTGACAGTTGGAATGGTGTGTGCCCATCTTCATTAGCCCAGTTCAGAGTAGAAGAGTAGGATGTTACACACCATTTTATCTCAATACATTTCATCTACTTTGTGAATGTGATTTTAATCCGTTTTTAAATATTTCATATACACAGACTTGATAAACATTTTCGATTTCATTAAATGGAAGCGGAATAAATACTAATCCAAATGCTGATGTATATATATGCTTTCAGCTAATATTGTTGTTTTGGGAATTAAAATGTTGGTCAGCAAGCTTTGTGTAGTTCTCAAGTGGAGGTAATTGTAGATAGACAGTGAACCGTTGGTGTACCGGTAGTGCATAAACTTAACATGCAGTATAATGATATGTCTTTGGTATACCAGTTTTGCATCATTAAACATGTAGTATAATAGAAACAAAGAATAAAATGTAGCTATAATTTTAATTGAACTGACCGATCAATCCTGGATCAAAGGTTTTGATTGGTAGACAGTGGGGGCTACATTTATAGATATGTTGCTTCAGTGGGTCATTAGATACCCTAGGCCTGTAGCCTAGTTCTATATCAAAATATGCTCTCTGTTGTCAGGTTTTAGAGAAGATAGGAAAACATCTGGTTTTGTTGGATGTGAGTGGTTATGGTGGATTTACCAAGAATTTAACAGATGTTGGTGTGGCGGCCATATCTAAATATTGTCATAATTTAGAATCTCTCAAGATTAGTATGTTAGCAGACGTGACAGGAGAAACTTTAATACCTCTCTTTCAAGATCGTAAGCGTGCCAGTAAAATAATTAATCTTTCAGTAAATTGTAAACAGGTTTGTTCATATTTCTTTTATTTGGCGTAGTGGGGGAGGGGGGCCCCGTGAGTAAGATATTCATATTTCATGGAGTTTTTTTGCAAAGGGGTGGGAACTCATTGAGTAAGATGTTGGTTCATTAACCTGGTGGTGCAGCGTTCGATCCCTGTGTTAGCCGAGAAAGTTCATCGGATTACACATTGACATGTACGTAAAAGATCCTTTGACCGCTGAAGTTTCGATAAAAGTGTGGCTCAAGGGACAAAAAACTGTGGATGTGTGTACATTTTGTCATGCATGTTAAAGAACCCTTGACAGTTAGAATTGGAAATAAGAGTAGGCAGTAGCGCCACTGCACAAGCAAAATTTCCCTCATAGCACACTTCATTAAAGCTGCTAATTGTCATTAATCCACGCTGATATGTATTCTAATTAATTATTTAACATTTAAATAATAAAAAAAACCCAAAAAACAACTACAAATAATCTTGTGGCTTGGATTCAAAGAGGACTATCAAAAGATTTCGCTGGAAACTTCCATATTCAAATGCCTATGCAACATTGTGCAAGGGATTCAAGATCCCTGAAAATGCCATTAGCAACTTGAAATCCAAAACATTCTCTGAAATATTTCCTATGTATTTTATAGACTAGTCTTAAAGTCATTTACCAAGTGGTTCAAACCTGCATTAACCTCCAGAAGTTTGACCTTGGTGGTGTGTCAGGGGTCACCAATGATGTCATCTTTAGTTTAGTAGAAAACTGTTTGTCCTTGAACAAAATTAGCTTAAAGGGTTGTCGTCTGGTAAGATTTTCTTTTATTTGAGAAATAAACAAAAAAAGAGACAGAGAGAGAAAGAAATGGGGTATAATGTCCACTTGACACAAACTAGGTCATTTCGGAACTAACACATGGTTCAATTTTATTTCAATAATTCGCTTGCGCGTAGGGGTCTTTAGCAGTGGGAGGAAACCGGAGTAAACAGAGAAAATCCGCAAGGCTGGACAGGTGACCCTACCCCTTGCCACGTACAACCATGGAATTGAAACCATGCCAGTTGACTCTCCTTTGATTGGTACAATCATCAACACATCAGCGTTCCCTACTGTTGTGGAAATCTCAATTTTAAGAGATCGTGCAAGTGCTTTCGCCCAGACATTGATAGGCAAGCAACGATATTTTGAACCTGATCTTAGTTTGTTTTTTTGAGGAGATAACATACAATTGAAAGAAGTCATAATTATTCTGTTGCTTGTTTTTGCAGATAACAGATTCAGCGTTGATAGAATTAGCTCGATGTTGTCCATTAAAGAGTTTAGTTTTATCAGGAATCAACAACCTGACCGATGCCAGTATCTTCGCTCTAGCTAATAGTTGTCATGATTTAGAAGAAATATATTTAAATGGATGTGCTCATGTTTCATCGGCTGCTGTACATTATTTAACGGTATGTAACATTATTAAACAACAACATTATTTGAACAATAATTAACGATTGATGAAAATATTTAACAATTGGTGACAATATTTAACAGTAAGTAACATTATATTATTAAACAGTATGTAACATGTTTAACAGTATGTAATATTATTTAACAATAAGTAACATATTGAACAGTAAGTTACTTAACTGTAACATATTGAACAGTAAGTTACTTAACTGTTACAGTAAGTAACATTATTTTATTTAACAATAAGTAACATTATTTAACAATAAGTAACATTATTTAACAATAAGTAACATTATTTAACAATAAGTAACATTATTTAACAATAAGTAACATTATTTAACAATCAGTAACATTACCACGATTTCATTTCATTCAGTATTAACCGGAATTGGTGCCAAGTGCTGACTTCGTAATGATTTGTACAAAATAGAAATTAGAGTTATGTGATAAAGTGAAATGAAAAGGAGTTTAACGTCCTACTGTTCTGCTCCTGACTGGGCTAATGAAGACGGACATACGCCATACAGTGCGCTATGAGGGAAATTTTGTCCGGAAAGCAGCTCTACGGCCTGCCCTTCTGTCAAGGGATCTTTTATGTGCACACCAATGTCACACAGAACCTTGGTTTTTCGTCCCATCTGAACGACTAGACAGCTGACCTTGTCAGGCCCTTGGTCCTGCATCACTGACAAGGGGGAACCATGCCAAAAAATCGCCAATTCAGTGATCGAATACTGACTTCTAGACTAGAGAGCCAGCGTCTTAATCAAGTAGCAACCATGGCTCCTGTGATAAAGGGGGATAATACTGGTAGCAGTATATGACAAATACACCAAGTGACTATGGCATAAGATCACTATCCAGACGTTCCAGTTTGATTCAGGACCTGAGTTCACAAAGTGGTCTCAAACTTAAGTTGAGAATGCGCTCAACTTTCTTTCACTGTAATGTGAAACATATTTGAACTAGAAACACAGAACTTGGCTTATAGTTTCTTATTGATGTATTTGATGCATTTAAACAACAAAAGTTTTATAAGGGTTATATTTTAGTTAAAATAAGGCGAACAATTTTGAGTAAATTCTTAACATTAGTCTGAGAATGTTTTATGAAACCCGGGCCTGACCTCACCCTAGAACGCTTTATCCTGAAAAGAAATGGTTATAATTTAGTTAAAATAATGCATCCAACACACACGTGTTAACCATTCGGCAACCCAATCCCCCTTTAGTGCAGAGAAGTAGGATGTTAAACCCCATTTTGTTTAATTAAAGCAGAATAGTAGGACATTAAACCCCATTTCATTCATTACAGCAGAACAGTAAGACACTAAAACCCCATTTCATTCATTACAGCAGGCAGAACAGTTTGATGTTAAAACCCAATTTCGTTTCATTACAGCAGAAAAGTAGGACATTTTAATAACTTCATTTCATTTGATTACATCAGAACAGAAGGCTTGAACCGCATTTCATTTAATTACAAAAGAACAGTAGGACGTTAAAACCAATTTTGTTTCATTACAGCAGAACAGTAGGACTTTAAAGCACATTTCGTTTCATCACAGCAGAACAGTAGGACTTTAAACCACATTTTGTTTCATTACAGCAGAACTGTAGGACGTTAAACCCCATTTGTTAAACCCCATTTTATTTCATTACAGCAGAAAATTAGGACATTACACCCTATTGAGTTTGATTTATTTTTATTTCAGGACTGTTGTATAAACAGATTATATGTTCAACATGCCACACCCAATGCTCAACCACATCAACTAATGGCTAAAAATCTAGACACAGGGGAATTCTGTAGAGCCGATCTTCTCAAGTTCTCATGACAAAAAAGTCTGCATTTTTCAGTGTTTGTGATAAGAGAGAGATACATGGTCTAAACATCCATTCGACCAGTCATCTTGGGACTAACATATGGTTCAATTTTATTTCAATAATTCGCTTGCGCATAGGGGTTTAAATTTAGCAGTGGAAGGAAACCTGATAAAGCCCACGCATACAATCAATCTGGAATCGAAACCACGCATACTGGCTGGGAATTGAAACCACACTAGTTGTCTCAATGACAAGACTTGTGATAAAATCTACTTGAACACTAGTGATAAAATCTAGTTCAACTCTCGTGATAAAATATACTTCAACTCTAGTCTTGGGATGAAAATCTACTTCAATTCTAGGAATGCAATCTATTTGACAGAATAAATTTCATCTCTCGTGATATATTCAGCTTCAGTTCTCGTGATAGAATCCACTTCATCTTGTGATAGAATTAACAGCTTCAGTTCTCATGATAGAATCCACTTCAGTTCTCGTGATAGAATCCACTTCAGTTCTTGTGATAGAATCAACTTCAGTTCTTGTGATATAATCCACTAGTTCTTGTGATAGAATCAGTTTCAGTTCTTGTGATGCTGAGAACTACCTCAACCATCTATATGGCAATATTTGTTGCTGTAGTGGGCTACAAGGAACAGTAGAAAAGTTTCAATAGACACATTTTGGTTTACAAAGAACAAAAGGAGATATAACAAGTGTTAAATGACACATACAATGTTTGGCTAAGGGGGGCTATATGAAACAGAAAGCGTGTCACGAGTATGGAGACACAGACCATTTCTTCCAGTTTAATTTTTACCTTGACGCCTAGTTACGTTGAAGTTGAGTTTTAAGACGATGAATTACATGTTTAATAAGTGTACGAACAAAAGACAAAAAATATCAGCCAGAATATTAATTAATTAACAATAATTATAAATGTATATAGGCCTAGTTGTTAAATGTTGGACAAAGTTGAGCACTCTACAACTTCTGCCTGTGAAATAATATTGTTACTCTACAGACTATAGCTATATGATAATAATAATAAGTCTTGCCTTTAGAAAGGACAACATTTTAAACTGAATTCTGCTTTGTGCATGTGTGATGATATGAAACAGACATTTAAAAGCTATAATAAAAATAAAAATAATTCTTGAATTTATAGCGCAACATTTCAAATTAAAGTCTGCTCTGTGTGAATGTGAGAACAGGGGTGTCTTGACAGTGGTAGTGATTGAGTTTATAGTAAACCATCGGAACCTACCCCTCTCAAAGTTTATAAAATATACAGATATTTGAACATATTGTTAACATGTATCTCATCATTTATTGTTATGTTTTTATAAAAAGAATAAAATTGTGTTGTTTTTTTTTTAAAAATATATATAATATTGTTTTTATATTAAAGTTTATGTAAGTGAATGTATTGTGAGAGCAGTGTTAGTTCCTGTGTTCGTTCCTTATGTTGGTTGAGAAAGTTCCCCAGGATTTTCTGACCTTGCAAGGGACAGTGTATAGTCGTTTGGATGGGACTAAAAAACGAGATCCAACGTACACATCTACATGCCTGTAAAAGTTGGGATTTGATATAATAGTAGGCTGTAGCTCCACTGTTTGGGCAAAATTCCTCTCATAGCACAACTGCATATTCCAATCTTCATTAGTCTAGTCAGAAGAGAAAAGGAGGATATTAAACCATTTCAGACTTGTATTTGCAGCCATATTAATCCCGTGAGTCGTTGGTAAATCTGATTAAAGCACAGATCTATATTTCAC
This sequence comes from Patella ulyssiponensis, assembly GCA_963678685.1. Taxonomy (NCBI): domain Eukaryota; kingdom Metazoa; phylum Mollusca; class Gastropoda; family Patellidae; genus Patella; species Patella ulyssiponensis. Next base: position 15,232,711 of record OY783229.1, on the reverse strand, counting down.
TTCGTTTTTTATACTTTCGATAGCCTACACTAAGTGAAGATCTGACAAGTTATAGTGAGAGTTCACGTCAGAGGTCAAACGAACTGCTTTTGACCCTTTGACGTCCGACATAGATTAATCAATCAGCGTTTCTAGTGGTTTACCCACAGTTCCGTGCACCAAAAGGCCAAGACCTCACCGTAACAGACCGTTTCATTAGCTAATTATTAATCCCTCACGTGTGTGTGTGACTGAATGGTTAGCATGTGCGTGTATTATCATAAAGCATGTCATTTAGTCAACTGGCGTGGCTTCGAATTCCCTGTCCAATCTCGCGGGTTTTCTCCGAGCCCTCCAATTTCCTCCCACTACTAAAGACACCTACGCAGGAGCAAATTAAACTATTTGTTAGTCCCAAAATGACCCCCTCTCTCTCATTCTCTCTCTCTAGAGAGAGATAAATGAGGTTTAACGTCCACTCGACACAAACTAGGTCATTTTGGGACTAACATGGTTTCAATTTTATTTCAATAATTCGCCTGCGCGTAGGGGTCTTTAGCAGTGGGGGGAAACTGGGGTACCCGGAGGAAACCCACGAGGTTGAGAAGGCGCCCCTATCTCCATGCCACATACGCTCACACCAGGGATCGAAACCACAGCTGCAAGCCAGAGGTGACCGGCCAGCTAGAGGTTGAAGCGCGACACTCTAGACCACTAGGCCATCCTATATCCCCCTCTCTCTCTCTACAGGCGAAGCAAAGAGTTTGCTATAGCCAACCCATATAAACAGATATAGATAGTATACCGTACATTGTAAATTAAATATACAAAAACAATAAAGTACAATACACATTAAACGATTTTACTATATTACACACTAAGAAACTATAATGTGCAATGTTTGGCGTTTCTTGATCAAAGATATTTCTCATAAACAGTAGGCCTAATTGAAAGTTGAGTAAATTAATAACTGAAGTCTGAGAATGCTTTGTGAACTTGGGGACAAATTTAAAGCATTATGTTGATCTCAAATATAAGGTTCGTTCGTTTCTGGGGTTTAACGTCCACTTCCATCTACAAAGGTGATATCGTAGACAAAAATATAAGGAAACCCTACTACTATTTAAAGTAATTTTATTTCAGCTGCCAAGTTCAGACAACCACTTAACGAATCATTATAGAATACACACAATAATCTGTATCAATCTCATTTAGCGGTTAATGTTAGCATCCTTATTCGCCTGACATAGCCGCGACAATGCAGGTTTTACCAACTTTTGAAATTTATTTGACAGATATTCCTTTTACTGATTCGACTTTGTGACATTATTGTACTGTAAGGTATTTAAAAACACTCAGATGACGATCGGTTGCTTTAGGTATTACAATCTGGTTAGATTAATTATGTAATTTATGGCAAGCTGTGAATTAATGACACATGCTGCTTCGAATCAAGTTCCATTAGTCTTACACATCCAGGCGAGCGTTATTGTACTTTAGGAACATGTGTCCGGCTGGATTATCGAGAGTAATGTGTCATAAAAGAAACAGTAAATGATCCCCTTGGTATCAGGAAGTTCAACCTGCATTCAATAACCGGTCCCACATAACTACCCGCCATAATTTCGTGGGTGCAGAGAAAAGAGAATCCGGGCTAGATAACTATGTGAAGATGGCCAAGTTTTATCCATATTGTTAACTGCTAATATAACCAGGTACTATGTTGTCTATTTAATTGTTGGTATGTAGATTATTTGGATCACCTTCCCATTACAGAATCACTGAATATTTCTGATCCGTGGAATGATTGTTCAATTTGCTATGTATAAAGTCAGCCATTGAAGACACTTGAACAGGCGAGATTATTATTCACAAAAGGGTCGTTGTTATTATAGATGAATTCCGCCAAAGTATTTAGGCATGTATGGGTGGTTAGTGGTATGTTGGGGCTATTGTATTAAAGGGGGCAGATCGTTTCCCCAAACCTTTAAACAAAGATTATGTTTCAACCCAGATTTGCATGGGCCGTATTTATCCTTCTAGATAGCCTACGGAATAGTTTCATTCCATACGGTTTTATTATTTTAATATCAAAAACCATGTCCACGCCAGTCGTCAATAAAATAGATACACTGTGAAAGTTGACACTAGAATTAAATTGATAATATTGTCAACAGCTTTAATCCCATGGAGGCGTAGCTAAACATGTGTTTACACACCCACAAAATGTGATTGGTTCTCTGAGATGTTTTGTCAAACGAAAATCATCGAATATAATTATTATTAGTACACCTTGTGTATTTCCTGGAGATGTTGAATCTTATTGATAAATCCTCTTTTATCGTAATTGCATTTGAATTCTGATATAAGTGCATGGATATATTATATACGGACATCTGTCCTTTGAATAACTATTTTTTCTTGATATGAACCTGGGTAATGGTAATGGAATTTTTATTACATAAAATGGAATTTTTATTACATTACTTAAAAGTAATGGCCTTGTACTGAGTAACGGAGTGTTTCAAAAGTAATGGAAATGTAATACATTATATTCCAAAAATCACGTAATCGTAAATTACTCGTCCACTACATTTCATTGCCAATATTTATGATATATAACTAGCCTCAAATTTTAGAGTACCAAAGACGTATTTTAACACTCCATGAGATTGAGATACAATGTATAACATGAATTAATTCTGCAGTTCAAGCACAATGTGAAATGAAATGGGGTTTAACGAAATTAGCGTCCTACTGTCCCGCTCCGACTGTGCTAATGAAGTCGGACATACGTCATACAGTGTGCTATGATACATGTAGAAATTTTGCCCGCACAGAGGCACTGTGGCCTACTCTTATATCAATTCAAACTTCCAAGGAATCTTACGTGCACGTTTTCAATGCAGTTTTCAACATTGAATTCCCCACCATAATTACAGCCCACTGTCAAACATATATTGTTGGTCAGATATGTACAAACTGACCCAATCATGTTACACACTGACCCAATATCTTCAGGCGTCAATGGGAGGGACTGTCACCACACCCTCTCCCCCGCACACACGTATAAATATTGTGGGCGTGCGGCGAGCGGGATCTCCTTCCCCGTGCAGAATCATGGGTCACCACGCCCTTTGTTACTCTCAAGTCTATGTGATATAAGGTATTCTTCATAACACACTGTATGGAGTATGCCCATCTTCATTGGCCCGGTTGGTGCAGTAAAGTACACGTTGGACGTTAAAAACCCCATTTCATTAAATTGTTCACTTTGTTGTATTTTCAGAACAGGCTGTGACACGATCCCGATATAAAACAACGTCTCGAGGTAGATAGTTGATGGTCCCAGACCGATTCTGTAACCTAAAAGTATGATTTGGTGAGATAAGAGTTTTGCGGAAGACTCTTAAGGACCAAGGTTGTTCTGCTGTATCTGACTTTTTCCAAAGGTTGAAAACAAAATGGCAGACAGTTATTCCACTGCGATTGGTTTATATATACAAAATGACCAACAAAACCCGAGTGACTTTGTGACAAAAAATGAAAAGACTAATCGTGACACAACGGAAGAAGTGTCCTCGATCGTCGACAACAACAACACGTCAAATGTCGAGAACAGAAGACGAAGACCGTCCTTTAGATCTTTAACCAGCAAGTTTAAATCAAAATTCCAGATAAAAAAGACGGACAAACTATCTAAGTCCCATTCCCAAAGCTCGAACCTGAATAAAACCATTTCAGATTTAGAAGACGTCATTACAAACCTGAATGAGGATTTAGTTTTACAGACAAACCTGTTGACTGAGGCCAATACCGACAGGCAAAACTTGAATTCACAGTATGTCAGTTTGCAGGCACAGAACTGGGAACTAAAGAACTCTTGTGAAACCCTGACTGAAACTATCCAAAAGCTGACAAATAAGCATAATGAACAAGTTAAGAAGTACGAGGAGTCTTTAATTGAACTTCAGAATCGGATAAAGCTTCATCTGCAGGAACTTGAACAGTTGTCCATCACCCAGCAAACGTTAGAACAGAAAACCAGAGAAGACTGTGTTTGCAAAACTGGAGTAACAGTTGACACGGACCTCCAGCATCAACAGATAAACGGGCCTATTGGTTATGAAGAGTCCTTGGTTGTGGTGACAGAGCTTCGACACCAGTTAAAAATCCAGAAGGATGAAATTCACCAATTGTCCATCACCAACCAAAGACTAGAAAATGAAAACAAAGAAGTCGTCGTTGGTAGTGTGGAAATGCAAAAAGAAATAGATAATTTAAGCCAGAAATACGAGGCGTCTCAAATAGAGCTGACTGAACTCAAGAAGCAACTGCAGCTGCAGACAGTCGAGATCAACCGATTGTCATCCTCCAACCAGAAGAATATAGATTGCATTGTTTGTAAAACTAATGTTAAGAAGGAATCGATTTCAGGAAGTCCGCAATGTGAAGAGTCTGTGGTGGATCTCAGAAATCAGATGGAAGTACAGAAAGATGAAATCAATAAATTGTCCACCACCAACAAGAAGCTTGAACAGAAAATCATAGATGTTATGTGTAGTAAATTTGAGACAAAGGTCAAGTGTCTTGACGATGAAAAATCCATCGCGGCGCTTCGTATCCAAGTGCAATTACAGAAGGACGAAGTCGATAAACTGTCGAAAATCAACGAAACGTTAGAATTGTTGCTCAAGGATTGCAGAACTAGTCAAAATGAGCTGAAAACTAAAATGGAAACGCAAAACAAAAATCATGAAGAGTCCGTAGCAGAGCTGAAGGAACAAATACGATTACAAGCCGATCACATACAAGAATTGTCCGCCACCAACGAAATGCTGAACCAGGAAGTCGCGGATTCTCAGAAAGGCGAGAGGAAGAAGTTAAATATAAGAGACTCCACGGGTAGTACAATGTCATGGAAGAACTATTCCTACAGCATTGACCAATCTTTGAATACAGAACAGACAACGCGATTTGATCATATCAGACCCTTAGACGATAAAACCAATATTTTAATTGGCACGACTGTTATGCAACGTGTCAGCCCCTGGCGCCTGGACAGTACCGGTAACACAGAAATACGTACACTACCCGGTGCTTCCATAAACGATATCTATGACTTTGTATGTAGATGTGACGCCTCGTTCTTCACTTTAAATTTTGTAGTTTTGGCCGAGACTAATTTCGCTGGTCCAGGACTTAATGTGGGTAGATGTGAAGCAGATTATATCCAACTTATTTTGGCTATCAGGCAGAGATTTCCCCGAGCAGTCATCAAGTTTATTGGCTTAATACCACGCCTATCACTTTCATACAATCGATCAATTTTACGAATCAACAATATGTTGCAGATGCTCTGTTGCGAATTCAACTGTGAATATATTTCATCTGAACCATCATTCGTGTCCGTCTCTGGTGCCTTGAAGAGCTCTCTCTATGCGGATGATAAAATGCTGAATCAAAAAGGCACGGCTGAAGTTGCTAGATTACTCCTTTCAGCTCTCAAATACAAACGCTGTTGTATGCTGAGGCATTAGCAGTTCATTCTGGTCGCGTGAAGATTTGTCCATAAAAACTCAATCAACCAGGATAATGATTATAACCACTTGTCTTGGGCTGTCATGGTGAATATTGAATTTAACCTTGTAATAAGAATTTTCATCAAAGGTAAATCAAAATCGTCGGAGTTACAGTCCTTTGAAATTATGTTATTACTAATTGAAAGCTTGGATGACTCAAAATCAGCGTATTGTTCCCATGGTCTGCATCAGTATTTTAATTATGTGAATACATTATGATTTACGTGTGTTGTGGATATTATGATTACGATGTGCTAAATACTTGTACTCATTTGATGTAGTGTTCATATTGTGTTTGGTGTTGTCTCGCTAACGAGAAGTTTTCGATGTTGTAGTATTCATATTGTGTTTGGTGCGTTCTGGTTAGCGAGTTCTCGGTGCTGTTATCTTCATATTGTATTCGGTGATGTCTCGCTAACGTGGAGTTATTGGTGCTATTTGTGAGAATTCTTTGGGATTCTCGACCAAATCTGGGATCATCACTTCGAGGTCCAACGTCATGCTCGCTGAGTAACCGGGGTTCCCGAAACCATACTTAACAATGACAATGTAACAGATCGCCCACGAGCAGCGCCTTTCTGTTACTCAAACTACAATGTATGCATGTCTAGTCGATGTGTCCAATTTCGTCCCCATTATCCAATTTATATCAAGATCGTCTACCTGTATATAATGTATTGTTGTAACTGGACCTCGGTAAGCTGTCTTGTTACATGTATTGCGGTCTTTGGACATCAGTCCCTTCTACACTGTCTTTGAAAATTATATTTTAGATTTTATACAATGTGTTTTAAATGTTTTTATACAAATGTATTTTAAATCTTTTTATAGAAATGTATTTTAAATCTTTTTATAGAAATGTAACTTTTATAGAAAATGATATCCAAAGAATCATTAAAAGAAAACTTACTACCAATAGTAATTTTGTTCTTAATCATTTCATTTTTTTATTCGGTGAATTGGGAAGATGAATGGTCTAAAACCTGCGCAACAATAGAGGTCCGTCACATTTCCCTGCCAGTTAGAAGCGGGGTGGATGAACGGATGGTGAGTGCGTGCGCGTTGTACCATAAGGTCTGTCATTGAGTCAAATGAGTTGGTTTCGATTCCCCGGTTGTATGTGACAAGCGGTAGGGTCGCCCTGAAAAATCTCGTGGGTCTTCTCATATTCCTCCGGTTACCCCCCACTGCTAAAGACCCATTTTGCAAGCGAAGTATTGATATAAAATTGAACCATATTTTAGTCCCGAAATGACCAATTTGTGTCTAGTGGACTTTAATATCTCTCTCTCTCTCTCTCTCTCTCTCTCTCTCTCGGAAATCAAAATAAGTGTGCCGTGTAGTGACACTATCGGAGGCAGTAGTCCCATAACAGAATGTATCGTTGGTGCAGCCCCCTCCCAACACACGATTTCTTTCTCCCACATTCAAGTTGATCTCTCGAATGTGCTGCTGGCATATGCATGGCAGTCTTGGTAAATATTTGAGTTTTTAAAGGTTCACCACAGGGACCCCCAATTCGTCTCTGCATCTTACAAGGGTATCAAACAAACTGTCGAAAAATCAATGGCGACAATGGTAATAGGTTTGCGTGTTGACATAATTAGCACCAAACGTATGATGGTTTTCTTGATGGCATCAAATGCAGTGACAGTTGACGGCGACGGAGTTGACTTGATCACAGATGGGTGATATTCGTATGATTAGTCAATATAACCAATTAAAGGGCCAATCCCGATAATATTGTGGAGAATAAAACTGCTTGTTTGTGTTAAAAACTCTCTACCTTAACGCCGAGCATCTAACTTATATACTGTATGGGATATGTTTTTAAACAACCTAGACCTGCCAGTCTTCATCTGGAAATGGAGACCGGTGTCCCATGCTGTATTATGTGGTGTCTGGATAAAACCAGACTTTCCTTTTATAAAAATGATTTGTATGTGAAATTTGTCTTTCGTTATCAAGTACAGCACATGGGGCATTCATTGTATAGACCTCGAAAGGAACATGAATCGATTATCAGGTCACCCAACGAAAAAATTGACCCGAAATCGTCACGTCCAAACAACTCAATATTTTGAGCTGATTTTTTTAGACAAAACAAATACACCATTCTCCTATATTTTGACGCTTAAATTGCATACATACTCGGACTTTTTTTATTTTTTGAGACTGTTCTAATCGGGATAGTCCATTTAACGCTTCTAGGTATTAAATTCATGGGGTTTAACGTCCACTCGTAGAAACTGCCCTACCCCTATACACCAAATTGCAGCCTAAGAACACTCGTACTGCAGTCACCTACCCCAAACAAACATGACAATCCCAAATATTAGAATATATTTACACGGAGTTAAGACACACATGTATTAGAGGGGCACAGAGGAAACGAAACGAGATGGAGTTTAACTCCTACTGTTCTGATAATGAAGACAGGCATACGCCATACAGTGTCATATGAGGGAAATTTTGCCTGCCATGACAGCCTCTCTACGGCTTACTTTGATATAGATTTTCAACTGTAAAGGACTAGAAAGCTATGTTTGTGGGGTCATCCACCCTGCCTCACTGACAAAAGGGAATCACGCCTGAGAGAGAGGGGTCTTCCCTCCGGTTTCCTTCCACCACTTCAAGACCCCTAAGCTCAAACGAATTACTGAATTAATATTGAAATGATTGAATCATATGTTCGTCCCGAAGTGACCTAGTTTGTGTCTAGTGGACGTTAACCTCCGCCTCTCTCTATCTCTAATTTCATTTCACAAACTTAAAAATATCCACATTTTATAAATTTAACGAAATTAAAAAAACGTTTATAATATTCCCTGGAGGTTATATATTATACGCTATTTTTAGTTCAAGTTTCTAAACAATATTTTTCATACCATAATTACTATCGACATAAAGACACTAAAGTGGTGAACAGGCCGACCGTAAAAGAAAATTATCTTTTCATTGACAAAGTAAACATTTTAAGAGTACATTTATCTCATCAAATTTAGCCTTTCAGGCTTATCACGAGGGTTGGGTAGCCGAATGGTGTAATGAGTGCGAGTTAGATCGGATGGTTTGTCATTGAGTCAAGCAGGGCGGTTTCTATTCCTCGCTTGTAAGTGTTACCAGGGACGCACATAAAGATTTTGTTTAGGGACCGACTGATAGTTTTTTTTAGGTACCAGTAGCTGATTTTGAAGTTGGGAATAGGGGGTGGGGGTTCCAAATCTAGTGCCATCGATAATCACACCCCACAATGAATATCAATAAAATCCTGGCTAATACCACTGGGCGTCCCAAGAATATCGTATTCTCTACATACAGATGTATGTAGTTGTTCACCGATCGTTATCTCGTCGGAAAGCAGTTTTATTCAAGCTGACTCAAAGTAGCCATGTCTCCAACTCAATATCATCCAAAGTCTTCGGCATTGAAAACACGAGTTATTTGTCAATTCAAATCAACACTGGTGGTGTCATCTTACCAGTAAAAGATGGGCTTTTGGTATCAAATATTTAAGACAAAATAAACATTTTACCACTGGTACACGAATCGTGTACCATAATGCGTTTCAGGCCCATTTTTAACAAGGAACTCGAAGAAAGAGACTAGACATACTCTTATTTGGTAATCATGCACAATAAATACTTAGACTGGAATAACCAGACACTCGAAATAGCCACTCGATTGAAGATTTCTGGCGCATTTCGCGCACTCGGCAAACCTCGACAGATTCCGGAACCTACATATAAGGAATGCTCGATTCACAGTCCAGAAGGTCCCGAATTGACAGAATTGCAATCGAGTGACGCGGAATTCAGTCCAGTTACAGTTCCGCCAGTCCTGAGGTGGAGTAAGTAGAATCGTGACGTATTCCGAGCAAAAAATATGTTTCAGCTGTCATGATTGGTTGAGATATTTTTATACAGTTGGCACATGGGTTGTACTCCGAAATTTTTCTTTTCTCTCGATTGAGACCAGTTTTGGGATTTAGAGAATTTAATTCCGGAACTGTGAATCGAGCGTCCCTCTAGTCTCGGCTGTATGACAGTAAGTGATATGTACCTACGCCCATACATGTGCGATGCGGTTACCGGTTTACTTTAACAGGAAAACTTGACGCTATTACAAACAAACAAGACACAATGGGCGCAGCCATATTGTTTCATCCGGGACCTTTAAAATACTTCCAATATGGCGGAATTCGTCATACATCCGAGACTAGATGTAGGTTGCGGAATCTGTCGAGGTTTGCCGAGTGGTATTTCGCCGAACTTAACTGATTTGAAGTTAGAGTAAAAACGAAAACGATTGAATGTAAATCAGTTTGTATACATTCATATTACAGTATTATATGCGTTGCTACGCATTTGTAGCAATTTCTAGATCTCAAATATTAGCGATTTAGCTCCTTTAAAGTTTATGTCATAAATATTACGGCATGATGATTGTTATTGATTTTGTTATTAAATTTATGTGAACCTTAGGAGCAATGGCTATAACACTGAGCAACCTGAGAAAATTTTGAAAAATGTAATCATTATCCTGGCATTTGAGGTTATTGCTGAGAGCAAGTTCTTGTTGACAAGAGAACCAGAAATAGGAGTCGATGTGGGTAAAAAGCATTTTTTTTTTCAAACACGATAAGTTGACAAGGTTATTTTATACTAATGTTTTGTGTGAGTAGCTTGGCGTATGCGGTTTCGGTGCACATATTAACACAAATACATAAAGTTTGGGATTTTTCCTTCTATTTTGTCATTGTTTTGTTTACCTTATTGATTCAGTGATCACCCTTTTTTGAGATCGACTGCACCTATTTTGCGACCAACTGCACTTATTTTGCGACCGATTATTTTTTTCGCTCGGGGAGGTGGGGGTGGTCGCCGGTGTCGGCCTCGTGGATTTTATTTGACTTCCCTGCGCCCCACACACATGCACAGGCAATGGCCCCTACGCTCAAACTAATTATTGTAATAAAATTGAACCACACGTTCATCCCGAAATGACCGTTTCAAATCTCAACGGGACACTTCGTAACAACTACTGTCAAAAGATCACAAAATCCAATTTGTTTCAAATAAATATGCCCTAAAAAAGAAAACAAAAATAGTGAAATAAAATCACCAGGACTTTGATTTTATGATTGACAAAAAAGTAAATCCTTAGCAAATATATTTTTGTTCATATTTAAGTTCTCAATGTCATCTTTTATTCATGAAAGAGAAGTTACTGGTGGCTATGTGATTATATTACTTCTAAACATTCCATGTACATCCTTGATGTAAGATCATTTAGCGGTATTTATAACTTAAAGGAACTATCCCGATTTGAACAGAATCTCAACAATAAAAGTCCCAGTATGTATCAAATTTAAGCGCCAAAATATAGAGGAATTGGTCTGGACTTGACGTCAAAAGTGATTATCCGGTCATTTAACCCTTTGAAGATTTCAATTCAATTTTTTAGTTTGGAGAAAGAACTAGCCATTCTTGCTATAATAGTTCGAAAATAGATGAAGTAAAATGAATAATTTGAAACTTTCATTCAAATTACTCTATTTCAAGCGAAGATATTAGCCTTTGAAGGTTTGACGACGTGAGCAATAATTTCCACCACCGTACTGGTTGATCGAAGCTAAGTCTCGTTCCTCCATAATATGTGATTAAATCAAAGTATCGTTTTAATCTATTCAATATTGGATAAATATGATACCATCGAGAGTTGTTTAAGGCCTGGATTAGTTAATTAATGTCTAATTAATACTTTAGAAAACATTTCAGGCCCGATTCACCAGTCGACTGCATTATCGTTAACGTCACATGATTAGACATGGCGGTGACCATGTCTTCAAATAATCACGTGACTTCTCGATATGAGTGGATGATGAATGGTGATTGACTAATGAATTCTATAATCGGACGAACGCCTCGGTGAAACGGAAATCACGCGGTGAATATAATTCGGGCGAATCATTTGGCCGAATGACACTGGACACACAAAGGCGAATTTCGACGCGGATCGAATTGGCCGAATCATTCGCCTAGTGTGTCCACTGCTTTGGATTACCACTACTAACCTTTTCCCATCGTTGCCATCCTCGGTTACCCAGTGTACTCATTCCGTTCTACTCCACTATACCCTGGGTTAATCCATAGGGTTTCCACGATTTCAAATTATCTGCCCTGGCGGATTGTGATATTTATATCGTCCAATCCCAGAAAGCGTTACTTGGAAAGGTAATAGGCGAAGGGAAGTAACTCTCATCGTGTTCCAACAAAGAATACCCCAAACATGGCTACCTCAGTCCGTTCTTGCACACTTTGCAAATATGTCATTGGGAAAAATACCTACCGCGTAGTAGAAAAATCAGTATCATTTCATGACAGAACTTTCCTTGCCATTTTTTGTGTGGATGTCAATTCTTTTATATTAAATCTTTTAAATAATCGACCAAAAAAGCCGCCATACGTAAGACTGGTTTGTAAACTGTTTTTTGATTGGCCCGTACACTTTAACTACAATCAGATAGTTTGAAATCGTGGAAACCCTATGGATTAACCCAGGGTATAGTGGAGTAGAACGGAATGCGTACATTGGGTAACCGAGGATGCATCGTTGCTGAATCTATTCAATGATTAAAGGACAATATATGTGTTTCAGTTAAACATATTCCAAATACAGTGGCGGATCCAGGATTCTTTTGAGGCGGGGTGACAACCCATGTTTTGTCTCACCGACCGCGGTTTACGGAGCTAATTTCTGCCGCTAGTAACATACATGCTGATTGTGTGTCTGATAAGATGCACACCGTGTGGAAGCTTGTAGGACCCGGGATTCCTATACACCGGTGGGGAGGGGGGGGGTGACTAGTCACCCTAGTGACCTCCCCCCTGGATCCGCCCCTGAAATATAATTCTAACACAGATCACAGTCACGATAGACGAGTAATACAGGTTTCATGAATCGGAAGTGACGAACGCCAAAAGAAAACACGACGAGTGATAACTGATATACGGCCGAATTTTTGCTCACTAATAATTCCCTCGAAGACCAAAAGTTGTTATATGGAATTGTAAGAGGAAATCTGACAATTCAATAAAATATTTGAATGTCATTAGATAATAGAGAGAGAGAGGGGGGCAGAGAGAAGTGGGGTTTAACGTCCACTCGACACCAACTACGCCATTTCGGGACCAACTCATAAGAAGCGATCCTTATGATGACACTGGGGCTGGGTGTTTTCAGGGAATCCAATATTTTCTGGTGGATTGGGTATCTCTGCTATCGTACGGAGAGAGAGAGAGAGAGAGAGAGAGAGAGAGAGAGAGAGAGAGAGAGAGAGAGAGGTGTTAATGTCTACTGACGAAAAATAGGCAATTTCGGGACTGACATATGGTTCAATTTCATTCCAATAATTCACTAATTTGCTCGCCAGGCCAACCATTCCACCATCCCACCTCGCAACAATAAAGAGCTTTCATGAAATAGACCATGTAACTTACAAATTTCATGTTCCAAAATATTTATAATCATTGTCAATTTCATCACGGAAAGGCGTCCATTTTTTTAAAGAACATAGAAATTTACGACATTGATCTACAACTACATATTAATGTAATATGAATTTATATAAATGAAATGAAATGAAATGAGGTTTAACGTCCTACTCTTCTGCACCTGACCTGGGCTAATGGAAGACGGGCACACGCCATACAGTGTGCTATGAGGGAAATTTTGCCCGGGCAGCGGCGCTACGGCCTACTCTTACATCGAATTCCAACTGCCAAGGGATCTTTTACGTGCACGCCAATGTGTACACGGGACCTCGGTTTTTCGTCCCATCCGAACGACTAGGCAGCTGTCCTTGTCAGGCCCTCCTCCTGCATCACTGACAAGGGGAAACCACGCCGGAAAATCGAGATGAACTTTCTCACATTTATATAAAGTTATTTATATTGAATTATTTTATTTTGTACCAATTAAATTGAACAGTTCAAGTTGATCGATAGTCGTTTACGTCTGTCATAAAGCCTGCCATTGAGTCAACTGCCGTGATTCCAAATCCCCGGTTGTACGTGACAAGGACTAGGGTCGCCTGTCCAACCTCGTGGGTTTTCTCTGGGTACTCCGGATTCTCGACCTATCCGAACTACTAGACAGCTAATCAAGTCACATGATAAACAAGGTGTGTCGATTGTGAATCAGCCAGTACTAATTACTTCCGCATTGTCTTGTAGGAAATATGTTCTCGTGTACTGATTATAAAATGTTCTTTGTGTGTTAAATATTTGATATTGTGATCTAATATTTTCCTGCTTAGATAACATCATCATTATTGATTGAAATAGACCAATATCAAACTCTAATTCATGTTTTTAATTTCAAATACTAGGGACCTTTCGCATCGATACGAAAACGAAGACCAAAACAAACATATGTTCGTTTACGTTTTCGTTTTCGTATCTTCTAACAAACGGTTTCGCAATCCAACGTACGCAATATAGTAATAGCAAGATGGCGTTAATTTCCACTCGTTGAATTCAAGCAGAATATTACATTTGACCACATTCTACATACCCTACACAATCAAAATATACACACAAGGCCTCGAAAAATGATTGAAAATTCAATATATGAGACAAGAAACATGTTCCTTTATATGCCTACGTGAATCCAGCTCCATACGCGTAACGTTTTTCACTGATAGAACGCTCATATATGGATTGACGTCACAAGTACACATGAATCGATGACGTTTTAGTTTTCGTACCGGTATTCGTTTTCGTACCGATGCGAAAGGTCCTTACTATTGATTAAGATACTCACCCTCTTGAAACATAGATGATTCAAGACATTTATACATACATTTTGCAAGGACTTAATATGCCTATTACAGGTCTTTCTTTGGTCCTGGAATGTTATCTAAACTATTAATTATACATTAATTAACTTATCCAGGCCATAATTGACTCTCGATGTCATGTTTTTTTTTTTATAGTACCGACTTTAGTAATGATGATCGCTAAATTCTCGGTCCAGACCATAATTAACCCACGATGTCATCGCCAGTCTGCGATATTTACTGGATTATGATCCCGTCTGCTTTTCAACATTCATTCATGATTAAATCATGAAATAGATAATGGAGACTATGTTTTTATCGTACCGATTTTAGTAATGATGATCGATAAATTCTCGGTTCAGAGTGGATCAATTTCACTGACAATTTCAGCAAATTCCCTTTACATTATCTAGTTTGAACTATTATAGTGATAACAGTCAGCTCTTTATCTAATCTCCCATAATGCATCTTTAAGCTGGAATATTAATGCGGGGTATTTGTGCACGTTAAGATGTCAACAAATCCGAAGGTCTTTTGAAGCTTTACAAGTGACAAGCTTAAGACGAATAAAAATAACGATATGCTTTGAAATAAGGATCGGATATTCTCAAATATCGACTTTTTTGTTCAAATGATTTATAGATAAACAAAAAAATAAAGATAAATCGACACAAACATTTGATCAACTGATTAAAAGATACCATAAATAGCGCTGAGTTATTTTCAGATTTATAACAATTAGTCATTCATTGGTCACTCTTCGTCTTAAACGGTATATCCGGAAATTGGTTATTTCCTATAAAAAAGGGGAGACAGTGTAGATTATTATTAGATTGACGACTAATTAATACCAGAATAAAGTTATTAATAATGTACATGTACACACAGTCATTGTAATTGTTTTGGCGGATTATCGATAATAATTTCAATCGGGGTTCTTCGGTAAACTGCTATCTCATCTCTTTCTTGGTCGCATGATTCGATTCCGTGCGGTGGGATGGGGACAAATTTTTTGGGGGAAACAACTTTTTGCCTTCTAGTCGGCTAAATGAAGTGCCCGAAATCCCACGGTTTCATCTATATCGAGAATCGTGTAATAAACAGGTCTAGCGCCACTCTAGAGTAGTTCATGAGGGAGAGAGAGAGAGAGAGAGAGAGAGAGAGAGAGAGAGAGAGAGAGAGAGAGAGAGAGTTAGAAACTAGGCCTTTTCGGGATTACCATAAGGTTCAATTTTAGTTCAATAATTCGCTTGCGCCAGGGGTCTTTAGCAGTGGACGAAACCGGAGGACTCGGATAAAACCCACGAGGTTGGGCAGGTGACCCTACTCCTTGTCACGTACAACCGCAGAACGAAACCATGCCAGTTGACTCAATGACAGACCGTATGATACATCGTGCACGCACTAACCATTCGGCCACCCATCCCACTTCTATGTGGCATTCTATGTGGCAGGGGAACACGTGACGGGACCTGTATATCGGTGCGAAAGCCCTTCCCACCGCATAAAAATAAAATGATTATTATTAGTAGAATTTTTTTTTAATAATTCTTGGATATTCAGTGTCTATCTAAATTTGTGATCGTTAATTTTAACTCCCGCCATTTAAAGTCCACCAGCGTGCTATACTTGACATTTAATTATTGTAAATAAGAACATTATTCACCATTATAGAACAATGAAATTATCCCACTACGACCTACCACATCGCCGACAGCTTTCTTCGACATTAATTTTAATTGACCAATTAACTTAATGTAACATATCTGCGATTCTCTATACCGTATGAACCCAAAATACTTCTATTCCTTAAAAATCTCGGTTTTTCGTCCCATCCGAACGGCTAGAGAGCTGTTCTTGTCAGGCCCTCCGTCCTGCATCACTGTCGGAAAATCTAAATGAATTTTCCCGGCCTGTACAGGGATCGAACATTCGACCTCCAGGCTAACGAGCCAACATCTTACCCACTTAGACACCGTGGTCCGATCTAGTCGGTTTAAATAGCTGATGCAGACGCATCTGATGCAGACGCATCGGACACGAGAAGGGGTGATAGCGTCGCAATTTTGTAATGATCACGTGGCTTTCATGTGGCTCCGTTTGACGTTAGATGGATGGCAGTTTACGACTACAGTTTACGTAAGCCGTGTAAGATTCCGGTTAAAAGTAGTTATATTTACTTACAACTAAACGACCGCAGACGATAAAAGATATCTACATTTTAAGTTGCACACAGTCGCATCGAATCGTTAGAGCGACGTAAGCAGGGGTTAGCCAATTCGCCCTATTTGGCCCCATATGTTAACAGGGGACGGCTAATGACGCTGAAAATAGTTTCTATTTGTTCGTAGTCTCTTCAAGCGGTTAGTCCCGAAATGACCTAGTTTGTGTCGAGTTGACGTTAAAGCCCATTTCTCTCTTTCTCTTCAAGCGGGGACGATTATATATCAAGAATTGTGCGATTAATTGAACATACAGCAAGCAGAACAGTAGGACGTTAAATTTCATTTCAATTGAACAGCATGTGTTATGGGCGCCATATTGCACCAAAGGTCATCATTTTAAAAAGTTTTTCAAGATGAGATAACTATTAAATTCCTTCCAACCTTACCCCTTTACGAACATTGCCAATATTATGAATGAAATGCGAACAGGTGCCCTGTGATTAATTAGGCGAGTTTAATGTTATCTTGGTATGAATTAATTACATTAGTTTTATTGCTAAAAGTGATAACGCTGCTGTAACCGAACTGATGGTACAGACTCACGTCAGACCGCTGCACGCATTCTCATTTTCAAAATGTGACTGCTTCACAGACTGGCTGAGATGGCGGAAAGATCCAGCCGTCAGAAACCTAAAACACCTTAGAGCTTAGAGCTGAAACTATATGGGGTTTAACGCCCTTCTGTGTTATCAGGGAACTGTTTATTGGCCACCAGCGTTTCCTCCCACGCTTCTGTTCGTTTTTCAACTGTTCTATTACGTGTGATAGCGGAAAGAGAAAAAAACAGGCCCCGAATTCATAAAGCATTCTTACATTTAAGTTAAGAGTTTACTCCACTTTCAATCACTGTTTACACATGTATATGAAATATCTTTAATCCAGAAACATAGTTTTTTATTGATATATTTAATACATTAAAACAACAAAAGTTTTATAAAGGGCTACATTTTAGTTGAAATAAGGCGAATATTTTGAGTAAATGTTTTTTAAAACCTGATCCTGACCTCGCCCTAAAATTAAACAGTGCTTGGTTTAACGTCCTACATTTCAGCACTACCCGGGACAATGTCATAATAATCTCCGTTTACACTGGAACGCGGGACCGTGTCTGGCATACCAAACGTTGAATTTCAGTCCCTATGTGGGGGGGGGGGGATGGCCTAGTGGCCTAGAGTGCCGCGCTTCGACCTCTAGCTGGCGGGTCACCTCTGGCTTGCGGCCGTGGTTTCGATCCCTGGTGTGAGCGTATGTGGCATGGTTATGGGGGCGCCTTCTCAACCTCGTGGGTTTCCTCCGGGCACTCCGGTTTCCCCCCACTGCTAAAGATCCCTACGCGCAAGCGAATTATTGAAATAAACTTTAACCATATGTTGGTCCCGAAATGACCTAGTTTTTTTCGAGTGGACGTTAAACCCCATTTCTCTCTCTGTCTCTCTCTAAGTCCCTAAACAAATTACCCGGACGAAAACAATTAGGGCGGTTGATTTAGTCTATAGAACTGCCTAAGTTCGCGGGAAAAAGGTCAAGGTTCATTTGGCGCATACGGTGTAAATTGTACTGAGAATCGCCCTCAGTCCGGAAATTTAACCGTCTCGTCGTGCCTGTCACTGTGCCGGGACCACCTCACTTTAGTGGGTGACATTGGCACTGTACTCAGTACGACACGCTTACGCTACAAGCAATTTAACCATGCCGTGACTGGCACCCATAACATTTGTGCATGAGTCATCTTTACAGGTACCAGGCCGCGATAAATTTCCAGAAACTGACCTGTTTACATTACTCTAAAATAAGCGGTGCCTGCCACCGTGCCGAGACCACTTCATTTGGGTTAGCCATATTGTAATGACACGCTTATGTTTGATCCATTTACACAACACAAAAAAAATTAATCATGCCGTGCCTAGTGACGTGACTTGCTCGCTTAAAACTTGTATAATGCGATTTATGAGGGAACTGTTCCTGGTTACTCATCTAAAATTTCCCAGTGTTCTTTTTGGCGATATTGTTTCCTACATTAAAATTTAATGGTCTACACTTCATGAAGTTCTGACCGGTCAGGGGTCATACGAGAGGCTTTTGGCCCTTTGACGTCAAGTATCTCCTTAACCAATCAGCGTTTATGTTTCTAGTGAGTTACATAAAGTTCCGTGCACCTCAGGCCAAAAACTCGCCGTAACAGACTGTTTCATTGGATACTCCCTCACACCACCTAGAACGCTTGTTATATAATAACTCTACCAGATCCTAGTGTAGGGTTAGATTTATTTCTTAAGGCCAACTTCAAGTTTGGTCAAAGGTCACGGGATGTAAACAGGGCTAGCATAAATCCCAGCCCAAACCCTGGACCTATCCCGAACGCTTACCCTACCCTAACCTACAAACTCGCCAACATCACCTGCATCGTGCCCTAACTTTATTTATCTCAGCGACCTTGACAAAAATTAAGTTGGCCATAACAAATAGATTTAGCCCTGGTGTAGTAAAGACAAGTAAAACTCAATTTTGAACTATAAAAAACGAAACGAAATAGGATCTGTGTTGTATTCAGATTGGCATTTCTGTTTACTCATCCGCCTTCTTTACTTTTACAAGAAAAAGGATGGTTCGCTAATTGCCTTGGATTGATTGCATTTATATACGTTGTTCGTGGGTTTCTCGTCGTGTTTTTGTTTAATTGTCACACGGAGACTAACTCTAGCCGCCCCCTCTAGTAACAGATAATCTGGAAAGTAAACGACCTTCAAAATACGTTCGTGGCCATGTTCTAATGTTTCGTCTGTCTAAAAATACCGCCTCGTCGATGTTTATTTCTACAAAAACACCACCATCAGTCTAGAACTTGTCAATCGGTTCATCTTGTGGATTATCTGTTAACCATACTGGATGATGGGCAGCTGCTTTATCTCCCTGTCATCATCAATGACGTCACATGTCTTTAACACGTATAGATGGCGCGTGTCCACAAGGGAGGCGGGACGAACAAACTAACGTGCGAAGCTTCTAATTGACCAGACATATTGTCTTGGAGCTTGTAAGACGCATAGAGGTCGCGGGTTCGCTCCCGATGTTGGCCGTGAAAGTTCCTCGAAGTTTTTCTCCTTGTCAGTGGTGCAGGACGGAGGACCTGAGAAGGAAAGCTGTTTAGTTGTTCGGAAGGTACAGAAACCCAGGTCCCGTGTGCACAGTTACATACACGTAAAAGAGCCCTTGACAGTTGGAAGACGATATAAAAGGCCGCTGTCCTGGCCAAATGTTCCTCATGGCACATTGTATGGCGTATGCCCGTCTTCAGTAGCCCAGTCGGAGCAGAACATCAGGACGTTAAACCCTATTTCAATTCATTTAACAGGGAATCTAGTGAGTAATACGTTGGTTCGCTAACCAGGGGTAGCCGTGTTCGATCACGGTCTTGGCCGAGAAAGTCTTGCAGGACAGAGGGCCTGGATAGTGACAACGTATTGTCGTTCGGATGGGACGAAACCTCTGGTCCTATCAACATAGTAGTGCGCACGCAAAATAACCCTTGGAAGTAATAATTCGATATAAGAGTGGGTCATAGAGCCGGTGTCTGCACAAACTTTCCCTCATAGCACACATGGCGCACGTCCGTCTTCATTACGACGGTCGGAGCAGGATAATAGAACCCCATTTCCTTATCATTTAAAGTGTGTAAAACCATTGAATATGTCGACACTGTTGACAGCCTTCCTGTGTATGAGTGTAATTATGTATCTGACCACCTAATGACGAACCGTCAATAAGCATGTACCTTTGTCATCGTCGACCACCTTAATTAGTGACACACACGCGAGCTTTTAAGTGATGACATATTATGATAATAGCGTGTGACGTTGTTTATAAGAGGCACGGGATGCAGAGTGTGGGTGGGAGACTGTTTATAATGCGGAACCCTTAGCTATATTAATATTTGTAAGTTAAGTAGCTCGCGAGGTGGCAAAACAACTCAGTGAAAGTACAGACAAAGCTCAGATAAAGAAAATACAATTGACGTTTTCGCCGGAAAGTTTTCGTACTGGGAAAATTGCCACTGCAAGGAAATCACTGAAAGGACGCAATAATTAATACCATTTTCATCGCAGGAATCTATTGTTTATATTTGACATCGCATACAGCAGGCGATCAGAGAAGTTTGAAATATTGTGGTCAGTCGCTTGATTTTTTTCTTTGTGATCTGGTGTGAAGTTCTTTATCAGGTGAGTCCGATTGATCTATATTGAAATAAATTTACGTACGTGTATCAGGAATCGGAGGGGGGGGGGGCATCGTGGGTAAGGCACTAGACTGTAGGTTGGTTGTTCGAGAAAGTCCCGGCATTTGCCGAGAAAATTCCGGCGTGGTTCCCCTTTGTCAGTGATGCAGGACGGAGGGACTGACAAGGACAGCTGCCTTGTCGTTCGAATGGGACGATAAACCAAAGTCCCGTGTACACATTCCCTTGACACTAGGAATTAGATATAAGAGGAGGCTGTAGTGCCGCTGTCAGGGCAAAATTTCCCTCACCTCACACTGTATGGCGCTTGCCCCTCTTCATTAGCCCAGTGCGGAGCAGAACAGTTACATCAGGAATCGCAGTCTATCATTGTTTCAATGTCATTTATGCCAGGTTTCCACTGTCGTGCGATGCCTTAAGACAGGAATGTCCCTATCGAGTCCACGATCTGGTACATGTAGATACGTTCGGATACGTTTCGGTGCGATCAACAGAATTGCTACGACTGACCTCAATATAAGATAAGGCCTGATAGGATCAGCGCGATTATCACACGTTTAAAACTGTTGTAAGTGATTGGTAGAACCAAGCCTTATATCTTTTCCAATCGACAACGATTGTGCATTCATTATGCAAGAACTAAATCTGCCTATAGCAGGACTTTCTGTAAGCCTGAAATGTTATCTAAATTATTAATTAGACATTATTTAACAAAACAAGAAGGGAAAATGTTCCAAAATTTACGGAACAGGTAAAACATATCAGGAACAGGTGAAACATTAATTTGACTGACATTTTCATCAAATTCCCTTAACATTATCTAGTATTATAGTGAGAACCATCAGCTCTTTATCTAATCGCCCATATTGCATCTTTCAGTGGGGTATAAATGTTTATATTCAAGCGGTGTGCAAATCTTTATATTTACACGGGGTATAAATGTTTATATTCAGGCGGTGTATAAATATTTATATTTAAACGGGGTATAAATGTTTATATTTAAGTAATGTATAAAATGTTGATATTTAAGTGGAGTATAAATGTTTATATTTGAGCGGGGTATAAATGTTTATATTAACGCGAGGGGTTGGGAGGGCCTAGTGGTCTAGAGTGCCGCGCTTCGACCTCTAGCTGGCCGGTAACCTCTGACTTGCGGCTGTGGTTTCGAGCCCTGGTGTGAGTGTATGTGGCATGGAGATAGGGGCGCCTTCTCAACCTCGTGGGTTTCCTCCGATTTCCTCCCACTGCGAAAGACCCCTACGCGCAAGCGAATTATTGAAATAAAATTAAAAACCATATGTTAGTCCCGAAATGACCTAGTTGTGTCGAGTGGACGTTAAACCCCATTTCTCTCTCTCTCTCTCTCTCTTATATTCACGCGGGGTTTAAATGTTATTATTTGAGCGTGGTTTAAATGTTTATATTTAAGCGGGGTATAAATGTTTATATTTAAGCGCGGTATAAATGTTTATATTTAAGCGGGGTAAAATTTTGTATATTTATATTTGAGCGGTGTATAAATGTTTATATTTAAGCGGGGTATAAATGTATAAGGTATAAATTTGTTTATTTAAGCGGGGTATAAATGTTTATATTTAAGCGGGGTATAAATGTATAAGTTATACATTTGTTTATTTAAGCGGTGTAGTATAAATGTTTATATTTTAATGGTGTATAAATGTTTATATTTTTCAGTTAAAATAGTAATGATTTGTTGTCGAGTCGCCGCCATTACGTTGTTATTATTACATCTGGTCATTTCCTGTTTCGCCTTTCACGTAGACTATCCAAATTATCTGTAAGTTTTATTTTTTCTTAGATTAAATACATATTTTAATATGCACATATTAAAGATTACATATTCACCCGCGGGTTCTGGGATAACACGTGACACGTTTATATGGAATACAAGTTACTTACGTTAAATGAGCGATGCGCCATCTTTAAGAAATAGCAATAACTTGCAAATTACAATATTGTTAAAAATGAATGTTTAATAGGATATCAGTCCAATAATGGTTCAAGGGGGTTGGGATGGCCTAGTGGTCTAGAGTGTCGCGCTTCGACCTCTAGCTGGCCGGTCACCTCTGGCTTGCGGTTGTGGTTTCGATACCTGGTGTGGCATGGAGATGGGGCGCCTTCTCAACCTCGCGGGTCTCCTCCGGGCAATCCGGTTTCATCCCACTGTTAAAGACTCCTACGCGCAAGCGAATTATTGTAATAAAATTAAACCTTATCTAGTTTGTGTCGAGTGGACGTTAAACCTCATCTCTCTCTCTCTCTCTCTCTCTCTCTCTCTCTCTCCCTCTCTCTCTCTCTCTATCTCTCAAATAATGGTTCAATCCATTCAGTATAGTGTGTGTGTGTGGGGGGGGGGGGGGGCGAATGGTTAGCACATGAGGTCTGTCATTGAGACACCTGGCGTGGTTTCCATTCCCCGGTTACAGGAAGTAGGGCCCTGTCCATTCTCGTGCCCCTCCCCCAACTGATAAAGGCTCTAACGTGCAAGCGAATTATTTAAATAAAATTTAACTATATGCAATAAAATCACGTGATTGCTATGGCCTTTGACAAATAACATAAATTGAAAGTATAGTCTATATTTAGTAATTAGGCTACTATCGCACAGCGACACATTTCTTTCAACGAAACAAAGAGGATGTTTGTTTTTCTAAAGTACGTAATTATGAATGTGCCAGGAAATAACTGATAGACTCAAAGAACCATAGAAATATACTTTCTAGTGATGTATATAACGATAACTGCAGGGGCCGATCCAGGGTGTATAGGAATCCCGGGTCCTACAAGCTTCCACCGGGACTTGCACACGCATGGTCGTATATATACATGTATTATATAGCACAATTCATGCCACCTGAATCCGCTTTCAGAAGCGAACTGTTACGATGGTTCAATTATTGGAGGCGTCAGTCATCGATACCATCACGATCTGTAACTGAGATTCTCGCCACCGATGCCAATTCCACATTTTTTCCAAATGTCCGTGAGTGACTAAACGGTTCTGGCTGTATCGCCGATCGGAAACGTGGAGGCGGAAAGATCTTTCTCTTGTGTACGCCGCATTCACAATTGGCTAAGGAATTCTATGACGACCGAGAAATTGTCAGACTTTGCCATTATTGCCATGCACGGTTTTGATATTCCTGTTTCAAACAAGTATATTTGCTAGAAAATTCGTCGAAGCATTTCCTCGCCGGATGAAGGCATCAACACTTTTGTCAAACTGGTTCATAACTTATACATTATTTTACGAAGGTATTGATATGACTGGTATCGTTGGCGAAGAAAATTGACTGTACATTATTCGATAACATTCAAACACTTTGTTCATTATTAGGTTCATAATCTGGATATATAACTTGCTGTTTATTACAAGAGGCGTTGATAACTTTTCCGTGAATGTGGCAACTTCTTTGTACGTACAGTCCGCACTATCTTTGATGTATGCAAAATTTCACAATAATCAACATATAAAAATTTCGAAATTTATTCTTCAAATTTTGAAAATCGTCAACGAAATGAAACATTGTCGACGAATAGAAAACATTGTTCGTTATGGCTCAGATGCAAGGAAATCGATGATAATTTTTCAAAATTTTCTGTCGGGAAAATCCCCCCATACTGCCATACCCCCTCTACTGCTAGCGCCTACGGCACTCGGATGCGTGCCTGCGGCACCCTTCGCTCCGCGGTCGGTGAGACAAAACATGGATCCGCCACTGAACTAGAACTTCGTATTAAGACCTGTAGTTTGGCATTTTTAAAACCACGCCACCGAGGTCGTTTCCGCACATGTTAATACGTCACGTGATATCAATATTCCTGAAGCAATGGCGCGAGAAATCCCTCTCTTACCATTGCTGGATAGAAGTCATATTCTTGAAATTGGGCGGGGCGTGTCTCTTTTTAACGTCCAATCAAATCCGTCCTCTCTTCTCGCATTCGGCATAATTTTCAAAATGGCCGACGAAGAAAACATGTTGGCACTGGCTAATCGAGCATAACAAATTTCGCGGGTTATGACGCAAACAAGTCGCGATTGTCACTAGATACATTGCGGTAACATATTTTGAGGTCTGGTTTACCCCGATATTGTTTGTTACAATGTAGGTCATTGGTTGGTAATGGCACTAATGACCAATAATAATTTAGCACAACAATGTTCACTCAAGATAGCAGTGTGAAGTGGATTAGTTCTAATCAAACGAAACACTGCGCAGGAGTATGCGTGATATCCAGCATTTGCATACCCAAGTAGGTGCTCCGCGTAAGATTCTATGAAGAAAGCCGTAAATGACAAATGAGATGAGAACGCAAATGTAAAATGTAATGAGGGAAATGTCAAATGTAGACACGTCAAAAACATCATTTTCCAGTAAAACATTTGACACATTACATTTGACGTTTTACATTTAACTTTGGTCTTACAGGTATTTTGACTTTATCATTATCGGTATTAGAACTTTGTACATTGTACTTTTTACACGTAATCAATGAAAAAGACATTTTAGCAGAGCATTTAATGTTGGAAGCGATACCCTTTCATAATTACAGCCGTAAAAAAATTATTGTTGACGATTCTTAACAGCAGTAATATTTAGCTTTTTGGTTATTACAGCATCTTTAGAAATTACGCTCGTTACATTTTTTAAATTGCTTTATCATTAACTAGACGGTTAGGAGTGGTATCTTTAGGTTTAGTACAAATACTATCTCTGAATAACTCGGATAGGACATGATACTAGCAGTAGCTTCATTTAACTTTTATAAGGTTCTACAAACATTTGTTGAGTTACCCCACCGTGCTTTGTTTCTAAATTCGATTTCTTATTCCAGCTTTCTGTCATGTTTGGTAAAATAGTAGTCTTGATTATCCCGACCTGGTCGGTAGTTGGTTAAGTGAGACTAATTTCAACACAAGGACATGTAACCTATTTTTTTGCTCAAACGTGTCAGGATGTTATGGACGACACTTGGAACCATTGTTCGGTCTATTATGTATTGATGGTTAAATTGTCATAGCTTATTAAGTACAACATGGCCGCTTAATTAGTGACTATAAATGTGTGAAACTGATTTAAAGCTTGGTACATGTATAAATATTGTGGTGTAATTGTCGAGCTATTTGGAGATATTTATTTGCGGTGGGGCACACTACGCAAATCGCAACACCCCAAGTCTCGAAATGAAATGACGTTGTTCTGCTCCAACTGGGATAATGAATTCAGGCGGACATACCCCATACTTTAGGCAATGACACTATGACCTACTCTTATATCGAATTCCATCTGCCGGTGGATCCTTTACGTGCACGCCAATGTATACACAGGGCCTCGAGTTGTCCTCACATCCGAATGACTGGAGAAGTGTCCTTGTCAGGCCCTGTCCTTGTCCCTGGCAAAGGGAACCACGTTGGAAAAGCACGATGAACTTTCCCTGCCAATGTAAGGATCGAACTCGCGAGCCAGCGTCTCACCCACTTAACCACCATAACTCCCCACCCCATATCTCGGATAACTGATAATTTCTTTGAATACAAAAGGCATTGGTTTATTGATCTCAAATCTCGATAAGAATTCTGTTAATCACTCTAGCTTATGTTTTGTAAATCTTTTTTATTCCAGGCAGAATACAGTGGCGAAGCGTTCCAATATGGATTTAGCTTTTATGCAGATGTACGATCTGTGTGATACAGACACAAACGGAATATTTACTCCGGATGAATACCCATGTTTAGATGACGCACTACGCATTTTCTTCGGTCGGAAGTGAAACGTGTCTGTGAACAGAAGACTCGTTTTGTTTTGTACTGGTTTCTTTGGAGGAACGTGTTTTATCTTAATGCTGTAACACAAACTGAAAATAAATCTGATTTTTTTTGAAATTATAGAGTTCTGTCGACTTCGTTTAGTATTGACCAATTGATTTTACCCAATCTGTCACAGGGGATTACGAAAGTCTTCTAATATTAATGTCTTCAACACATGATGTCACATCACGCGCCGTCAATCTTTGGCTAAATGGCGCGGTCATTGTTTACATAAGACGCTACTGGTTCGAGAAGAATGGTGCCTTTTACTTATTTTAATACCTATTAACACTAAATAGAAAACAATTTTTACCTACAAATACTTCAAATGTCTTTATTAATTTTTTTTCTAATACATAATAAAACGTTTTAGAATTGATTTTGTCGGGGGGGGGGAGTTTATATTTGGGACTAATTAAGCCGGATCGATGTCATCCTTATCAGTGATTGTAGCGACCAAGTTGGAAGGAGAAGCCCTTACTTAGTCTCTTTCGGGGATTTTCCTCGTAGCACACTGTTTATACCCGTCTTCACAAGTCCAGATGGTGCAGAAAAGTAGGATTAGAATTTTTACAAACTGTCCAAGTTCTTGCACCGCTTCGCTTTCTGACCACCCCACTCGGCGAACCCCGGCAGATTCTGGTACCCTACAACTTACCTCGGGTGTATGAGGGTAAGATATGTGTAGCTACACCCATACAATTGTGATGTGGCTCCCGGTTTATTTTTTAGGAAAACTTGTCGCTTTTTCATTGCAAAATTGCCCTTGTTTAACGAAAACCCGATAAACTTGAAAAAATGTAAGCGTTTGTTGTCGGAAGTACATTACAGACAATATACATGTACATTTTCATGAGATAAACTACTCTTCACCGGCGTCTTCACAGGCGCCACCATTTTTAATCTGGGAACTTTAAAATAGTTCCAATGGCGGAATTCGTCAGACAGTCGAGGTTAGAGGTATGGTACCGGAGTCTGCCGAGGTTTGGCGAATGCATCTATGCTTGTCATTTGACGTCATAGGGTCAAAAACCGCTCATATGACCTCCGACGCGAACCCCACTACACCCAGTCAGATCTTCATATAGTACATGCCATCGAAATTATAAAAAAACGAAACGAAACATTATAGATCCGCATTTTACACAGATTATTAATTAATCCCAATTCGTCACTGCGATTGATGTTTGTTTATAATAATGCATGAATTATGGGATTTATTTCGGGAAGGGGCGCAACTCTTACTTGACTTGGCGAAATTTACTGGATACTCAACCACATAACCCCTCCCCCCCCCGCCAGATTACGCATGGCGAACAGTAAATAACACAGTAGAGACTAGGGAGAAGACCAAGAATGTTTATTCACGAAGTGAAGGTTCTCAACACTATTTCGTTATTCTGTCTTTAAAATTGAAACATAGTTACTATGGACAACAATGTCCGCCAGTAAAATCAATATCCGCCATTAATGAGATTGCATTAACTATATATATTCAAAAATATTAGCAAAGTTGTAAAACTGCTCTTCTTTGTTTCACGGTAAACAGCATAAAGATAAATGATATGTTGGCAAAATCTGATTTCAACACTGATTTCATAAAATCTTAACACTTTTAAAGTACTTTTTTACTCATCTTAGCAGTTCGTCAGAAATAAACCCAGGTTTTATTGTCAATAAGCCCATTATATTATTTAATTAGTACAAATTGTTATGTCATCTAATTAAATCGGTTTGCAATGCTACGTCATCAAGTACCTTTTGCAATGCTACGTCATCAACTCAAGTTTACACCATCTCGTAAAGTTTGCATCACGTACAGACTGTAATGTTACATAATCAAGCACACTTTACATTATCAGAAACAGTCACATAATCAAGTACAGTTTACAAAATCAAGTAGAGTTTACATTATCACTTACAGTTCACATAATCAAGTACAGTTTACATAATAAAGTACAGATTACATAATCAAGTACAGTTTACATAATCAAGTACAATATACATAATCAATTAGGCCAACAGTCTACATGATCAAGTGCAGTTTCCATAATCAGGTACAGTCTACGTAATCAAGTACAGTTTACATAATCACATACAGTTTGCATAATCAAGTACAATATACATAATAAAGTGCAGTTTACATAATCATGTATAGTTTACATAATCCTGTATAGTTTACATAATCAGGTACAGTTTGAAATTTTACATCGCCATATGTTTGTTTCGGTACATTTGTCTGTGACTTTAATTAGAGTTGATTCAATAATGGAGTGATGTGCAATTTGTAATACTGAATTAGCAAGTACGGTTTAAATAAGCAAGATAAAGTGTAATTTGTACTGAAACATAACCAGCGACAAAGGGATTCACATTTACCACCTAGTAATAATACCTTTATTATAATCTGGAGCATATTACATGGGCTATCATCACCATAATCAATGTTTTAACATCATCGTCGCTGTTGACAAAGTAATCAATAACTTTCACAAAATTGTCTATCGTATAAAATAAGAACTATTATTTAGATGCAGTGAACTTATTATTAACCCCAGCTGGTTTGGTTTGGGTGATATTTGATATTGGATTTTAACTACATTGTATACACTTTGTTCAAAAAACTACGCACCAGAGCCTTATACGCACTATTTAAAAACTATCAATTCCACATATATGGACAACGTAGATATGAACTGTATATATGTATACGTCAATCAAATTATGATAACTTGTAAACTCCATATATAGTAATGCTTTAGTGTGTGTAGACCCAGTTGAAAGGTATATAAACATCAGTTTAGTGACAGTGGGCGAAGAACCAAAGAGAGAGACAAGGAAGGAAGAGACGAGCAGGTACACAGCGAATGGACCCACCCGAGTTCGGACGTTACCGTGCCAGAGGGGCGGAATGGTTATCTTAAGCTGAAGTTATTGTTTATGTTCCTGATATAGTTTAGTTCCTGTTTAATTTATGTTCCTTTTTATTTATGTAGCTGTTTTATATTTATGTTCCTGATGTAAATAAGTCATGTATTTAAAAAACTGATGCTTTCATCATAAGACGCCACTACCATTTATGTCTACTATCGCTGACAGGTTGGAATTTGTCGTGATGATGACGACGATGAAGGTGGTGATGATGATGACAATGGCCATGCATTGTTTACATAAGGGGTTACTGGTTGATGCCAGGGCCGGTCGGACAAAAACAATGAAAAAAATAATTTTGTCCAATTCATCTAAAAAACCCTTTTCTGCTGAACATTATAACGGAGGGGGGGGGGGGGATTGGACCGGCCATTGAGCGATGATGATCATGTTGTATGTGGCCGGTGGCTGTAACGGGCCGCCACGCCATCACTGGGATCTAGAATGGGCTGGTATAATAGACTTTCTGGGCTGGGTGTGGGCCCTAATTCGGAATTCTGCAACGGGGATTCCGAATTTCATACGAAAATTTCATCAGATTATAATCAGATATGCCACCAATTTCATACGAAAATTTCATCAGATTATAATTAGATATGCCACCAAATCGCATATTTGACGTTCATTTTTCAACATTTTCTTGTGTAAAGCCCCCGGACCCCCCCCACCCTCCCGTCTGGGCTCCGCAGTCAGTAAAAGCGGCCGCTCCGACACGGTTCCAGGCCCCAATCCGCCCCTGCCTTTTACTCATTTCAATACCCATTTACACTAAGTAGCAAATAATTTTTAACTACAAATATTTCAAACGTTTATTGCGTTTATCGTTGGTTTTTAATATAATATTCATTTACCGTTACGCTGTTTTAATGCTATATACCACTGACGCCAGTCTATGGAAATTATAATTCATTTTCCTCTCCTTTTCATTAATGGTACCAATATTGTTAAAGTAAATTCCCAGGAACAAAAGCAAAAAAGGGAATTGAAAAAATATGCGACGTACTATAAAAAAAATTAGGTTGTTGGCTTTTTTATATTTCAAAATGTCACATACTGAACATCATTTTTTTTCCAAATTAAAAATACAATGTGTAAGATTTAGATAAAGAGTTGGTCTTTCTTGCTTCAATAGTTCAAAAATACACTATTAGAAATTAATGTATTAAAAATTTTAGTCTAATTACTTTATTCTGAGCGACGTCTGGTAAATAAATGTCTAAATAACAATTTATATAACATCTGAAGCTAGAATCAAACTGAAATTTAAATCGGGCATAATGCATCTTTAGACATACATTATGAGAGAGCTAAATCTGCCTATTGCAGGTCTTTCTTTGGGCCTGGGATGTTATATAAACTATTAATTAAACATATAATATTAGCTTACCAAGACCATAATCAACCGTGGATGCCCTCGGATGCCTCTTTTGACCCGGTTTCGGTAAAAATGGATAATCGAGACTTTGTTCATTATCGTAACAACGATAGGCTATCTTATAATTATATCGCCCATTCCCTGGCTCCTCAGAGTGAAGTAATTTAACTAAAATTTTCAGCATATTGTATTTTCATTATCTATCTTTTAACTATTATAGCGAGCACAGCCAGCCCTTTATCTAATCTTACATAATGCCGCTTTAATAATTCAAAATTTAATGTTTAATTATCAATAATTGGGAATGTTACCAGGAAGCGAAGCGAAGGAATATGGGTGGATTGTTCCTTGTCACAAAAATACATGGAAATTCTTTCAATGTGATTATGTATCTTTGGTATTTTATGATCAAATGTAGCCGATGTTTTTTGACCTGACATAAAATTGTTTTGTGTTGGCGTTGACACGCTATTAATTGGTAATGTTTAGGTGAATATGAGTATCTA
The DNA here is from genome assembly GCA_963678685.1 of Patella ulyssiponensis. Classification (NCBI taxonomy): domain Eukaryota; kingdom Metazoa; phylum Mollusca; class Gastropoda; family Patellidae; genus Patella; species Patella ulyssiponensis. The sequence goes on along the minus strand of OY783229.1, from coordinate 15,201,207 downwards.
AACAATTATCCCGTACGGGTTTTCATAAGCTCCGAATACTTTTTACAAGCTTTATGGAAACAATTTTAGATAATAGTATAAATAATGATTGATAAAAACCGGTACAAGAATCAATGGCGTCAACAGTAGACTGGCAATAATCGCTTATTGATTAACAACAAAAACTCGAACAAGACTTCATTCATAAAGATCTGTAAAATACCGCCAATCCCCCGCTATATGGATTCTAAATATATCAATCACTTCGTATAATTATTGACTTTATGTCACACGGGGTAATCAATGGCGGCTATCAAACATAAAAAAAATCTCGCAGTTTACCAAAATGGCAGCATAATAGATCCACTAGACAATAATGATCATTAATTTCCCCGCCTTCCACGTTATATATCTTCTGAGGTTGTCAGACCCCATTTTAATAATTACAAGATTTTTATGAATGAAGTACATTTGTTGTTTTTTAAAATAAACAAAAACATTGCAATTTCTATTTTAGAAACCATAAAAGCGTAGAAAATATCCCTTCCTCTAATAACCCAAAATAGTTCAGGGCATTTATTTTTTTCTTGACGGAACGCACACTGCTCCATCGCCCTCGGTTCCACCTGCGTTAATGTGTAGGTTTTGGTCGTGGTCGTGACTTTGATTGATGTCGACGTCTTGGTCGTTACTGTTGTTATTCCACGACCCTTGACTAGCACTTGCAGCATTAGAACTGCTGCCCACCATATCTGCAGATGAAAACGCTCTAGATGAATGAACCATGTACGTTGTTTCCATGCCGGCTGCTAAGTGCTCACTCACGTGACAATGCAGAAGCCATTGGCCAGGGTTGTCGGCCACCATGGTTCCACTCGCGGACGTCTCTTGATAAACATTTAAAACGTCCATTATATGACTTCCGTCATTTTCTTCAATGAGTCCGTTACCATGAAAATGTACGGAATGCACGTCCATTGTAGATCCGAATCCTGCAAAATACCAGGCGACGCGATCCCCCTGGTTCATCTCGAGACCGGGTACTGTCTGATAGATGAAGCCGTTAATACTATGTTTCAAGTTATGACGTAGAAATAAACGATCGTTTCTGATTCTACCATCATCCATACGAGATGGAGCGAACTCGCGCACGTTCTTAGGGAAATACCAGCTCATGCTTTCATTCGTTGCGGAAAATAAGAGGAAAAATTCCCTTGCGACATCTTGTCTTCTAGAGTTCTCTCCCATTAAACCGGGTCGACATATAACTAGAGGCCCAGTCAGGCCCGAATAAGCGTCACGTGCGGCATTGACTGCGGAGTAATACACAGACGCAATGCAATCTGGGTCGCCTTCACTGGGTCCACGTTTCACTTCCCACCTGGAAAATAAAAATCAAATAGAAATGAAATACGATACATGAAAAACAAAACTTGAAGGGAATGGGCAGCCCAGTCACGCCGTCACCACGGTAACGATATAACTAAACTTCTTGTCATTAGATGGTCGAGAAAAAGGACCGTTCAACTGGAAACAGCTCATTAATTGTTCATACACCATCACCCATAGCAATCAATTTGATTAAAATACCGATCTATATTCCGTTTCGTTTTTAAATACTTTCGATAGCCTACATAATGAAGATCTGGCAAGCTATAGTGGGAATTCGCGTCAGGGGTCATACCATACTCCGCGCAGTGTTTCGTTTGATTAGAGGTAATCCCACTACTCACTGTTGTATTGAGTGGATATTGTTGTTTTAAATTTTGATTGGTCAGTAGTCCGACTACCAACGTTACGTCATGGCTCACGATTTTATTATGCCCAATTAACCCGTGCATAGCAGAATACTGCAGTAAAACTAATTACGTGACAAACGAGGCTATCAAGTCGAATGAAATGTAAACAATACTGTTTGGAAACGAACATGCTTTCACCGTTTTTAATACCTTAAGTCACTGTCCAAATTTTTAGGGAAGATCCAGATTAAACGATGGACTGTCATGCTTCTGTACTTAGGTGATAGCTTTGATTGAACGGGAAGAATAGACATACTCCGGCAAAAGTTCAAGAATCAGAAGCTAATCCAGCAATGGCCAGAGAGGGATTTCTCGGGCCATTGCTTCAGGAATATGGGGTCATACGAGCGACTTTTGACCCTATGACATCATTAGCTAACCCTCACTTCTACCAAAACGCCGGTATAATATAACAACTCTTCCAGATCTCAGTATGGTAAAGACAAGTAAAACGAAATTTCGAAGTGTAAAAAACGACTCTTGATCGACAAAAGGGAGCTACAAGCAGGATTATGTACTTATATGAATACAACGAAATAACTAACAAGTGATTTTATTAAAAACGTTGCATTTGTTGTACACAATTTTTTTTTTGATCAGGATTCCATCCACTCTAATCAGAACTTATACTGAACTTAATAAAACCCAAGTAACACCTCCGGCTTAACATTCAAACAAATGAAAATGAGTCCACTTGACATACTGTTTACACAGGATGTTGATTGTTGAAAATTTAAAAAAAAAAATATCTTTGAGAATACTGAATAGAATTGAGCCATTTGTCGATTAGTGTTCTATAAGGGATTAGCCCACACTGATCAGCAGTGAATATTTGCAAGGTCGTTACAATCACTAAGATGGGTAACATCGGCACCACTAAATCAGCTCGCACTTTATTCCATCTGCAAATTTTAATTATTGTTTGAAGGATTAGAAAAATCAATAATGTTATCAAGATAAATACTTCTTAGATATAGTAAATGGGTAAATAAAATGAGTAAAAGGCACCATTCAGCAACAACGTCTTATGTAAACAATGTACATGTACGTGCCATAGAGCCAATGGTGGACGCCCCTGTAATGAGGCGTTACATACTTGAACTTATAAATGAAATGGGGTTTAACGTCCTACTGTTCTGCTCCTACTGGGCTAATGAAAACGGGTATACGCCATGCAATATGCTAAGAGGGAAACTTTTCCCGATCAGCGAAACAGTGCGATGGATCGCCGAATGGTTTGCGCGTGCGCGCTGTATCATTCTCTCTCTCCCACCCTCTCTATCTATCTCTCTCTCTCTCTCTTATTCACCGAGCCATCGCGGCCCAAGAAATAATGAAAATTACAATACTGACCTATAGACATGAAATCCACCAGGTGGAACTCGATCATCGTCTTTGTAACTAGTCTTATCAAAATATAAAGCCCCTTCATTATTTTTATCGGTGCTCACTAAATGAGCGTGTATCGAATACGGACGTGACGCCATGTTCTTAAATACAATCTCCACCATATCGCCTTGTTCAGCTCGTATCATAGGTCCCAGATATCCTAGATGCTCGTCATTTCCGGTTCTCTCAACTTCGTGCTCAAACGAGGAATCTGTAAATTCTTTATAAATGGCCTTGTAATATTTGGTACCGATATATCTATCGTTATCTTTTACAAAAATCTCAGATGGACTGAAAAACAAAAACAAAATATTAAATCCAAGTAACGTATTAGATACAAGGACCGCATCTAATCGTTCGGATGGGACGATAAAATAACCCTTGACAGAGGGAATTCGAAATAAAGAGTAAGCAGTAACGCTAATGTCCGGGCAAAATTTCCCCCTTATACTAGGATCGAAGAGGGGATCTTCACGTCTTACTCACCGGGGGGGGGGGGGGGTAGCACGTGCGCGCTGTAGCATAAAGTCTGTCTTGAGTGAACTGGCGTGGTTTCAATTCCATCTTCTCCACAGCATACCATCGCCCAATATTTCAGACAAAATAAACATTTTAACATTGGTACACGAATCGTGTACCATAACGAGGCAAGACACATTCCAAGAGTAATGTCAAACGGTGACGTCATATTCTTATCTGGAGAGCACGCGCAATAAATACACCCGGTATAGACTGGAATAACCAGACGCTAGAGATTGTCATTAGATTGAGACTTCTGGCATATTTCGCCAGATGAGAAATATTGTAAAAACGGAAACGATTGACTGTAAATCAGTTTATAACGTTCATATTACATAACTATATGCGGTGCAAAACATTTGTGTCAATTTCTAGGTACCATTATATTAGCGATTTAGTTCCTTTAAGATTTTGTATTCTATTTCTAATGTCTTATATAATATTTTATATTCTGTAAGACATGAGAGATAGAGGACAAAATATACCAATATTTAATTTTACACACAAAACAAAATAAATCGTTAAAATTTGATAGGGAACCATATAAAATTGATTAAGATTGTTATGATTATATCCGAGATGCGCTATTCCTACCTCCACTTCTTCTTCAGTGATTCACCAGTAATAGGAGACGTTTTGGACGGAGCATATTCCCACAATACTTCCACCGCTCCTATAAAATACCGTCTCGTATGTCGGGGCATAAATGGCCTCTTCAACGTCTGGTAAAATCCGCCACAATCTTTGACCTCATAAGTAGCAGTCATACCACGTGTATAATGGAAATTATTTCTGCAAGCAATGGCCCAAATACCTGAAATAATAAAGAAAATGAAATGAAATGGGGTTTAACGTCCACTCGATACAAACTAGGTCATTTCGGGACTAACATAATGGTTTAAATTTTATTTCAATAATTCGCTTGCGCGTAGGGGTCTTTAGCAGTGGAAGGAAACCGGAGTACCCGGAGAAAACCCACGAGGTTGGACAGGCGACCCTACTCCTTGCCACGTACAACCGTGGATTCTTAACCACGCCAGTTGACTCAATGGCAGACCGTATGATACAGCGCGCACGCTAACCATACGGCCACCCAACCCCCTCGACCTTCAGGGTAGTAAGCCAACATCATACCCTCTTAACCACCGAAGCTCCGTAATAATACAGAGTTATTTTCTGACAGGGTATTTGCAAAAAATATTTATAAACATTACGTAATGAAGATATCGACGTAATAAAATTGGTCATCAGGTCTGTGCAAAGCCGTATAATGTATAGGCTTTATCCATTTGACGTCATGGTGACAATGACGTAGTTTTGTCGGCTTTATTATATTTACCTGGTCGTGTAACAGTTGTTTCTATTGTAGCTGTCGTACCGGGGAATAATTTCAACGTGTCACGTGTTGTTCTATAAAACGCAAAATTCAATCCGTGAAAATAAATCGAATGAATATCAAATTCACTTCCTTTGGCAAATATATGGAACGTTACTTTATTACCCAGACAAAATTCAATTCCTTTAAGATTGGAGTAAGCTCGACCATTCACGGCTGAAAAAAAACCAAACAAATTTCTAACTTCAACTTTTCATTAAAATAAGAATTCAAATGAGACTAAACTTACAATAATTGTTATTTCTTCTTGGGTGTCCAACTAGAAATTATCATCATTAGAGGAAATGTTGTTTAATTTAATATTAATAGCAATAAGGTGCCACAACATCGGAACATCGGCTGTATTACTTATAGCCCAATAGATGGAAGATCTCAGAGATAAGGTTACCCTCTGGTAAAACTCGCCGGCCATTTTGAATGTCACATGTTGCATGTTTCTGTCGGTCCCTTCACAAAAATCCAAGATGGCGGCTCAAACTCGCGTTTTTTTTCCGAAATTTTACTAAAATAGCCGAATAAAGTAGTTCCCGGTAAATCATCAAATCGGCTGTTTTCGAATGAATTTTTGATGTTAGGATGTGGACGTGGAAAATGTTCCAAGGATCGTTAATATGTAACGCATGCAACAAATCCCATTCCCGTTTTACTTACTCATTTTTATATTTGATGCCATGAAACCTGGATCCAAATACCAAACTCTATCAGGAATACAATACGTATTGATATTCTCCCATAAATACCATGATAAATTCTCATCTATATTACTAAAATACAAGGCTACTTCATGATCCATGTCGTTCTGGAATATACGATATTTTTAGAATGTTAAAATATACTATGTTATATTGCACCTTTCCACCCCAAGAAAAACATGGCTATATCTTGAACCATTATGTTCTTTAAAATAAAAAAATACATAATTCATCCCGATCTTGAAAATGAGATATAGGGATATTACATCATTCATTCAACACTACAAAAAAATGCATAATATATCCGTTCCTTCCTCTATAATAAAACAAAATATTCATAGCTAAAGATCCATTTAATACTAAGAAATTAAGTGATAAATTACAGTATGTTTTCAGGATCGTACAATTCTAGAATATAAGATATCCACAGACAGTCACAATATAGAGCTATATCATTGATGAGTTCATTGTATGAAGGGAGCCATAGGCCCTAAAACACCGACTCGCTAGTCTGGGGGTCGTGGGTTCGCCTCCGATGTTGACCTAGAGAGTGCATCGGGATTTTCGGCGCGTCAGTGCTGCAGGGCGGATGGTCTCGCAAGGGCAGCTATATAGTCGTTCGGATGGTATGGAAAACCAAGGTCCCGTGTACACATTGGCGTGCACGTAAAGATCCCTTGTACTCTATACGGCGTTTGTCTGTCCTCATTAGCCCAGTCGGAGCAGAACATTAGGACCTTAAAAACACCATTTCATTTTTATATTTTTAGCATACACTTACCTGTTTGTTGTTTTCATCCAGACTTCCTTTTTTACAGACAACAAGAGGTCCTATCAAACCTGAATTAACATCTTTTACTTTATCAACCATAGACGTATAAGTGTAGGTTACACAATCGGGATCTGCGTGAGTTGGTCCCATGTGGTCAGGTACATAAAACTTATACGTATATTTCTCACCGGGTGGTATAGGCACTGTTACAAAATCGCCTGGAAAATGATTATTCAAATTTGTACAAATCAAAAATATTTGAGACAATCTTCAAAGATTGGTTTTATGAACAATTTGATTAAAACACAGATCCTATTTCGTTTCGTTTTTTATAGTTCAAAATTTCGTTTTACTTGTCTTTACCACATTAGGATCTGAACGAGTTATCATTGGTATGAGGAATTAGCCAATGAAACAGTATGTTACGGCGAGCTTTAGGCATGTTTTGATGGGAACTGTGGGTAATCCACAAGTAACACCAATGGTTAGTCAAATGTCTGACGTCATACGGTCAAAAAACGAAACGAAATATAGATCTGTATTTTAATGAGATTGTTTTAAGAAACAGATCAGTTTACCTTGCCTACATTGATCGACTGAAACTCATCTAAGCAAGATATTTACGTTATTGGGACAGGTGACGTAGGTTCGATTCCCCTCTTGTACCTGACCCCTACACGCACATGAAATATTGAAATAAAATAGACCATATGTTTGTCCCGAAAAGACCAAGATGGTGTTAAGTGGACGTTACCCCCACCCCCTCTCTCTCTTTCTCTCACACCTCGTTTAATGACTTCCGTCTAATGGTTATCTATGGGATGACTCGGAGAAAACCCACAGTGTTTCACAAGCGATGTCACATTCTACCGGGGAATCGAACTTACGCAAAATTGATTCAATGACAGGCCTTATAATCTAACGCCCAGGCGTTGAACTCGTGTGGTTACAAACAAACCTTAAATTATTGTCTTACCAGTGTCTCTGTTGTTGAAATCCACCCCAACCATTCTTAATCCAGTGGGATAGAAGGAATACGCTCTGGTGGCTTTATTCATTACTTCTACTTCTAATATCTCTCCTACTTCCATTTTGATAAACGGTCCAAGTATACCCAGAGAATCCTCTGAGACTTTTCTTGCTTTAGCCTGAGAGAACGTATCGTCTGTTGGTTCGCGGAATAGAGCTTTCTTATACTGGCTACCAATTCGATCTGCCCGTCCGGCATAATACTGGGCTTCTATACTGTAAGACATCAACAATAAAATAATAATAATTTATCATACTTATATAACTGGAAAAGCTGGTCTATGGCGTTATTACAGCCCGTGCAATGATTTAGGACGATTCGGACTTTCAGTAATCTGATGGCTACTCGGCCTGGTGCATGACAACTCGAAATGATACAAATTATTAATTATAAATTATGGGAGATAAGATAACGAGATGGTAGTTCCCAGTACAATACTAAAGGGAATTTCCTGAAAATTTCAGTGAAATTGATCCACTCTGAAGCGAGAATTGATCCACTCAGCCCCAGTGACATAGTTGATTTCATTTTCGTTTGCTTTGTTACTGTTGTAGTTCACATATAAACATGATCTTCGCATTGTCTCCGCCCAAGTAATCCAAGGTTGCAACGTATTACTCTTTGCTCCAATGTTTGCCCCCACCCCCGACAAAATCCTGGATCCGGGCCTAGAGCTAAGCATTCGACCATTCAACCCCCCCCCCCCCTGCATGATATTACATACCTCCATTCTTCAACTAAAGTTCGACCACTGAATCTGTTATAGCCTGATGGTGCATAATCCCATGTATCTTCTATTATCATCAACTTGTATGATCGAGTCCTTCCATCTAGGTAGGTATCATCATCCAGGTTATCTACACCACACTGATCAACGTTCAGGTATTCTCTCATACCATCTTCAAATAAAATATAAATAAGTGAAATTAAATGAATGGTTTCTGCAGTGGCGGATCCAGGATTTCTTTGAGGGGGGATGACAGCCCCAGGTTTTGTCTCACCGCCCGCGGAGCGATGGGTGCCGCAGGCGCGAGCAGTAGAGGGGGGTAAGGGGGGGGGGTCTCCCCCCAGAAAATTTTGAAAAATTATCATCGATTTCCTCGCATCTGCGCCATAACGAACAATGATTTCTGTTCGTCGACAATGTTTCATTTCGTTGACGATTTTCAAAATTTGAAGAATAAAACGCAATTCGTGTACCAATGGTAAAATGTTTATTTTTTCTAAATATTGGATATCAGAAGCTCATCTTTTTCCGGTAAGATCACAGCATCAATTTTGATTTAAATTGGCAAATAATTCGTGTTTTCAATGCTGACGATTTTGCATGATATTGTATTAGAGAGATACCTTCTATAATAATCGACAACTGGAAGTATTAAATAAACGTAGATTCTGTTCGTGACATTATTTTTGGATGCCTAATAATTTAAACCCACCTTCATAATGATCGTTGACGGCACAATAGACCAATCTTTTACCAGGTTTAGTTAACGTCATTGTAGCGGATATAAATGTTGCTGCTATAATTTCTTCTGATGTTATACTGAAAAATAGCACGGTTCGTTTTACACATAAAATTACAACATTGAAATAGAATAATATATCATTACACTAAAATCGAATGAAATAAAATGAAATGGAATGGGATTTAACTGCCTTCAATCTGGTTAAAACAAAGATCCTATTTCGTTTCGCTTTTTATACATGTAGTTCAAAATTTCATTTTACTTCTCTTTACTACGCTAGGATCTGAAATAGTTGTTATAATAGGCGTTCTAGTTGATGTGGGTGATTCGCCAATGAAAAGGTCTGTTACGACGAGTTCTTGGCGTGCTCTGCACGGAACTGTGGGTAAACCACTAGAAATGTCAACCCTGACGCTACCTTCCAGTACAACTGGTCAGATCTTCATGTAGTGCAGGCCGTCGAAAGTATACAAAACGAAACTAAATATAGATCTGTATTTTACTCATTTAGAACTTCCATCTTTTCTACATCGACTGGGACAGTGAAAACGTGAATATACACTGCAATGTACCATATGCGCCATACAGTGTGCTATGAGGGAAACTTTGCCCAAACAACGGCACTACAGCCTGCTCGTATATCGAATCCCAACTGTCAGGGTTGTTTTACGTGCACATCATTGTGTACACGAGCCCTCAATTTGTACACCATCCGGGCGACTAGACAGTTGTCCTTGCCAGGCCCTCCGGAATAACATCTACAGCGAATGGGCCAGTGGGGTACATTTTGCTCAGCCAACGGCACAACGGCTACTCGTATTTTGAATCCCAATTGTCAAGTGTTCTTTTCAGTGTAGGCCTAAACGAAACCTCGGGGTTTTATCCAAACAGAATAACTACATAGTGTTCCTTGCCAGTGACAGGAGGAACAATCTTGAACAATCCCGAAGAACTTGAGAAACCAACACACAGACCTCCTGGTTAGCGAGCTAGCCGTTCGGGAGGTATTTATTTTTAAAAAGATACGAAAGTCTTACCGCCTGTTTCTTGTAGTATACGTTTCACCTTCCACGGTGAATGAATGGACATCTCGTTCACCACCAAAACCAACAACATACCACACGACTCTATCACCAACACAAGCTTGAAAGGGTGGAAGATTCCCCAGCAAATAACCATTAATAGAATGCATTCTGTTGCTATGGTCAAATGGTAAATCACGTATTTTATTTAAATAATTACAAGCCGTCTCGGAATAACATTTTTTCATGTTTTCCCTAAAATACCAACTTTGATTTTCGTTAAATGATTTCATTAAAACGGGGAATTCTCTGTCCATATCTTTTCGTTTACCATCCTCATCAAGACTTCCTGCAATATGACAGAACATTGACAATTTAAATCAGGCGATGACGTGTCTGAAACTTTAATAAATTGGAACAATAAAAGCAATTTATCGAAATTTGAGGGATTGTCAATAACTTGCAAACTACAGTTGAATCTCTACAACCATGTCATTACGCTTCGATTCTGTTCAATATCTACAAAGATATGAGGAATTGAAAATGTAAAATATTTTAAATTCGCCAAATTCAGTAAAGTAAAGCCCCCGTAACCCTTATTCGACGTTCTTGATGGCAACAGGTAATTTGGAATTCACTGCGGGGATGCCCGAAAATCAGAAGATGCAAGCGGTGGGATCTCTTCCTTTGTGGTTGGGGCCCTCTACTCAACGCAGTCTTTGGGCCGCATGATTGTAAACTCGCCCAAGACATGTTTCTAACCCCCTACCAATACATGATCGTAAACTCGCCAAAAGATATAATTCTAGACTCGGACCAAGACATGATCCCAAACTCGCACCAAGACATGATTCAAAACTCATACCAGCACCAGTACATGATCCCAAACGCGCCCCAAGACATGATTCTACACTCGCCCCAAGACATGATTTCTAAACTCGCCCCAAGACATAATTCTAAGCTCGCCCCAAGACATAATTCTAAGCTCGCCCCAAAACATGATTTTAAACGAGTACCAACATATGATTCTAAACTCGCCCCAATACATGATTCTAAACCCGGACCTTACTCAAATGGCAATCTGATTAAAATACAGATCTATATTTCGTTTCGTTTTTTTATACTTTCGATGGCCTACACTACGTGAAGATCTGACAAGTTGTAGCAATAGGTCGCGTCAGAGGTCATACGAGCAACTTTTGACCCTATGACGTCAGACATTTGATTAACCAATCAGCATTGGTGTTTCTTGTGGATTACCCACAGTTCCGTGCAAACACGCCTAAAGTTCGCCGTAACAGACCGTTTTATTGGCTAATCCCTCACATCTCTAAGAACACGTCAATGATAACAACTCTGCCAGATCTTAGTGTAGTAAAGAGAAGTAAAACGAAATTTTGAACTATTAAAAACGAAACGAAATAGGATCTGTGTTTTAATCAGATTGATCAGATGCTCACCTGCTTTACACGTCACCAGCATCCCAATTAACCCAGCGTTTGTATCCCCCATAACATTAAAACCATGAGAATGATAAGCCCAGGGTATACACGGTGGATCATCTACTGTAGGTACAAATTCCCCTTCAACCAACCAGATATAGGTGTGTGTATCGCCAACTGGTACCTCGTCATCATATTTTGGTTTACCGCTCGTTTTATCAATATATAAAGCACCTGTAATATTATAGTTACAATATCATATATTACAATTACAATATTACATTACAATTACAATATCGTACTTTACAATTACAATATTATATCACACATCACAATTAAAATGTCATATAATATTACTATTAAAATATCATATATTACAATTACAATAACATATAAAGCACCGGTAACATAACAATTACAATATCATACTTTACATTATATAAAGCCTCATATATTACAATATCATATATTACGATATCATATATTACAATATCATATATTACAATATCCTATAGAGCACCCGTGATATTACTATAAAACGCTCTATAATACATAGCGCATCTGTATAATTACGATCACATTACAATATGTTGCAATTACCATCATAGTATTGTCATACACTACAATACATGTTACAATTATGATATTATCATACACTACAATATATCAACTGTAATGGCACAATTTCTTACATTACAAAATAAAATGGTCGTCGTCATATCGCATAACGTCGTGGACGTCCTAACACTACTAAAAATATATACTAACATATGGTTCAATTTTATTTCATTAATATGCTTGCGAGTAGGGGTCTTTAGCAGTGGGTGGAAACTGGTGCACCCGCAAAAAAATCTAAAAAGGACCTAAGAATACTATACATTTTGAATATGACCCACTAGTTCTACATACCTTCATGTTTTTTATCGTAGTGGACACCATGTGGATGCATACTGTAGGGTCGAGAGGCCATGTTCTTAAATTTGATGACAATTCTGTCTCCATCTTCACCTTTTAACGTTGGACCAAATATACCTTGCCAAGCTGGAGTAGGTATCTCTTCAGTAAAACTGTCATCAGTATATCTTTTATACATGGCCTTTTTATAAACACTGCCTATTCGTTCATCCGTTGTTTCAGCGAATTGTTTATACGACCTAAAAATATATATATATATTGTACATAAATTGAAGGTATGTACAATTTATATGATCTAAAAATAATAGAATCACTAATAAATTAAATGAAATGGGGTTTAACATCCTACTGTTTGTTCTATAGTCCCGAATTGACCTAGTTTGTGTCGAGTGGACGTTAAACTCATTTCTCTCCCTCGCCCCCTACTGCTCTGCTTCGACTGGATTAATGAAGTAACGTACCAGTATTGAGTAGATAATTTAAATAACGTATAAGCATTGAGTAGATAATTCAAATAACGTACAAGTATTGAACTGACAATTTTAATAACGTACTAGTATTGGGTAGTTAATTTATATAACGTACTAGTATTGAGTAGATAAATTATATAGCGTACAAGTATTGAGTAGATAGATTAAGTAAAGGTACAAGTATTGAGTAGATAAATCATATAGCGTACAAGTATTGAGTTGATAGATTAAGTAACGTACAAGTATTGAGTATATAGATAAAGTAACATACAAGTATTGAGTAGATAGATAAAGTAACGTACAAGTATTGAGTAGATAGATTAAGTAGCGTACAAGTATTGAGTAGATAGATTAAGTAACCTACAAGTATTAAGTAGATATTTAAGTACTGTATCAATTTTTATACTTTTATTTTGATACTGTGTCAGTTTCCATTCGATAACTAAAGTTTTCAGTCAATAATTGAAACACTATATAACTTTTTATTCAATAATTTAAATAATGTTCAAATTTTCAATCAATAAGTTAAACATTGTAAGTTTTCAATACATAATGTAAATAATGTATTCATTCGTTTATTGTCTTTACATTGTGCAGAACTTTTCATTCCATAATTTTATCCAAATAATCAATCTGATTAAAATACAGATCTATTTTTCGTTTCCTTTTTTTATACTTTCGATGGCCTACACTACAGGAAGATCTGATCAATTGTAGTGGGTCGCGTCAGGTGTCATACGAGCGGCTTTTGACCTTATGACGCCAGGAAGACGCCGTAACAGACCGTGTCATTAGCTAATCCCTCACATCAACGAGGTGGCGACTTATATAACAACTCTTCCAGATCCTAATGTTGTGAACACAAGTAGAACACTATTTCGAACTATAAAAAACGAAACGAAAAAGGATCTGTGTTTTAATCAGATTGATAATTCATCCAGTAATTTGGGGAATCACGGTGGCTAAGTGGGTAAGGCGCTGGTTCTTCGCTAGCCTGGAGGTCGGGTGTTCGATCCCTGCTTTGGCCGAGAAAGTTCATCTCGATTTTCCGGCGTGGTTTCCCCTTGTCAGTCATGCAGAACAGAGGTTCTGACAAGGACAGCTTGCCTAGTCGTTCGGATGTACACATTGGCGTGCACGTTAAAGATCCCTTGGCAGTTGGAATTCGATATAAGAGTAGGCCGTAGCGCCGCTGCCCGGGCAAAATTTCCCTCATAGCACACTGTATGGCGTATGCCCGCCTTCCATTAGCCCAGGTTAGGTGCAGAAGAGTAGGACGTTAAACCCATTTCATTTAGTAATTTAAACATTGTATACGTATTCATTCGAAAGGTTCGTATAAAAAGTGTTTATAATATTCATTAAATAAAGTGATCGAAATGCTGTACACGCACACATTTATTATTAAATCTGATGTTAAATTATGCCTCGTTTTAATAAGATAACAATTAACGAATTGTACAAGTGGATTGAGTCATTAACACTGGTGTCATAGAAGCTTTCCTGAACGTTATTCACTTTTATTTTCTAGTTTCAACCGTGTGATACGGAGCTTAAATAAATTGTGGCAAGTTTTCTCATTAGATCGTTAGAAACGGATTATGTGTCAGCACGAGTGTGTTAATATTTTGACATTGTTTAGTTTCTTGAAGATGTCAGCAAATGGGTGAAGATGTTCGCACGTCAGTAAGATGTTAGCACGTTGGTGAATGTATCGGCGCATCAGTGAAGATGTCAGAACATTGATGAAGATGTCAGCAAATCGGTGAAGATGTCAGCAAATTGGTGAAGGTGTCAGCAAATCGGTGAAGAGGTCAGCAAATTCCTGATGAGGTCAGCAAATTGGTGATGAGGTCAGCAAATTGATGAAGATGTCAGCAAATTGGTGAATAGGTCAGAAAAATGGTGATGAGGTCAGCAAATCGGTGATGATGTCAGCAAATCGGTGAAGATGTTTTCATATTGGTGGGGTGTCGGCCCATTGGCGAAGACGTTAGAACATTGGTGAAGATGCAATCTGAGTAAAACACAGACCCTATTTCGTTTCGTTATTGTATAGTTTAAAATTTCGTTTTACTTGTCTTTACTACAATGTTGTCCCAGGAGTTGTTATACCGGTGTTCTAGTTACGGTGACTTCTTGGCGTCCCGAGCACGGAACTATAGGTAAACCACAAGGAACGTCAATGCTTATTGATTAACCAATGTATGAACGTCATGGGGTCAGGATCCGCTCGTACGACTATCGACACGACATGGTTCAACTTGTCAGATCTTCATGTAGTATAGGCCACCGAAAGTATAAAAAACGAAACGAAATATAGATCTGTAATTTAATCATATTGGTGAAGATGTCAACAAATTGGCCAAAACAACCATCAATGCTTTAAGACTAAATGTAGATGTTCCGGGCACCATCATTTTAAATGTTTAACGCATGTCATGTTAATCCACGAAACAACCAAGTCAACACCGGGACTCCTCTCGTAGGTGAACCCGAACCTTTCGCACTGGGCCACCGAGGCTCCAACATTAGAGGGGCGAAATAAGTTAGTTATTGGGTGGGTCAATTCGGGACTAACACGATGTACAACTATATTTAAATTACGTCGTAGTAGTTAAACGGGGGACTTGAGAAAAACCCATGAGATAGGACAGACTATTAGATGTAGTTGATACGAAAAGAATTCCAGGTCCAAATGAACTTTATATACAGTTTACAGACAACAGCGCCTTTCGACCTTTCGAGAGTCTTTAAAGGGCGATTTGGCTCTTTTCTCTGGTTGGAGCCTTAAAATAAACGTCCACTTGACATTTCAATTATATCAGATCATGTAATATAAATCAAATGAGAGATAGTGGGAGGAAACCGGAGGACCCAGAAAAAACCCACGAGATGGGGCAGGCGACCCTACTTCTGTTCACGTACAAGCGGGGAATCGGAATCACCCCACTTGACTGAATGAAAAGCCGTATGACAATGCAAAGGGGATACACTGAAAATTCCAGTAAAATAATTCACTCTACGCGGAGAAATCGTCAATCTTTCCACAACACAGTAGCCTCGATTATCATTGTTTCCTTTGTTATGATGATAAACAAAGTCTCGATTATGTATTTTTACGGTTAATTATCAATCGCTTTTGATCCCCAGATCGAATTCAAATCTGTCGAAAATCGGACACATCAGATGGCATCAAGAGTTGATTATGGTCTTGTCATGTAAATTAATGTTTAATTAATAATTTATATAACATTTAAGGCCTAAAGAAAGACCGGCAGTGGGCAGTTTAGTTCTTGTATAATGAACAGAAGGAATACTTATACAGTATTTAAATATTTGTAAATTATTTATAATACTAATATTTGTAAATTATTTATAATACTGACTTAAAATTTGTAAATTACTGAATGAATACTTGGCGTAGAACGGTAAGGCGCTTAAGCCCATTCCATTTAAAATACCACCATGCAGAACACACATAATACAAAACGTCTAGAAATTCTTCAACCATAAAATAGACTAGAATTATTCATTTAGGTCGTGAAGTCTGATTATTAGGGGACTTTCGCATCGGAACGAAAACGAAAACAAACATAAAAACGAAAGCGAATACGAAAACGTCATCGATTCGTTTGTACGTGAAAACGAAAATGTTTCTTGTCTCATGTATTGAATTTTCCACAACTTTTTCAATGCCTTGTGTATATAGTTGATAGTGTAGAGTTTGTAGAATCTGCTCAAATGCAATATTCTGCTCGATTTGTTGTAGCAATCCTTTCAAAATGTTGGAAATTAACGCCATCTTTCTATTATCGCACGTCGGATTGCGAAACCGCGTGTTAGAGGATATGAAAACAAAACATAAGCGAACTTTCGTTTTCGTACGAATGCGAAAGGTCCGTAATGTCATGTTTCTGAAGCTACATCTGGCTTGATAAGATCGACCCACGGATGAGTTCAAGTGATATCAATCCTTCCATTGGAGATGGCTTATCATTAAAGGGAGTTAATTCTTATATATTTTCATATTCTACAACATTCATCAACCCCAAAGAACATGTTCGTTTTACATTTGAGATGCCGAGTGCGTATGTATTAAAATTTGGGAATTTTTGTTAGGCTTCACTACAGTTTCCGTTATTTTATTAAATGTGTGCATCATGGATCCGGGAGCCGCGGTGGTTAAGTGGGTAATGCGCTGGGTCGCTAGTCTGGAGGTCATGGGTCTGATCCGACGTGGTTCCTCCTTGCCAATGGTGTAGGCTAACAACGACAGCAGTCTAGTCCTTTGGATTCGACGAAATACGGAGGTCCCGTGTACGCATTGGGGTGCACGTAAAAGAACCTTCGGCAGTCGGAATTCGACATAAAGTAGGTCGTAGCTCCGCTGTATGGCGTATGCTCGTCTTGTCTATCCATGTCGAAGCAAAACAGTAGGACGTAAAACCCCATTTCATTTTATTTCGCATTATGGATCCGATTCATTGTTTCCCAAAATGTGTGTATTTTGGAGGCTGCCCAATATAGTTTCCCTTATGTTATAAAATGTGTGAATTATGGCGCCAGTTCAACAAAGTGTCCATTGATTTGTAAAAAAAAGTTTTTAATGTAATTTTTTAAAAAATCTTACTTGTCCATAGGATCTTCCACCAGAGCTTGTCCATGTGGCGCATAATTCCAATCTAATTCTACGGCTCCGATATAATACAATCTGTCCATGGACAACACGGAACCACACAGAGACAGGAATACATAACACTGGATAAGGTTCACACCACGTAATACGGGTAACACCGCGTTATAAAGGGGTTTCTTCTTAGTCATTGTTTCGATTTAATTAATTATCAAGAAATATGAACTACAATTCGATATGGTTTTAATTACCAAATATAATTATTCCTCATGCCACAACAATCCCCGATTCGAGTCGTCTCTTACTCAAATTGTAATCCAAAGAATCTCAACTTTGAAAATTCGAATAAAAATCTTCACAAATCACTGTAAACATTTAAATCCACGGGGATTCCATTTTCTCGCACTGTTATGTTGACGTTTCTTTTTTTCTTCAACACATCGAGAGAAAATATCATTTGAACATTGTCATCGTTTTTATGTAAATCAAAATGATGATTCGTAAGAAAATCGATTTTTGTTTCACCCCTACTTCGCCTGATCCGTATCAATTTAATTTAATTCAAATTTCGTTTCGGTGACTGAGGTCGGTGTTGTTTCTACAAAGACCGACCAACCGAATGCCGACAAGGCGACAAAACACGACGAGGAGTATATGATGTTGACCGAACGTCGTTTAATACCTTTAGACCAGATTTTGTTTTTTGAAGTCAAACTTCGGTAACTCGCTGCTGAAACAAATTCGTCCGATTTTAAGATTTTCATACAAGTGCAAACAAAACATGGCGGTCATGCGAGAAGTGACGGAAGTTTCGACTCATTTAAAGTCGTACGACTATTAGACCGTTAAACCCCCAGCTTTGAAAAAGTCTATTTTTAATTAACCCAAACTCGTGGTTTGTTTAAAGGTGTTTTAAAATATATTTAAAGACTGGCCAAGAAAGGTGAATACCACAAAACATTGGACATAGTTTGTGGTTAGTGCCGGTATGTGACTAGCACATTTCAAGAAAAAACTGTCACCTTGTTAATCACTTCTACATTCCAAATTACGTTCGAGACTATTATCATGACGGTTACGTAACTTGGGACTTCAAAGGTCAACAAGTAGGCCTATGAGTTAGTTACGGGGTAGTTCCGTCGTTTCGGAAATGAAGTAGGGGCTAACGTCCTACTGTTCTGCTCCGAACTGGGCAAATGAAGACGGACATGCACCATACAGTGTGCTATGGGAGCAATTTTACCCAGACGGAGGCACTGCGGTCTACCTTTATATCCAACCGTTACGGGATCTTTTGCGTGCACGCCAATGTGTATCGAAACTATGTTTTTTTTTATCGTACCAACTTTGGGCTTAAAATTCAAAAGGTGATATAAACCTGTGAATTATGAAATCCTTCTAATATCTCTGTAAAAGATGACTGTCTTCAACACGCGCAATCACACACGCGGCCTCAGTCATTGCCTCAATGGCGTGTTCATTGTTTACATAAGACGTAACTGCTTCGGATAGAATGATGCCTTTTATTCATTTTAATACCCATTTACACTAAATAGGAAATATTTGTTACCTACAATACTTCAAACGTCTTTATTTATTGTTCTAAGACATAAAAAAAATGGTTTAGATTTAATTTGTCGAAAGAAATGAGTTAATATTGGGAACTCATCCAGGCGCATCGATGTCATCCTTATCAGTGACTGTAGCGGCCTAGCGAATATTCACTGCTGATCAGTGTGAACTAATATACATGTACCGGTTATTAGTGGAGCAATTTCACTGAAATTTTCAAATTCTATTTACGTTTTTACTATTTTTTTAGCTATGTATTATAGCGGGAATAGTCAACTCTTTATCTTATCTCCCATAATGTACTTTCTTTAAATGAAAGCAAAGCATATTTCTCGAAATTCTCAAAGTATACAAGGTGCTTTCAATTGAAACCCTCGATTTAGGACTAAAATGTTGGTCAACTAGCTAAGTGTCTGTTGTCAATAGTGCAGATAACCGTAGACAGTGTAAGTTTAGGTATCTTTGTTCTAACAGGGTTGGTAACAGCACGCGCAATACAACGGGCGTAGGGACATGTATCTTCTGACATATAGCACCAAGGCGTATCAGATGTTTCAAAAATAATCAGCATACGCAACCTGTGTACGGTACGCATCGGATCTTTAAGTTGATTGGAATGATTGTCGGGGTTGACGTAAATAAAAGGATGTTTTGTTGACGCGGTTTTATACATTCACACGTCTACGAGACACAAGATAAACAGAGGAGATTTTTTACTAGTAACTTTAATCGCTGGACTCGTCTTAAACACGCGGCCATTGTACTTAACTATTAGTACCTTCACAGATTTCACAGGTAATTCCTTCTTTGATGTAAAGATTCCCCTACTTTCACTTCATTTTCTGTTTGTTTCTAATTTTATTATTGATGGTTGGTGGTCACTTTACCATATATTATACTTACTTAAAGGCTTTGTTCGGCATTTTTCTGACAAGGACAGCTGTCTCGTCGTTCGGATGGGACGAAAAACCGAGGTTCCGTGTACACGTTGGCGTGTACGTAAAAGATCCCTTGGCGGTTAAAATTCGATATAAGAGTAGGCCGTAGTGCCGCTGCCCGGGCAAAATTCCCCCATAGCACACTCTTTGGCGTATGTCAATCTTCCATTAGCCCAGGTTAGGTGCAGAAGAGTAGGACGTTAAACCCCATTTCATTTCATTTGTTCGGCATTTTAAGAAGTGAGAAATTATGACCTCCGTCATATTTTAGCCGCCTCCCCCCTCCAGAATGTACAAAAATTGTGGTCTAGAGTGCCGCGCTTCGACCTCTAGGTGGCCGGTCACCTCTGGAAATAGGGGCTCCTTCTCAACCTCGTGGTTTTCCTCCGGGCACTCCGGTTTCCTCCCACTACTAAAAGACCCCTACGCGCAAGCGAATTATTGAAATAAAATTGAAACCATATGTTAGTCCTAAAATGACCTAGTTTGTGTCGAGTGGACGTTAAACCCCATTTCTTTCTTTCCTTCGTCAGTCTTGGTGCAGGACGGAGGGTCTGACAACATTTAGTCTTTCGGTTGGCATGGAAAGCCGAGGTAGGCCTACCGTATTAGTGTGTACGGAAAAGAAACTTTGACAGCTGAGTAAGCCAAAGCTCCATTGTCAGGGCAAAATTTTCCCCGTTGCTCACTGCATGGTGTATAGTATGCCCGTCGTTATTAGGTCAGTCAGAACAGAACAGTAGGACGTTAAACCCAATTTCATTCCATTTTAATTCATTGGACAGTAGGTCTTTATACCCCATTTCATTTCATTTCTTGTCTGCGTCTACGTGCAATACTACATGCCATCTTGGAGTATTATCTCCAAATATTCAACGATCTGCCTTGTTTAACTTTGACTACGGGGGAAACTAAACATATGAATGTTGTCACGAGCCACTCTGGTCCTCTTTCAACGATCGTTTGATGAAGCCACCACTACACACGGTGGATGGTCGTACACTGCCGGAAATGGGTAATTAGTCAAATTAAGAGATTAGAATAGAACGCCAAGTTTGTACAACAAATATTAGCGAGCTTTAGAGTGTACGTTTAAGTTTAAACACTTCCCGACTGGTGTGAAGACTGTTTGTTTAAAGCATGTTTCACGGATTGCTGGCTCTTGTTTACAAATCGACAAAACCATTGAAGACGCGATCGAGAGAGGTTCACTAGTCCACGGGTGCACTAGTCCGCCGCCATAAGAAATACCATAAATCTGGGTATCAATAAACCTAACCCTAACCCTAACTCAACCCTAGCGCTAATAATAGATATCGGGGGACTAATGAAGAACCTTAATCCGAACCCTAACCTAACTCTAATAATAGATATCAGAGGACGAATGAACCTGCGGACTAGTGAACATTCCCCGATGAAGTCACACTACCTGTCCGAAACGTTGTCAGACACTTAAAGGGGCTAAATCCCTATTTTTGACACCTAGAAACAGACACAAATGAATGTTTAATCAAATTTAAAAGGCTTAATTAGTCTTTTTGTTCAAAACAGATGTGAATCGGAATAGGACCGCGTTACAAAGCAGAACACTAAATTTTGAATATGATGACCATTCGGGACACATATCTATTCTCCAATTAGATAGTTTTCTATGTAGAGCATGGTATATTAAAGTAACTAAAATATTCTATAACTATATGCAAATACAGGCAACTGTCATTGAAAACAGCCATTGAATATAGCCCTTGAATAACCTATAGTTGTATCCAATGGCTTGGGCATATACTACTATTGTCCAGAATGACAAAACTGTAATGACGTTACCACTAGGCAACCACAATTTTTGTCAAAAACAAAGAAAAATGGTAGGAACCTATGATGAATTTTAACGTTAATGGTGCTGATCGTTTTGATAATCTGGATAGTATTTTGAGATTTGCATGTAGTTATGGAATAAAAACAGAACTCAGTGACCATCGAATACCACTTGAGTAATTCAATGGTTCAAGAGACTGTATCCCTGTCGCATTCCACGCGATTGCGTAGGGATACACTCCCTTGAACCATTGAATAACCCGAGCGGTATTCAATGGTCATTGAGTTTTATCTATGCCTTCGACATTGAAAACATGAATTATTTGTCAGTTTAAACCAACATTGATATTGTGATCTTACCAGGAAACGATGGGCTTCTTATATCCAATATTTAAGACAAAATAAACATTTTACCATTGGTACACATATCGTGGACCATAATGCGTTTCAGTGCCATTTGTGACAAGGAACTCGAAGAACGAAGCTAGACATATTCATGTCAGACGGTGACGATATATTTTTAGCTGGAGAGCATGCGCACTAAATACTATCATGTCAGACGGTGACGATATATTCTTAGCTGGAGTGCATGCGCACTTAATACTATCGGTGTAGACTGGAATAACAGACGCTTGAGATTGACATTTGATTGAGATTCCTGGAGTATTTCGTCGAATATAACTGATTAGAAATTAGAGTAAAAACAGAAACGATTAAATGTAAATCGGTTTATATATTCATATTACATTATCATAATGCATTGTAACCCATTTGTGTCAATTTTTAGGTCCCAAATATCAGATCTTTTAAGTCTTAGACAAAAACCCTATAGTGGAATGATTATTGACTATAATGATTGATTTCTTCCCGCGGTTACGCTCTATTCATTAGGGGGGGGGGGGGCGAATGGTTAGCTGAACAGGGTGAGGTTTGGCGCCTCCCCCCCTTCTGGACCCGACCCTGAACGGGGTTTGCAAATGTGACAGGGTAAGCGTATTGTCAGTAGAATTTAAAGACCACGCAAACATGCAACTAATTTCGCTTTTCAAACAATTCACTTACAGTTTGAATAGCCAACTGTTATCCTCCAAGTGGGCTAATGAAGACAGGCATACGCCACTATACACTGTCCCCCTGTAAGTGATACAGGACGGAGGGCGTGCATCAGTGACAAAGGGGAACCACGCCGTAAAATCAGGATAAATTTCTCGACCAATGCAAGGATCGAACACCCTACCTCCAGGCTAGCGAGCCAGCGTCTTACCCACTTAGCCACCGTGACCTCAGTTTCAGAAGACATGAGTAATAAATGACCTGGCATGTTCCCCAGTCCTTATCTGTGAATGAGATATTGTTTTTAAAACACAAGTTTAAAATAGAATTGTACCTAATGTTATTCCCGAAATTACACAGATTGCCCAATCCGTTTAACACAAAGACAAAAAAATTAGTTTCCTTTTGTTTTAATTATACTTTTGATTGCCTACACTACATGAAGATCTGACAAGTTGCCATTATATTACAACTATTCAAGTTTATTTGCAGACAAGTAAAATGAATTTTGACCCGTAACTATAAAAACGAAACGTGTTGAGTGAACGTTGCACAGCATCTCTCTCTCTTTCTCTCTCTCTCTTTATTATTTTCGCAAAAATGTTATGTTTTTCAAAGAAACTCTTTTTAAAAAGATTTTTTTTTTATCACATTCCAGAATTTTAAATTCATATTACCTCCTCTTTATCTCATCTCTATTTTTAGTTGATATAAAAAGGATGAATGCAGGCTATTATTACAACAATAAAACAATCGAACGTGACGTAATGAAAAATATCAACTCTTATAATAGACAACCACAAGTTCGGTGGTTAGACGGGGTGCTCCCATTCTTTTCACCACAATTAAATCTTCTTACATATTTGCTTTGATCCTAAAAAAATGAAAATGAAATAACATGGGGTTTAACGTCCTACTGTTCTGCACTTACTGGGATAATGAAGACAGATATACACCATACAGTGTCTTACGGGTGAAATTTTTCCCGGCGCTGCGGCCTACTCTTATTTCGAATTCCGACTGCCAAGGGATATTTAACTTGCACCTGAATGTATACACGGCACCGCATTCCTGCACAACTGACAAGAAGGAACCGCGCCGGAAAACCTCGATGAACTTTCTTGGTCAACGCCGGGATCGAACAGACGGAACATCCGAGTTAGCGACACGTCTTACTCGCTGAACCACCGTGATTCCCTGATCCTAAAAGGCATTTGCACCCAGTTTATGTAAGATTTAGATAAAGAGATGATCATTCTTGCTATAATAGTTCCAAAAAAACCCCAACAACATTAATTAATATATTGAAAATTTCAATCAAATTACTTTATTTTGATCGAAGTTATCACTGTTTAGAGTTTTGACATTGATCGTTTATTATCGTAACAGTAACAACGGCACTTGTTATTTGAGAGTCGGTCTCGCTTCTCCATTTTTAAATCAGTCCATTAAATGTTCTAATCTACTTAAAATCTCCGCCATCCGATGCCTAGAGTTGATTACAGGGCTGTCGTGGTAATAAACGATTAAATAAAAGTTTATACATGTATAACATTTGAAAACAAACGAAAGACGGGCAATAGGCAGATTTAGCTCTTGTATAATTCATCTTTAACGCCATATACATGGCATTATCCATTTGAAAATTGGATCCTTTTTGGCCCAGTAATTCAGTTGTCGGCTCACTAACAAAGTCAACTGGGCCTTAACAAAGAAATTTCCTTGAGTGGTGAAGGATTTGGTTCATGGAAAGGAATAGTGTCTTGTGATTCGGATAGGGCGAAGAACGGTGGAAACGCCGCTGTGCCGACAGAATGTCTCCTTATGTCTTATGCCTGCATTACCTGAAACAGGGTGGGGGATACCAAACGTAGGCTGTCTACAGTAAGCTTCGCTTGAGTAAAGACACTAAGCTAGTTGACCGACATTTTAAGTCCTAATTCGACGATTTTAGCTGAAAACACTAAGTAAACTTCGAGAATTCTAAAAAGTATTTGTTCGGCTTCCATTTAATGGAATTGAATAGGTTTATTTAGTCTGTGTGTGTGTACCAGATGTGTAGTTCCTTTTGGAACTGTCTTTGAGCGAACGATATTCGAATCTATCGTTCGCTCAAGGAGTTCCAAAAGGAACTACCAGATGTGAAACGGAGTAGAAGCGCAGTATGAAAAACTAAACAATTTTGGGTATGGCGGCCATTCAAGACAGAGATTTATTCTCGAAGTATGAAGTAGATGGATCTCTGCGTTTAGAACGGGGGGGGGGGGGCACAAGCTATCAATTTTACACGGCCTAAGTCAGGTTACTTTATGGAAAAGGAAGGGAGACAACTCCATCATCTGATCAGGTTTCAGACAAGCAATTATTTGTTCATTGACAGACTGAAGGTTTGTGCTCAACATTCCATTGGTTCCAATCTTTATAGGCACAATGGGGACCACATTTGGCAACATCCTCATCATAATTTTGTTGGGGTTGACCGTTCAGATCTTTTGTTGCCAGGATATGATGTTGACTGGGGTGAAAATCTCCCTTCCAACACACAATGATTGCTCTGCAGAAAGACACTTTACACACCTATCCCTCTGCTGTATTATCATCAGTATTACCCAATACAGAAATTGCAAATTTGATCCCTTTTCTCTAATTCTAGACCAAAAATTCAACCCAAAAATGCAGGAAGGGGGGAGAAAAAAATCACAGGAGAAATTGTATATTCATAACTCGCTCCACATTCCTCCATTATGAAGCAAGGGGAAATAACTATTAGTCTAAGTCCAACTGTTTTCAGACCAGTAATCCTCTGCAGATTGAAATGAAATGAAATGGGGTTTAACGTCCTACTGTTCTGCACGGACCTGAGCTAATGAATGCATACGTCATACAGTGTGCTATGAAGGAAATTTTGCCCGGACGGTGGCACTACAGACTACTCTCATATCGAATTCTAAATGTCAATGGATATCCTATGTCCCATCGGAACAACTAAACAGCTGTCATTGTCAGGCATCAAGGGGGAACCACGCAGGAAAATCTGGATGAAATTTCTTCGCCAATGCAGGAATCGAACACCTTACCAAGCTAGCGAGCCAGCATCTAAAACACTTAGCCACCGTAGTTTCCAAATCTGGATCTTTAAAGTATATTATGTAAAATGAATCATAACAAAAAAATCCTGTTTAAATAGTCATTTTAATAAACGGTCTATTTCACGGTATTACACAAGATTTGTATGTATTGGTTAAATGTCTAAATAAATTGTAACAAAAACTAGATAATTTTCATTCCTAATTCTGTGGTACGCCAGCTTCTTTTGCTAAAGCCTGCATCTCAACTGAAATGAAAAAAGAATGATTGACGATAAAAAAAACATAGTCTTGATTATCCATTTCTTGATTTAATCATGAATTAACATTGACCAACAGATCAGATCCTAATGCAGTAAATATTGCAGGCTAGACAGAACATCGAGAGATTATTTTGGTCTAGATCAGCTAATTTATACTTAATTAATATTTTAAATAACATTTCAGGCTCACAGAAAGACCTGCAATAGTCAGATTTATTTATGAAGGACAGTGCACCACCTGTAGTTTTGTAGAATACTGTGGAGGAGGAGGAGTTTCAAATGATCTACAAAAACTTAATGTAAACAACAAAACTCAGTGTTCCATAATGTGAGGTCGACTTTATTCCTATCAAACGCTATCATAGATCTTTTGAGGTTTATATTATAGTTAAAATGGTGATGTGTGGGGTCTGCTTTAATTCTAGAGCTAAAATCACAGTGTGTGAGGCCGACTTTATTCCTATTGCAGGCTAACCTAGATTATGGTGGTGGTGTATAGCTAATATCTCAGTGTGTGAGGTCGGCTTTATTCCTATCGCTGGCTAGCATAGATAATGGTGGCATATCATAGCTAACATCACAGTGTGAGGTCGGCTTAACTCCTATCACAGGTTAACATAGATAATCATGGTGGACGTAGATAACATCACAGTGTGAGGTCGGCTTTATTCCTATCACAGGCTAACATAGACAATCGTGGTGTATCATAGCTAACATAGATAATCATAGCCGACAACATTATTGCTGGCTAGCAAAGATGTTAGGGCTGGCGAAAAACATCGATATAACCGATAATCGTCGGCGACTACGGGGAAAATATCGATATCGATATTCAGTTCAATAAAATGAAATTTTGTGTCAAATAATCAATGTCATATCATTCAAAACATGTTAAAACTAAAAACACACACACGCCGCCGGTAATTTTTGCGGTCGTTTACAGCAATGACAATGAATAATCAATTAATTGTTCAGGGGAAATAACTCCATTTTAATAGAAATTTTATTTATTTTTATAAGCAGATGAAGAGAATTGTCACCAGCGATTGATGGCCTGCGCGAAGCTGCGAATACTATTTTATCAATAACAGTAACACCATCAGATAAGTTGTGAACGAAACAAACATTAAGAAATCATAGTTTGAGGATCATATTTCTTTTTATTTGATCCATAAAACATTTATTGATTTATAATATTTATAATATATCGATATTGCCAAAATGGTTGCCTATATTTAGAATTGGTATCGATTGCCAGCCCAAATAGACCGTGACGTCCAGGTGTATTATAGCTTACATCTCAGTGACCCTACCTAATGAATCTCGTTCTCTTTCTCTCTTTAATCTGGCATCTCGTCGGGCACGGATTTCATTCTCATGTTTCTGAATGTCTACTTCTTTTGCTGTTAAAGACCCTGTAATTAACAGATACGAGAAAGATTAATTGAAATGAAATGGGGTTTATAATATCCTCCTTTTCTGCACTGACTGGGCTAATCAAGACAGAGAGATAGAGAGAAATGGGGTTTAACGTCCACTCACCACAAACTAGGTCATTTCGGGACTAACATGTTTTAATTTTTATTTCAATAATTCGCTTGCGTGTAGGGGTCTATAGCAGTGGGGGGAAACCGGAGTGTCCGGAGAAACCCACGAGGTTGAGAAGGCGCCCCTAAATCCATACCACATACGCTCACACCAGGGATCGAAACCACAGCCGCAAGCCAGAGGTGACAGGCCAGCTAGAGGTCGAACCTGCAGCACCCTAGACCACTAGGCCATACTAACTCCCCGCTAATGAAGATACTGTTGAAGAGGATACAGTGTTCTACGAGGGGAAATTTTGCTAGGACAGTGGCGCTGCAGCCTATTTTAATTAGCAATTCTAACTTGATAACCTGCTTGTGCAAGGAGTAGGATTACATGTCCATACTCATGGATTCTCTGGGTCCTCAAGATTCCTCCCACTGCTAGAGACCCCTAAACAAGAACGAATTATGGAAATAAACTTGAACCATGTTAGTCCCACAATGACCTAGTTCGTATCCAGTGGCTGTTAAACCTCATTTCTCTCTCCTTCTCACTACCTATAACAAATAGGCACTAGGCTAGGATAATAATATTCTATCAATAAATAAATAAATTTCTCACGTAATCTTGAGGCCCCATATATAACACCAGAAATTAGAGCTGTCCATCTACCAAACTGAAATAAACAACAGAAATAGTCTTACAATCATTCAAGTTAAAATAGACCCTAGATTGGACTGAATCTATTATCAACAATTAAACTCTGTGTGTACATTCATAGATTAAGCCACCAGCCTTGGATTACCATCCATAAATCCTGACATAGGGTAATATATAACATTATTATTATTTTAGTATGAAACTAATACTATATGCCAGAAAACACTGAAAAACACTGGAAAAAAAATGTTATACTGAATACCAGAAAACACCAGTGTTTCCAGTAGTTTTCCGGTATAGGGGGTCGTGTTCAGGAGCAACGCCAGTGTGTTATGGGGGCCAAAGGTGATTTTAATAGAGGTGGGGGGGGGGCTGATAATGAATTTTAAAATTCTTGTAATTGTCTACTAATTTACTACAAATTTTGGCGTAACGTTTATTTAATTTATTTCTCTACCATTTACAGAGTACTAACAAAAAAAGCTGTTTTAGGTGGTACAGATTTCAGCTAATCTAGTCTAGCTGTGGTCTAGAAATTAGATAACTCTTGTCAGTGATACTACATCACTACAAATGTCTGGCAATTAGATAGCCCTGTCAGGGGTACCCCACTACTAGAAATGTCTGTCAGAGTGTTTTTGTGATACCTGAAGATGTACGATACACTGCTGTATGATATTCATGTGGTACAATTTTGAGCTAATCTAGACTAGTTGGTGGGGGGGGGGATTGCATTTTGGGCGTGGAATACTGCACGTCCACCACCACAAACTCGGTAGACTTACATTCTGATGATGCATTGATACCATATAAAAGAAAATTGGTACACTTTTCAGCTAGGTTAACCCCCTTGGCTCCCGCTCTAGTTAATGGGGGTGGCGTACATGTGAGGACAGAGAGAAGTTTAACGGCCACTCATTGTATGACTAACATAGGGTACCATTTTATTTCAATAATACGCTTGTGCGTAGGGATCTATAGATTCAGAACTAGGCAGGACAAAAACCCTTTTAATAGTTTTAATAGGCTATCGTTGTAAATCCTGAACTTAAAAGTAAAAAAAGTTACCCATGGCCATTGATTAGTCAGACAGTTGACAAAATTATTTTAACCAATCACACATACTTAGTAATTCTATCAAATTTTAACCAATGGGATTTAGTGAAGGGGAAAAAATATGGCTACGGAAACTAAATTCAAAATCGGATTGGTAGAAAACCAATGCCCAAGCCAACAATGAACAAATGGCAATGAAAATAACCGGCCATTTGATTGGGCTGACTATGTTGGTCATTGCCGCTATGGGAATATGCATGCGGCAACAATTAAGAAAAAACCCATTACAACAACAACACTCTTTGTTAGCTTTAAGAATGTTACTGTAATTATGAAATCATTTAACCGATTCGAATGAGCTTTGATCATGATGGTGATTTTCTCAACCAAATGAATGACCTTCACGTCACTCTGAAGAAATGTGCACATTTTTACGAACTCGATTCAAGCAGTAATTTTACTAGGTTCTCTATTTAGCAAGAATTTTCCGGCCACCAATTATCGAAACTATTATATAACCACCAGAATTGAATGATTTCAATTGTCAAAGTGGGGTAAATCTTACCCTAATGAGTGGAGAAATTTGTTTAGGTGCTGGTAAAGACATGTTGAGGCCAATGGATACTGGTTACTGTCAAATTTACAACTGACGATAAAACGAAACGCAAATTTTACCGTCTGGTATCAGACCACAATACTTTCTGCGTTATCTGTAGGGACTAACGGTGGCTCGGTAAGTAAGACGCGGGCTGACTAACCGAAACGGTCCGGTATTAGATTTCGGTGTTGGCTGAGAAAAAATTATCCGGTATTTTCCAGTTTGGTTTCGACTTGTCGCTGGTGCGGACGGGGATCATGTGTACACATTGCTATTATTTAGATATTTATTTACACAACAAGCCCATAATCAACTCTCTATGACATCGGATGACGTTGATATTAATTGTATTAGATCACAAGCTCCATTTAATCGGTTAACGCTAAAATGGTAAACCAAGACTTCCTTTATCATCGTAGCAATGACAATCGAGACTATGTTATTCTTGTCAAAGTATTTCATTTATTTATTTATTCTTCAAGTAAATGTTACAACATGACAACGACAAATTAATGTACATGTACTAAGAACTATGAGCTGCATTGTATATGATCGGGAAAGTGACAACAAAAAATATAGTTATGTATATGAAATAAAGACGTTTTGCTGCATTGTATGATTGGAATGGGAAATGAGAAGTATGATAGGTATGATGTCATGAAGAGACCTTGACTTGGGATAGCCCATAAAGCTTGGCGTAAATAACACCCATTGCTTACTTCCATTGGGGTCCATTGAAATTTTTAATATCTACTATTTATCATTTATTTTGAAACTGTTATAGCAAGAACGATCAGCTCTTTATCTATAAACCTTACTATAATGCATCTTTGACAACGGTCTTGAGTCGTTGTGTTTCCGGGCACGCCTTCGTTCGAACGCCAAGATCGACGGACATTATTGTAATTGTCACTCCAATTTTAAATGCTTCATTGTAAACCCTGGTATGGTTCTACTTCGTCGTCTAATCAAGGTCGGTAATTTCCAGACAATGGAACAAAGAAACCACTTTCTTTCCCTGAACAACAAACAGGAAATATCAATGAATCGCGTCGTTCATGGGGCTGGCGTACGTGTGGGAGACGGAGAGGGGTTTAACGTCCACTTATTGTAAGACTAGGTTGATCACGTGGCTAAGTGGGTAAGAAGCTGGCTCGCTAGTCTGGAGGTCGGGTGTTCGATCCCTGCATTGGCCGAGAAAGTTCATCTCGATTTTCCGGCGTGGTTTCCCCTTGTCAGTGATACAAAACGGAGGAGCTGACAAGGACAGCTGTCTGTTCGGATGGGGCGAAGAACCGAGGTCCCGTGTTCACATTGGTGTGCACGTAAAAGATCCCATGGCAGTTGAAATTCGATATAAGAATAGGCCATAGCGCAGCTCCCCGGGCAAAATATCCCTCATAGCACACTGTATGGCGTATGCCCGTCTTCCATTAGCCCAGGTTAGGTGTAGCCCAGGCTAGGTGCAGAAGAGTAGGACGTTAAACTAGATATTGTAAAGGGTTTTGCTGGAAATTTCAGTCAAATTGATCCTATCTGAATCTAGAATTTTCGGCCTAGCCTCGATCATCATTACTAAAGTCGTTACGATAAAGAATAATCCAGTAAATATCGCAGGCAATCGATGACATCGATGGTTGATTATGGTCTAGATAAGTTAGTTAATGTCTAATTAATAATTTACATAGCATTTCAGGCCCAAAGAAAGACCTGCAATATGCGGATTTAGCTCTTGGGACTAATTAAACATACCCAGCCCAATGTATTGAAACCATTTTCGTTTATCTGCAAATAGTGTCAGTTAATTTAAAATTTTGATTGGCTGTAGTTAGCCTCGCCTTCATGACGTAGAGACGTCAAACTTATTCCAGCTATTTTTGCTTCGATTTAAAAGGGATGGTTTGTACCCGTGTCAGGTAGGATTATACGATTAATTGCAGTTAGGGTGTCACAGAAATGTAACAAAAATCCCTAACTAATTGTTGTTTTGAAGAAAAAAGTAACAGTTTTGCTTTTTGAAGTACAACTGATTAGCATCGTACTTTGCCAGGTGAAACTATAGTACCATCTCTTATCTCGAGATTTAATTAAAAATGTCGAAGCGAGGCTAAGTCTCGAATAATAAGTACCGTTGTTACCATAAAAAATACCACATCTTGTAAAAACGTCAAACAGAGATAACGTCGCTCTGAGTGAAGTAATTTGAATCAAATTTTCAATATATTCATTTTGCATTATCTATTTTTGAACTATTATAGTAGGAACGACCAACTCTGTAGCTAATTCTTACAAAATTCATCATTATCGTAGAAATCGTTGATCCACAACAAATATTTAAAGAATCGTGAAGTGTCGAAAATAAAGGAAAGCATACAATTAAAAATATGTGCCGACTTTCTATATTCTAATCTTGTTTTTACTGATCACATGACAGCTAGTGATTTCTTTTTATGAATGGTTGGTTTTCAACTGATATTCTCCCATAATCTCATAATACTACAACTATTCTTCGTTATATACGGTGTGATGGCCGGGTGTCCCATCACTGCATTGGCCGAGAAAGTTCATCTAGATTTTCCGGCGTGGTTCCTCTTGTCAGGAACCGCGGTTTCGTTAAACACATTGGCATGCACGTAAAAGATCAATTGATAGTTGGAATTCGATATAAGAATAGGCCGCCGCTGTCCGGACAAAATTTCCATCATAGCGCACTGTATAGGGTATGTCCGTCTTCATTAGCCCAATTCGGAGGCGGAGCAGAAGAGTAGGACGTTAAACTACATTTTATTTCATTTCATTTTTGTGCTATGGCCTTCTCTTATTTCGAATTCCAACTTTCAAGCGTTCTGAAACATACACGCTAAAGTGAAGCCTATATACGCGGGACTATAGGACTACTATGTCTTTTTTTTTGTTCCATCTGAACGACTACAGACCATGCTTATTGAACGTTCACTACTGATAACCTCATAGTTGGAAAGATCGTCTTTAATAGATATCATTCGAAAACAATTTTTATTCTGATAACTTCTAGTCTTCTGTTGACTCATCTGGTGACGTAATAACCTCAAATGAGGCGTAAATTATGCGTAAATTATTATACGGTTTTTCACAAATATTGCGTTTCGGGATCATTTGCATTACGAAATTCTAAAATTGACCTACTTTTGGCTTATTCTCGATTTACAAGACACTAACTGTTTAAAGACCATTAGGGAATATTCGCTAGGCCGCTATAGTCACTGATAAAGATGACGAGTCCCCAATATTAACTTTTTTCCTCCGACAAATTAAATTTTTTATATTAGAAAATAAATAAATAAATACGTTTGAATTATTTGTAGTTAAAAAATATTTCCTATTTGAAGTAAATGGGTATTAAAATGAGTGAAATGACCATTCTTTCCTAAGCAGTTACGTCTTATGTAAACAATGCACACGCCATTGAGTCAATGATTGACGCCGCGTGATGTCATTACACGTGTTGAAGACAGTCATCTTTGACAGAGATATTAGAAGACATTCCCTTATTCTATGTGAAACAGATTGGACCTAAACATCATACAAATAGTTTAACTGGTTATGATTTTCAGACCTGAAAGTCGAGACTACCGGAAGTGAAGCGAATCAACAAGTGTGACCTTCAACTTGGACATTGGCCCATCAAAGAAAGAAAATTTTCGACATGGGAAAATGGGGGAACAATTATTTATCACGTTACTGTCTCTCTGCTTTGCGCCTGTAGTTTCTGTTGTAATTTTAGTCCTCGTTTTGGCTTCGTTGGGAAAATCACTTGGAATTCGACGGCGATATGTGAGACTTTTATTGCAAGTGTTCGAGGTAAGAAATATTTTATTTCGGCGAATGTTCATGACATGTGAACCCGGTTTAACTCAATTGTTAGCAGACGATGCACGTGCAAAAAGTGTGAGGTGATTGTGTCCACCGGACCGTATCGACGTAAAACAACCATAGAACAATAGTGACACGAGAGATTAATGTTTCGTAATTGTTTATAAATAAATTCAAGCGACTTCAGAATCTGTTATACTGTAGCAATTTATTTTTGGCCTTCTGGCACAGGGGCGGAGCAGCCTTGGTTAGTTCAATAATTGGCATTGAGTCTGTCAAGAAAGAAGAACCCTTGTGTTGTGAAGTTGTCCAAAAACAAGGACAATAATAATATTGCAAATAAATAGCAAATAGCTCTAACTCACTATTTGCCATAATACATGTATTCAGTATAATAAGTCTCTAACTCTAGCATGTGCCAACCAAAGACCTAGAAACCTGAAACTGTGCATACAGTTAGACAAAAACCTGAGAATCATTAATCTGTTTGAATTTTAAAAATCGGTTCAGAACTTTTAATTTTGTAGCTGATTTTATATACCCATAGGTATAGCAGCATTTTGCAAAAGCATTATGCAAAATTCCGTCAAAAACTGGCGAAATTGATAAAATGATAATTTGAATGTCTAAATGACTTTGGATCGGGCTCAGATTTTACACATGTGTGCTAGAGATACACATTAAAGATACATTATGGGAGATTTTTACAAGGAGTTGGCCATTCTTGCTATAACAGTTCAAAAATAGATGCTGAAACAAGAATATATTGAAAATTTCAGTCAAATTACTTTATCCTGAACAAAGTTGTTACCACTATAATTTTTTACTAGAAATGGTAGTTAAAATTCATCGACACCCTTTTCCCATTATGGCCGATTGTTGATTGACAGGCGTTAACTCCACCTATATAGTCTCGATTATCAAGTAATGTTTACAATGACTAGTACCGATAGCGTATTCGGTTTGAGACAGGACTGCAATTCAATTCGTATACATTTATTTTTTACTATAAATTAGAATTAAGACTTTTAACATATAGATAAGAAGAGAAAGTCTGCGATAGGATATTAAAGTTTGAAAGGAATGGGCCAAATCAACGAGGCAGTATTGTAAATAAATTATAATAAATAGCCGACTTCTTGCGTTGCCTGCGTGTACTCTTTTGTACTTCAGGTAGGCCTAAGCGACTCCCTAAGCAGACGAATAGAAAACAGTCCGGAAGTATGATGACGTCAACGTCAAGGAGAAGCCCCGCCCACAACGCCATAGTGATTAAATCAGTCAACGAAATCCTGTTCTAATCCGAGCCCAATCCAAGCCATCCGTGGGTCTACAGAGTTCATTTTAGGCTTGTTGTTTAAATAAAGATCTAATTTATAATTTCTATGACTTCTGAGGCCCAAAGGAAGACCGACAAAAGTCTGTTTTTGCTCTCCCATAATGTATGTTTAACTACAATCAAACACAAAAATATTGTTTTTAACATTTATTAAATTTTATTTGGACAAAATTTAAAGGAAATTGGCCATATTTCGTATAGAAAAGTAACAAAAATAACTATATACATTACAATATCATAAAAACAATTATTTTGATCATGAAAATTGGTTTCTGAATATGGAACAATAAAATCAAACTAGGAAGTATGTTTTCTTTGACCAGATATGGAATAATGAAATATGAAATTTAATAACAGGAAAAAACAAACAAAATACTGTTACATTTATAGTGACCTACAATGTACCGTATGTCTAACTATAATATTTACTAAGTTTAAATCAACAATAAAAATATTTCAATAATTTTAATGGGGATAAAATTAATGGAAATCTTTCTTATTTCTGTCTGGAATTGAAAAAAATAACAATATCACAGTAACTAAAAAATGCATTAGATCTTAGTTAGAAACTGGCTTTTTTTCTGATGTTGAAATGATAAAATCGAACCAGAATTTTAAGTTTTCTCTCAATAAGTATAAAATAACATTTCTTTATGTATCCTTTACAGTGATTTTACGTTTTCTCTAAATAATTATAAAGTATCCAAAAAAATAATAAAAAATAACACTTAACAAATGAACCATATTATAGTCTACACAATTAAATTTCAATCAAATCTTTTACCAAGTCCTAGGAACCTGAAAAATTACAGTAAATGTGATTAAACAATATTGATAATAAATAATCAAATGAAATGTGATTTAAAGTCTTCTCATTTCTGACAGTATTATTTATTTATTCTTTTGACATCATGAATGGTAATTAATGCATAAATGAAGACTGGCATACGCGGTGCGATGAAAAGTATTTTTATTTAACACGAAATTCATAAAATAGACAATTCATACTAATTTTATTTTGTTGGTAATTAACAAATTCTGTCTCAAAGAATTAATATTGTTAATATTTCAAGTATTTTCTCGCAAATGCACATGTCTAACGGTCGTCTAACTGTATAGTCTCGGTCACCAGTACTTCTTAATGTAAAGCATACAGGGAATAGTTGTCTGAATGATAGAGACTACATTTGACACACCTTCCGCCATTACAGTATGACCGATATAATTTCGGTCAACTCAGAACAATTGAATTTTTACTCCTTTCACGTCCACTTATGGAAATGAATGAAGGTGGATCTTATAAAGGAATATTTCGTACGTAATTTAGCAAGTTTTTTTCCCCGGTGCATCTTCCACGAAAAAAGTTATAAAATTCCAAACTTTTCAATCGGAGAAAAAAAATATTCTTATCTTGTTATGTGTGACAATCTTTCTATGCAATGCAAACTTGACTTCTTAACTAACTGTTTTTGGTTGAATGGAACCGGTATTAGTTGCAGGAAACTGACACGAGGCCGTAATGCAAGACCTACTTTTTCGCGAAAAAAATGCGCCATATTTGTGACAGCCAATTAAGAAAAACGAGTTACGTCCCTTTTTCGGTTGGCACACGCTAACTCTATTAGTAAGTGCAGGAGGACCGCACTACACGAAAAACAAAAACCTATAAGATTAACCTGCGGAAAATATCAAATCAAGTGAATGGATCCGGGGGCCAGACGTAAGCGTCCACTGCGCTGTACAGTCCCGGGCCTATTATGGAACAGGCTTCACTAAAAATGATTTGAAAAAAAAAAGAGGTAACAGAAATAATGCGACCGATCTTGACAATGGTCGTCTCTTCAAAGGCGATAGTCTGCCAATTGGCGTCAGATGTTAGAACGTCAAACAATTTCAACAATAAGGGCGATAATCCGGATAGAATCTCGGAAAACACTAAAATAATAAGTGTAGTGAGCAAACAGGAGCAAAACCCGACAACGAGAACATATCATCCAAAGTCTTCAACATGGAAAACACGAATCATTTGTCAATTTAAATCAACATTGATGTTGTGATTTTACCAGGAAAAGATTGGCTTCTAATATCCAATATTTAAGGCAAAATAGACATTTACCATCGACCTACATAATGTGTTTCAGTTCCATTTGTAACAAGGGACTCGAAGAATGAGGCAAGACATATTCCACAAGCCATGTCAAATGGTGATGTCTGTCGTGTTCTTATCTTGGGAGCATGCACAATAAAGACTATCAGTGTAGATTAGAATAACCAGACGCTAGATATTACCATTTGTTTGAGACTTCTTGCGTATCTCGACGAACATTTATGCTGATTTGAAATTGGAGAAAAACAACGATTGAATGTAGATCAGTTTATATACATCCATATTACATGCGTTGCGATTCCATTGTGTGAATGTCTAGGTCCCAAATATTAGCGATTTAGTTCCTTCAAAAACACAGATTAGAATTCATTATTTATTTTGTTTCAATCCATATTGTTGTCTTACATGAAGGCCTACTGGTACATTGAAATTGGCTCCTGATATCCTGATATTTAAGACACAATGAACAACATTGAATTACTGTACTTCATGTTTTGAGTGTCATTTGTAATTGTGATGTAAGGAATAAAACGAATCCCACAAGGGAATGCATAAGTTTGATCCTCAAACGACACAAAGGAGATTAACAGTTCATTGTTTTCCCACCCAAACACTACAGACCTACATGAAATCATA
Organism: Patella ulyssiponensis; assembly: GCA_963678685.1. Taxonomy (NCBI): domain Eukaryota; kingdom Metazoa; phylum Mollusca; class Gastropoda; family Patellidae; genus Patella; species Patella ulyssiponensis. The sequence goes on along the minus strand of OY783229.1, from coordinate 15,163,172 downwards.
AGGTCTACATGTATCATTAAGTCAATGGCGTGTTCTATTCCCCACTTGAGCTTGACACAGAGTAGAGTCACCTGTCCAATCTCGTGGCTTTTCTCCAGTTTCCATCCAATGCTAAAGACCTCTATGCGCAAGTGAATTAATGAAATAATATTAAACCATGTTAGTCCTGAAATGACCTAGTTTGTGTTGAGTGGACATGGTAGTTACCCCCCCCCCCCCTTCTTTCTCTTTCTCTATGGTATTTTATTTATAGAATAAAATAAAAACAACTATAAAGGAAACAATTACGTCAGCTCTGAACTCGCTAGCAGTAGAACTGGAAGCTGGCAGTTGCAATCCTGCAGGTGTTACTGGATAATGTGCCGGTCGGTCTTGTCAAGGCTGTGTCATAAATTGTTGTCCAGAACCTAGCCAGTCTCTAGTGGAGATGATAATTCAAAAGTGTTCAGGTATCAGCCATGGCATATTGTTGCATCTTTAACAAAAGTGACATAAAGATGCATTACCGGAACATGTTATATATGTAAGAGCTAAATCTGCCTTTGTATGTTCTACTCTGACTTGGTTAATGCACTATACTGTGGACTATATATGAGACAGTTGTGCTTGGACAGTGGCGCTATAGCCTACATTTATATAGAATTCCAACTGCCAAGAGAGATTTTAGGGGCATGTCCATGTTTGCACAGGATCTCAGTTTTTTTGTACCATCTGGATGACTATACATTGTCCTTTGCCAGGTACTTCGGCACACCACTGACCAGAAGGAACATTATTCTTTAGACAGTCATGTTTTCTGTATTTTAGTTCGGAAAAGAAAAAATTTCAACGTATAATAAAAATAAACAGAATGGGGATGACTCGGATGATGAAGATGCAAACGAAAACACGAAAAAACCCTGCGAAAACGGAAATGGTGAGTATTTTGTACTAATTTTTTTTTACAAGTCAACTGATGTTTACCAGTCCTGATTTCAGTTTTGTGTTTGTTTATTATTCATGTTTGCTATCCTGCTGCCGTTTTGGTGTGAAATACAATCTACTGGTAAATATTAAACATACATTATGCAAGAGCTAAATCTGCTTATGTTAGGTCTTTCTTCTGAAATATTATATAAACTATTAATTAGACATTAATTAACGTATCCAGACCATAATCAACTATTGGATCAAGAGTCTTAATGCTATCTTCTTATGTGTTCGATTTTCACTGGATTTGAATCCAACCTGCTGCTCAATTGCAGGTCAATGCTCATCGAGTCTTAGATGATTAAATCAAAAATGTTTTTTATTGTACAGACTTTAGTAATTTAGTAATGGGGATCGATTCTAGGCCTAAAATTTAATTGATAATATCTTGGTTCAAAGTTGATCAATTTGACAGAAATTTTCAGCAATATTCCTTTTACATTATATAGCTTTTAACTATTAATATTGAGAACTTCCAGCTCTTTATCTACCAGAGTCTTAGATGATTAAATCAAAAATGTTTTTTATTGTACAGACTTTAGTAATTTAGTAATGGGGATCGATTCTAGGCCTAAAATTTAATTGATAATATCTTGGTTCAAAGTGGATCAATTTGACAGAAATTTTCAGCAATATTACTTTTACATTATATAGCTTTTAACTATAATATTGAGAACTGCCAGCTCTTTATCTACCAGTAATCTTCCATAATGTATCTTCAAACAACACACTAGATTGATGCTGTGTGCAAAGTTTGAGCATTGATTTAACCCCAGGGTTGTTCATTATACTACATTATTGGCATCAGTCTGTCTTTCCATTTGTGTGTAAACAACATTGTGACATGCTTCGAGTGTGACTCTGCTTCTAATTGAGATAGATTATTTAAAGTGTAGATGTTCATTAGTTTTACGGAGGTTGGATGGCCGATTTGTTTAGCACATGTGCATGGTATCATACGGTCTGTCTTTGAGTCAACTGGTGTGGTTTTGATTCCCTGGTTGTACGTGACAAGGAGTAGGATTGCTTGTCCAACCTCGTGGGTTTTCCCCGGGTCCTGCAGTTTCCTCACACTGCTAAAGACCCCTACACACAAGCAAATTATTGAAATGAAATTGAACCATGTGTTAGTCCCGAAATGACCTAGTTTGTGTCCAGTGAACATTAAACTCCATTTCTCTTAGTCCCGAAAAGACCTAGTTTGTGTCGAGTGGACGTTAAACCCCATTTCTCTCTCTCTCTTTCTCTCATCAGTTTTAACTGAGTTCAGTGATGATGATGAGCATTTTCATCTTGGGCTAAGTTTTAGAAAAAGTAACTTTGATTCTAATTGATGAGGCTGGGTTTATATATGCACCACGATAACAAGCATTTTCTGCTCCGGTGATGCAGGGAGATACATCTGGGCAATTTGATTTGTCAATGCGTGAGAAACGATCAGTGTCAAATATATAATGAGTCATCTATTTATTTTTGAATCCCTTCCAAACTACATTATTGGGAACACAAGGTACAATTTTACTGATTCACAATTACTGAGTTCAATACTAAGCGACATTTCGACGAGGATCTTCTCGTCTTTATCAAGCAAATGGTACAGGTATGTGAATAGTAGGCAAATATATACTGAATACATGTATGCAACAAAAATATACAGAATGTGCAACATGCCTTAGGAATAAAAAAATCACTGGTCATTATCTTGGTATTATATTATAATATAACTCTTCTTATTTACCTAATCCCAGGGGGGTTGGGATGGCCTAGTGGTCTAGAGTGCAGCGCTTCGACATCTAGCTGGCCGGTCACCTCTGGCTTGCGGCTGTGGTTTCGAGCCCTGGTGTGAGCGTATGTTGCATGGAGATAGGGGCGCCTTCTCAACCTCGTGGGTTTCCTCCGAGCACTCTGGTTTCCTCCCACTGCTAAAGACCCCTACGTGCAAGCGAATTATTGAAATAAAATGAAACCATATGTTAGTCCCAAAATGACCTAGTTTGTGTCCAGTGGACATTAAACCCCATTTCTCTCTCTCTCTTTTTACCTAATCCCTCACCTTATTCAATCCGACAGAGCATTTTTAGAGGAGACATTTTTGACTTTTGCAAATTCAGGAATGCTTTTTTCAGCTCAAGAACGATATATAGAAAAACAATAAATGCTTTGAGAGGGACATGGGAAAGGGGGTTTAACGTTGTAGTAAAGCGTGCACATGCTAACCATTCGGCCATCCCCCCCCCCATAAATACTGTGGACAAAATGCAGACATTAGTTTATTTATTTTATTTATTTATTTATTCTTCAAGTAAAGGTTACAACATGACAACAATAAATTAAAGTACATGAGCTGCATTGTATGATCTGGAAAGAGGCAACAATATAATATATTAGGTTGTGCATAAAAAATAAAGACGTTCTGGAGCATTGTATGATTAGGAATGAGAAATGAGAAGTATGATAGGTATGATGTCATGAAGAGACCTTTACTTAGGATAGCCCAAAAAGCTGGACGTAAATAACATCAATTGCTTATTTCCATTGGGGTCCAGGGTTGTCAAGGTCGCGTCAGGTCATCATTAGGAGACAAAATTTAATAACTAAGCCATCACAGCAATGTATCACAAATAATTAAAAATAGTTAAGTCTACATGTTATACATCAACCAATTTTAGTAGATAATCAAGCATGTAGGCCTATCACAGATTAATTTTGGGTTAACAATAAATACTTCTTGGTTGCAGCTTTAAAGCTGTATAGTGATTCTAAAGACTTAATATCATTCGGTAAATCGTTCCAGATACTTATGGCTGTGTAATAAAATGATGTGAACTGATCTCTACCCGCGCATTTTGGAACAGAAAAATTGAATAAACTAGATCTTGTGCCGTATTGATGAGTATCTCTAACACATTTGAATTTTGATTTAAGGTATGATGGACAATTATTATGAAAAATCTTATGTACATGGTTTAGTTTTAACTGTTTAACTCGGTTTTCGACATTTAGTACTTTGAAATCTGAATATGAAACATGATCTCTACGTCCAAGCTCATGTATAAATCTAAGAACCTTATTTTGAACAACTTGTAGTTTATCTTTAAGTGATTGATTCACACCAGAATACCAGGCTGAGCAGGCATAATCAAAGTGGCACTGAATAAGTGCAGGACAAAGTAAATTTTTGTTTTTTTTACTTAGGCATTTATTGCAGCGAAACAGAAATTTTAATCTTGAGTTTGCTTTTTTAACAATATTGTCAACAATGTCCTCACCAGACAAGTATTTGTCAAAATATACACCCAAATATTTTAGGCTATCCGTTGCCCTTACGGTATGGTTATTGCAGTTTATTGTGAACTGTTTAATATGTCTTAATTTACGTTGCTTGATAAATACTCCTACACCATACATTTATTTAACCATTGGACTTTTGAAACTCTGGACTTTGAAAATGCTGTGTAAATATGCACTTTTATGGGTTATTATATAATACATACAAGACTAGACTAAAGTCTAAGTTTGATTTGAAAGAAACTCATTGTACCGTACATCAGAATAGTAAATTGCAAGATATACCAATGTATGACATAGTTTGTCACTAAGCTTTAATGTAAATATTGAAAGGGATTATAAATTTTAAAAGATGACTAAAAATAGGCAGAATGTACTTAAGTAACCTACCACTAGGTCAGTGGCCTGTGGACTACTGAAGGCTACCTTAATGATAAAGGATTTTGCTGACCTGGTGGTCTGTCTGCTGTTGACATGTATTGTGTTAAACTTTGTACTTTTTATTGGAACCCTGATTAAAGTCCATAGGGGGTTGTGGTGGCTTAGTGGGTAAGGCACTTGCTCGCTAGTCTGGCAAGCATGGCATGTAGTTGTTTGGATGGTGTGGAAAGCCGATGACCTGTGTACATGTTTGGGTACACTTAAAAGAACCCTAGGCATGCCCGTCTTCATTATCCCAGACGCATCCCTATTTAAAAACCACAAATGATAAAATGTTTGAAAGTAATAATAAAAAACATAACCTTTGTTATACCTTTTTTTAAAATCCCTATTTAAAATCCATTAATACCTTTTCTATGTTAAAATATTGAAATTGAAAAGTAGAGGTGATTATTATGCCTTTAGTGGGAGCTCTTTGTTATAAGTTATAGCCAATGTTTTTCTCCATACAAAATATGAAAAAGTAATGATAAAAACCCTATACCTTAGTTGAAATTATTTTGCCATTATTGAAATATCGCAGGCTAACAATGGCATCAAGAGTTGATTATGGATGGTCTGGATTAGTTAATTAATGTCTAATTAATAATTATATAACATTTCAGCCCTAAAAGACCTGTAGTAATAGGCAGATTTTGCTCTGGCATAATGTATGTTTATTCTGGCTAGCATATTTGAACCCATTGCAATTCCAGTGATGTATGTGAAATATTTATATACGGTATTTTGGACAGCTGTCTTGTCGTTCGGATGGTATGAAAAGCTTGAGGTTCTTTGTACACCTTGGCTACATGTAAAAGATCCCTTTGCAATTGAAATTCAGTATAAGAGTAGGACATACATGTAGCACCGTTGCCGGGGCAAAATTTCCCTCATTCGTGTCACACAGTATGATGACCGTCATCATTAATCGATTGGGGGAGTTGAATGGCTGAATGGTTAGCTTGTGCGCGTTGTATCATAAGGTCATTGACTCTACTGGTGTGGTTGTACGTAACAAGTGGTAGGGTCGCCTGTCCAACCTCATGGTTTTTCCTCCGGGTCCTCTGGTTTTCTCCCAATGCTAAAGACCGCTACGAGGAAACAAGTTATTGAACCATATGTTAGTCCCAAAAATGACCTAGAGTGTCTCTCTGTCTCTCCCCCCCACCTCTCTCCCTCTCTCTCATATCAGATTGTAAATTGGCTATATATATATATACATGTAGTGATATTAATGAGGTATATGAATGATTATTTGTATATTTTCAGGGCTAAATGTAATTGAGAGAGATATATCGATATCATACAGCAAGGGTATTAGAATACAGTCCATATCTACTGATATTAATGATGTTAAAAAAAAATTTGATTTGTCCGATATTATGTACTTCGCTAAATGTGGAGTTGAGGTAAGTGGATTATATATATGTATACCCCGGTAACATTATGCTGTACAAAAATAATATTCGAGTTCTCGAATCTTCCCGCGTTACTTAAAAAGGATGGATGACCTAATTTTATTTTAGAAAGATAAAAAATAAAAACATGATTAATTACCTCCTGTATTTATCACTGTAACCTGGGTATCATTTAATCTTGTGTGTCCAGCACTAATTGCTTTCACGTTTGTTTTTCTCTGGGTTCTCTGATTTCCTCTCACTGCTGGGTGTTTTTATCTGGGTTCTCCGATTTCCTCGCACTGCTGGGGGTGGAGGTGGCCAAATGGTTAGCATGTGCGGGCTGTATCATAAATCCTGTCATTGAGTCAACTAGCATGGTTTCGAATCCTCAGTTGTACATGACAAGGAGTAGGGTCACCTGTCCAACCTCGTGGGTTTTCTCCAAGTCCTCTGGTTTCTAACCACTGCTAAGACACCTACTCGCAAGCGAATTATTGAAAAAACAGAACCGTGTGTTAGTCCCGAAATGACCTAGTTTGTGTAGAGTGGATGTTGAACCCATTTCTCTCTCTTTCCAGCTAGTAGGAATGAATATGATCTAATTGGCTCATGTAGGATGGAGTTATAATGACTAGACATTTATTGTTATAATTTACTACATAACTTGTGATGAAACTGATAATACTATCACAATAATTATATTGTGTATACATTAAGATTAAGGTAGCATTGTCTAAGATTTAGATAAAGAGCTGGCTGTTTTTGCTATAATAGTTTCAAAATACATGTAGATAATTCAAAATTAATATCTTGATAATTTCAGTCAGATTATTTTATTCTGAGCTAAGTTATCACTTTTTGAAGTTTGAAAATTTAATTTAAATTACTTTATCACTGAAGTTTTGACATAGATTGCTAATCAAAGGAACCAAGATCTTTAGGTTTTAAACATACAAGTCCAGTTTCATCAAAAACGGATTTAAATTGTGACCTATACAGGGTCCAGAACCTTGATATACCATAATTTTACACTATTCACGTAAGCGGGGGCCGTTTTGTCCGACAGTTTTGGTCGGATTCTGACGAAATTTGAACTCAACCTTTATTATGGTGTAACGGTGATATAGTCAAATGTTTTTTTAAATCGGATAATAATTGTGAACTCAAGAGGGACCACAAGCTAAAATAAGCGATTTTGCATACAATCAGGGGCCATACACTGTAATTCAGGAAGTTAAGATCTGATATGCGCAAATATTGAAAGGAACCAAGATCTTTGGGTTATAAACATGCATTTCAAGTTTCATCAAAATCAGATTAAAATTGTTACCTCTACAGGGTCCACAACCTTGTTATACCATATTTTTACACTATTCGTGTACAATTGGCGGCCACTTTGTCTGACAATTTTGGTCCGATTTTCACGAAATTCATACTCAACCTTCATTAAGGTGTAACGGTGAATGAATCAGATAGTTGTTTGAATCAGATAATAATTTCGACCACCAGAAGGACCAAAAGCCCAAAATAGATGATTTTTTGTACCATCAGAGGCCATTATTTAGAAAGTTACAATCCGATATGCGCAAATATCGAAAGGAACCAAAATCTTTGGGTTATGAACATGCATTTCAAGTTTCATCAAAATCGGTTCAAAATTGTGACCTCTATTAGTGTTCACAAGTTAAAAACATGATTTTTCTTACAATCAGGGGCCATAACCCATGAAGTTACAGTCAGATACATCCCAATATAGAAAGGAGCAGAGATCTTAGCGTGATAAACCTATATTTCAAGTTTCATTGAAATCAGATAAAAATTGTGACCTGTAGACTGTTCACAAACGTGGGCGTATAAAGAGGCAAGCGTGCGAGGGAGAAACAAGGAACCAACAGTACCACATAGGCCTTTTTGCCAAAGTGGCGACTTGTTATCAATAATTATCGCCACAGATGCTGGAAACTTGCCATTGGCGAAGTGGCGAGCGGCTAGCGCTCACACTGGTTGATATAATATGTGAAGCCAAAAACAAGATCTGCAATAGGCAAATGTAGGTCTTACAAGTTACATAAAGCATCTTCAAGTACATGAGTGATGTTCTTAATCAAGTGGATCTCCAGGGATGATGATCAAAAATTAATGGCTTGTCAGTTTCATTCATTAATATTGTATCGATGACTAATGAAAACGGGCATACACATGCAGTGTGCAATGAGGGGAAAATATGCCAGGAAATCGCTGTTTCTACATACTCTTTATTGAATTCCAACTTTGTGATTTTACAAGTTTTTACTTGAATTTTATTTTCAGACAATTATCGAAGATGATGTGACACAAAGATTTTCTGCGGAAGGTTTGTATTGTAGAATAGATTGTGATATTAGTTACCTGGATTAGTAGTGTATAGTACAAGTAGAACATTATATTAATTATCTTGGGAACCAAGGTGGGTAAGATGCTGACTCGCTAGCCCGGAGGTCATGTGTTTCATCCCTACATTGTTTAAAAAATTGTAAAAATCATTTAAAATCAGACCAAACAATAGCTTTCAAGCATCTCATCATTTTATGGTTACTTAAAAATACATTATGGGAGATTAGATAAAGAGTTGACAGTCCTCACAAAATAATTAAAAACTACTATATGTAAAGGCGATTAGCTGAAAATTTCAGTCAAATTGATCCACTATGAACTGAAAATTAATTAAGTGAAATTTCCGCCTAGCAGAAAATAATGTTGTCTTTTCAATTTTTATGTGAAAAATGATTTTTATCTATATAGCCATAAAGTAATGGGTAATGGTAATTAATTTCATTGCTAAAAATGAGAAAGTAGTTGTAATGATTACATTTAAAAAGTAATGGTAATGTAATTAATTACATGGGCAATGTAATATTAGTAGATGTATGATGTTAGTTAACTTGGGTTTGTGAGTTTATCTTGTGTATAGTATATTAGTTACCTGGCTATGATTACATATCTATCTGTATGTATGTCAAGTTTGTCTGGTTATTTAACTGGGACAAAGATAACTCAAGTATTTTGTTGATGAAATGTTAAACCAGGGTTCTCGAAGGTGTACCTGACATTTTTTTGTCCCCTTTCCTGCATGGGTCTTTAGCAATGAGGGATCTTTGGTGGTTCAGTGTGTAAAATGTTGGATTTTCTGACCGGAGCCGTGGATCCCCCACGGTGGCTCAGTGAGTAAAATGTTGGATTTCCTAACCAGGAGGTCCCGTGTTTGATCCCTGTGTTGGCCGACAAAGTTCTAAACATCAAGGGACAAATTACGATTGTTCTAATGGGATGGAAAACCGAGTTCCAGTGTACATGTTGGTGTTCATGTAAAAGATCCCTTGGCAGTTGGAATTTGATATAAAAGTAGGCAAAATTTCCCTCATAGCACATGGCATGGTGTATGCCATTCATAACAAAACATAACACAAGGTATATATGGATCACAGGCACTTGAAGGGATTAAAATAAAACTTCTTACTACTGCTTGACAATCTGATTAAAACACAGATCCAATTTCGTTTCGTTTTTTATAGTTCAAAATTTCGTTTTTTCTTGTCTTTACTACTCTTGGATCTGGAGGACTTGTTATTTAACTGGTGTTCTGTCTGAAATGAGGGGTCAGCCAATCAAATGGTCTGTCGAATCGACCGTTTGACCTTTTCATGCGTGGAACTGTGGGTAGATATTACCAGCCAATGACGTCTATACAAATCAAAACAAAACAAAAGTAGATTTTAAAAAGCATGGCAGTCGCTAATTGGTTAATCGAATGACTGACGTTATCGGGTCAAATGTCCCGTGTTTGATACCTGACATCATAGAATGTGAGCTCCCACTATAACTTGTTAGGTCTACATGAGTGTAGGCCATCGAAATTATAAAAACGAAACGAAATATAGATCTATATTTTAATTAGACTGACTGCTTGACTATAGAAGAAGGTATTTCAGACGCCATCTTTGTTATGACTCGTTGGCTAAATATCGTCTGCTAACATCTCACAATACTCACTAGTTCTAAGACTTTCCATCGTCTTAATTACCAACGAGACTTTATTTGATCATTATACACCCTCCAATGTAGTTAAATTGGTCATTTTACAGCGTTATTAATTACAAATCAAACTTAAAGTGTGTTCACTTGCCTTTTCATATCTTGAACGGACCGGAATTACGACGTAATCAGGTCAAATGAAGTCTGTATCACCCAGTCCCTTAATAAACCTATCATTACTCGATATGTGCCTAGGAACTGGATGATCAAGCCTCGCTCAACAGCGGCCTCGCTTTGTAGGCTCTATCACCGTGAGTGGACGTTAAACCTCATTTCTCTCTCTCTCTCTATTTCATTTCATATCTTAAGCAGTGAAAGGAAACTGGATAGCTTCAAAATAAAACCCTGAAGCGCTAGCTTTGCAGACAATCTTACTCCATGTGACATACATTCTTGTGTGTTTGATCAAAACAATACTCCAACCTCGTGGCTTTTCTCTGGGTCCCTTCATCGAGTTGATGTTAAATCCCATTTCTCTCTCTCTCTGTCTTGAAACAATACCACTTGACCCAATGACAAACCACTCGAAAATATATTTCTTGAAAAATTGAGTGCCTGTAGAATAATGTTGTACAATTTACATCGTACCGTTGTGGACTAAACATAATTATAAAGTCAGGGGCTTGGATGGATGAATGGTTAGCGCATACGCGCTGTATCATAAGGTCTGTTATTGAGTCACCAGGCATGGTTTCGATTCCCCGGTTGTACGTGGCAAGGAGTAAGGTCACCTGTCCACGTCTTCTCCAAGTCCTCCATTTTTCACGCACTGCTAAAGCCGAAGTCCCCTACATTCAAGCGAATAAAGAAAATTAGTCCCGAAATTACCAGGCCCCGAGTTCACAAAGCATTCTCAGACTTAAGTTGAGAATTTACTCAAAATTGTTCGCCTTATTTTAACTGAAATATAACCCTTTATAAAACTTCTGTTGTTTTAATGTATCAAATACATCAAGAAGAAACTATGTGCAAACTTTTGTGTTTCTGCGTCAAAGGAATTTTTCATAAACAGTGATTGAAAGTTGGGGAAATTCTCAACTTAAGTCTGAGAATGCTTTGTGAACTTGGGGCCTAGTTTATGTCAAGTGGACGTTAAACCCCATTTCTCTCTCACTCACAATATTGTCAAAGATGAATCTCCAATAAAATATCGATCTAAAAATTGTCCAATTTATGTTCAGTATTTACAAAGATATGATGAATTAACTCAACATGTAATAACACTATAAACCTCAGAATGCCACGTTTGGCATTATTTTTAGATTGCCATGTTTTTGAAACGAGGTATTTTGTCCAGAACGAGGCTGGGTAAAAAATGCCACATTTTCAAAACATGGTTTTCTTCAAGATAATTTTTACCGGTACTTGCTGTCAACAAATAGAGCCACAAAAATTAATGTTCCGACCTTCACGCAAATAATTGCAGATGTACAAATTAGATTATTTATTGGGATATCACGTGGTTAATTATGATGGTTTAATTCACTGGAATTCTATTATGTATAATAAACATGACATTTTATGGTTCTTCTCGCATATGTTAGATTAAATAAACTCTAATTTCTTCTCTGCGATATCAGTTAGGTAGAAGCAGACGTCAAATAAAGCTATTTCACACTTAACGTTGTTAATTAGTTTATGGGTTCAATCAGGTTGTTACTTAAAACTTATTATATATAGGTCAACGTTTTCAAGGGTTCTGGTCAATCAACCATTCGGTAAACAAGAGTGATTTGAATTGCTAAATAAAAGATGAAATATTTAGAATATGGATCATGTTGTCTATACAAGATGTCAAATCTAACTTTGAATAAGAAAAATACTTTTGTATTTAATCAATAGATTATTCACGGGATAACGAAACAAGCCAATATCAAAAGGTTCATTGGCTTCAGTTCCATCATTATTACATAATTTACTAACAGAGTTAACGCTTTTCACATAGAGCTGGGTGTCAGAGTCGGTAAGACGCTGGCTCGCTAGGATGGAGTTCGCCTGTTCGATCCCTGCATTGGCCGAAAACGTTCATCAAGACATACCGAGTTGGCTTCCCCTTGTCACTGGTTCAGGGTGGGGGGCTTGACAAAGACAGCTGCCTAGTTGTTCAGATAAGACAAAAATACATTAGCATGCTCGTAAAAAGATTACTTGGCAGTTGGAATTCAATATAAGAGTAGGCCATAGTGCTGCTGCCCGGGCAAAAAAACGATTTTGATGAAATTTGAAATGGATGTTTATAACCCAAAGATCATGATTCCTTTCGTTATTCGGGCACATTGGACCACAACTTCCTTAATTATGGCCCCTGATTGTACGGAAGATCATGTTTTTTACCTCGTGGATCCTATGGAGGTAACAATTTTATTCCAAATTAAAAAAACGTTTGACTATAATCCCGTTACACTTTAATGATGGTTGAGTTTGAATTTCTTGAAAATCGATAATTGAACAGCTAAATCCATAATATTAAATGTTTCGTATACTAAACGTTAGCATGGGGCAGAACTTTATAAAAACCAAACAAATTCTAATGAGTTTCTGATAATTACTTAATATGCGACAACTCTTGTTGCATTGACTGCCTGGACGATTTAGCTACCGTGGGCGTATGTTTCGTTGCCTGGCAACCTATTTTTGTTTTTGTTTTTATTATTTAATGTGAATCATCAATCTGTACATAAATTTAGCATGGATTAAGTTGTGAATGGAGAGAAATTTGATATTTTAAGTTGTGGTTTTATTTCAGAGTTACCATCATGGAATTTATTATCACGAACAAGTTATGGTTATCATTATATCAGGTATTTATAGGTTTTTATATCTTCTTCCCTGGTGGGAGGTTGGGTGGCTGAATGGTTAGTGTGTGCGTCTTGTATCATAGGGTTTTTCATTGAGTCAACTGGCGTGATTTTAATTCCCCAGGTACGCGTTAAGGAGTAGGGTATTCTGACTTTATGGGCTTTCTCTGGGTCCTTTCCTCCCATTGCTAAATACCCCTACGTGAAAGTGAATTATTGAAATAAAATTGAACCATATGTTAGTCCCAAAATTACCCAGTTTGTGTTGAACCTCATTTCTCTCTCTTTCTCTCTCTCTCTCCTGGTATCATCTTGTCAGGGGTGCAAGACGAGGATCTGGCAAGGAACAATGTCTAGTCGTTCAGATGGAACTAGAAAACTGACGTCCCAGGTACATGTTAGAATGCATGCAATAAAAAACCCCTTAACAATGGAATTCAATCAAGTATAGATGCATTCGTTCTCAGGACAAAATGTCCTTTAGCTTAGCCCAATGCATGGCGTATTATATGATTTATATTATAGTATTTACAGTTTGAAATTAACCATTATGTATTAGATTTTTTTTTAACAATATTTTTTTTTCAGGATATCTGAGTGGGATTGGGGAAGAGGCTTAGCCTATATAAAACCCCTCTTATGGTGATTTAATATGTTATAATTATTTTACAGTTTGAAATAGGCTATAATATGAGTTTGTAATATATATTATAATTATTTTCAGTTTGAAATTGGCTATCATATGAGTCTGTAATATATGTTATATTTATTTACAGTTTGAAATTGGCTATCATATGAGTCTGTAATATATGTTATATTTATTTACAGTTTGAAATTGGCTATTATATGAGTCGATGTATAGTTTTTATTTACAGTTAGTGTGTAATATACATTGTTTTTATTTTACAGTTTGAGATTAACCATTATATGGGGATTAGGATTTTTAGCGCGTTATTTTGTTTTACTTCCATTCAGGTGAGTTTCGGTTGTTTCATTGTAACAGGTTGAGTGACTGAGTGGTGTAACACTACGATTGTGAGGGGAGCCACGGTGGCTAAGTGAGTAATACCCTGGCTCACTAACCTGGAGGTTGCCGGTTTGATAACTGCACTGGCCGAAAAAGTTCAGGACAAGAGGCCCGGACAAGGACAACTGTCTTATTGGGCGTGCACATGAAATATCCCTTGCCAGTTGGACTTGGATATAAGAGTAGGCTGTATCACTGCTATCTGGGCAAAATTTCCCTCATAGCACACTGTATGGCATATGCCCGTCCTTATTAGCCCGGAGCAGAACAGTAGGACGTTAAACTTCATATCATTTGGTTAAAATAACCTAATTAAAGCTGGTTATTTGTTGAATCACTAAATGAAAAATCAGCCCAAACATGAAGCATTTACGTGATGAATTGAAAATAAATTCGACAATATTCAGCATCATCTATAGATATTGTTGGATAAATAGAATGTTGATCATCGCTTTAAACCATATTTCTATCTTTTTATCAGATTAATACTGGCCGTTTTAGGCATTGGTTGGCTGATTGTTTGTACAGCATTTATTGGTTATCTACCTGCAGGAAGGTAAGTTGAACTTTCTGTACCATTGTTCTCTACCTGGTTCCAAACTTGTAGTTTTATCTGGGGTCCTCCCACCGCTAAAGACCTCTAGGCTCATGCAAATTATTGAAATAGAATTGACCAATATGTTAGTCGCGAAATGACCTGTCACCTGTCTTTCTGATGGGAAGTGGTTGGTTGGCCAGTGGTCTGACCTGTGCGCTTTAGATCAGAAGGTCTGCCGATTCTCAGTTTGTACTTTACAAGGGGTACATGTAGGGTTGTCCTAGAAGTATACTTAGTGTTCAACTAAAATTGTCGAAATAGAAATTAAACTGTCGGTCACTAGCTTTGTATCTGTTCTCAATGCAGAGTTAATTGTGGACAGACAGCATAAGTTTTGTATGGTGACTCTGTCTACATGAGACACTAAAGGAAAAGTAGTTGTATGGTGACAGTCAGCCTGATGTGCTGGAGGGAGCAGTAGTTGTATGTTGACTCTGTCTATCTGAGGGGGTAGTTGTGGTAGTTGTAATGGAGATTGACAGCCCACTGTACTGGAGGGAAGGCGGGAGAGTTTGGGACAAATCTGTTATAATCCACGATTCAATCACATTTCTATTAATTGTCATGACAAATCAATTATTGTCAAAAATAATAAATGAAACATTTGTTCTCTTTTTTTTCCCCCACCAGATTCAAGAGGGAATTAAATCAGTATGTTATGTTAATGTGTTTCCGGATTTTATCCAGAGCGTGTTCAGCCATCGTCACATTTCATAATCGGTTAGTTTTCTTTTTTACACAACTACATTTTTGTATTTGTTCCTATGTTTGGGAGCAAGCTTGTGAATGTGCTGAACGTATCGATTTTCACTGTTCTGGAAATATGGGAGTATCTCATATTGTACATTGTACGACGTATGGCCGTCTTCATTAACCTAGTCGCGGCAGAACAGTTAAATTTAATTTTATTTTTGTTACAAGTCAGGTTACATGTTATGATTTATGATCACAGTGAGAGTACATGTTGTATTTTATGATTACAGTGAGATTACATGTTATATTTTATGATTACATTGTGTTTACATGTTATATTTTATGATTACAGTGTCTTTAAATGTTATATTTTATGATTACACTGTGTTTACATGTTATATTTTAATGACTACAGTGTGTTTACATGTTATATTTTAATGATTACAGTGTGTTTACATGTTGTATTTCATGATTGCAGTGAGAATAAAGCTAAAAATGGTATTTGTGTTGCTAATCATACATCACCTATAGATGTTATTGTTCTGTCCTGTGATAATTGCTATGCTCTGGTTAGTAAATTAATATATTTCTTATTAAATTACAGTGGACTCTGTCACATCCGATCTCTGATAAATCCGAATCTCTTTGACATCTGACATGATTTTAATGTCCCGATTTATTTCCTTATTACTTCAGCCAAAAAATCTCTGGTAGATCCGGACTCTGTACGTTCCGGATTCCGACATCAATCAGCCGTCCCGTCACATGATTTTTCATTGAATCGACACGGTATAATCCGACTTTCAAACGGTGGGTGTGAAGCATCCAATTATCGGTGAGATTAAAACTCGATCGGTGTGAAGCCAGAAAAGATTAACAAGCAATCACCAATCAATTATCGGTGAGATTAAAACTCGCAAGTGCCGGTCTGTGTTGATTACTTTGATAATGTTATAAATTCTTCGTTGATTATTTAATCTCTTGTAAGCGTGCGCTTGGTATTTGATTTTAGTTACTCATGTCAAATACCGCGACATTATATAAAAATTGCCGCGACTGAAGAATCATTATACAATGGCGTGAGACATCCGATTCGACAATAAGTAAATGTTTTATTAGATGTGGTTTTAGTGTGGACTTAACTGCTGACGACGAAGACGACAATGTGCCACTCACGAGATTAATCGAGACATTAGTGCCTGAATCCAACGTGACTAAGACGATTTTGTAAATTTTGACAGTGAGATACCGACAGAATGTGATGACGAATTGGACATAGAACGACATATCATCAATGAACGCGTGACAGCAAAAACATGTGGACAATCGAGTGAAGACGGGGACGATGAAGAAGACACATTGACGACTGACTTGACCTATGCCAAATGCCTACGCATGCTCGACGACATAAAACAGTTCGCCCAGGTTAAAGACGAAACAATGATTGCAAAAATTCATTTGTTAGAAGACTGTGTACAAGATTCCGCCTTAAGAAATGCTTCCGACAACCTCAAGCAAGCTACTTTATACGATTACATGCGTTGAATGATGTTATGAAATGAATTATATATGGTACGCATACATTGATATTATGAATACATATATAGTACGCATACATTGTTATTGTTTGTTATTTAATGTAATGTAATAAAATTCTGAAAGTACATAAAGGTTTATCATTTTTAAAGGGAATAACATTATGGTGATTCGAAGCTACATTATAAAAATACAATGTACTTCCGGTTTTTCGAAGACAGTATTTCCGGTTTTGGAGAAAACTCGGTATTCCGATCCTCTTTGTGATCCGACATATTGTAACGATCCAGTAGGATGTCGGATGTGACAGAGTCCACTGTAATTGACATAATTATTGCCTTGCCCAAAATCCTAGTGTCCCAAAAAAGAATTTCAGGTACATAATATACCTAAAGTTGCCTATCTAACCTTCAGGTTATAATCTTGAAATATATTTGCAGGTTGGTCAAGCACAAGGTGGTCTACTTGGAGTATTACAGCGTGCCATGGGCCGTGCTACCGCCCATATTTGGTTTGAAAGATCAGAAGTAAAAGACAGACATTTGGTCACAAAAAGGTACGAATCTCAGATGATATTTCTGCGCTAAGCAGTAGTTGTATTTATTTAAGGCCTAGGTTTAAAATATGTTAAAAATGATGCCTTGAAAGACCTACCTTGTTTAATCCTATAACTCATTATTGTTATTGGGAGGGGTGTATGGTCGAATGGTCGGTGCTTGCATGTTTTATCGTAAGGTCTGTCATTGACTCAACCGGCTTGGGTTTCGATTCCTTTGTTGTATGTGACAAGGACTAGTTTTTCTTGTCCAACCTAGGGGGTTTTCTCTGAGTCCTCCGGTTTCTTTCCATTGCAAAAGACCCCTGTGGTAAGTGCAATATTGAAATAAATTTGAACCATATGTTAGTCCAAAATGACCTAGTTTATATTGAGTGTACTTTGAATCTATCCCTCTCGCTCTGTCTCTCTTAAAAAATATGAAATTATCTCTATAAATTGCTTCATTTAATTACATCAAAACAGTGCAATATATTTCTGATTATGTTATAATCTGATTGTTTTCTGTTTTTTTTACAGGTTAAAGGAACATGTGGATGATTTAGATAAACTTCCAATGTTAATATTTCCAGAGGGTACGTACGTTAGCTTATTTAAACCGAAAAAAAGTAGACAAATCGAGTGTGGACCTTTCAGGACTAAATCTTATCATTGATACCACATCCACTGTGAAAATTCTTAATGTGTAAATCCTTTTGAATTCAACAACTTAGGAAGTAGCATCATTTTTGACACTATCAAGATCAGTTGGTTAATGGTCTAAGGCGGGCACAGTATATCACAAGGTCTAAAACTGTACCATATATTAGTCCAGACATGACCTAGTTAGTGTTGCATGGACGTTAAACCCATCTCTCTCTCGCTCTCCCTCTCTGATTGTGTGTCTTTTCCTGATTACAATGGTTTGCAATCTAGACCTCTTTGATTTAAGTGGAGGGATGAAGTCCGAATGGTTAGTATGTGCGTGCTGTATCATAAAGCCTGTCATTGAGTCAACTGGCGTGGTTTCGAATCCATGGTTGTACGTGATAAGGAGTAGGGTCGCCTGTCAAACCTTGTGGGTTTTCTCGGGGTCCTCCAGTTTCCTCACACTGCTAAAGACCCCTAAGTGCAAGCGAATTATTGAAATAAAATTAAACCATATGTTAGTCCCGAAATGACAGTTTGGGTCAAGTGGACTTTAAACCCCATTTTATGTAAAGGATGACAGGTGCTTGTGTGTATATACATATGTATATTTATATTGTATAACAGGTACTTGTATAAATAATACATCTGTCATGATGTTTAAAAAAGGAAGTTTTGAAGTGGGTACAACGATATATCCTGTTGCAGTTAAAGTAAGTTTTATTATATTAGTAAGCGCAGGAAGACCATACCAGGCATGAAAAATTACTCAAGACAAACCCACGGACAAGACACAATATACTCAGACGTTTCAAACAATAAACGTATGATATATTATTAAATCTGGAGGCTGACCATAAGCGATTATGGTGGTGTACAGTCCGGGCCTGTAGTGATACAGGCTTCACTTAAATTGGAAACAAACTAACAATAAAGGAAGCATTATACATAGCAGGTTTTCAATTCATCGTAGCTTAATTGTATACAGAATTTAAAGATGCATTATGTAAATACAGATCTTTTGTTTGACCTCAAATGCTATATAAATCATTAGAAATATATTCACATAATTTATTCCCTTAATCAAATCTCTAGATCATGGATGGTTTTGATTTTCAACGAATTTAAAAGCAATTAACAGTTAATAATTTAATTTAATTAACAGTAGCAATGACAATTGAGACTAAACTAGAAATCAAATGATCACCACTTCACTCAGAATGAAGTAATTTGACTGAAATTTTCAACAGATTTCCTTTTTATTTTGATTTCTTGACCGTTGAAATCTTACATAACGCATGTTTAACGGAAGGAATTATAAATACATGTATTATATGTATATTTTAGTACGATCATCGTTTTGGTGATGCGTTTTGGAACAGTAGTAAACAAGGAATGATTCAACATTTATTAAATATTATGACGAGTTGGGCTGTTGTCTGTGATGTATGGTATCTCCCTCCAATGTCCAGATTAGTAAGTATTCTTTTCTTAAGGGTGTAGTGAGGAATGGTCCAGCATGTTGAATCACAGATAAAATGTCTTGTGTCCGTACAGTGGTCAAGTGGATTCTCTGTTAAAATGTCCATGCAATGCGTAATGGACATATAATGGGTATTGGGCATGTTGAGTAAGGTAATTGGTAATGGGCATGTGATGGACATGTAATGAGTGAAGGTCGTGGTGAATGGACAGGTTTTGAGTAATGGACATGTTGAGTAAGGTAATTTGTAATGGGCATGTTGTAATGGGCATGTAATCAGTGATGAACATGTAATGAGTAAGGGCATGGAAGATGGACACATAATGAGTAATAGGCATGGAAGTTGGACATGTAATGAGTAATGGGCATGGCAGATGGACATATAATGGGTTAATGAACATGTGAATATGTAATGGGTAATGGATATGTAATGTGGTTACACCATAATAGTCCATTACATTTCAATTACCTTATGGACACAAAAATCATCAAAGTGCTAAAGTCTCTTGTATGTTTCAATAAAACAAATAGTAAAGCAGGAAATTTAATATAATGATGGACATAGGAAAAATTGTGTTGGATAATTTGTTTTATCTTTTGTTCTACACAGGATGGAGAAGATGCTGTAGAATTTGCTAATCGTGTTAAAAGTGAAATCGCTAGAAAAGGTGGATTGGTTGATCTTGAATGGTGGGTTAGAATTTCATAAACGTAAATAATTAGATAGGTTTCAGATGACAGTATGTTAGTCATTGGGAGATGATGGAATATAGACTAGAATGGATAGCGTGCACACGCTGTATCATACCACCTGCCATTGAATCAACTTGCGTGGTTTTGAATCACCGCTTGTACGTGGCAAGGAGTATGGTCGCCTGTCCAACCTCGTGGCTTTTCTCTGGTTTCCTCCCACTGCTAAAGACCCCTACGCGCAAGCGAATTATTGAAATAAAATTAAACCAAATGTTAGTTCTGAAATGACCTAGTTTGTGTCAAGTAGTCTTTAAAACCCCATTTCTCTCTCTCTTAACCCCATTTCATTTCAGAATTCTATCCAGGGACTCCTGGGATCTGGAATTTTAAGTCTTCTGCGTTATGCAGACCCTGAGTGTCTCCATAGATGTTGATCTGAATTATAAATGATTTTATTGGTGTTTTTTTAATTTCAGGGACGGTCAGTTAAAACGAGCTAAAGTAAAAGATTCGTGGAAAGAGAAACCCCAGGAAGAATACAGTAAAATGTTAAAAGTGGACTAGATTCAATTTAAAACCATTATTGTTACATGTATATATAGAAATCTGGTAATACTTTTATTTAGTTGTCGAAACTTACAAAGATACGCATCTGATTTGAATGAGACCCATCACAGTGTTTTACCACAGGATTCCTTTGATCATATCCAGTTTATTTCATCTCTAAGAGAATGACGAATGTTGACACAATTTCAATTCTTCACATCTTTGTAAATACTGGATCATTTTTGCACTGACGTTTATTTTGGGAGATTTAACTTTCACGATATTGTGGTTTGTAATGAAATAACAATCACTCACATGTCATTCAGAGACTTTAAAAGAATCCTCCAAATGACGATTACAGACTTTTTATGATTACGTGTCCTTGAAATTTCATTCAGAGACTTGAAACATTTGAGTCCTCCAAATGTCATCCAGACTTTTTGAACATTTAAAAGGGCCTTCTAATGTCATTCAGAGACTTTGATAGATTATTAATAGTCCTTCAGATGTCATTCAGAGATTTTAAATGATCAAGAGTCCTCCAAATGTCATTCAGAGATTTCAAAGAATTAAAAGACCTCCAAATGTCATTCAGAGAATTTAAAAGATTATGTGTGCATGTGATTTGCTGACAACTTTTGCAGGATGGAGGGATCAGTATTGTACCAGTTATGTAGATATTGTCAATTAGTTTAATTACAAATAAGTAAGGATCTTAGTCACAAAAAACTTAAAACTAAAGTATTTAAGGAAATCAGCTCTTTCATTGGCCAATACCTAAAATTTGTACTCTGATTTAGCTCTCAACCAATGAAAGAGCTGTCTCCTTAAACGATTTATTTTCAAGTTTTCGTTAATAGAGCCCCAAACTAAGCACCTGGGGTTCCATTCATAAAATTTTCAAATTTCAACCAATGAAATGACTGGAGCCTTAAAATATTTTAAGAATTCTGCACATTTATTGGCCCAGAGCTGAAATTGATAACTAGGATTTCAAACCGTGACCAATCATATGACTGTATCATTATAATAGTTTAAGAATTCTGCCCTTTTATTTACTAAGAAATAAAATTTGTACCAGGGTATTTAACCTCAACCAATGAAATGACTGAATGTTAAAAATATTTTTAAAATTCTGCACTTTCATTGGCTCATACTCATAGCAAAATTTTGTACTAGGATTTTAAACGTCAACCAATGAAATGACTGGATCTTACAAATATTTCAGTTAGATGTTATGAAACAGGCCCAAGGTGATTGT
This sequence comes from Patella ulyssiponensis, assembly GCA_963678685.1. Lineage (NCBI taxonomy): Eukaryota > Metazoa > Mollusca > Gastropoda > Patellidae > Patella > Patella ulyssiponensis. The sequence goes on along the minus strand of OY783229.1, from coordinate 15,141,203 downwards.
CTTGTTCAATAATCTGATTGTATTTAAAATTCTGCTTTCAACTGACGCTCCGTGATAATTTTTTTATGTGGTTTTATAAGGCACGACCATTTCAATGACTGGTTTGAAATCCAGAAATATAGCTAGTCATTTTATTAATTGATTGATTAATTTTTTTTTTATTATTATCGAACACTTTTTGATTCGCACAAATGTTCTGTGTTTTACTTTTGGTTATCGCATTTGTCGTCCTGTAATTAAATGTACTGTTCGATGTTACCGGTGTCTCTTAGTTGAACTTGAGGTTGTGTAGCTAAAATTTGAGAAGTAAAACGTTAAAGCAACGCCTTTGTTCATTTCTGTCCAACCTCATGGGTTGGTTTTCTTGTGGTCCTCCATTTTCTTGACAAAAACTCTGAAAGGATTTATGATGTTGTCCATTATTGACCTATTGACAATTTCATTAACTTGAAAGAAAACCATTAAGTTCTTTAAAAGAGGGCTGGGGTTGGTTGGGCAAATGGTTCGCTTGTGCGCATTGCATCATAATGTCTGTCATTGAGTTAACTGGCATGGTTTCGATTACCCAATTGTACCAAGAAGTATGGTTGCTTGTCCAACCTTCTGGGTTTTCTCTGGGTCCTCGGAAAGCGAATTATTGAAATCGAACCATATGACCTAGTTTGTGTTGAGTGGGCATTAAACCCCATCTCTCTCTCTCCCTACATAAATGGGTAGGTTTTAGTGTGTTTTTGTTCAATTACTAAATGCCACTCAATGAAGAAGAACTTTTTTTTAAATTGTAAATTGTGGGTAAATGTAAATTTGTTATAAACGAATAAAATTTATGAATGATTGAATACTAAATGTACTTAATTTATTGTTTATAATCTTTTTGGTTTTATGGAATTCTCATTCCTATCCTGCTAATTAAACTTACGTTCCATTTTACTTTTGCAGAAATCTTTTTTTTTTTATTGATTTAAACTTTTATTAATTTGACTTACTTGTATTTGTAATGTTTCAGCTTTTTTTTTATGTCTTCAAATTTAAATGTTGTCATGTGTTGTAAAACTGGTAGGAATGGATGGAATTCATTAAAAAATGATCTCAAATTAAAATATCCTGTGACTGCTGGATATTCCATTGTCTGAGGCAAAATGTCCTCTTCGTAGAGAAATTCGCCATGTTTGACAGTTGGAATTTGAAGGAAAGATGCTTAATGAGTTCTGTCAATATGACTAATATAAGTTTAAACAAGAACTTGAGCTCTTTAAATATGACTATCAATAAATGGGTCCTGCTATAATTATGTGATTGGTTCTGTTGTGAGTTGTTCTACATCACATACTGGTAATGTTGTAATTTCTATAGGTTGTATGTATTTTGAAAAAACCCAACAAACTTATTAATCAGAAGTGAATAAAATATGTCAAAAGTTGATGGCCTGGTTTGTGATTGTCAGTTTCTGAAGGTCAAATAGGACCGGGTATACTCGTTGAATTACGAGAACTAGGGCTTTTTTTTTTACTTGGACGGTTCGGGTAAATTTTACTGTTAAGATGTCATAGTTCTGAAAGGTCTTAAGAAATGTCTGATGATGTTTTTGAGATGAGAAAAAAAACTTATTCCAATAGAATATCAACATTTTTAAAAGCAATTTTTTGTGAAAGATACAACCTTACAGTTCTAAAATTTTGCTTTGAGAATCCCTTAATGTGATTAGTGATTCTATGCATAAAAAAAGCTATTTGGGTCATAAGTGGCACTTAAAACCTTTCATACCTATGACATCGAATTCTACCGTTGTATTATTTTAGATGTTAATAGAAATCAAATGAAGGATAGTCTTATGATCAGATTGTATTTTTGTAATGGAGGTTTAGACAATAAAATTTGTTTTTTTTTGTGTTACTGACTCTTTGTGATTTGTTTGTTTTATGAACTTCCACATCTTCTTCGGATGTCAAAAATGGCCTGTGTTCACTCTAATATAATCTGATTAAAACAAAGATCCTATTTCGTTTCATTTTTTATAGTTCAAAATTTAGGTTCTGTCTTCACAACACAAGGGTCTGGAAGTGGTGTTTTAGTTAAACTGGTATTATAGTTGATGTGAGGAATTAGCCAATGAAATGGACTCTTATGGCGAGGTCTTGGCGTGCTCTGCACGGAACTGTTGGTAAACCACTAGAAACGTAAAAGCTGTTTGATTAATCAGTATCTGACATCATAGGGTCAAAAGTTGTGTGTATGACTGATGATGCCCCCCCCCCCCACTACAACTGGTCAGTTCTCCAAGTATAAAAAAACGGCGTGAAATATAGATCTGTATTTTAATAAGATTGTAAAAATGGATTGTGGACACTCTGCGGGGAGTTATGGTTGTTGATTACCTAGAAAAATTCTGACTGACTTGAATTTTATACGATCTTTATTTTCAGAGTTATTGCCTTTAATAACTTTATGTCAAAAGTTCAGTCCCAGAGGGGTAGGACCGTCTGTCCAACCACAATATCTATTTGTAAAGCATTGAGCCCTCCAGAATAAATGTCAGTCAGGTAAAAGGTTTGTGTGAGAGAGAATTCATGACAATGCAAGAAAGTACCCTACTCCTTTCCAGTCTATTCATGAAAAGGGAGGGGAAAGCAGTGACCGCCCTAGACCCTTAAAACCATTAGCCAAATCAAAATTTTATTAGCCAATTCAGAAAGTTTTAGCCAAATATTTTATATCAGTTTTATTCATGTTTGTTAATTAAAAATGAAACTACGTGCTTGTTGCTTTTTAAACGTACCGGTAATACAAGACCCATAGGAGCCGTAGAAAGGAAATAATAAACAGTACAAAATCCTTATGAGTATCCTTTATCTAAATTGCTACGTATTTTTTTTTTTACTTCGTTTTATCTAGTTCACTATATTGTCTGTCAATATATGAAGAGTAGTTTTGGAAAAGGTGGGAAATATCACGTGGTTTGCGCGTGGTGGAATAAAGGATGAAAGGGGGGATGTTCCTTTGATGTCACGTAATCACTGTATAATACATTCCGGCTTCTAGATGCCGATATAAATTTAGAAATAATTTAGTGATTTATATTGTTATGCTTGGTTATTGTATCGACAAATAAAAACTCATAATAAAGATCATACTTTATTAATTAATAATATTATCAACAAATAGGTTCCCATTAGATGTTTTATTTTTAAGAATAGTTCTAGAAATGGCGGGAGAATGTCACTTGATAGCCTCTGTTGACAAACAGGTCATGAAGGTATCGCTTTGATGTATCATTTCATTACCGCATGAACTAATGCACACGTATAGATATATATGAACAGATGCCGTGCCGATTACTGCAAGGAATTATATAGTAATTAACACTTAAAATATGATAATCTCGACCATTAATGATACAGCAAAAAATTTAATTCATAATGGATGGTGTATATTTTTTATTGCGTAAGAAGCGTGGCCCAATTATTACTTCAACAACACAGGGTTTATGTTGATTCCCGCAGTAAAATAGTAAAAGTACCATGCGTTTCCCGACTAAAATAAAGACAAATATCTACATAGATCATCATGCCATTCGAGACATTTTAATGTGTAATGGTTTTATATCCACCACTATCGGTAATTTATTTGTATCGGCCGATATACTTCGCTGTCAGTATCTGATATCGGTAAAACCGATAGGTGTCATATCGGAACATCGCTACTTGTAGTGAAGCGAATGTACACTCGGCAAGTGGCGAGCATATGTAAACAGTGCAGTGCCACACAAAAGGGGCGTAACTGTGTTGTATAGTCTCTAGACTTGATCTTTCAGTCGTTTTATTGCGTGACATTGACTGATTTGCGACTTGTACGATTGAGACTAGATTAATTAATGAACTAAAAATAGACACTCCACTGAATGATCGAAAGAAGCGTTTAACGAAACGATTTCAACTTTAATATTAACAGATTTACAAAATAATTCATTCGCCAAAATCATCACTTTATTCGCCAATAAAAATATTTGTCGTCATTGGCGAATGTCTAGGGCGGTCACTGGGGAAAGATAGGATATTAAAACGAGTTTCAGTTTCGCACATTACTTGATTACTTTAATTATCAGTAAAAAAAACGGCATGTAAAATGATATTTCGTATATTATTTTACTGTTATATAAAAAAAAAAATGTTTCCCTTTTATCCTTTATGGTTAATTCGCGTAGAAAGATACCAATGTTAAACGTGTTTTAAATTGACAACAGCTACAAGAAAATTCCTATAAATTTTGTATGCATGTAGATTAATATACGGAAGGTCCGTCTGGATATAAAATAAGATTTTGTGTCAAACAGGGGTCGAGAACAAATATCTGGTTCTACAAATTGTATTTGTCCCTTCTAAGCCAATTCCTGAAACCCACTAGTTAAAGTTATCACTCTTAGAAACTCCCCTGAGACTGCCAAATTCGCGGAATTTAAACGTTCCGAGATCATTACGACTCAAGACGTGTAGTGTCTTGGGTTCTAATGTAAAATCTCAGGACTTGTCTATAGGACAATAACACCCCTCTAAATGCGAAACAGGAAATGTTTATCGACATTGTAACATGCTTTTTTAGGATTTTAAAAGAAATTACTAAAACAGAGGGGTGTTATTGTCCAATAGACAGTCTCTAATTGACCAATCAAAACACAAGATTACCCTTAAGCACATTACAATGTCTGATATAAGTATGATTGGACCAAACTGCATTAGTTTCTTTTGCAGTTTATTTGGGATCACTCTACTTTTGACCCCACCTACACCACTTGACTCAATGACCGACCTTATGATCTGAATCGCACACCTCCAAACATTCAGCCAACTGATGACGACCGGAATGACTTGGCTTATGAAGACAGGCATACACCATACAGTGTGCTATAAGGAAAATTTTGCCACCACAGCAGTGCTACAATATACTCTTACATTGAATTCCAACCGTCAAGGGAGCTTTCACATGCACGCCAATGAGTACACAGAACCTGTTTTTTGTCCCATCCAAACAACACCACAGCTGTCCTTGTGTGGCCCTTGGTCCTACACCACTGACAAGCGGGAAACAGGAAAATCACAATAAATGCTAGAACTGTTTAGTCTGATTATTTAATTGATTAATATACACTAATATAACAAATGATTTCTCCACAAAATATTATCTACAAATTCTTCATAAAATATTTTATAACCTAACACTCAACTAAATTTACATTATTTTTACTCCTGTGGATGAACATTGTGATTTGTTTGATTTTACGTCATAAGAAAAAGAATTCTGGCGTGAATTTTACGTCACAAGGAAAAGAATTCTGGTGAAACTCCATTCAAATAAATTTACAAATTTTCAAAATCAATTTTTTGGAAACAAATGGTAATTGAATATAAGGTAAAAGCACAATATCTAGTACCAAAAACTTTAAACTTGCATTGGATTCATCTAGTTAATTACTTAAATAATCGTAACTCAATAAGCTACAACAGATTAAAGACACATTATGCACGAGTTAAATCTACCTATTACAGATTTTTCTTGTGGCCTCCAAATGTTAAACACAATTTGTTATTTCATGTCAAAATGAAAAAACAAGACTTTATTTATTATTGTAGCAATGGTTCTTGTCAATCAAGACTATATTGTTAAAACTTCACTCATAACTTTTTTCAGAATAAAGTAATTTGACTGAAATTTTCAATATATTCATTTTATATTATCCATTTTTGAGCGACAGCAAATACAACCAGCTTTTTTTCTTTTAAATCTTACATCATGTATCTTTAGGTCTATGAATAAATAAAGTCTGCTTAAATAAATGGTCGCGGATACACAAAGTGATAATTCATTCGCTTCATATAAATGCAAGTTAACAGTTATTACAAACTATTAATATTCAACAATTTTAAATTAATTACTACCTGACCATCCAACCAATGAAATCCAGTCTTACAAATCTCACACAAACATGATGATATATGTATATATCAATTTGGCCAAAAAATAATTTCTATGTTTACCTACAGTTACCTGACTGACCTCATTTGTGTATCCAAAATCGTCAACCCTACATTTTTTTCTCTCATATCCCTGGGTGTGGGTGTGATTTTCTCTTGCCACATTCCAACACTGATACATTCGGTACTATTTTCAATACCCTTACTCAGTAAATAAACTAGAAATGCTAGTAAAAAGATAATGAAAAGCTAACAAAAAATTGGCCTAACGTACTAGTAACTGGAATCTAGTACAATCTACTCGAACATGCAATCACTTCAAACTGATATAACTCGACAATTATTCATCATTCTCTATTACACATGGGCTTTATACACTATTACTGTCCATAATATTGATGTGAATCACTTCAATCTATTTACTGATATAACTAGAGCAAGACATGACCACCCCCCTGCACAAACTTTTGCCTTTTAAATTTATCAAATACATCAATAAGAAACTATGTGCAAAGTTTTGTGATTCTGGATCAAAGATATTTCTCATAAACAGTGATTGAAAGTTGAGTAAAAAGTCTGAGAATACTTTCTGAAAATCATGTTACACTTTGTGAGTTTATTCAGAATCTGGCAGGGATTACCAAATCTGTACAGACTGTGCATTTAGAATCCGGGCATACAGACACACTAATATGAAATTCCAATCAACAAAAATCATGAAATTACTATTTTTCAATCAAGAGTGGTTGTGGACATATAAAATACAAATATTAAACACATTTAATAATATAAATATATTACAAAATGATATCACATGACACCTTTCAGTCTATTTATAGAAACACATCACATGACTAAATCACATGTTCAAGTCACAACATCCATATATGGCGATTCCTGGTCACATGATGAATAATGAGTCAATGAACAGAATTTAATTTTTATCTTCTTTCTTCTTGGCCTCCTCCTCAGTTTTTGCTTCATCAGTCGACGAACTGTCAGAACTTTCTGTATTTTCTGAACTGCTGCTACCCTGTGATTCACGTTCAGAAGCCATCTTAAATAAATGGGAATAAAATTGCAAATGAATGTAGATAGAAATGAAAAGGGGGGGGGGGGGTGTTTAATGTCTTAATTCTTTGCACATGACTAATGTAATGAAGATGAAAACATACACCATTCAGTAGTTCAAAGTGGAATTTTGCTTGGAGAAGCAATCTTTATGTTATGTCTATTTTTCATCAAATGTTCGCTTTGGGCGCCATCCAAAATAAATGTCAATAAAATACTTAATTTGAAACAACAGAATACCCTACCCCTCTACCACAATTCTATAATTTTGTTTCTAGCTTACCTTCTTGTAGGCCATTTCAAACAGTTTAAGTGAAGATTGCTGTAAGTCGTTTGTTCCTTCTTTGATATTTTCAATGGTTTCATTATCTTTATTTTCTAGAAGTGTTCGAACTTTAGTAATTTTCTCTTTAATACTATCACACTGTAAATAGAAATAAATAAAATCGGATATAAATAAATACAATGTAGATATAGTATAATACATGTAGATATATACTCGTTATAATTGTAATACAGAACAATAAAGAATTAAAATGGGGTTTAATGCCCCACTGTTCTCCCTTCACCTGGGCTAATGAAGACAGGCATACGCCACACAGTGTGGTATGAGGGAAATATTGCCTGGGCGGCAGCTCTACGGTCTACTCTTATATCGAATTCCAACTGCCAACAGATCATTTACGTGCAAACCAATGTATAAATGGAACCTAGTTTTTTTGTCCCATCCGAATGACTAGACAGATGTCCTTGTCAAGTCGTTTGGATGGGATGAAAAACATAAATATATTATAATATGAATGTTATATAAATTGGCATTTTCCCGGTACATTATTTGAAATAATGGTACACCAACATCAAAAGATGATGACATATCTGTATTTTCAATATAAATGTGGGTTACAAGCCGGACCTAGATGTATCAAGAAAAAAAAGAGGAGAACATTCAACATCTGGCATCCTTGGCTTTTAATCCTGTTTTATTTGATGAAACCCAAGCTGTACATATTAGGATTTTGTTTTCTTAAATAAATGTTAAATATTCAGTTTCAGTAAATTTTAAGTGGTTTAAGCAATGAAAAATGAGATTTTGTTTGAAAAATGCGAATAACAACCAGTTATTATAATTTACCTCTTCCTTGGGGAGTTGATCTTTAAATTCTTCCATCTTACTTTCTGTGTCGTGTATGATACTATCAGCTTGATTCACAGCTTCAATAACATCCTAAAAATATATAATATATTACATATTACCTTAAGGTAAAACACTGGTCGATGTTATTATATTTTTCTGGTGAGATGTCCATTGTGAGACAGGAGAATTTTGCCCAGGCAGCAGCAGCATTCCCTTCTACTCTTATCAAAATTCCAACGGTCAAAGCGTTTTTTTTTATTACAATTTGTGCTTAGATTGTTCTTTTTTTTCATTTTTACTATTTCATATTTACTATGTTCAAGTGTGTAATGTTAGGGAGGTGAATTTTGCCTTTGCAGAGACGCTTCTACTCTTCTTCGAATCCAAACTATCAAAGTTTCTTTTACTTGCATGCTAACAACTAATCCCTATCCAGAGAATCGAAATAACACAAGCAGTATAATTTATCTTAGAATTAAAAAATTTAAATTCTGATTTAACTTGCCTTCTTTCGTCTGTCTTCCTCTGCGTGTGCTTCAGCGTTCTTGACCATGTTTTCAATTTCTTCTTTAGATAAACCACCCGACGACTGGATCACAACTTAAATACAAAAACAGAAATGATCGTAAATCATCTGATTCATATATAAATATTAGCATTTTACTAGATTATGGGGTACTCTATTTAACGTTCAGGAATTGAATTCTCTCAATCCCCACAATAGTGGCAATCGATTAACCCATTAAGAGTGACGTCTTTAAAACGATAACTACCCCCTATTGTGAAATCAATTTGCCGAAAAAGCCATTTTTGGACCTTTTTATTCCTGATGGGGAATAGGTTGGGGAAAATAGGCGTTATATTACGCCCTACACAAAGTGAGTGGCAGTTGTCCAGGACGTTAAATAATGACCTACGCACTTAACAGGTTAAAAAGGGGTATTTCTATCTACAACACAGGTATCCACTGAATAAGAAAATATTTCAACCAACCATGTAGCCGAAACATATCGGTTGTGTTTAATACTCACCCGACCATTATGGTCGGGACTGACAGAACTGCGACAGGGCTGAATTCCGCATCACTCAATCGCAAATCCGTCAATTCCTGACGTTTTGGGAGTGACAATCGAGCATCCCCTTGTATAGGTTACCTAACATGTCACCAAATTGTTGCCAATGGTCATTTAGGCTATAATTAGCCATACTGTGTTTTTCTCCATCTTGTACGTTAAATTTTTGTTATCAAAAAATATGGTAAAATGGTAAATGACCTCTGTAGTGTTTCACCATATTTTTAATGGAGGTCATTTAGTATTTCACCATATGGTAAGAGGACGTTTAGTATTTCATCCAAGGATATAATCAAACTTACTTTGTTGTTCCCTTCCTGTTCCCTTATCTCTGGCTGATACATTGACGATTCCATTAGCATCAATATCAAATGTTACTTCAACCTGGGGTACACCTCGTGGTGCTGGAGGAATTCCAACCTTTCAAAAATAAATTTATACAAAATCTATAATAATTTATCATGTATTCGTTAGGAATCAAATAATTATTTTACACACATACTGTGTCACGCGCATCAAATTTGCATTCAATATTATTTGCACGATACTCTGACAACATTGCCAGTAGAATATGGTGTTGCTAAATAGCTTTATTAAATGGTCACTTCCACCAAGTTATATCGCTACAATTGAAATATTGGAACATGATTTTGTCTATCTATTGACATAACATAGTTATAAAACATTATTGGTGACAGAGATGGGGTTTAACGTCCACTCATCAAAAATTAGGTCGTTTTGGGGATTAAAATCCGTAAAACTTAATTTCAATCATTCACTTACTCTTAATTTAAGGTCCGGGAGAAAAAGACAAGATTTGGCAGGTAACCCTTCTATTTGTCACATACAAGTTTAGGATGAACACCACGTAAGACTCAATGACAGGCCTAATGATCTAGCCCACACACATTTTTCTACTTACCAATGAGAACTGTCCGAGTAGTTTATTATCATTGGCCATTTCACGTTCACCCTGACTAACTTTAATCTCTACTTGTGTCTGCCCATCAGCGGCAGTAGAAAATATCTATAACACAAAAAAATGAAAATGTTCTTTATTAGATTACATATTTCATCTTTAGTTGGACGAAATATCTACAAGAGGGAAAATGTCCCATATTTTTGTTGGAAGAACAAATTAAGTGGGGTTAACGTTCTATTTTCCTGCACCAGGAAATCCATAAACCAGGGTTATTTAACATGCATGACAATGTGTACGCAGGACCTTTTTTTCGTCACATCCACGATGTTCGCCAGACAACCCTACTCCTTGTCACGTACCAGCTGGGAATCTCAACTACAGTATTTGACTCAATGACAGACTCTTGATCTATTGAGATGGACAAATAGCATGACTCCCCAACATAACTTAGTTCAAATGTGATTTTTGTCAAGATAGTAGCCTGTACATTTACCGACATCAGAAAATCCACAACAACCCAGGGAACAAACAAAAAGATAGGTTGCCAGGCAACGAAACATACGCCCACAGCAGCTAAATCGTCCGGGCAGTCAACAAGGGTTGTCGCATATCTTTACTTTTTTTGGTAATGAAACATTTGTAATACACTAACAGGGATGTGCCCAGAAAAATTTTCATGCCGGGCGGTAATCTTTAGCAGAAAATTATCGAGGTTTTTTCGGTCGAAAATGCGCAATTTCATGAGTGACTCCAAGGGGTCAAAATTCACGACGGCGCCGTAGCATTTAGCGAAATTGCCGTAGAAAATAAATAAGAAGAACGTCATCTTTCCGCGGTCATTTATTTAAGAATATGAAGACAGCAATTTGTCGATTATGGCACTGAAACCGCCGTTGTATACATGTACCTGCGTAATCGAACATAGGAATTTATCGTTCTCGTGGCTGCATTTTTCTCTCGAAAACACAAGTTGGCATTTGTTCAGTTGTACCATGGAGGGTATAAGATTGTCGTACGGTTACTCTGATGGTTGGAAGTCAAGTAGCACTAGCAGTCAAATTTATAACGATGAATTTCACACCACCTTCCCATGAAGTATTAATTTATATCTAAATAAATAAAACACGAGCCCCCCAAGTCATCTGACCTAAATCTACCGTAACATCACATGCTGGAATGGAAATGCACACGGCTCGTCTGGTTTATTTAATCATTTAAAACGTTCAAAACAATTTCCAGAAATAAAGGCTGCCAATAATTTACTAGAAAATATGACCAAATCAAATAATTAGGTCGGGAAAATATGTCATATTATATACTTTTCCCAGAAAATATCCATACTACTAATCAAAAATCCAATACGACACAAAACGGTAGGCCTACAGGTGAGAAAAAAGCGGTGGGGGGAAGATAGAAGAGCCTCCTGACTGGTAATGTCAGGTACACAGTAACGTTAACGTCACATTCTGATCGGGAATTAAATATAAATAATAAAAGTACATTGTTTTCTTCTTTATGAAATGATATATTATTAATATAACATTGGCAGTTTACTTATATGTAGAAAAGCAAAGCAAATTCCCCTTCACGTGCGGCATGTTTTCAGCATGTCTGTTATGAGCGTACGTGACCATTTTCAGCTATTTCGCGCCCTAATCAACCATTTTACACATTTCGTAGTAAGCCATGCCTAAATATGGTAGACAAAGAGTTCCATGTGACTTTTGAGATCGTATAACTGTATTTTAGTGATAATAGAGCTCCAGAAAAAATTGGAAATCAACATGTGGAAACCCTGCAGCTCACTGAAGCGTGTCACGCTGTGAATAAGCATACGACGTGTGATTTCGACCTCTTGTTCTTAATGTAGCAATTATCTTCACCATGGACAGTAGATTTTTGGAATATACAGACGATTTCTTCCGGTCCCGAGGTGTCTGTTATAATAATGAAGTTACTGTATTTCGTCGAAAACGTATATTTAGATGTCTATGATACGAGGTCAGTTTGACGAGAGTCAAAATAATTTAATTTATGAGGTTGAAAGTAACAAATAAAAATACTTTTACCAATTTAGATTATCTTCATTTACAAGAAAATGGAGGTGGGCGGAAATCTGCTTCAATATATTTTTGCCGGGCGGACAATATTGGTGCTGGGCGGTGCCGCCCGGTAATTGTTATAGTAGGCACATCACTGCACTAAAATCTGATTAAGAGTAACAACTCATTATGTAAATATCTGAAAATCATTAGAATTTGTTTGCTTTTAATAAAGTTTTGCCCCACGCTAACAATTAGTATAGGAAACATTTAACATCATGGATTCAGCTGTTCAGTTATCAAAATTCATTGAAAATCAAAATACTTGTTTGTTTCAACACCTTAAACTCTGTGTATCAATCTGAATTCAATCGGATGATAATTTTGGCATCTATAGCGTCACAAGGTTTTTTGAAGTGATCAAGGGAGATAACTCTGGAAGTAATTATTTGAAATCGCTGAAAATCAGTAGGCTTCTTCGTCTCATGACCTTAAACAGTGTGTATAAATTTAAAGTCAATCAAATATTAACTTTGGCCTCTAGAGCGTTCACAAGATTTTTTTGAAGTTATCAAGTGCCATAACTCTGGCACTAAATATTGGAAATCGCTGAAAATCAATAGGCTTCTTTCTCTTATGACCTTAAACACTGTGTATAAATTTAAAGTCAATCGGATATTAACTTTGGCTTTTAGAGCGTCCACAAGATTTTTTGAAGTGATCAAGGGCTATAACTCTGGTACTAATTATCGGAAATCCCTAAAAGTAAATAGGCATCTTCGTCTTATGACCTTAAACACTGTGTATAAATTTAAAGTCAATCGGATATTCACTTTGGCTTTTAGAGCGTCCACAAGATTTTTTGAAGTGATCAAGGGCCATAACTCTGGCACTAATTATCAGAAATCACTGAAAATCAATAGGCATCTTCGTTTTATGACCTTAAACACTGTGTATAAATTTAAAGTCAATCGGATATTAACTTTGGCTTTTAGAGCGTCCACAAGATTTTTTGAAGTGATCAAGGGCCATAACTCTGGAACTAATTATCAGAAATCGCTGAAAATCAATAGGCTTCTTCGTCTTATGACCTTAAACACTGCGTATAAATTTAAAGTCAATCGGATATTAACTTTGGCTTTTAGAGCATCCACAAGATTTTTTGAAGTGATCAAGGGCCATAACTCTGGCACTAATTATCGGAAATCGTTGAAAATCAATAGGCTTCTTCGTCTTATGACCTTAAACACTGTGTCTAAATTTAAAGTCAATCGGATATCAACTTTGGCCTCTAGAGCGTCTACAAGATATTTTGAAGTGATCAAGGGCCATAACTCTGGTAGTTATTATCGGAAATCGCTGAAAAACAATAGGCTTCTTCGTCTCATGACCTTAAACACTGTGTATAAATTTAAAGTCAATCGGATATTAACTTTAGCCTCTAGAGCGTCCACAAGCAATTGTGGACGCCGGACGGACGGACGGACGGACGGGGGCGACGACAATATACGACCACATTTCAATGTGGGCGTATAAAAATAATGGATCTTGGGGTAGAAGTTGTTCGAAGAAAGGCCCACACGTTCCGTTAATTCTAGTACAATCTACATGAAACTTGGCAAACTTGTTCCTTGGACAAATGTGTACAGAGGGTTGGAATTCAATTCTAAGATGATGGCCACGACTTCATGGTCAGTTCTTGGTCTATAATACTATCATACTTGTTAATTTACTAACCTGACTTTTTTTGGTAGGAATAGTGGTGTTACGTTTGATAAGTTTAGTGAAGACACCACCCAATGTTTCAATACCCAGTGACAGTGGTGTAACATCCAATAATAATACATCAGTTACATCCCCGGCTAACACACCTCCCTACATAAATAAACACAAAATATTAATATTATCATTGCTCCATTTATATAAGACTCAAATCAAAACAGTTCAAAAACATTTCTGAAATAAATATGTTTTTAAATTTGTCTTAAAGCTCTGGAAGGAAGAGGACTCTAAAGGAGTTTTTGGAAGCATAGATTGTTTATTATGATAACAACGCTCGGATTCAAACTCTGAATGACTGACCATTCAACTACCATCTGATTGCATATGGAAAGGACACGCGATTGTTTTGGGAAAAAGTACTTGTTAAGATTCACGATGATGGTAATTGGTTAACACACCTCCCTACATAAACAAACACAAAAAATTACTTTCATTATTGTTGTTCGATTTATATAGCACTTAAAACAACAGTTTAAAACCATTTTTGAAAGAAATGTTTTTTAGTTAGTCTAAAAGCTCTGGATGGAAGAGGATTCCTTGAAGACAAAGAAAAATGAATATATTGACAATTTCATTCCACATTTTAGCTGCTCTGACTAAGAAAGTATATTCACCAAATGTTAAGTATATTTCAGAATCCTCAATATGCCACGATCACATGAAGAACGAAGGTTGATCGCCAGGGAGTATAGAAATCAAGGAGTTCTTTTAAATAACTGGGTGCAGTGTCAGAATAAATTGATTAAAACATTCACAAGAACCCTCGTTTAAACAGGAAGCCAATGGAGTTTCTGTAACTTAGCTGACATTAGATTAGGAAGCATTATGAAAAATTCATTTAAATAGTTGTCCGTTCTTGCCATAATAGTTACAAAATAGATAATTCAAAATGAATACATTGAAAATTTCATTCAAATTACTTTATTTTGAGCGAAGTTACAGGCTTTGGAAGACTAAGCATAAATTGTTTATTATTGTAACAATGCTGGGATTCAAACTCCTAACTGTTCAACTACCACCTGATTGCATATTGTGAGGACGCAATGATTGTTTTGGGAGAAAGTCAAGTGAGATGATGATAATTATAATGAATAACAGTAACTGAAGATTTAATGTGAAATTCACCTGAATAGCAGCACCAATAGCAACAGCTTCATCTGGATTGACAGACTTACTCGGTTGACGACCAAACAAATCTTGTACTGTTGACTGAACCTGAAAATATCACATAGTACAATTAGGACTGGACAATTCATCTCTCAGTATTACAAATATGGTTGGACATTTAATCTACAAATCAAGACTGGACAACTAATCTTTCAGTATAATATAACAATTATGGGTGGACAGTGAATATTTCAAAATGACATCATTTAAGTCTCCAATTGTTTCTTTCTGACTGGGCTAATGAAGACGGGCATACGCCATACTGTGTGCTACGAAGGAAATTTTACACGGGCAGCAACACTATGGTCTACTCTTATATCAAATTCCAACTGTCATGGGATTTTTTTACGTCCACCCAAATGTGTACACAGGACCTCATTTTTTCGTCCTATCCGAACGACTAGACTGCTGTCTTTGTCAGGCAGCACTAACAACCACGCCAGAAATCCTGGATGAACTTTTTCACCCAACGCGAGGATCGAACACCCTACCTTCAAGCTAGCGAGCCAGCGTCTTACCCACCAAGACACTGTGATCCCCCAAAATATACAATGTTGTCACCATACCTTTGGCATTCTGGTCATACCACCAACTAATATAACTTCTCCAATATCAGATTTCTTCACTTCCGCATCTTGTAATGCTTTCTGACACGGTCCAACTGTTCTTTTGATCAAACTATCCACTAATGATTCAAATTTTGAACGAGAAAGTTTTAAATTCATGTGTTTTGGTCCGCTGGCATCCATGGTAAGATAAGGTAAGTTAATATCAGTCTAGATAAAAAAAAAAAATTATACAAAATCATACAAAAATCTAATTTCTATTCAACTACAAGTCAAGAGAGAGAGGGGGGTGGGGGGAGAGATTAACATTTACTCGACACAAACTAGGTCATTTTGAACTAATAAATGGTTCATTTTCATCTCAATAATTTGATTGCGTGTAGGGGTCTTTGGAATCGGCGGGAAACCGAACGACCCGGAGAAAACAAATGAGGTTGGACAGGTGACACTACTCCATGTCACATACAACCAGGGAAATGAAACTGAGGGAGAAATGAAATAGGCTTTAATATCCTACCATTTTGCACAGGCTAGTCTTATAACAGGCTTAGCCAATGCTGTACGATATGTGGGAAATGCTGCCCGGTCAGTGGCACTACAGCTTACTTCAAATTTCAACTGTCAAGGGGTCTTTTAATTGAACACCGATGTGTATGCAGGACCTTATTTTTTTGTCCTATCCAAACAACTAATTTTTTCCCTGGAGTGAGAATGTGTGTGACAGAGAGAGAGAAAAATAGGTTGCCAGGCAACGAAACATACGCCCACACAGCAGCCAAATCGTCCGGGCAGTCAACAAGAGTTGTTGCATTTTAAGTAATCATCAGAAAATCATAATTCAAACTCACCCATAACTACGGTGTAACTGTGATATAATCAAATGTTTTTTTTAAATCAGATAATAATTGTGACCTCCAGAGGGACCACAAGCTAAAATGGGTGATTTTTCGTACAATCAGGGACCATGATTCAGGAAGTTACGATCCGATATGGGCAAATATGCAATGGAACCAAGATCATTAGGTTATAAACATGTATTTCAAGTTTCATCAAAATCAGTTCAAAATTGTGACCTCAAAAGGACCCACAACCTTTTACACAATTCGCGTACAGACGGCGGCCATTTTATCCATTAACTCTGGTCTGATTTTCACAAAATTCAAATTCTCTCTTCATTACCATGAAACCGTGATTTAATCAAACGTTTTTTTAAATCGGATAATAATTTTGACCTCCAGAGGGACCACAAGCTAACAAAAGCGATTTTTCGGACAATCAGGGGACATAATTCAGGAAGTTATGATTCGATGGGCGCAAATATTGAAAGGAACCAAGATCTTTGGGTTATAAACATGCATGTCACGTTTCATCAAAATCGGTTCAAAATTGTGACCTCTATAAGGTCCACAACCTTGATATAACATATTTTCACACCATTTGCGTACAAACGGCGGCCATTTTGTCCGTCAATTTTGGTCCGATTTTCACGAAATTCGAACTCAACCTTCATAACCATGGAACGGTGATATAATCAAACGTTTGTTTAAATCGGATAACAATTTTGACCTCCAGAGGAACCACAAGCTAAAAAGGGCGATTTTTCGTACAATCAGGGGCCATAATTCAGGAAGTTACGATCCGATGGGCGCAAATATCGAAAGGAACCAAGATCTTTGGGTTATAAACATACATGTCAATTTTAATCAAAATTGGTTCAAAATTGTGACCTCTATAATCTCCACAACCTTGATATAACATATTTTCGCACAATTCGCGTACAAACGGCGGCCATTTTGTCCGTCAATTTTGGTCCGATTTTCATGAAATTCGAACTCAACCTTCATAACCATGGAATGGTGATATAATCAAACGTTTTTTTAAATCGGATAACAATTTTGACCTCCAGAGGGACCACAAGATAAAAAGGGCGATTTTTCGGACAATCAGGGGCCATAATTCAGGAAGTTATGATCCGATTGGCGCAAATATCGAAAGGAACCAAGATCTTTGAGTTATAAACATACATGTCAAGTTTCATCAAAATCGGTTCAAAATTGTGACCTCTATAAGGTCCACAACCTTGATATAACATATTTTCACACCATTCGCGTACAAACGGCGGCCATTTTGTCTTTCAATTTTGGTCCGATTTTCAAGAAATTCGAACTCAACCTTCATAACCATGGAACGGTGATAATATCAAACTTTTTTTTAAATCGGAAAACAATTTTGACCTCCAGAGGGACCAGAAGCTAAAAAGGGCGATTTTTCGGACAATCAGGGGCCATAATTCAGGAAGTTACGATCCGATGCGCGCAAATATCGAAAGGAACCAAGATCTTTGGGTTATAAACATACATGTCAAGTTTCATCAAAATCGGTTCAAAATTGTGACCTCTATAAGGTCCACAACCTTGATATAACATATTTTCACACTATTCGCCTACAAACGGCGGCCATTTTGTCCGTCAATTTTGGTCCGATTTTCACGAAATTCAAACTCAACCTTCATAACCATGGGACGGTGATATAATCAAACGTTTTTTTAAATCGGATAACAATTTTGACCTCTAGAGGGACCACAAGCTAAAAAGGGCGATTTTTCGGAGAATCAGGGGCCATAATTCAGGAAGTTACGATCCAATTGGCGCAAATATCGAAAGGAACCAAGATCTTTGGGTTATAAACATGCATTTCAAGTTTCATACAAATCGGTTCAAAATTGTGACCTCTACACTGTTCACAAGCTAAAAAAACGTGATTTTTCGTACAATCAGGGGCTATAACCCATGAAGTTACGGTCCGATACATGCCAATATCGAAAGGAACCGAGATCTTAGGGTGATAAACGTATATTTTAAGTTTCCTTGAAATTGGATAAAAATTGTGACCTGTAGACTGTTCACAAACAATTGTGGACGGACGGACGAACAGGGGCGACGACAATATACGTCCACATGAAAATGTGGGCGTATAAAAAGAGAGAGGAGAGAGAGAGTCAAGAGAGTCCGTGCGAGACAGAGTGTGTGTCAGAGAAAGAATGTCCGATCCATAAACTATAAAAGGACAAATAAAATCATCCAATCAACTCTCAGGATCAGTAAACAGTTGACAACTGGATGCGAGAAACTAATACAGTCCCTAACATCCAGTCATACAACTAGACTATAATATACCACAATCGTAACACTGTGCCTTGATTATCAAGTACCACAGCTGACTAGATCATGGATTGCAGAAAAAGTATCTGGTCTTTAGGAAATTTAGAGATTGCTTATCCGCAAAAACATCAAGTAGAAAGATATAAGAAGTTAAATGAAGTGCTGTTCAATATCCCACTGTTCTGGGATCTTGCACATATGTACAACTGCCTTGGTTTTCCATCCCATCCGAATGACTATGCGCTGTCCCTTGCTAGGCTCTCGTGCAGTTATATGAAATAACTCAACCTACCTGTAGTGATGATGAAAGTTCTATTTTAGCCTTTTCTGCAGCTTCACGTAATCTCTGCATGGCCATACTGTCTTTTGATACGTCAAGTCCTTGCTGTAAATATATATATTATACATCATTACATTACAAAATACTACTACAATCATGTGCCCATGCCGGGCGGCAAAAAATTATGCCGCACAGAAAATATTGAAGCCGCCCAGTCGTATGTAAACCCCTTCGTCGTTCTCTGTACACAAACACAGTGCTCGAAATTTACCACAGCAAACCCATTGTAAAAGATGAGGCAAACCATGTCTGCCCAGCATAATTTATTTTTGTGTGTCGTAGTATACCCGATCACCCCAAATTAGTTTGAAGAAAGAAGTATTGGTATTTCGTTTATTTATATTTAAAAGTTGTGTCGGTCTATTCATTTTACAATTCTACCGGTTTTTAAATTTGTATATTTGCTGTTAATAGGTCACCTAGACCAATTTACCACACCCATATTAAAGATTTGGATGTCATAAATGGTGTCGTACTTTTGGTTCTATGATGAATTTTTATAAAATTTGAATACATAAATGGAAATTTGATTTGCACTGAAGCAAATACAAAAGGTAGCAGATGTTCTGAAAATACACCAAGAAAGGCAGAATTTTCATAAAAGGCCACAACCCCTCCCCCCAAATTTGTTTAACGCTCCGCTCGGAAGTTATCCTTTGCACCACTCATCAAATCATGGGCAGATCCCTGCTACTATGCTTGAATCCTGTGGCAATGCCTTATCTTTCTGAGCCTCTAAAATATAAGGAATCTGCAATCCTCTACCAAAACAAATGAAATGAACTGGGCTAATGAAAACACCAATTATCAAAATTAGTCAGCTTTAAACTCAAGCCTCGACATAAGAGGAGATTGAACCGGTCCATCGCCTGCCGATCACCAAAATCTAAATCAGGGGGATCAAAATTTCGATCACGATATGAACTGCAGGCGAACGGAGAAATACTTAACTAGCAGTGACGAATAGTTCACCTTATTTTACATCAATTCCTGTGTTATTCAAAACAAAACTCAGCATTCAACTTTCGTGTACACAAGATTAAAAGTAATTGGCCGAATCTGTTTGTTCCATAGATAGTATTAGCAACACATAAATTCATGGTTCGATCTTAATTGGATTTTTCCGCATGAACATTTTCCGCGTATACGAGCTTCGTGGAGTTTACAATACCAAAATCAGAGTAACCCGTAAGTTATAAAGTATTTGATTGGCCAGCTGGAATACACATGGCCAATGAAATATCACATTTTTTACACTTTGCAAAGTCCGCCAAATAGTGAAATGTCATGCTATATGTTTACAAATCAGCTACTGTTTTCCGTGTTAATTGTTTTTTGTTAATATAACTGTATCCTTGTCTTGTGGTACATTTCTCCTGCATTTTTTATTAATTTTTTTTTAAAGCACTTACATCTCGTTTAAACTCTGCAGCCAAATAATTAACCAATAAATTATCGAAATCTTCTCCTCCAAGGAAAGTGTCACCATTGGTCGATTTGACTTCAAATACACCTTTCTGTATCTCGAGTATGGAAATATCAAAAGTACCACCACCTAAATCGTACACAGCGATTCTAAAACAAATATATAACTGAGATTTATCTAACAATAAAAATTAACCTCAGATCTACAGTGTATTCAGGGAGAGAGAGAGTCAGAGAAATCTGTTGGGGGGAGAGAGTCAATAGAGAGTCAAGCAGGAGAGAAGGTC
Source organism: Patella ulyssiponensis (assembly GCA_963678685.1). Lineage (NCBI taxonomy): Eukaryota > Metazoa > Mollusca > Gastropoda > Patellidae > Patella > Patella ulyssiponensis. The sequence goes on along the minus strand of OY783229.1, from coordinate 15,120,266 downwards.
GAGAGAGAGTCTGAGCGGGAGTCAAAAGAGAGAAGAGTCAGAGCAAGAGAGTCAAAAGAGAGTATGTCAGAAAGAGAGAGTGTCTGATCCATAAACTATAAAAGGACAAATAAAATCATCCAATCAACTCTCAGGATCAGTTAACAGTTGACAACTGGATGTCAGAAACTAATACAGTCCCCAACATCCAGTCTTACAACTGGCTATAATATACCACAATCGTAACACTGTGTCTTGATTATCAAGTACCACAGCTGACTAGATCATGGACAGCAGTAGACACATTGATAAATATTACAGATGTGATACAAGGTTGAAACAGACATTTAAGTCTTTAAAGATACTCTCCCACAGAAGTGTATATCGGGTGGTTATTTCGAATAAAAGTATGACAATTTTGGTATATATGGAAAGTAGAAACATCCAATCTTATTCGAAAAATACTGAATTTCTTGAAAAATATCCATACAGGACAAAAATGTAAGGGTTTAACTTACAAGCAACCTGACAATTAGGGATGTCTGTTCAAGTGATGTCAAAGGTTGCATGCGAAGATTGTCTGACCTCTCGGTGGTAGCGTTGATAAACATTGATGGTGAGCAGAAACGTACAACAGTTTGAGATAAAAAATGTGGCAATGGATAATCTGCCTATTTAATCAGGCTTTGATATTTATGATCAATAGACAGCGATTCAAGACAACATCGTCTTGTATATATGCAATGTATTCTCCTCCGGCTTCACAACCCTTGCTCGGTAACATGTCAGCCAAGTCACTTGACACAAACATCAGCTCTTTTTGATAAGATTTCTTTATAGTTTCTACACGGGGAGGTATCTTTAAATAAACAAGATTTTTGTTCAGGACGTCTGAATGGGATTGGTCAACAGGCTAAGCCTATGTGAAACCGGACACTCTAGATAATGTACATACATAACATTAAAACGAAGGAATAAATAAACAAGATTGAAATATAAAGAGTTACCAAACTTACAGTTTATCTTCTGATTTGTCCATTCCGTACGCCAGGGCAGCAGCAGTTGGTTCATTTATGACACGTAAAACATTTAACCCAGATATCTGACCTGCATCTTTAGTAGCCTGAGAAAAAATAAAAACATCTTTTAATTAGAACATCTGACTAGCCGTGCGAATTTAAATGCTCAAAGAATAAGCTACTATTATATATATGTATTAATAATCTGATGGTGTCTGCCCAAAATAATTCTTACATACAACATGTGTGTATGTTTACAGATCTAACTTGCTATGCCGTTTCCCTCCCCTGTTCATATTGAAGTCAACTTAGAGAACATACAACTTTATACCATTTCAGTTCTCAACTTGCTGTGCGGTTTCCATCCCCTGTTTGTATCATATTGAACATACCACTTTGTCTGGTATCAGATGTAGACTTGTATTTGCCGTTTCCCTTCCCTGTCGAGTCATTTCAGTTTTAACAAGTTTGTAATGTTATATCCACATGCAACAATAGGAAATATAAAATCGTCCAATTGGCTCGCCAGATCAGTAAACAGTTGACAACTGGATGCCAGAAGCCAACACAGCTCCTCACACCCAGTCTTTACAACTAGACTATAATATACCACAATCGTAACACTGTGTCTTGATTATCAAGTACCACAGCTGACTGGATCATGGAAAGTCGCCTTAGTTTTGAAACTGAAACTGAAATGTGGGTAGGGGGTTAACGTCCTACTTCACTGTGTCGGCTGGGCTACTAAAGATGGGTATACGCCACATGTATATCAATTTTCAGACTGTCAATGATTGTTGGATGTCATTCCAGTTTATACGACAAGTCTGCTCACTCATTTGTTAACATTCTGTATTAACAACAGGGCCAAAGATGATTTCAAAGTAATGGGGGGGGGGGGGGAGGCTGATAATGAATTTTAAAATTCTTATACCTGTCGAATTTACTTCAAATTTTGGCTTAACTTATATTTAGTCTATTTCTCTACCATTTAAGGAATACTTTTAAATCAGAACCAGAGGGGACAAAAAGCGGAAATCCGCTGTAAAGCAGGAAAAAATCAATGCTTTACTGAGTCATCATGGCTCAATGTTCTATGAATAATGTTAGTATTAGGATAGAGACTTATATATGGTTCACTTTTATTTTAATAATTCGCTTTCAGTGGGAGGAACCGAACGACCCAGAGAATATCCTTGAGGTTGGACAGGCGACCTGACTCAATGTCATGGTAGGATCAGGAAATATGAAATGAAATGGGGTTTAAAGTCCTACTCTTCTGCAGCTAACCCGAGCTAATGAAGACCAGCATACGCCATTCAAAGTGCTATGAGGGAAATTTTGCCTGGGCTATGAGGGAAATTTTGCCTGGGCAGTGGTGCTACGGCCTACTCTTATATCGAATTCCAACTGCCAAGGGATCTTTTACGTGCACGCCAATGTGTATGATTTTGCGTACCATCCAAATGACTAGACAGCTGCTGTCCTTGTCAGGCCCTCCATTCTGCATCACTGACAAGAGGAAACCACGTCGGAAAATCGAGATGAACTTTCTCGGCCAATGCTGGGATGGAACACCCGACCTCCCGGCTAGCGAGCCAGCGTCTTACCCACTTAGCCATGTGATCCCCTCAGGAAATATGAAGTAAGACTATCACTGGATTCATTAGGAAATAGAAGTACATGTATCTTACCTGTCTCTGGGAATCATTAAAATAAGCTGGAACAGTGACCACAGCATTCTTTATATTACTACCCAAATAACTCTCTGAAAAATATAGATAATCAGTTTATATTACTACCCCAATAACTCACTACAGAATATACACAGTATACTACCACCCAAATAACTCACTACAAATTACAGATATACAATTTACCACTACTACCGATATAACTGGCAAAATAAAGGCAATACACTTAATGCTAACACCCGAACAACTCACAAAATATAGCTAATACACTTGATAGTACAACTCAAATAACTCACTGCAAAATATAGATTTACACTTTAACACTACAACCCAAACAAGTCACAAAATATTGATAATACATATTCATTTTCATAAGATACTATACAAACTTCCTTCTGTAAAGATATCAACAACTTGCAAGCGGTCAATAAACTGTTGATTTATGGACAACAATGGAGAAAAATAAATCATATAAACATGTAAAGAACTTCAAAACCCAAGACATAATAATGATCTCTTTTCACCCCATCACAAGTCCTGAAAACCAAAAAAAAAAGCCCAACCATAGACATGGTTCACCATGATCTGCCTGGCACTGCAGAAGGACAAACACTGGTGGCCTGTCATTAAGTCTGGAAATAAGGCCAAGTCACTAACAATGTTAGGCACAAAACCTTGGGTGTCTCATTTTGCCCCGCACTGATTTGCCTTTTTTGCTGATATTATTAATACATGTCAGGCACCAAGTTGAAAATGTCAGGAACTAGTTCATTAATGCCTAACATCGAAAATCCTTATTTCCAGACATGGACCAGTGGAATAAATATGACTTGTATTATTCCTATTTAATAAATCTTTACCCACCTGCGGTTTCCTTCATCTTCATAAGAACAAAAGCCCCAATCTGGGATGGGGAATAAACTTTGCCATTGGATTCTAACCAAGCATCACCGTTGGATGCCTTCACAATTTTGTAAGAGACATTCTTCCTAAAAATACATAATTCAATTAAACTCTGTTATACGGAATTTCGGACATAAAATTTACATAGCAGACAATCGAAATTAGTGCCAAAATCAAGCAGGGTGTTACAAGACAGACTTTATGAGATGTACAGAGTTAAAGCGAGATCAAGCATTTTATTGAATATGAAATTACACAGATTTTTTAGTCTCTTTAAAATAAATTTCAAAACAATCAGATAATAATCATAACCTGTAGAGTATTCACAAGAAAATGTGAAAAATGGACAGCTGGACGAAAACAGTTATAAAAGTATACTAACATGTCCTTCTGTACTTCTGGATCGGTAAATTTACGACCAATTAATCTTTTAGTAGCGGAGAAAGTATTAGCAGCATTAGTGACAGCTTGTCGTTTGGCAGGCATTCCAGCTAATCGCTCTCCTTCTTTTGTAAAGGCAATTACTGAAGGGGTAGTTCTTGCTCCTGAAGAAAAAGTTTTTGAAATTAGTATATATAGCAAGAGAAATGGAGTTTAACGTCCATTTAAAACAAACTTAGTCATTTCAGGACTAAAATATGGTTCAATTCTATTTCAATAATTTGCTAGCACACAGGATTTTTTTTGCAGATGAAGTCTGTCTGCAGAGTATGGGGTCTTTAGATGTGGGAGGGAACCAGTAAAATACATGAGGTTGGAAATAATTAAATAATATACATATTATAATATTAATAACAGTTCAACATTATTGTACTTGACATTTTAGAGTCACTTTACTATTTCTAAAGCTCATGAAAACTCTTGATCGGAAGAGAAGAGAAATGGGGATTAATGTCCTAGTGTTCTGCTCCGACTGAGCTATCGAAGAGGGATGTATTGCACAGTGCTATGACCTATTCTTGTACTGCCAAGGAAGAGAAAGAAATGGGGTTTAACGTCCACTTGACACACTAGGTCATATGGTTTAATTTTATTTCAATAATTCACTTGCGCGTAGGGGTCTTTAGCAGTGGGAGGAAACTGGAAGACCCAGAGAAACTCCATGAGGTTGAACAGGCGACCCTACTCCTTGTCACGTACAACTGGGGATTCGAAACCATGTGAGTTGACTTAATGACAGGCTTTATGCTACAGCATCCAACACCCAACTGCCAAGGGATCTTTTATGTGCATGCCAATGTGTACACAGGACCTCAGGGGAAAACACACCATAAAATGCTGATTGTAAGTGACTCATGTCGCTCCAAGACAACGAAGGTGCTTATAAATAGAATGCAGCGAGGTCTGGTTGACTAAGGCATTTAAAGTCTAACAAACAGCAACATATTTAGAGAAATAAAGTTGAACGTCACACTGCTTCAACAGGGAGAAGACTTTTTATGAAGATCAAAGTAATTGTTACCTTCTGAGTTTTCAAGAACTTTCGGGGTTTTTCCTTCCATGAGAGCCACACAGGAGTTAGTAGTACCCAAATCTATACCGATTACATGACCTTTCACCTTATCGGACCTGGAAGGAGAAACAATATTATTAATTTATATATTTATTGAATGTTTAACAAAGTTGCGGTGTTGTTACAGTAATGCAGGATTAGAATTGCCTGTCCAACCTCGTGAAGCATCTCGAAGTTCTTCAGTTTCCTCAGACTGCTAAAGACGTCAACTAAACACAAACCAGGTCACCCGGGTTCATCTTTATTTCTTTATAGGTGTCTTTTTGCAGTTGGAGGAAATCAGAGGACTCTGAGAAAACTCAATGAGGTGCGACGGATGTATCTATACCTCGTCAAAACTCAATGAGGTTCGACGGACGTCTGTATACCTCGTCACTGACGTCACATAGGAGCAGGCCACTTGACTCAATGACAGACTTTATAATCTAAAGTGTTCACATTAGAATATTCGTTTACCAAAACCCCCTAAAATTGCGCAGTAGACACATTTTCGTTCTTGCCAATGAGTGCAAAGAATCAACCCCCTTTTAACTATATTTTTGAAACTTACAAATATACTTTCAAGAGTCATGAAATAGGGTTCAACATCCGACTGTTCTGCTCCGAATTGGGCTAATGAAGACAGGCATACACCATACTATGAGTGAAATTTTGCCCGACAGCGGCACTACAGCCTATTTTTAAACCGAATTTCAACTGCTAGGGTATCTTTTATGTGCATGTCAATTAATGCTTCACTGGCAACAGGGAACCACACTGGAAAAGTTGAATGAAGTTTCTCAGCCAATACAGAGAGTGAACACTCGACCTTCAAGCTAGCCACTGAGGCCCCGGACAAAAGAGTCATCTACTTTACCTGAATCTTTTATGAACCCATCCATGTTCTCCCAGTAAATTCTTATAAACTGGATTCTGAAAAAAAAAATGCAGAAATTTGAGTAAAAACCAAAAATATCAACTTATGAAGAAATTAGTGGAGGATCATGTTTGTATAGAACTAAAAAAATTTAATAGATAATGTGAATGACCACAAAATGAAATTCTTAAATTTTGACTTGTTAGTATATATTTACAGTATCATGGGCGATAGCACGATTTACCTAAATCCGGCATCATATCATATCAACCGGTATAATCATCTATATTTGATAGTGTTCTGTTCTTGATGCCGATTTATCACTTTTCATGCAATACAAGAAGTATGTCTCTTGGGTTACTACTTGCCTAGACATTTAAATTTAGTTGGGTAATTTTGAGAGAAATAGCTACGATTTTAAATCAAAAATGACAATTTAGTATTAAGAACGATATATTATTAAGAAAGTGTCTAAACGACCGGATACCGCTTCCGTTGAAAATTTACTACGAAACCGGTTATCGTCTCTGATTGGCCAATTTTATCATGTGGTTATTAGCGGTCTTTTCCAATATGGCGGTCTTTTCCAATATGGCGGCCTCTACACAGGCATCCTTGTTGGTGCCGAATTTATGTCCCTTAATTCACTTTTAGAGGCAATGAAACAATTCGAATTTAAGAGTAAAGTGACACATTGGCGAAGAGATACGCGGGTTAGTAGGGTTAGGGTTAAGATTGGTCAAATATCTGGTTTTGTAGTGGAGAAATGTTGAGATCCGGTTTCGTAGTAAATTTTCGTAAGTAACCGTAAGTAGCCACTTCCTTAAAGCAGGAATTTCATATTTTCCAAAAAAGCCAAAACATATTTATTTCTGTCTTTTGGTCAATAGGTTGTCAACTCACTATTATACAATCATAGGCATCATTTTCCACACTGAAATATCTTTCACATCGGAAATAATAACACAATTACCTCCTTGTTTTCCCATTCCCCCTATGCAATAGTTATCTTCAAACGTTTGAATTTAATGTTGAAAGTGATATTTTTGCCAATTTCTCAACTGGCAATAGTGAATTATAGGATTATTCTTTAACAAGGTTGGAATCTTTATAGATAGATGCCATCTATTTTAAGGCTTTATTTTAATATATTTTAAAAATATGACTTAAAAATATGAAAATGCAGCTTTAAAATAAAGGTGGATATGGTTACAACTTCCAAACTTGACTGGAACTCGCATTTGAGGGACATTCTGACACAAAAATGACGGTATATTATTTATTAATTATGGATATAAACTAAAGTTGAAATAATGGTGGATTTTGGCAAATCTGCGTAAATCGTGCTACAACTGCAGTACTAGTAGTCAGTACCTGGGCCTAGCTACGGCCACCATTTAGATCACCATTTTAAATTTTAACCCTGACCTAGCTCTATTTACAAGTCAATTGAGGTAACGAATAATTTCTACTGTGTGAGTTCTGGTAAATAATAAACGGATTTCTTCGATTATGAACAAACTAGTTAACTTTGGTTATTATAAACTTACCTGTGTGTTTGAAATTAATTCCCGTTAAATAAAATCCATTGCACAATAAAATATCTCAACGAATAAAAACGGTTCTCTCTTGAAAGATTTGAATATTTACTTGTTATTTCGACAGAGTGGATAATAACATTGCTTTCGTCACATATTGGACGAATCCAACACACAGAAGCGAGGTTGCTTAAATTTGACGCATATTTTGTCAAGCACGTGCTATACTCAAAGCAACGCGCCAACATTACAATCGTTTGAGTTTGGGCGACGAAAATATTAATTGAAGACAATTACATAGGAGCTTTATCTTTATATTGAAACCATTGATCGCCAGTCTATCAAATTTTATTCACAATGAAAGAATCACTGATTGCACGGATACTCGTAAAAATAAAGTCATGTATAAAATATAGATTTTAATATCCTATCTTCTTTATGTAATAAATAGTTTAACACGGATCATGAAGCACATCTCCGAAGTGGCTGAGGACTCTGAGTGTATTATTAATTTGATCTCATTCTTTCGATCAAATAATAACCGCTTCAGTGACATTTTTAAGCGTGTTGCGACAGCGTTCAAAGTGCCTAATGGCATTGGGTGGCGTAAGCAATGCCGACAAGTCCGTAACGCCCCGTAAATGTAATTGTAAATGGCCTGCATATATGTTAAATAATAATATTATCATACCATATTATAAAGATGGGTAATATTTAAGGCCCGTGAAAAGAATGTAGTTATTTTTGTTCCTCATGCGTGTTAAAAAGAAAATTATCCCATCCTAGTCGGTAATCAAATAATTAAGACGGTAACAAATTTTTAAAAAATACTGGTTGTTATGTGTGCGAACGCTCAAACTCAATGCCGAGACGCGCTTAACTTAACTTGAATTGACGTAAAAATGCCATATTTCCTATGCTGTCACCCCTAATACAAAGTGATATCTCCCGAGGTGTGACGTAACCAGCTGCCATATTGATATTTTTCTTAAACGAAAGTTTGTCAATTTGTGGGATTTCAATTTTTCAAGAGAGAACTGTTTTTATACGTTGGGACATTTAGTGGTGCGATGGATTTTATTTAACGGGAGTTCATTTTAAACACACGGGTAAGTTTATAATTACCAAAGTTAACTAGTTTGTTCATAATCGAAGAAATCTGTTTATTATTTACCAGAACTCACACAGTAGCTGCATTGGTAATGGTCTGTGATCTGCAATTATGTAACTACAAAACTAGATTCTAAGAGAGGGGATTTAAACAAAATTTATCTGCATGCCAAATTTATCAGCAGGTGATGTCTGGCCTAGAGTAATAGTACTAATAATACACTAGTAGGAATTAACGAATTTTGCATGATGATCAATGCCAAATTCATTTTTAAAAAAACCCTCATCTTATCTCCCAATGCGAAATATTATAAACAAATATATGTCATCGGTAATCAAATAAATGAATATCTTAATATTCTTTGAAAGACAAAAAATGCGAATGATCTAAGTCGGCTTCCAATAATAATTTCATCAGTTCTTGCTGCTATCTGCTTGTTGTATAACGACCCAGCCGATTTACGCATCGCTTCAAAGTCATTCAAGTTTTTGCATATTTATCTCACCTTCAGTAATTCTGATAGCTGTTTTCCTTGGATTAGAACCACGCTTTTCTTCAGGCATTGCCCTGTGATATTTTTTGCTGCCAACATTTTGAGTTTCAATGAATTTTTTTAAAAAGAAATACTAAGGTGCCCTTTCCCCGCACGTGTGTGATGCAAACCTTGACTCTATTGCGCTTGCGTTAGTTGATTCCCATTTCGTCATTTCCGGTTGAATCGGGAATATTCTAAAAAAGGGAGACAATTCTATGTATTACATGATTAAAAAGGGTAAAGACAAAGACCACTGTCAATTTACACTGCTGACTTATTTCGCCGAACATAACTGATTTGAAATTAGAGTAAAAACGGAAACCACTGAATGTAAATAAGTTTATATACATTCATATTACAGTAATATATACGTTGTGACCCACTTGTGTCAATTTCTAGGTCCCAAATGTTAGCGATTTAGCGCCTTTAAATCACGTTAATACCCATTTACCTACATTAAAATAGGAAATACATTTTAACTACAAATACTTCAAACGTCTTTATGTTTTTTGTCTAATACATACAAAAAATGTTTTAGAATTCAATTTGTCGGAGGAAAAATGTTAATATTTGAGGCTCATAAACTCACATCGATGTCACCCTTATCATTGATTGTAGCAGCCTAGCGAAAATACACAGTTGATCATTGTGGTTCCGTAGCCGTAAAAAAATATTTATAGCATTCCGATGACCTTACTCTTTGAAACTACAGAGAGTCCAATATGTCACAATTAACCGATAGAAATATTAAAAGTCATCGAATGGTTATAGAATTAAATAGCCTTCACCAAAGATCAAAGGATCTATACCGTACATTATTTAAGAAGGCTACACCACATTTCGATTAAAATGCAGATCTATATTTCGTTTGTTTTTTTTGTCTTCAATGGCCTATAATCCATGAAGATCTGACGAGATGTAGTGTGAGTTCATGTCAGGGGTCAAGCGAAGGACTTTTGACCGTATGACGTCAGACATAGATTAATCATTCAACATTGACAGTTTCTAGTGGTTTACTCACAGTTCCGTGCATTAAAAGGCCAAGAACTCATCGCAACAGACCGCTCCATTGGCTAATACCCCACATCATCTTGAACACGTCAATGATAACAACCCTTCCAGATCCTAGTGTAGTAAAGACAAGTAAAACGAAATTTTGAACTATAAAAACGATACGAAATAGGATCTGTGTTTTAATCAGATTGGCCACACCACTTACTCATTTCTGTTTACGTCCTGATCCTTCCGCCCCCAATCAGGTATATTCGCCAAAATCTACAGATAATGTAAATTCAAACCAATTCTTCGATTCTGGACCAGAAAGTCAACAAAAAGTGCCGCGGAATGGGATTGGGTTTGGGAGAGAAATGATGTAATTAAAGGACATTATTGGTGTCAGACATTATTACGAAGAACGCTAGATTTGAGACGGCCCTGCACATGTGACGTCATATGTGAAATGTGCCTTCGGGTTAGGGTAAGGGCTTGGTCCATATGCTGATATGTACAGGACCGTCTCCGATGTAACGTTCTCCCATAATCACAAACACATTCCACATACAATTTCAACACACAGATAATAGCTACCGTAGATGCGTAACGAAGATTTAAAGAAACGGGAAGGGGAGCAAAACATGGAAAACACGACTTATTTTATCCTTATATTAACTGATCGAAGGAACGTACATTACCACATTTTTATTCATTCTATCCTTAATAAGGGGGTTGGATGGTAGAATGGCTGTATCATAAAGCCTGTCATTGAGTCAACTGGCGTGGTTACGAATCCCCGGTTGTACGTGACAAGGAGTAGCAGGGGCGGATTGAGGCCGGGAACGGCCCGGGCTCCCGTGTCGGAGATATAGAAATAGGCCTATTGAATCAGCAGGAATATTTTCATTGAAAAATGTCCCATTTTTGTTGCCGGGAGCGCTAGTTGATTCCTCCTGTGATAGAAGGCCACGAAACACATTGGTACAGAGTGACGAAAATGAAAATCATAAAAGCTGCTTTTAAATTTTGGATTCTGGCGTATCCCCACAAACATTAATAATTAATCGGGTGAATCCGATGAAATTTTCGGTTGAATTTCGTATCCCCATTGCAGGATTCCGAATTCTGACCCACACCCAGCACATTCGTTCCAGAAAGTCTATTATACCAGCCCATTCCAGACTCCAGTGATGGCGTGGCGGCCCGTTAAAGCCACCGGCCACATACAATATGCTCATCATGGCTCCATGGTCGGTCCAATACCCCCCTCTCCCATAAAATGTTCGGCAGAAAAAAGTTGTTTTTTTTAGACGAATTGGACAAAATTATTTTTTTTTCATATTTTGTCCGACCGGGCCTTCGAGCGATCGGGCGGCCCAATCCGCCCCTGAGGAGTAGGCTCGCCTGTCCAAACTCGTGGGTTTTCTCCGGGTCCTCCGGTTTCCTACCACTGCTAAAGACCCCTATGCGCAAGCGAATTATTGAAATGAAATTAAAACCATATGTTAGTCCCGAAATGACCTTGTTTGTGCAGAGTGGACGTTAAACAACATCTCTCTCTCTCTCTCTCTCTCTCTCCCTCTCTCTCTCTCTCTCTGCGTATACTTAAAGTGATAATTTCATATTTTCAAAGAAAATCAAAACATAATTATTTCTATGTCTTTTGCTCAATAGGTTGTCAACTCACTATTATACGATCATAAGCATTATTACCCACACTAATAAATCATTGACACGGGAAATAATAACACAATTGCCTCTCTTGTTTTTCCAATCCCCCCATGGTATAGCTATCTTTAAACGTTTCAATTTGAAGTTGAAAATGATATATTTGCCAATTTCTCAACTGGCAATAGTGAATTATTGGATTAATAGGGTTTTTCTTTAACAAGGTAGGACTATTTATAGATACCATCTATTTTAAGGCTTTATTTTAATACATTTTAAAAATATAACTTAAAAATATGAAATGCAGCTTTAACAAAATCATGGTATGCACGGACATTTTCTGTTTTTTTCGTTTTTCTCTTATCTAGTGACAGTCAATTCTTTTCATGAATTGTCAGATATCCTCTCACAGTCCCATATAACAACTTTTCGTTTTTGAAGGAATTACCAGTGAGCAGAATTAACCCATAATTTCCCCTTTTTAAGTCACATCAAATTACTGGACAGTTGACAGATGGGAATAACTTAATTTTCCATGACCAAAAATATACCTGTTCTGGAATAGCGTTGGGTAGGCGATTTGCCCAATCTCGATCCCAAAGATACGTTTATCCATCGTTTATCTCTCGTAAAATTCGCCGGCCATTTTGAAATCGACAGCATTTCATTTTAACAAATCCTGCCAATCAGTATAGTAAAACAACCGATTTCATCTGATTAATGGCCGGCGAGTTTTACCAGAGATAAACGAAGGGTAAAGATATATTTAGGATCTTTATGGCAAACTGGGAAAGGGAAGTTTACCCACTCATCTGCCCACTATCACCGAATTCCTATGGACGTGTAGATGGTATTTTTCATAGTCTGAACGTGCACACTAGACGACATTTGGACGTTTTCACACCACCCGAAACATCATGCTATAACGAATAGATTTTTTTTTATAGAACATTGTTCAGTACAAACCAACGCGGACTGATTTTTTTCTAAGGAAAAACATTAATGAAATGAAATGGGTTTAACGTCCCGCTTTTCTGCTCCGACTGGGCTAACGATGACTGACATACGCAATACAATGTGCAACAAGGGAAATTTTCCCCGGACGACGGCGCAACGGCCTACTTTTACATAAAATTCCAACTACCAATGGATCTTTTACGTGGTTGCTGATGTGTACTAAGACGGCTATCGGCCAACAAAACACGGATTGTCAGAAACATTAGCGTTACAGATGACAAATCACAAGATTGCTACGAAATGAATGATTTAAATATGATGTGATAGAAGGATAGATTGATTTGACAAATATTTAAGACTAATGAATACATATTCTGATATAATATGTTTTCCGTAAGTTTTACTTCCAGTGAATGACTTTATGGGATATTATAGATTTTAATCTTTTGACAAAAAATACCAAATGAAGAACAGAGAAATAATAATCAGAAAAAAACACAAGAGTTATTTCCAGTTTATGATATTAAATAAAATCTGAAGGTAGAACAGATTTTAATCTATTTATAAATAGAGGGCAAAGAATGCTGGATCGTATGCAAAGTCGAATTAAGGCCCACACAGGCCCTCAACACATAACAGATTTTGGTGCTCCCTCAAAATATAAACATAAATAAACCACAAACACGTGATACGAGTTTTTCTAGGATTTTATTCACATCACGATTAATTGCGATAAAACAGATTACGCTATGAAAAGACGAAAACAATTAAAAACAAATTGAAAGTTTTGTTGGTTTGAATTCAATATCTTAAATTTGGCATCTAACAAAACAGGGATTATATGGCGTTCCATTACCACGATGCTTATTTTTCTTAAAGGAGCTAACTTTCTAATATTTGGGACCTAGAATGGACACAAATGGGTTTCAATGCATATCACCATGTAATATGAATGTATATACACTGATTTAAATTCAATTGTTTCCGTTTTTACTCTAATAAATCAGAAATAATATAAGGTCACCGTTAGACATGACTTGTGGAATCATTCTCCACACAAATACAGATCCATATATTTCGTTTCTTTTTGTTATACTTTCGATGGCCTACACTATATGAAGATCTGACCGGTTGTACTGGATCGTCGCGTCAGGGGTAGTACGAGAGGCTTTTGACCCAAGGACGTCAGATATTGATTAATCAATCAGCGTTAACGTTTCTAGTGGTTTACGCACAGTTCCGTGCATTAAAACGTCAAGAACTCGTCGTAACACTCACTTCAACCAGAACGCCAGTAATATGACAAATCTTCCAGATCCTATTGTAGTAAAGACTAGTAAAACGAAATTTTGAACTATAAAAAACGATACGAAATAGGATCTGTGTGTTATTCGGACTGGGAATATTATGTCTAGTCTCGTTTTTCGAGTCCCTTGCTACAAAATGGCTCTGAAACGCCTTCTGGTACCAGAAAACCAGAAGTCCACCTTTTCCCGGTAAGATAACAACGTCAATGTTGGTTTAAATTGACAAATAATTTGTGTTTTCAATGTCGAAGACTGAATAATATTAAGTTAAAGACTTAGCTACGTTAATGGTTAATCCAGAACTGATTGCAAGTTTTAAAATTGCCCTGCAATTATAATAAATATTAAATTTTATTTGAGTTCCATTCAGAATTACCAATCTACACAAATAGAGAGAAAAGAATAAAACTAATTTTCGTACAGTTTATATAGTTGCCCAAGAATTGTAATTAATATTAAATCTTGTTTGAGCTCAATCAATTCAGGGACTGAGTTATTTCCGCGTGATATAAGTGTTACTCAACCCATCGATATCACAAAAAGAACACGGGTTAGACTAAAAAGGGGGCGGGGGTCACCCCACCCCCCACCCATCCCAAAGATAGCACTTTGATGTGATTTAGTAGCGAACTCGAACTCCAAAACATAAGAAATACACAATTACCCTGCCTTGCATCACCTCCTGAGTGTTTTAGCTCAAACTATTGAAAGTTGGGAAATTCACCTAAAACAGCGTAGGGGCCTATATGTCGTATTGGTTACCGAACACTCCAATAGCGTTCTTATAGAGTGTGGTGAGGGTTGAGTGGTAGAATTAGGTCTGTTACTAAGTCAAGATTTCCAGATTATGCCAATAAATGAAAGTAAACGGCTCAGTTGTAGACACATTGTCCACACACAAGTTGAATGCTAGCCATGAAGGCCTATTTAACGTCAGAGGATCGTCGAAAACGACATCACAGATCTTTAGATAGTTTCTTGCGGGTAAAAATGTTTCAAGAATCGTCCACACAATCGTCCAATCAAGAACTAAGAATTAAGAACACCGAATAAAGAGCTGTTTGGTCTTCCATAACCTTACGCCAGGGGACAGCTGGGAACTACATCACAGATCTCCAAGATAGTTCTTTGAGACTTGAATAACGTCACCCAGGAGTCTTCCACACAAAATGTTGTTGGTTTTATTCTGTATCATATCTGACATCCACAGATTAAAATATGTCCTCGTCCTTACATAATTTGATGACGTCACTTCCGCCCCTTATCAATGTCGGTAAATCTACAGCAATGATTAAAAGAAACGGTAATACCAGAAAAGCTATTCCCATGTAACCAATAGCAACAGAACTGGATCGTTTATCTTGTGTGGATACTTTTTTCTGAACGACAGCAGTTACGTTTTTCTTATCAACAGTTAACTCGTTCACGATACTTTCTACTGCCGCTTGCTCTGCGACGGGGTCAGGGGTCACAACGATGACTTCACGACACACTTCGCTCCTCATAATCCCGTCGGAACCCATAGTGCCTTTAATCCCCGTTGGAATTGAAGCGGTTATCCCATTAACTTGAAGAGAACTGAACGACGACTGTACAGTTGCCTCGATAGTTGGCGCCATCTCCGGAGAGTACAGAACTGTCGACGAACACGATCCAGTGACGTCAATGGTTACGGTGTCACACGCTCGGGTCTGCGTCTCCGTTACCGTGGGAACAACCAATGAGGAGTCATTAATTGTCACAGTACTGGTCTGCAATACTGTTGTTATAATGGTTCCTTCTGTTTGTGTGACTATGGAAACAAGGGGAGGCCCTGCTGTTATGGTTTCTGTCGCCGTTTCGATAAATGTAGAAACATCGGTTAAAAACTCTGTAGTATTACACTGCGATCCAGTGACGTCAACGGTTACGGTCCGCGTTTCTGTTACCGTCACCGTTCTAATCTGTAATACCGATGTAATAATGTTTCCTACTGTTTGGGTAACTTCAGGAACCCCAGCTGCAAAAGAGAGAGAAAAAGAGAGAGATGGGGTTTAACGTCCACTCGACACAAACGATGTCATTTCGGGACTAACACATGGGTTAATTTTATTACAATAATTCGCTTGCGCGTAGGGGTCTTTAGCAGTGTGAGGAATCCGGAGGAACCGGAGAAAACCACGCGGCTGGACAGGCGACCCCACTCCTTGTCACGCACAACCGTGGATTCGAAATCACGCGAGTTGATCATGAATCAAAGACAGGCTATATGATACACAGCGCGCACGTGCTAACCATCCCCCCCCCCCTCAGAGCTAATGAAGGCAGACATACGTCAAGCAACTTTACATGTGACTTTCGAACGACTAAACAAAAAAAAATGCCAACACCCGAAACGTAATCACCGCATACCACAACTACAAAATGCACTGTCAATCACAGTCGCTACAAACAATAGAACATCATGCAATCTGATTAAAATACAGACCAATATTTAGTTTCGTTTTTTTATACTTTAGATGGCTTACACTACATGAAAATCTGACTCGTTGTACTGAAAAGTTACGTCAGGGGTCATACGAGCGGCTTTTGACATCATCACGTCGGACATTGATTAATCAATCAGCGTTGACATTTCTAGGGGTTTACCGACAGTTCCGCGAAGAGCAAGAAACGAACTCGCCGTAACATACCGTTTCATTGGCTAATTCTTCACATCAACTAGAACGCGTGTTATGTAACAACTCTTCAAGATTCTAGTGTTGTGAAGACAAGTAAAACGAAATGAAAGGCGGCACCACGATATAACGACATGATACCAATTAGCCACCATACGTAACTGAGTTTTGGTTTAAGTGCGTCACTTACCATCACTGAATTTATTACTTGTTGCGCTGACAATTCCCATTACAGTCTCTGCAATAAACATGCATATAAATATAGCTATACTACATGTCTCACTGCACATTACATGCACTACAATATACATCATATGTCGCACTGTATATTACAATCACTACAATATACATTATATGTCTCACTGCACATTATAGACACCATAATATACCCCAAATGCCTCACTGTATCTAACAGGTACTACAAATTACACCAATGTCTCACTATATACCACAGGCGCTCAAATATAAATAATGTCTCACTGTACAGACAGTTGAATATACATCATATGTCTCGTTGTATATCACAGTGTCTACAAAATAATCTTATGTCTCACTGTCTCTACAAAATACATCACATGTCTTATAGAGCGGGAGAAATGGGGTTTAAAGTTCACTCTACACAAACTAGGCCATTTCGAGACTAACGTGGTTCAATTTTATTTCAATAATTCACTTGCGCGTAGGAGTCTTTAGCAGTTGGAGGAAACCGGATGACCCAGTGAAACCCCACGAGATTGGACAGGCGACCCAACTCCTTGTCACGTACAAGTGTTGAATCGAGAACACGCCATTTGATTCAATGACAAAGCTTATGGTACAGCGCGCACGCGCTAACCATTTGTCCACCCCAGCCTCTACAGTATACAAAAAACAGTACCTGGGTAAATAAGTTTTGGTTAATGTACGTCCCTTACCTGAACTTAATGTTGTGGTAGGACAGTCTGTAGGATTAGAGACATCTCTGGTTACACTTTGAGCATCAGTGACTTTTACAGTCTCTATAATAAACAAACAACCTATTATGATATTGATTATAAAAATATTTAACAAAAAATCCCATAAGAAATACAAGAACTTGAGTGATATAATTGAAAATAAATAACACAGCAGATAATTCAATCCGATGAGGTCAGTATTATTCCAAATACTATACGGGTAACATGCCAATGCTATAGTATTGAAATATTGGACACGGTGACGATTTCATTGAGACAACATACATGTGTGGGATATTGCCTGTAGTTTCAACTGTCAAGGAATCTTTTACGTGCACGCTAATGTGTACACATGACCGCGGGTTTTCGTCCATTCCGAACTACTAGACAGCTGTCCCGTATCACTGACACGGGGAAACACGCGGGAAAATCTGGGTAAACTCGAACACCTGACCTCCAGGCTAGCGAGAAAGCGTCTTACTCCCTTAGCCTGCGTGACTCCAGCCCCAAATCACTAGAAATAGAATACTTACCATAACATTTTTTAATGGCAATGGTCGTGTTACTGACATCTGTAGCTAGCAGCATTAAACACACGTTCACTTGGTCTAGATTGCCCGTCAGAAAACAACCAGATGTACTGTCACAGCTAGATTTACACTCATCTAATGTTGCTGTGACATTTAGAAGTGCATGTGTAAACGACATGAACGGCGAATCTTCATACCTACACGTGCCATCTGAAATTAAGACAATGGAGAGAGAGAGAGAGAGAGAGAGAGAGAGAGAGAGAGAGAGAGAGAGAGAGAGAGAGAGAGGTAGGTACAAACTAGTCAGGGGCGTGGTGAGGGCAATTATTGAGAAGAAATTATGAGTAACAAAAAAGATTTTGGCACAAAAACCCTTTTACTGACCGCGGAGCTGTGGCCGGCAAAGCCGGCCACCGCGAGCGCCGAAGGCGCGAGCCCGCGGTGGGGGGTCCGGGGGGTCCTCCCCCGGGAAAATTTCGAAAATTAGAAGCCCAGAAACGCAATCTCCAGCAATCCGAGACAAGAAATACGGTAATAAAATATGATTAAATTTTCCAACTTGACTCTTTCAAAATTTTTTTAATTGGGTCAGATGAAACAATTTTTCCACTTACAAATGTTTTTCATTTTTTGAGTAATTTGATTGTGATTTTGGCGCAAAAACTTTTTGGCGCATGAGTATGGCTACTCATGAACTCATTCTCACCACGCCCCTGAAACTAGTAACATATGGCTCAATTTTTTCAGCTGTGAAAGGAAACTCATGCAGTTGGCCACCCGACCATATGCCGTGTCACGTACAAACGGAGAATCGAAACCATTCCACGCGACTCAACGACAACAGACCTTAAACAACTAGACCACTCAACACCCAAGTCGTGGTGGAAAGATTATAGTTTTCAATTGCCCCCATAATCCGGATGTTTGTTCAGGGTGAGGGTGGGGTTATGGGTGGGTTGGTGGGTTTTATTCTTTACCGACAAATAGGACTATCAATGGTCATTTGCGGTCGGTACCTGAACCCGAATATCATAACATTCAATTTCCTTGGTTATATCGCCCCAAATTGTATTTTTGGGAGGGGGTGGGGTTGGGGTCAGACACTAGGGTTAGGGTTAATGTTCGCAAATAAATGTTTTGCCTTGACAACAACCGAGTCTTTCAAACATTATTGATATTCTCCTCTCTCTATAATTTACTAGAACCATAATCGAACGGATTACTATCCTTTCAGTGATATTAATAATAATAATCAGAATAATAATAATAATAATAATGCAATTTAAAAAATAAAAATAATGCAATTTAAAAAAAATTATAATAATGCAATTTTAAAAAATAATAATAATGCAATTTTAAAAAATAATAATAATGCAATTTTAACTCACCTTTGTAAGTCTCACAAATAAATGTGTTGCTTCTGTCACAACTTATTCTCTGAAAGCGATTGTTATTCTCTTTATAGCACATCTGATTAGAACTGTATTTCGACTGATGATTATTCCACCAGTGATACGATTCTGTCAGGTGTGCACTATGAGGTGCACATTCGGGCCCATCCCAATGTATGGAATTCTTGGATCGCCAATGTAAACCAATCCATGGAGTGTTAATACTGCAATTGTTAAAACACATTTTTATAGAAATTGCTGATTGAATTACAAATCTAAAATGTTTAACAATTATGACCGTACAGGCGGGAGACTCCATTTTAAAATTGTATATATCCATATATGTAGAAGTAGTTGGAAGATTCCATATATATACTTTTATATACAAATTCATGGACTAAATGACGTAAGCTATATAAATTTCACGTCTGTTTTGTTTCCCAGAATTATATGCGTACCGCACATCAAATACATCAATTGGTTTATCTTGGTTTTCTGTCCCGTTTATAATGATTAACAATCTGATTCAAATACAGATCTATATTTCGTTTCGTTTTTTTTTATACTTTCGATGGCCTACACTACATGAAGGGAGAACGCTACATCGGAGACGGTCCTACGCATTTTATGACGTCACATGTGGATTGTGGGCTAGGGTAAGGGTTAGGCTTGGCCCAGGGTTAGGGTTAGGGCTAGCCCTGTTTACATCTCGAGAATTTGACGAAATCTACAGGTCCTAGCCCCTAACCCTAACCCTAACCCACAATCATGACGTCATATGTGCTAAAATGCGTAGGACCGTCTTCGATCTAGCGTTCTCCTACATGAAGATCTGACCACGTGTAGCGATAGGTCACGTCAGAGGTCATACGAGTGACATCTGACCTATGACGTCAGACATTTGATTAACCAATAAGGAATTATTGTTACTAGTGGATTATCCACTTTTCCATGGAAAACACGCCTTAAGCTCACCGTAACTGACCGGTTCATTGGCTAATTCCACACATAATTCAGAACATGTCAATGATAACAACTCTTCCAGATCAAAGTGTAGTAAAGACAGGCAAAACGAAATTTTGAACAATAAAAACGAAACGAAAATATGATCTGTGTTTTAATTAGATTAAATGATTAATGACAAAGTTCTACTTTTGTCAATCCGCGTTAATGGACTCATGGATTCGCAATTACATGTAAATAAACATGACATTTAATGTGGAATGAAATGAAATGAGGTTAAAAGCCCCAGTCCTACCTTTTTACACCAAGACGATCAATGAAGAAGGTTTTACAGTGGGGAAAGGATGAGGGGGATGTTGCCATATCAGCAGGGTTTAGATATAATGTCAAGGGTTCTTTAACGTGCACGCTTCCTTGTTTATAGTACAATCAAAATTACAACGCCCTTCATCCTGCACCAGTGACAAGGGGAAATGAAATGAAACGGGGTTTAACGTCCTACTGTTCTTCTGCTCCGACTGCACTAATGAAGACGGGGACGAGGGAAAACATAGTTACTTAAAGGAGCTAAATCGCTAACATTTGTGACCTAGAAATTGACACACGTGGGTCGCAACGCATATAATAGTGTAACATGAATGTATATAAATTGATTTACATTCAATGGTTTCCGTTTTTATTCTAATTTCAAATCAGTTATGTTCGGCGAAATAAGCCAACAGTGTCAATCGAATGCAAATTTCTAGCGTCTGGTTATTCCTGTCTCCACACGTCGTTTAATTTGGTGAAATGTGTGTAGCCTTGACCCTCGAATCTCTTGTTACAACTGGGACCGAAACGCATTGTGGTACACGATTCGTGTACCAAATGTAAAATGTTTATTTTGTCTTGAATATTGGATATGAGAAGCCCACCCTTTTCCGGTAAGATCTCAGTATCAATGTTGATTTAAATTGACAAATAATTTGTGTTTTCAATGTTGACGATTTTGGATGATACTGGTATTGAGTTATTAGTTAGAGACTTTGCTACTTTAAGTAAGGATGGCTGATAGAGGATAGCCTATCATAGTTACTGCCTGATCGTCTAAAGGAATTATTAAAAATTTGTGTCGACAAATGATTCATTTTGGCGAATAAAGAAGAATAACTGTCAAAAATACACGACAAAGGTGGTGTAAAGCGTTATTTCCATATTACATGTGTTTAAGGAAAGGCGGTTAAGACGAGCAGCTAGCCTCTATCAGACATCGTTACTAAAGTATCTAGGGGAAACAAAGTGTGGAAAATGCCATGGAACAGCAGGATCGAACCCATCCCTGTCAATAAGCCAGTACCATATTCACCGAGGCATGAGATGGCTCAATCGACGATATGAGGTAAAGAACCTATGTCCAATATTAGGCTTAAAGGCCACAATATGACAACGTAACGGCTAAATACAAAATTTAAGATCATACACAGCGACAACAACTATTAATTAAAACAAAGACTGAAACAAACAACAACATGACTTAGAATGGGGGAGGGGTTTAAGGACAATATTGGTGTCAGTCATTATCACATACGTGATAGAACTGGATAAACACGTTCCAAATATAAGTTTAAGAGATCATTGCTACGATTTATGCATTATGAAGATTTCATGAAAGGGAACTGACGAACGCAAAAGGAAAAGATGAGTTATCGTTCTATATAACTGACTGAAGTGACGAGTCATAATAGATACACGGGCGAATTTCTGCTCGCTAATAATTCCTTCGAAGACGAAAAATTGTTATATGAGACTGAAAAGATATCTAACAATTCAAGAAAATAAGTGATCGTCACTAGATAAGAGAAAACGAGACAAATAGAAAAGTCCGTACATTGCCATGTTTTTATTCATTCAATTTTATTTCAATAATGCGCTGGCTCGTAGTAGTCCGGTAAAAATGATAAATGACCTAGAACAAATTGCAACAGAATTTTTATCGATGGAATCTGTGAGAGGGATCCCCGAAGGTCTCCCAAACAAAAATCGTCACTTAGCTATGTTTTTGAGCCATCTGTACCACTTTCTTATCTACCCGTAACACGTTCACATCCTCCAAACTCAACCATTTCCGGGATATTAGAGTTTTAAGGTGCAAATGACGGCCATATTTGATTTATGCTAATTACTCGAAAATCTATCTTTTTATTTTGGGCGAGTTTAGTTTGGGAGACCTTCAGGGACCCATCTACCAGATTTCATCGACAAAAAAATCTGTTGCAATTTGTTCTAGGTATCCACTCGATATGGCTTATCTTTACCCGACTATATAGGGGTTTTTAGTGGGGAATCGAAACCACGTCACTTGTCTTCATAGCAGACCATCTGATCCATCGCGCACGCGTTAACCATTCGATCGCCCAATACTCCCCACTCATTTTACGAGATACTTGTTTTGACTTTGTTTTGTTTTTGAACATAGGGCTGACTTTATAATCGAATATTACTTAGAAACTTACCTTGTACGAAATGTTTGACTGGTTTTCAAAGACAGATATCTTTGGTATCTTTCTTCTGTTTCGATATTAATTAAATATCCACCTTTTTGTCGACACACTTGCCTTGCCTCCTTCCATGTTCTCTTGTCGGTGTATAATGTATAAATAGTCCTTCCTCTTAAACTGTCAGCTGAAATATACAATAACACGTTACTCCGGTCATGAGGTACCGACAACCTTTCCAGGACTGCGGAGAGAGAGAGAGAGAGAGAGAGAGAGAGAGAGAGAGAGAGAGAGAGAGATGTGTAACGTCTACTCGACACAAACTAGGTCATTTCGGGACTAACATATTATTATGGTTTAATTTTATTTCAATATTACGCATCCGCGGAGGTCTCTTTAGCAGTTTGGGGAAATTCCGAGGTTGGACGCCAGGACTGTGGAGACGTTTGGTCATCCTGCAACTGTTGAAAATAGCGCTGATTGTATTTCCTCGAAAGTATTCGTCTCATCAGATGGCCGTCCCTAGGCATTGTTTTCCAAGTACGTCTACTATATTACATTATATTATATTATATCAAAATGGTCTGAAGAGGTTCAAGAGAACTGAAAACGTTAACCATAAACATGTGTTTATTTCTTTTTTCAACGTAATTTTTTTTACATATAAATGTATACACTACATATATAAAAAAATTTACCTAAGGCAGGTACGTCTAATTAAATATAAATATATACACTATATATATATATATATAAAATAGTTTACCTATAGCAGGTACGTCTAATATCGATATAAAATAATTTACCTGTGTTAGCTACGTCTAATATAACTACCTGTATCAGGTACGTCTGATATAAATATAAAATAATTTACCTGTATCAGGTACGTCTATAACTACCTGTATCAGGTGCATCTATTATCTATATAATAAATGATATATATAATCCAATTTACCTGTAGCAGGTACGTCTATAATAGAGCCTTGTATTGATGATATGACCACCATCAAACACAGTAAAATCATCTCAAAAGACATTAAATACTTTCTGTTTCTTAACAACAGATTGACATCAATTATCATGTTTTTAAATTTCAGAATTTCTAAATAAAATTCAAATTCTGTAAATTATCCAGTTCCATTTTCTATTATCTAAATTTTAAAATGTCTGAATTAAATGCCGTCTAGTATCGGTTTTCCCTATATCATCTTTTGATCTACAAGTTTTTGTACTTCTTACTAAAATTCAGAATTCAACTCAAGCCCGTACTTATCTACATAACGTTTAAACTAAGTTGTTAAACGTAGATCCACCGGAATACTTTTTGTAATTTTCCGTTAAATATGTTCCGACCGTAGGAATATGTATACAACTATTGCTGCTTAGAGTTTCAAATTTCTTAAATGATTGTAAATATGAAATCGCAGTGAGTTAGATTTACAGACACAAACATTACCTACTTAAAAACGAAATGTTAATGTGTAAAAGTCGAGAAAACGATACTAATATACCCTGTTGTGGCGGAAACACTCAGTTGAATCTTTTCAGCTCCTTATCTTTTTATGCAATCAGAGACACCCAAGGGACCATTCTAATACGGTACCATGTGCAAAAGATTTCAGTCTCGAGTTACCTGAATTATGAAAGCCAATACGTCATTAAAAGGGTACTGCATCAATAAATACGTGAACATGACAGCTTTGTCTAAACTGCAGCTAATTAGAACGGAATACTTGGATGTTGAGTACATTTGGTGACCCCGGATCGGAAATTCACAGAAAGCTTTATGTCGAAAGGGTACATCTACTCATGATTCTAGTGCATCCGTACCAAACTCCGTTGAAAATTATAGCCTTCATCACTTTGACAAGGATTTTGGCAAAGGGGATATCGCTATAGTAGTTGTACCGCTTGTACAGGAATATTTTTTGCACGTGCGTGCACGCATGCGCGTGCGTGCATGGGCGTGCCCGTGACCTTGCACTGGATGACCTTTAGCACGTGCGTGACCCCTTGCACGTGCGTGACCCCTTGCGTGACCTTGCACGTGCGTGACCTTGCACGTGAGATTGCACGTACGAAGAGAGGGGCGCGCGCGCGGAAAGAGAGAGAGAGAGAGAGAGAGAAAGAGAGAGAGAGAAGAAGAAGAAGAAGAAGAAGAGAAAGAGAGAGAGAGAAGACGAAGAAGAAGAAGAAGAAGAAGGGGAAACAACTCTTTTACATTGATTAAGTTGGCCCTGAAAAGGGCCGTTGGTCCTCTCAATGAGAGGGTTAACAGGAGCACTTCGGCTGCTCCCACCGATTGGGCTTCTTGGTGCATTTCACCAAATGCTTTGACCGTCTATGACAGGTGTTGCCAATTTCGGTCCCGCACCAAAAACAAATCAAGTAATCGGCATCGGGCCGATTACCCCTAAACATGGGGTAATACCCCCGACAGGTGGTACAAAATCTACGATCTGTTTGAGGTCGATCCATGGTGTTTGTGACTTCTTTTGGCTTTGACACTCCTATTTATGGCTCGAGACGGGACGAGTCTAAGGTGTTGGGACGATACCATTTTCCAACCAATCAGAATAGCATGACGTCACATGACGTCACAAAAAAACAGACACGTGATATGTTGTCGACATTTTATTGAACATATTTACAAATGAACTTGAACACAAAATTGAACTTGAACACATTGAACACAAAAAAACATATTTACAGAGCAAAAAAGCATCGACATCGTTGTCCCTTCTTCTGGTCTTTTTGCAAGTCGGGAAAATGATCCCTAGCCCATTGTTCGACGAGTATATCGTTCACACGATACACGTGCCCGAACACCGAAAGGGCGTGCGGGGAGGGAACGTGAAACCGATGACACAAATAATACAAACAATAATGGCCGCAGACGACACTCTCGAGTCCCTGAATCCATCGGGGTTGGTAGTGGAGTTGTAGATCTTGGACGAAACGTCGAAAGGCTTCTCCGTAGACATCAGGGGGACACCCGTAGGAATCGAAGAAGGTAATGTGATCTGGTCCTTCGCACACAAACACGGTCCAGTGTCTACCGGATTGGTCTTCGTCGTCCGTGTTGATGACATAGGCTTTGGGGTACGAGGTCGGGCGCAGTATATCCAGATGATTACGAGCCCACACGCCCCCGAATACGTTAGCGGGGAGATGTTTTTCTAAAGCCCGTGTCAGTTGTCGGTTGGAGAGAGCCTCACCAATCTGTGATGACTTGTCGGTTGGCATCGATTTCCAAGACATTGTCGTATTCGGCAAACAGAACAAGACTGAGGTGATTGGTCGGGGCTGCGCCGAATTTGAGTTCCAAAGACAGGTTACCCGCCGCTTTGGGATGAAAGTAGTTACCGTCGGCTCCGTGGTCGTTGGTCAAATCGAAACAATACAAAGTGTACCCATTGATATAGTCGTGGAAAGGGAGGTCCAGGTCTTCTCGGGTGTTTAAGACGGCCACCCGTTTCATCAAATCCAGGTAAGGTGCGATGGCTTGTCGCTGGGGAAAGTTGACATCGTATTCGTCCACAATTTCCCCGTTCTTGGTCAATTTGATGTTTTCCAATTGATTGTGTTGGAATTCGAAGGGATTTCTGTTTTTTCTTCCATCGTAGGCCGTGTTACGTACCATACCCACGATTAATCTATTGGGCAGGCTTTCGTTGACAAACAGATTGTCTAGGACGTGACTGGTGCGATTGTCGGGAATGACCATGTCGCGGACCACCACGCGCTTCAGGGGATACTTGGCGTTGGACGATTGAAGTTGCGCGGCCACCCGTGTGTAGGTACTGGGAGCCAGGGTGACGAACGGGATATCCAGGTAGGCTTTGGTGAACTCGACTTTGTAATCTTCTGCATCGTTGCCTTCGCCGTACATCAGAAAAAATTTCGGGGATTGCTTTTCCAATTTCAATCGCAGGTCCACACCGTCCAGCAGATACCGATCTTGTAAACACATGTCCAAGTGTAGACGCGACTGCAATTCAAAGGTGCGACTTTCAGCGATGGTTTTCTGGCGTTGTTCCAATCCTTTGTTATTCGGAGCCTGTCCTCCACCATCCCCGGCGGTGGCGACGGATTTCGTGGAATTGAACTGACTGGCGGTGTCTTTTTCCCACAAGACTTGTTTCGACAGGTGATCGTTCTTGGCTCCCTTACCGAAACTCAACAAATTCTCCAAGTAAGCCCGGTAGGGATAGGTGGGCAGAGAGGTGGTGACCAAAGTTTCGGCATCCTTTCCCAGGCGTAATTTGACGTCTTTAAACAACGAATGAAACAGGTTGTTAATGGGTGCGACTTGACTATCAGCATCCAGGTCATCCCCGTTGTTCTTGGTCACCTTTAGGGCCAAGTGCAGTGTCATGTTGGCCAGATCGATGAAATCGGTGGTGGCATTGGAAATATAAAATTCGATGGGTCCGTCGTGGTTCAAGTCGGGCGTCAGTGGATACTTTCGGATTTTGGTCACCTTGTTTATGGCCGTCTGCGTGTCGGGTACACTGAACAAATCCTGCAATTCGTCTCGCGCGCAGGGACAGGAATCATTGCGCATTACCTGCGTAGCCATGGTCGAAGATATCTAGTTTACGTCGTTTGTGAGAGGTGACCTGTGTCTTCTTCTTCCTCTTCGGACGATGTGAAGTGGACGGGGTTCGTGAGGGGTCTTTTATAGGTTCCAGGTGGGCGACCACGTTCTTGAGTGTGTCGGACATCGTGTTTGACAACGCGGGGCGAAGCGTGTCCTGGGCGACTTTCTTCCAGTTCCATTTTTCACGACCACTGACGGCGTCGAGCACGCTTTGCCCCACTTTGGGTAACACTTGGGCCACATTCTTTTTCACGGCCGCTTTACCCGCCGACCACAAGGTCTTCCCGACCGATTTGACGGCATTCAATAACCCCGACCATCGACCGGCACCCTGTTGTCTCAGAATTCCCCCCTTGTACACCACCAGACCATTGCCAGCCCCTCGCTGTCTGAGCACTCCACCTTTGTACACTCGAATCATCATCGGCGGCGAAAATGAAGTTGGACCACCACCTTACCGTCGAGAAATGGCACGGCTTTCCCCATTCCGTTCCTTATATAGAGACCAATGGAGTTTAGTCGACTGTACTTCAGAGGTAAGTATTGAATCCTGGCGGGACGGTGATACAATCGTCGACTGGGAATCACGTCCAGCAAAGTAGCCTTCACGTCGCCCACGATCTGGGGTTCGATAATGTCCGTGTAGATGTAAAATAGATCGTACTGGATTTGAAGATTTGGGGTGTGGTGGGCGTAGAAATACCGTAGACTTTGGCCATCTTCGCCGGTCATATCGATTGACTGCAGGGCAACCAAGAGTTCGTTTCCAGGCCATCCCAACATGGACACGATGGGTCCACACAGACGAAGTTCGATTTTCGGCAATACGTCAAACCAGAAAAGCGCCTGCACGTGATTGATCTTCAGATACACTCTATCGTTGGTGTTGTCTCTCTTGAAAGACACGAAGGAACCTCTTTGTACGGCCCCTTGGCGCATCACCTCTCGAGTTTCGTACTCGTTCTGCTCTTTCTTCTCGTGGTCGGTCATTTCTTTGTTATTGGGATCCAAGCGGACGGGTTTATGGGCCAAATGATTGTAGATGGGAGTCAGGTTCCACAAATCATCCAGTCTAGTGTTCAGGACATCCAGGATATGTCTCAGCGACTCGTAGTCGTCACTCTTGATGTGCGTTTCCATTTCGACCGATCCCTTGATCTCACCACCCTTTACACCTTTGAAACAATTCGACGGGTCGATCCTGTGGCGGTCCCGGCATATCTTGACTCCGGGTTCGTCGCTCGAGGGCGGCGACCAAGGATGAATGCGTAAGCCGAGCGTGTTGTCTCGTTGATCGATGTTTTGCCATTGGTCTGGTAACGTGATCATGGACAGACCCACTTCCCATTCCCGATGATCGACGAGAAGTGGCGGTTCCAGATGTGTATGATACGTGGAGACTTTGTTGTCGGGATACCACGACATGGAACTGTCACTAGGGAGCGTGAGGTAAAAGGGCCGGTCGTTGTTCATTATGTTTGGTTTTCAAAGTTGGAGAAGGTAACAGGTAACCCAAGCTACTGGAGAGCAAGGCCGTCCACAACGTGGTCTGCGATCCGTCGGGTTTGAAAGCCAGTTGGGACAAAGAAACTCCCGCCACGACGTACACTAAAATCACTTGACAGAAAAAGACAATTTCCGCTTGTGGCACACGTTTTCCCAAGAGCGACCAATTGTGGGCACTCGCGGACGTGGACGTGGTTTCGTCTTGCATGTTGACTGATGTTGGCGTCTCTCGCTCCTATTTATACGTTTTGGAGACTGGTCCTGTCGATCCACGAATTAAAACTCGCCGGATAGCCCAACCATTTCACCAATACTTTGTCTTTTTTTCTTTCGAGTACTCTTTCGATGGGAAAGATCTCATCGTCGTTGACTTGGACCGCTTGCAATTCTTCGGGATAGAAGGTGCCCTGTATGGGTTCACCTCTTTCGTCCAACAGTTTGTAACCGGGACCGACGTTGGGTGCGACGTTGAACGTTTCCAGAGTCCAGTTGGGCCAGTAACCTTTGTCGAAGGCACCATGTTTCGGTAAAGCCAAACGTACGGTCGTACCAATGTCCATTGATTTTTTCTTTTTCCGGGGACGTGGAGGCGGTGTTGTCAACATCCATTCGTGTTCGGGGCGAACATCTTTGGGCGCCATGCCGATGGTCCGATGTCGTCTAGCATTGTAAGCCCGAACCAGGTCGTCTAGCACGTCGATGTACCGTTGTGTTTGTCGATGAGTAAAGTATCGCCACATGCGCTCTTTCAGTGTCCTTTGAAATCTTTCGACCACACTGGCTTTGGTTTCGACGTTGTGTGTCACGAAAAAATGAATTTTTTTCTTCTTCAGGTACGCTTGCATTTTTCGATTGAGGAATTCGGTACCTTTGTCCGTTTGAAGTCGCAGGGGTTGTCGACTTTGAAAGATTTGACGAAAGGCATCCACCAAACTGTCCCCCGTCTTGTTTTTGAGGGGCAACACCCAAGCATACTTGGAAAACACGTCGATGACGCACAGCAAATACCGGTATCCTTCATTCTGTTTGGCCAAGGCCGACATGTCGCTCAAGTCGGCTTGCCACTGATGATCTATGCCGGCCACCACCGTGGGAGACCGCGAAAATTTCTTTTTCAATGGTTTGTGCAAGGTGTACGCCCTTTGTTGTTTCAACCATGCCTTGACTTTGTCCAAGGACACACCGGTAGCTTTGTGAAGGCCCAGGACTCCACCGAAAGCGGCCGGGTGATTCGGGTCGTAATACACTTTCTTCAGCTTTCGTTCCATGTTTCAGCAGGTGTCCCTATGAACAGGCTATTTATAGTTTTTGCAAGGAGAGCCATCTTCTGGTAGATGTACTAGGGGTATCCGTGCTGGAGATTTTCTTCTTTCTCGGGCGTCGCGGCGGAGTCCGTGTCGGTGGTGTGGACAACACGTTCCATCGTTCTTGATTACCAATGGCTTCGCGCGGTACGTTCGTGGCCTTCAAACTTTGCATCACGCCAAACCATCCCACGGGAGCCTGGGTATTCTTTCGCCGACGAACCAAATCGTTCACAATGTCAATGGCATTGGTGTTGGGTACGCGTGAGCCATTCCGAACCAATTCCAAGTTCTCGTTCCACGACCAAGGTGTCTTTTCTTTCATGTGTTTCAACAAAAGGCGAGCTCGATGTTGATAGGGTCGGGGGACCGACTCCAGGATGGGTGCCTCCGAAATTTCTTCTTTTGGCTCGGGTATGTTTTCGTCCAACAAGGGAATGACCTGTTTTCTTTTCTTTTGCATCGTTTGATAACGATGTAACAACTGTCCGTAACGCTGCATTTTATTTTCGTCGGTTAGGGTGGGATCGTTTAACACGTGTTGCATGTCTTGGTGGACATTCTCGACGGCCTGCTGCAGTGGATCTCGATCGTACGCGGGTTCGACTTGCATGACTTCGACGGGTTTGACGTCGGTGGGTCCGTCGAAGGGTACCAGTTTCATTTTCTTGGCGAATTTCATCTTTGGGAAAGGACCTAAACAATCGGGTGAAGAATCCCCCTTTCTGTTGCTTCAGAAGTCGCCGACGGGTCTTCCAAGGTGTTTTAGACGTGCCCAAACGTCGTAACAAGGGGGCGTCCTTTTTCAAGCGCTTGACTTCTTTGTCGGTCACAGGAACGTTGCCGCGAATCAGGTTTCCAATACACTCACACACACCGTCGACGATGGGTTGGGTCTCGAGTAAAAGAGGACGGTCTTTCGGTGCAGTGTTCAATAGATACCGCAGTGTCTCCATGACTGAGCTCGGGGTCGTTCTCCGGTTCCCTTTTTATACCTTTCTGTCCACGGGGTTATCCACCAAATAGTTTAGATAGCTCGGCAGCCATAGCGTTCGCTCTATCGCGCCTTCTAAGGAAGGGATGTTTACCACCCTTTTGTCCACCCAATAGATTAGATATCAAGGGGGCCAAAGCCGGGAGGGCCATGGCCAGCAATGCCCCGATGGTACCACCCTGTTGATCGACAAGTCGTCGTTTGACGTTGGGGGATGTTCGTGGATTACTCAGTTTGCGAAGCAACGCTCGATGCTGGTTCAATTCTTCGGTACTCAGACCCCTTCCGCGCTGAGCGGCCCGTCGAACGAATTGATTTCGTTTCTTGTTTCTTTCCTCTTGCAGTCTTTCCTTCCATCGCAGCAAGATACGAATCAACACACCCCCAAAAAACCCGCGTCCCCCAGGTTTCATGATCAGGGAGAGTTTTTCGGTCGTCGGCATGTTTCTCTCCGTCAGTTTGGTCAACACTTGTCGATTTCGTTCCACCCATTTCTTGTGCTGGGCATGTAGTGGTTGAATGTTACCCTTCAGCAAATGGTTGGCCGCCAACTTGAACCACTGCAACAATCCAATACGTGCCCGGCCCGTATTCTTGACCAACTGTCCATAAGCCATATCGGGAGTCAGCTGTTGTAATTTGCGAATGAAGGACTTGAGTCCTTTCATAGAATTCTTCTTTTCTCTTCGTGGTCTGCGAAAGATCGGAGAGGGAGACCGAGAAGCGGAGGGTGGTGACGTGGGACGTGGAGGTGTGACCGGTAAGGTGAGGCGTGGAGGTGTAACCGGTAAGGTACGGCGTGGTGGTGTGGCCGGTAAGGGAGACATGGGACTCGTGGGTGGTGTCAACGACGGGGGTAACCATTGTCTTCTGGGGGCCCTCATTCTCGGGCGAGTCTGACTTCGTACCGTGGGATCACGAAGGTCCGGTGCCAGGGTCAGGAACGTCGCCCTGGGAAGGGTGGGAGGTGGGTGTTTCCTCTGCGTATTCTTCGTGCGAGCCATCGTGACAAACAAGAGTCATTTCGAAGTACAGGTCCCCCTTTTATACTTTTTGGACGTAGACGATGGGTGGTTCCTCTTGGGGTAAAATGTTGGATCTCAGTCGCAATGTTTCGGGAGTGTCGGGCTTCAAATCAACGAGTAAGTAACTGCGAGGGGTACTCGTCGCATCTTCATAAGCTTCTTGCATATACTTGGAGCGGGAAGGGTACATCTGACGGGCCAACACACCAATTTGCGAGGCGTCTCGGGGATTTTTGAACAAGACCAGGTAATGGGCATTCAGACTGATGGTACGCTGTTGCTTGTCAAACAAGTTTTGCACAATGTAAATGACACTCGTGTCGTGGTGATGACTCTTTTTCGTGAACCACTTTTGCAATATCTCCGTGTCTTCTCCCATCAAATCATCCACGACTAAGACTTGTGGACCTTTGACTTGACCCATCACGTCGTCAATATCCGTCAAGCCTTTGACATAAGTGTAGGGAAAGCGATCGTAACTCTCTTGCCATTCGCCATAAGCCCACACGATACGTTGAGGAGGGACGTTGAACAGGGACGCTTGAAGAAATTTCTGCACAAAGACCGTCTTTCCAACACCCGTTGGACCACAGACTAACATGGTAAAGGGATGTTTGAACGTCACATCCATCTTGCACTGTTTCCCCCCATTCCCTTTTCCCCCGCCTTTTATACCTTCGCGACAGAACAACAGACATGGAATGAAATTAGAACACAATTTATTTTACAAAAAATACAAAAAGAACATTCAATACAACAATTCCAAAAAAACATATCATACAAAGGAAAAGAAAAAACTGTTAGTTATCGCGTTCTCTCTTCAGGATCTCTTGTCTCACCCAGGGTACATTTCTCAGGACGCGGGGAATCCAATACACATGTCCCAAAAGCTTCTGCATCGTGTCGTGTGGGTGCCAGTCTTCCACTTCAGCAAACGTGACGACGACGGGTATCCATTCACTCATATCGAAACAAGGGGGATACGACAAGACTTCGGTCATATCTCTCGGACCCGCATATTGGATGAGTGCTCGGGAAAAACTTTCTGCTTCCTTCTCTGCCAACAAGAGGACAGCCGGCTTCGGGATTTCACCGTTCGAAGTTTCACCATTTTCACTGGTAGTTGGGAGAATAGGAGATGGGATGGAAAGCTTCGTCGGCTGTTTTCTTTTTCTCTTTGTATCGTCTGTAGAGCTCGAACGCTTCTCCACACCAGTACCAGTATCGCTGACTGCGGGTGTTGTCTCTGGGCATGTCGATGTTGTTGTCGAACATGCGACCGGCAACAGCTTCAAAGTTGTTTTCTGTTTGGATTTCTTCTTGGCACTCGAGCAGGCCGTGTCCGAGCTGTCCACAGTTGAGGCACTTGTGATTTTCGTCGGTGGGTCTCTTGATTCCGTAACACTTTCTTTTGACAGTTTCTTTTCTTTCTTCATCACTCTTCGCTTTTTGGGCTTCGGCTCGTTTTCCACACTGGGGTGCCCAGTGTCCTGGTTCTCCACAGAGGTAACAATTTCCATAGGAACCATAGGCTGGTCTGTCTTGTCTTGGTTTTCGTTGCTGTTGTTGTTGGGAACGAGCAGGGCAGTCTCTATACCAGTGTCCCACATTGTTACAGGAGAAACAAGCTTGACTAGCCATCGAGAGCAGAATGAAATTGCAGTGTGACACTTCGCTTCTTATAGTCCTGGTCGTGACGTCACTCGCTTTTGATTGGTTCTTTCTTTTCCTTCGTTTTGATTGGTTCGTTGTTTAGTCTATGATTTCCAGGCTTTCCACGTACTTTTTCACTTCGTCCCAATCGACCAAGGCTTCACTCACGTGACAGGCTTCCAAAAACGTCATCAGGTCGGCTCGATTACCGTGTTTTTGTCGCCAATGGTTGAACACGGTGAAAATTTGCATGCGCGCGCTGTTAGGATGACTCATCTTGGCTTGACTGATTCGCGCTTCTCTGATCCCCAGTTGTCTGCCAATACATTCCCAGCCTTCTCCCAGTTTACCAGACATGACATTGATATCCATTTGATCCAGAGACCATCGTTTCTTTCTCTTCGGCAAGTCGTCCATCCACTGGCGTATGGGGTCTTCTTTCTGTTCGACGAACTCGTCTTTGCGTTTGATCAACGCGGTCTTAAAGCCCGGTACCACCGTCCAGAACTTTTTCAAGGCTTTCTCGACGTCTTCTCGCCATCGTTGTTCGTCCTCCCACGTCTTGACTTGATCCCGTGGATCGTCCATCATACTGCCTAGCACGCTATCGATGTCTTGCCGTTTCGGCTCGTCCACCCAGAGGTAGTGATTGTAATCGTCCACGGGGTGTGAGGGTTGACCCGTTATGGAAGAAACGCCTAGTCCCAGACACGAGTGGTATCTCTGACTGGGATGTTCGTACTTGCAGCCGATACACTCTTCGTGTTGCCTTTCTTCTATAATGGGTAGGAAACATTTCAACACTCGAAAGTTGAGCCATCGTCGTCTAAGTTTCTCGATCATCTCCGTATTTTCTGCCGGTTCGTCATCTTCTTTGTTTGATCGCCATCGTCCTGAGACCCGAAAGTCAGTATCCATAGGGGTAAGTGTTGCTCGGTTGGCCATCGTCATTGAATTGAACAAACCGCTTGTCATACACGATTTTATACCGCTTGTTCTCGGGGCGTGTCCAAAGACGGCGGTCACGTGTTCTGGTAATCTTGAACGGATTGGCTATGACCAGAGGTTCGTTTTGATGGACGTGCCGTACATTCTCCTTCATGATGGCGTAATTCAGCTGTTGGGAGGCACGATAATTCAAGGTGAATCCCCGGACTTTACATACAGTTTTACCATCGCTCTGGCGGTATGCGTAATTCTTTGGCCCTCCGCTAACAAATTCTCGAATGGTGACATCTTCGGGCAACTCGTTCTTCCACTGGCCCAAACTCGAACCTTCCGGGGGATTCCATGACGTGGGGTGGTATTGATAGATGACGCTATCGGTGTCAAAATAGCATACACGCTCTCCCAACTTTTCCAAGACGGAATAGAGTTTTAAACGGGCCTGGGCCGTGACAAAGGCGGCGATAACCACGTTGGTGATGGGACAGGGTGCCACGTGTTCTTCTTTTTTCAGCGTTTCCATCAAGACCATATTGTCGTTCACTAACTGCACATCTCGTACGGTCTGGGTCACGTCCAACATTTTTTCAAAGTAGACGCTGGGCTCCGTGACGTACTCTGTTTTGGGAAAGTTGTCTCTCTGTCCGAATTTACCCCATGCTGTGTTCAATTGTAACTTGCTAAACGCCCGCATTCCTTTGTTGGGTTTTATCGACGCGGGATCCAGACGAATACCTTCCGTGTCGTACACGTCGTTAACGAAGCGGGCCTTGTCTTCTTCGGTGTGGCAGGTGTCGGGATAACCGCTGCTTTCCATCTTCTTCTTGAGGTAGTGGTTAATGTACCCCGTAAACAGACCACCCGTTTTGGCCTCGGGATCGTAGGTGCTGAATTCTTTCCAGTGCCAGACTTCGTAGATTTTCAGTACTTTGTATCCTAGGGCCACCGCTTTCTTCAGTTCCAGGGTGACAAACGTACCCACCCAGGCTCGCTGTTCGTCGGTGTGATCACACGGTTGGTATTCGGCAATCTCTCCTTGTTGCATGTGTTCGTCGACGCAGCTTCGACACAGGGCAAACACCAATTTCTGTTTGCGTCGAAACGGGAGCACCGGGTGGAACAGGCCACGGGGTGGCAAGACGGAACACTGGATCAATCCTTCGTACTGTTGCCACTGGTCTTGATCGGGCTGTGTGACGATCGTGGGTTCCTTGATGGGAAAGGTACCGTACTTGCAGATGTAGGGGTACAGGGACACCACGTCGATGTAGCGCATGTCTTCCACCGACTCGTTCACCAACAGTTGGATGGCATTGGTTCTTCCGCCGAAGAAAGCGTTGCGGGGCATCAGAGGTTCGGGAGCGGGCCATTGCTGATCTTCCAAGCCTTGTAAAAATTCGTTCATCTCGGGATCGTGGCGTCGTTCTTCCTCCAGCTCACATTCCCACATGACGCGGATGGTCTTCATACCGTACTGTTCCTGGAGTCGACGGTGACGTTCTTGTGTCTTCTGGTACAAGTCCCTCATGCTGCGAGATGGATCGTAGGGATGTTTATGCTGAAGGTTTTGGACGGGGCCCGGGTAACATTTGGGACATCCGTGAAAGGCACACCCGTGAAACTCGTACACCGTACCTGTGGTCTTGTCCATACCATCTAAACTGTAAGGGCCAACTCGGCATTCATTACCGTTGCGGGCGTGTCGAATGTTGGGTAGTGGGGTCTGGTTTCGGAATGCAGCCATGGTCTGTCGATGTTGTTCCCATTCCAACCATCGAAGGGCTTTGTTGGACTGTTGTCGAGGCTGGAAGCGGTGCCAGTCCTTACCAGGTTTTGGCTCTTGCATCAGGGCTCGAGGAATGACGACGAGGGTGTCTTTCTTTAGGTAGTGCGTGCGTAACACGCGACTGCAGGCAGAGGCAAGGGTCAAACTTTTTTCGAAGGGATCGATTCCCGTGTCCATGAGAAATATCTCGCGAAACACACCACAACATCGGCGGAGGACATCGACGTCACTCTTACAGTAGGCGAGAATTTCCTGGCGAAAATCAAAGACGTGGTGACTGTGTTGTTGGTACCACTCGTGAAATTTTTCTCGTTCCGATACGCTCATGCCATCCGGATCGTAATCGGTGTCGGGAGGATAGGCGCCCACGTATTCTTCGTTCTCCGGTCTGTTAAAGTGGTGAGGGAAGTAACCTTTCTTGAGTTCTTGCAGGCCAAAGGTCTTGGGCATGTCCCGTAAAGCCATCGGTAGAAAGTTGAGGGAATCGATGAATTTTACCGTACCGACTGTGATCGTCATCGCTTTACCACCATTCATAATCACTTCGGGTTGCGCCACGGAATGTTTGTGCAGCGTCTGTAAAATCAGTAGGCCGTCGTAACCTTTAAAGTTGTGAGCCACGGCAATCACGGGACTCGATTCGTGACTGTCATGTTTCCGACCATTTACCACCGTACCGTGAGCAGCGAGTTGCAAAAACCATTTTCCCACATCGTCCAGTGTGTCTGGGCCTTTAAACACAATTTCCCGTTGGTGATTCCAGTACGTGTCACAGTGCTCGCAGGGATCTTGGTTGTCGATACAAAAGTGACAGCAGGTTTGCAGGACACATAGGTTGGGAATGTGTTCACCGGTATCTTGCTGGCATTCAAAGTCGAAGAAAACGAAGCGGGTTAATGTTGTCTGCTGTAG
The DNA here is from genome assembly GCA_963678685.1 of Patella ulyssiponensis. Classification (NCBI taxonomy): domain Eukaryota; kingdom Metazoa; phylum Mollusca; class Gastropoda; family Patellidae; genus Patella; species Patella ulyssiponensis. Next base: position 15,082,515 of record OY783229.1, on the reverse strand, counting down.
TTTGTCGATTTGGGTCTTTCGGTCTTTGTTCATGTTGATGGGTGATTTCAGTGGTTGGATGTAGCAAAACTGTTTCTCGGCCGTGTGCCACTCTCGGCAGATGGAACATTCGTATTCTCCGCATCGATGTTGTTCTAAATTTCGCTTGGCCTTGATGACGTCCCACTCTTTTTGGCACTTCTCGCATTTCTTCCATCGATGACATATACTGCACTTGGCTCTGGAACGGGTGGCAAGGTGATTGTCGAAACACTGGCGGCTCACAAAAACACGATGACAACGGTAACACGTCTTTGTGTTGGGATCAGGTGGACAGGGTGGACCCATTGTCTTACATCCTTGACACATCACGTGACACGAATGTTCTTCGGCATGATCGTATCCTACCTGACAGGTCTCGCAAAAATACGACCTTTCCACAAAGGCGGGCATGGAGGCAATGACGTCATAATGTCTGTCGTGTAAATACAGGTTCAGATGTTTTGGTGTGGCTGTGACGTGTTTTGTTCCCCGATAGATCGCCTTCCCAAAGATGGCTCGAGAGAAAACGTTGAGTTGGTATCCTTGCTCTCCTAAATACTTGGCGTACAATTCCCAGGTTTCCGTCCCCGTGCATGCTTGCCTGGCTCCACCGACGGCATCGATGAGGGCTTCCGTTTTTCTGGTCTGCCATGTTCGGGGTCCTGTGTTGCTGGTTAATCTCTTCCGTTCTCTTTCCCATTCAGGCGTGTCTTGTTTGTTGGCATAATGACGGGCGACGACAATAGCTCGCTGAAAACAGAGTTCGTCGGCATTCTTTATGGTGACGAGGCATCTTTTTTTCTTTAAATATTCGTCGAAATTTGCGCTGTGTCTCTTCTTCACGTTTGTTCCACCGCTACCTCTGCCATCGGGAGGGGACACGTGACAAATACTCATGGACATGCGTTGATCTAGACGAAATTCTTCATTACTCTGTAATACGGCAGCCACTTTCTGCAAAACGTCTTCGGCTTTTAACAAACGATGCTCACGGAAAGGTAACCAGATCGGTGTTTTGAGTCCTGGGTGACTAATGGCGATTCTAACATAATCACTTTCTCTGGCGTCCAAGGTTCGGCGTATTTCCTCGATGATGGCCTCAAAAGTGTCGTGTAGTTGTTGTGGTACATCGTTGGCTGGAACGTGGGACCAATCTTCCAAAAAGTCTATCTCCACACACAGTGATTCGGTTCGAAACAATCGGCTGTATCGTCTATCCACGGGTCGTAATGTAAAACTCATCTTGCTTCGCTCGCTGATCGCATGAAAATGTTCGAAGATGTCGCTTCTCGGCCTTTTATGCCCGTCACCCATGAATGGACTCGTCCATGACGTCATATCCTTCAAATGGACTCGTCCGTGACGTCATATCCATGCCATTACACATGTGCAATACTTAACGTCAGGTTACATGCGGTTGTGTAATACTGGATTTTCCATACGTCTATTTTTAGCATCAAACGTACACACATGCGCTGTATAACGTTACATCGCGTCTATATTTAGCCTCCAACGTTGCATCACGTCTATATTTAGCCCACAACGTTAAACCTACGATGCATAACGTGATGCTCAGTACTGTGACGTCACTCCATGAATGGACTCGTCTGTGACGTCATACCACTCAAATGGACTCGTCCTTACGGTTTTAAAACGATACAACACTCGTCTTTCTATCAGTATCAGAATGGATGCTCCGGTCGTACGCATCGAAGAACACCGCAGCACGGATACTCTCATGTATCTCAGGGGTCACACGCTTGCCGTGATTACCCCTGACGATATCTTTGTCTTACCTGACGAGGTATTAAAAACACCTCCCAGGAAAAGACCTCCTCCCGAATTAGTGGAGGCCATTAGACGCAACCGACATAAAGTGCGTCGTACCCTCACATTCTAGTGCTCGCATTCGAGTGTGGACCAACGGCCCTTTTCAGGGCCAACTTAATCAATGTAAAAGAGTTGTTTCCCCTTCCCTCTTCTTCTTCTTCTTCTTCTCTCTCCCTCTCTCTCTCTCTCTCTCTTTCCGCGCGCGCGCCCCTCTCTTCGTACGTGCAATCTCACGTGCAAGGTCACGCACGTGCAAGGTCACGCAAGGGGTCACGCACGTGCAAGGGGTCACGCACGTGCTAAAGGTCATCCAGTGCAAGGTCACGGGCACGCCCATGCACGCACGCGCATGCGTGCACGCACGTGCAAAAAATATTCCTGTACAAGCGGTACAACTACTGCTATAACCGAAAAGTCGCAAAACACTTAATATCGATATGGTTCATTCTCTCAATGCTTCCCAGTAAATTTGAAAGATGTTTGCTAAAACCAAAGCATCACAAGGTTCTGGTCAAGGAGGTGATCACTCCGGAAAGGAAAGTCGAAAAAGTTGAATATTGCCCGAGTTCATCTGACGCCATTGATGCCTCTATTCCTGTAACGAAAAGTCACAGAACTTTAAAAGTCTTAGAAGGCTGAATATCGATACGGCTCACCCAGTAATGACTCAAATGCTTTAAACCAAATTCGAAAAACTACAGCCTCCACAAAATTCACAATGTTTTTTCGAACATGGGGATAACTCCGGGACAGGAATTCGTGGAACACTGAATAGTGAAACAATCCGGGGGGGCGGGAGGGGGGGGGTGGTCGAAGAGTAAGCACGCGTGCGCTGTATCATAAAGCCTGTCATTGAGTCAACTGGCGTGGTTTCGAATCCCCGGTTGCACGGCGCCTGTCCAACTTCGTGGGGGTTCTCCGGTTTCCTTCCACCCCTACGAGCAAGCGAATTATTGAAATAAAATTAAACCATATGTTAGTCCCAAAATGACCTAATTTGTGTCGAGTGAACGTTAAACCCCCTCTCTCCCTCCCTCCCTCTTTCTCTATCTCTCTCTCTATCTCTCTCTCTCTCTCTCTCTCTCCCAGAAGAACAATCAGCGGATGTGTCCATGAATGTTGAATTATGTTACGTTCTGAAACAAATAGCTTTAATTTAGTAATTGAACTGTAAATACAGCTTGTCTGTTGAATATAATTATTGTTTATTACTGAGGGATGCATGATCAAAGACTCTCCCGTGACTTGAGAGAATCCTAGTGGAAATGTTTTCAATTAATAAATAGTAAATGTAATCGAGAGAGAGAGAGAGAGAGAGAGAGAGAGAGAGAGAGAGAGAGAGAATAGAGAGAGAGGGAGAGAGAGTAACATATGGTTCAGTTTTACTTTCATAATTCGCATGCGCGTAGGGTTCGAGGAAACCAACGAGGTTTGCCACGCTACCCTTCTCTCTGGTACGTATGCTATCCATAAAGGCTAGTACATTTAAGTTAATTATACAGAGTTGGCCAAAAAATTTCAATAACTAACAACATGCCTACTCCACGCACCTCTTCTCAGAATGAGTAGCATTTTTTTTGACTCGCCCTGTAATTACATTATCCTACTATATACACCGTATATATCATAAGCAAAGTTCAGTTTTAAATACCTCTACGGTACCCGAGATAAGTTTTATTATATATGGAGTATCTGAGTGGCGCTTTACTGTGGATGGAGTATCTGAGTGGCGCTTTACTATGGGTGGAGTATCTGAGTGGTGCTTTACTGTGGGCGGAGTATCTGAGTGGCGCTTTACTATGGGTGGAGTATCTGAGTGGCGTTTTACTGTGGGTGGAGTATCTGAGTGGCGTTTTACCGTGGATGGAGTATCTGAGTGGCGTTTTACCTTGGATAGAGTATCTGGGTGGCGTTTTACTGTGAGTGGAATATCTGAGTGGAGTTTTACTGCGGATCTGAGTGGATTGAGCATTTTAGTGGAGTTTTACTGCGGGTGGAGCATTCGAGGGGCGTTTTACTGTGGGCGGTGTATCTGAGTGGCAATTTACTGTGGATTGAGTATCTTAGTCAGTTTTATTGTGGGTGGAGCATTCGAGGGACGTTTTACTGTGAGTGGTGTATTTGATTGGCATTTTACTGTGGATTAAGTATCTTAGTGAAGTTTTACCGTGGATAGTGTATCTGAGTGGCATTTTACTGTGGGTTGAGTATCTGAGTGGGGTTTACTGTGGATGGAGTATCTGAGTGGCGCTTTACTATGTGAGGAGTATCTGAGTGGAGTTTCACTCATGACGTGAACTCCTATTATAACTTGTCAGATCTTCATGTAGTGTAGGCTATCGAAAGTATAAAAAAACGAAACGAAATATAGATCGGTATTTTAATTAGATTGGCTATGTATAGGAAACATGACACACTTCGGTTATAATAGGCTTACTATCATTGGATGAAATTCTAGATTTTAAAATCGCGATAACTATATCTCACACTAATAGAATACCAATAATGTTTCATTACTAAACGATACAACATAACAATTAGCACACCCGGTTAAATTATGTTTCATTTATTTAATCATGGTTGTGGGAAAGGCAGAACATTTATTTTCTAAAGGATATCGAAATACAAGCAGGTAATCGATCACCCACAATGAACAGAAAACTGATAATTTCTCCCCTGGTGACTATAAGGTCTACCATAGTATATGAATAATGTAATAGGATTTATAGATGAATTATAGAGAAATAAAGTCAATTCACCTCTTGTTTTTATACGCACACATTTTCATTACATGCAACCCGAATTATTGCACAATGAACAGACAACTGACAATTTCTCCCCTGGTGACTATAAGGTCTACCATAGTATATCAATAATGTAATAGAATTTATCGATAAATTAAAGAGAAATAAAGTCAATTTACCTCTTGTTTTTCTAGTGTTTAAAGTCCACTTCCACGGATGGTGGTATCGTAGATAAGTTGTATTATTTTTTGTTATGTTTACCGCACGCACAAGGGTCTTTCCTGTGAGTGGAGACCGGTGCTCCCAAGGTAAACCCACCAGGTTGAAAAGGTGCCCATTTCTCCTAGACACAAACGCTCGCACTACGGATCGACCGGTTGTGACCGGTCAGCTAGAGCTCGAAGCTCGAAGCTCGTCACTCTAGATGACTTGACCATCACAACCCCGCTAATTGTCCACATCGACTCGGCTAATGAAGATGTTCACCTACCATACAGCTGAAACTACTAGACGCTATCCCTTGCCAGACCCATCGCCCTGCACCTTTAGTGAAAATACACAAAGACCCACCACAAATTCCTTTAGAAGTGTTTTTAGTACCAATTTGTGGATGACCTTTCCCTGGCGTCACACTGAAAATCTACCTGAATCCACCTTTTCGATTCTCCGGTTGTACGTGACACGGAGTGGGGTCGCTTTCAAACCTGGTGACCTCAGCCCGCCTGCTAAAGAGCCCCACACACAAGCGAATTATTAAATTAAAATTGAACCATATGTTAGTCCCAAAATGACATAGTTTGTGTCGAGTGGACGTTCAACCCCATTTCTCTCTATCTCTTTTATTTTTCATGGCCGAACGCTATGCGCTTAATCATATAAAAATAGCTTTTTAAAACCGCCGGATGTATCGGATTGCTTGGTCTTTTATATCTTATTCTTTATTATATAACGTGCTTGATTAAATACTAAGTATCAGTTACATCCGCTTTCTCTTTGTAGTATCTGAATTATATATCTATTGGTGCATAACAGATGGTTGTGTAAAGGCATCCCATGTGATTAAAGCGAGAATTTCATATTTTTTAATGATATTTTTAAAATGTATTAAAATAAAGCCTTAATATCGATGGTATCGATAAACAGTCCTTCCTTGTTAACGAATAATCCTATTAATCCTATTATTCACTATTGTCAGTTGAGAAATTGGCAAAAATATCATTTCCAACTTCAAATTCAAACGTTTAAAGATAGCTATTCACATCGGGGATAGAAAAAACATGGGAGGTAAGTGTGTTATTATTTCCGGTGTGAATGATTTCTAAGTTTGAGAATGACATCTATGATCGTATAATAGTGAGTTGGCAAACTATTGACCAAAATACAAAGAAATAATCATGTCTTAGAAAATATGAAATTCTCGCTTTAATATAGAATGGCATGGTGACCAACCGGGGAAAGTTAAAGTTGCATTACTTGAGATTCAGATAAGGTTTACTTAAAGCGGTGATAGTTATCGCAATAAACGGGTTTTTTAAAATGGAAAATGAAAAGGAATACGTTGATGATTTTAGTCCAATTACTTAATTCATTTTGAGAGGGGTTTTCGACATTTACAGTGTATTCTCGAGTGTCGTTTTTAAAATAAATCTAAATCTGTTGAAAATCAAAACCATCCGAAGTTCTAGAGAGTTGATACATGATTTTAGGTACCTAGCAAACTCCCTTATTCCAAAATTCCGGCATCCGCCCCTGCCGTTGTTAGGGGGGTTGGCATGGCCTAGTGGTCTAGAGTGCCGCACTTCGACCTCTAGCTGGCCGGTCACCTCTGGCTTGCGGCTGTGGTTTCGATCCCTGGTGTGAGCGTATGTGGCATGGAGATAGGGGCGCCTTCTCAACCTCGTGGGTTTCTTCCGGGCACTCCGGTTTCCTCCCACTGCTAAAGACCCCTATTATACGCGCAAGCAAATTATCGAAATAAAATTGAAACCATGTGTTAGTCCCGAAATGACCTAGTTTGTGTCGAGTGGACGTTAAACCCCATTTCTCCCTCTCTCTCTCTCCATGCCCTAGATTTAGTAGAGAACTAACTTTTTGTGATCACCACGGTACCAAAATTACCACAGTTCCTGTTATTCTTCCTCCTTAAAATGAATTCCCTTCTGTTTTCTCCTTCTCAGCTAATGAAGACACGTATGCGTCATGCAGTGTGCTACGGGGGAAAGTTTTGTGGCTATTTGGCGACCATCTTTTATTTCACGATGATGTCATGCGTTTTAAATCTAGCGGTTGCTTTCTATAGATTGCTTGATCCTGGCAACATGGGTATAAACACCAAAACTGACGTAATATTTATGGAATGATGGACACATTGAACGTCTTCTTAATGCAGTGTACTATGTGGGGAAAGTTTTTGGCTATTTGGCGAACATCTTGGATTGGACGATGATATCATGCCTTTTATCTATTAGCTTTATGGAGTGATGGCCATATTGGACCGCGGCCTCAACTTCACCCTTCCTTCCCCTGATTCAAAGTGGATAGAAATTAACATAAAATTTACGGTTCGTTGCCATTTTGAAATCCTGTGATTTCCATTTGATTTTATCATTACGTCGTGGTGTGATTTGGTCGATTTTTATATGATTTAGCCTATATGGAAGTATGCATGGCTGATTCTAATTGCCATGATAGACATGAAACGTACCAAAACAAATTTATATTATATTTTTTTTGAATGTGTGTACACGGGGCTTATGATAAGAGATCGCATAATACAATACACGTAAAATAAAATGAGGTTTACAGTTCTATTTTTCTACACCGACAGACACACTTTGTCAGGGCAGCGGCGCAAGAATCGACGCCTATTTGGCATCCCAATTGCTGCCCCGATGACAATAGATTCCTCACAGGTAAATTCCGAGTAATTGTCACGACTACCATCGGGAACGAAATGAAATGGGGTTTAACGTCCTAGTCTTCTGCAACTAACCTGGGCTTGTGGAAGACGGGCATACGCCATACAGTGTGCTATGAGGGAAATTTTGCCCGGGCAGCGGCGCTACGGCCTACTCGTATATCGAATTCCAACTGCCAAGGGATCTTTTACGTGCACGCCAATGTGTACACGAGACCTGTTCTTGTCAGGTCCTCCATTCTTCATCACTGACAAGGGGAAACTACACCGGAACACGGGGAACGAATCTTCGACAACCTGGTCAGAGTGCCAGTACCTTACTCATTGAACTACCGTGGCCTTCTTTGGAATAAATAAGAAATTTGAAGTGAAATGGGGTTTAAAGTCCTACTGATCTACTCAGTCTGGGATAATGAAGATGGGCATACGCCATATAGTTTGCTATGGAGGAAAAATGAAATGAAATGAAATGGGGTTTAACATTCTACTGATCTGCTACTACTGGGAAAATGAAGACGGGTATACGTAATATAGTGTGCATGCAATCCAGTGTGTACACGGGACCTCTGGTTTTCGCACCACCCGAACAGCTGTCCTTGTCAGGACCTCCACCCTGCACCACTGACAATGAGCCATCGTCCCCCACCCGGAATAATTCTAAGAGATAAGTAATGAGATGCGGTGCGTGTGTTCATATATTGGTGTCATGGTGGTTAGGTCGGTAAGACGCTGGCTCGGTCGTTCGATCCCTATTTTGGCCGAGAAAGTTCATCCAGATTTACCGGCTTGGTTACCCTTGTCAGTGATGCAAGGACAGCTAATTAATCGTCCGGATTATACGAAAAACCGAGGCCCCGTTTACACATTGGTGTGCACTTAATAGATCCCTTAACATTTGGAAGTCGATATTAGAGTAGGTGGTAGTGCCGTTGTCCAGACAAATTTTTCCTCATAGCACACTGTATGGCGTATGCCCATCTTCATTAGCCCAGTTCGGAGCAGAACGGTAGGACGTTAAATCCAATTTGATTGTTCATATATATAGTGTATATTTATCCTCTGTTGCCAGTCTGATAAAAATAGAGATCTTTTTTTCTTTTCGTTTTTTATACTTTCGATGGCCTACACTACATGAAGATCTGACAAGTTACAGTGGGAGTTCACGTCAGGGGTCAAACGGGCAGCTTTTGACCCTTTGACGTCCGACATAGATTAATCAATCAGCGTTGGTGTTTCTAGTGGTTTACCCACAGCTCCGTGCAAAACATACCTATAGCTCGCCGTAACAGACTCGTTTCATTGTCTAATCTCCCACTTCAAGTAATTTAATAACAACTCTTCCAGATCCTAGTGTAGTAGAGGTCATATTTCTTGAAGGGATATCCTTATAAAATCTACACATCATTGTCAACACAATCCTCCGGTTAAGCTGTTAAATCAAAAGTGTATATGAATAATATAACAATTTTAATTACAAACACAGTACAATATTAATCAAGTAGCTAAGGTGGTATTAACATGGTAACAAGAGATTCTATTACCATGATAACAAGAGATTGTCCATCAGTTTATATAGTCTGTTAAATGATCTAAAGTGACTATCCCATAAAAAACGTCTTTGAGCACGGATTATAAAACGACCATTAGAAACAGACCATTTCAAGGCTTAAAATACATTTCACTGATTTAACATATCATAACTATCCATTTTAAAACCCGGTAGAGTTTCTGGTCACTTAGCCATTTTTAAACTTGTGGGTAACGCTTGGACGCATATTAAACTTATGATACCTGTCTACAATTACTCAGTTTGATAACAGACACTAAGCTAGTTGATCGACATTTAAATTTGTAAATCAACAATTTTAGTCGAAAACACAAAGTATATGTCGAGAATTTTGAAAAGTATATTTTTTGCTTTCATTTAATAAAATTGAAAAGGTTTAATTAGTGCTTTTGTGTATATTAGTTTTGAACGGGAATAAATACGTAGATAGTACAATATTTAATAGACTTACGGTAATAAAAATCCACAGGTAAGACAATTTCAAATTAATTTTCAGTATCTGGAATGCACAACATAAATTTATAACCAAAGTCAAAATCTCGAATTTATAACATTAGTTACATCACAAAACCCAGTATTTCATATATATGATATTAATTATAACACAAAATTCTCTTTCTCGAATATATAACAGAAATATAACAAAACTCAGTATCTTGAATATATAACATTGGATATATAACAAATTCCAGTATCTGGAAGGCATAACATAAATTTATAACCAAAGTCAAAATCTCGAATTTATAACATTAGTTATATCACAACACTCAATATTTCGAATGTATAAATATACCACAAAATTCTGTAACTGTAACATTAGATATATCACAAAACTAAATATGTCGAATGTATGACATTAGATATACAAAAAACTCAATGTGTCGAATGTATAACATTAGATATAACACGAAACTCTGTATCTCGAATATATAACAATAGTTATATTTCAAAACTCAGTATCACGAACGCATAACATGAGATATACCACAAATACTAAACACGGGTTGGGCCCTGGAATGGAAACCAGTCTGACCTATTTCAAGCACTCCATTATATGAATCACAGTTTTATATAAATGTGTAAATTTCACATTGTCAATAATTTTTATTATCTTGTCCGGCATTCCGACAAGCGCCACTGCATGGGTACCGTGTCGGAAAATCCCGACGAACGGATTCGAACACGGGACCTACAGGTTAGCAGGCCAACGTCTTACTCACTGAGCCACCGTGGACATGACATATGTCTAATTGTAGTTTTATTAAGGCACATGAGGGTTATATAAAGGAGCTGTTGTTTCTCTGATGTATTATATATTTATACACCATTAATCTACCAATCCCTATTCCTTCATTTTGGTTGGTCATGTCGTTTTGGTTGCCTTTTCCGTTTAAAGTCCCTTAAAACCCCTTACCTAAGGGCCGAGCAACTAATAACATGATATTTGTGATACCTTTGCAAACAGCTACAATCCATCAGTGTTCATCTCGAAATGGAGACCGGTGTTCCAAGCTGTGTTATGCGGTGTCTGGATAAAACCAGACTTTTTATTATAAAAATGTGTAGGTGAAATTTCCCTTTCGTTATCAAGTACAGTCGCCTTCTATATTTTGGTTCTTAAGTTTTTTAAGTACTCATACTTTAATTCTCGAAACTTTGTTCAAATCGGGATAGTCCCCTAAAGGATTGGGTTAGCCTGATCAATGACGAAGCAAGATCTAATACGAATAATTTTAATGGAGTTGGTCTGTTTACGCGTTTTACTTTTTTTTATTTTTAACCTTTTACTTTGGATTGTTGAACATAAAATCCGTTAAAGCTGAATGGTGTCTTGTTATCGATAAGCACATATTTTTAACATAAATTTCGACCTCCCAACGTTTCCGAAATTCAATTTGATCAACACTTTTATTTTCGACCCAAACTGAACAGTTCTAATCATTTTAAGAATTCTCCAGTCCCAGAAAAAGTATAACGGGAAATGGATACATGCTTGTCCAGACACAATACGATTGCTTCTAGCCAAGTAGTTCCTTTCGTTCCTGTTAACAAAAAACAGTCTCCAGAGTATGCCTCACTTAATTGTGTTAGTTTTATTTCGCCGTTAACACACATATCAAAACCTATCACTTTCCTTACACGATTTGATGACGTCCCTTCCGCCCTGAACGCATGTCGGTATATCAACAGCAATAATTAATACCAACGGGAGTATCAGAAAAGCTATTCCCATGTAACCAATAGCAACAGAACTGGATCGTTTATCTTGTGCGCTTACTTTTTTCTGAACGACAGCAGTTATGTTTTTCTTATCAACCGTTAACTCGTTCACGATACTTTCTACTGCCGCTTGCTCCGCGACGGGGTCAGGAGTCACAACAATGACTTTACGACACACTTCGCTCCTCAAAATACCGTCCGATCCAACAACTCCCTGAATCTCAGTAGAACTAGAAGCAGATGTGTCATTTATTTGAAGGGAACTGAACGAGGTCTGTATGGTTGTATCCACAGTTTGGACCATCTCTGAAGGACACGGAGAAGAAGAGTACAGAACTGTCGACGAACACGATCCTGTGACATCAACTGTTACGGTATCACACGACTGGGTCTGTGTTTCTGTTACCGTGGAAACAACCAACGAGGAGCCACCAATCGTCACAGTACTAATCTGTAATACCGTTGTTATAATGTTTCCTACTGTTTGGGCAACAGGGGGAGCCCCTGGTGTAATTGATATCGTTTCTGTAGTCGTTTCGGTATATGTACTAACGGATGTTGTTGTCGAAGTCTCTGTCGCTGTAGAAAGTTCTGTGTATGTATCTGTTGTGGTTTCAGTGGACGTTTCAGTGTATGTATCCGTTGTTGTTTCAATTGACGTTTCAGTAAAGGTCTCTGTAGCTGTTGATGTCTCTGTACTCGTGACAGCTGTACATGTTGACGAAGATGACACTGAAATGTTGAATTGTGTGGAGTATAGGGGCCTACATATTAACAAACGTGTACATTAACAACACTGTACAGTCACTTCCCATGTTTCTAAGCCTAAATGACAAATCAGTTGTTGTTGTTTTTTGTGTTTAACGTTTGCGTCCACTGAGGGTGATGTTTCATTTTCATTTTTATTATCTTAACGTACGCCCAGGGATTTTTCCTGTGGGCGGTGTATGTGGAGTTAACCCAGAAAGCTGAGAAGGCGTTCCCAAGCCACATACGCTAACACCAACGTTTCCTCCGTGACCGAAAGCTCGGGGTGACCGGCCAGCTAGAGTTCGAAGCCTGTCAATCTAGACCACTTGCCCACACCCCTCCACCGCCGGATACCGCACCCGAGGTTTGGTTCATGTACATCACTTACCTGATGGAGCAGCAGCACAGTTTGTAGGATCGGAATCATCGCTGCCTACATTATGTGGCGCCCTGTCAATTGCATTTTCTATAATATACAAACATATTAATATAACTACATCATATGTCTCATAATATATATTAATGTCACACGCAACAACACATGGAACTGCATCGCATGTCCCATAAAACTCAATTATATGTCCCATAGACCTGCATCGCGTGTCCAATAGATCTCAATCATATTCCCCATAGAACTGCATCATGCGTCCCATAAAACGGTATCATATGTCCCACAGAGCTGCATAACCTGTAGCATAGAACTCCTTCAAATGTTCCAAAGAACTGCACCATGTGTCTTATACAACTCCATCACGTGTCCCATAGAACCGCAGCATGTGTTCCATAGAACTGCATCACGTTTCATAGAACTGCATCACGTGTTCCATAGAACTGCATCACGTGTTCCATAGAACTGCATCAATCTAGCGCAATAAGAATCGATTGCATATCACAATATATATTTCGAAGGGAATGAAATGAAATGGGGTTTAACGTCTTACTGTTCTGTTCCGACTGGGCTTATGAAGACGGAAATACGCCATGCAGTGTGCTATGAGGGAAATTTTGCCCGAGCAGCGGCACCATGACCTACCTTTATATCGAATTCAAACAGCCATGGGATCTTTTACGTGCATGCAAATGTATACACGGAACCCCGGTTTTCGTGCCATCTGAACGACTAGGCACTTCTTCTTGTTAGACCCTGCATTCTGCACCACTGACAAGGGGGAACCACATCGGAAAGTCACAATGAAGTTTCTGGGCCTACGCAGGCATCAAAAATGCGACCCCCAGACTAGCGACCCAGCGTCTAACCCAGTTAGCCACCGTGGCTCCCCTATTTCGAAACATGAATCTCTAATAATATGAAGTTCCTTTCTGTGTTTAAAAAGATATTGAATTGAAATGTCATCGATCTATACCGCTCACTATAGAGGGCTGGATGGCCGAATGGTTAGCACGTGTGCGCTGTATCATAAGGTCTGCCATTGAGTCAACTGTTTTGATTTCCTGGTTGTACGTGGCAAGGAGCAGTGTCGCCTGTCCAACCTCGTGGGTTTTCTCTGGTTTCCTCCCACTGCTTTAGACCCTGACGCGCCAGCGAATTATTGAAATAAAACTGAACCATATCTTCGTCCCGAAATGACCTAATTTGTGTCGATTGGACGTTTAACCCCATTCTCTCCCTCTCCCTCCCCCCTCTCTCTCTCTCTCTCTCCCTCTCTCTCCCTCTCTCTCTCTCTGTCTTTGAATATTTGGAATACACAGAAATACAAACCAGATGGGCATTTTTTAATGGCGATGGTGGTATTACTGACATCTGTAGCCATCAACATTAAACATACTTTGTCTAGATTACTCGTCAGAAAGCAGCCAGGAGAACCATCACATTTTGTTTTGCACTCATCTAATGTCGGCGATGTGTCGTCGTCGCGATATGAAAACGATGTGATCGTAGAATCTTCATAGCTACACGTGCCATCTGAAAATAACACAATGCAATAAGTCCAATGCCGTACACGTTTATAGTGGAGAGGGGGTGGGGATTGCTGTAGCCTCGATTGTCACCGTTACCACTGTCACGATTATTTACAATACCTCGATTGTCCATTCTGCGTTTAACCATCAATGAGCATTGAACAGCAGATCGGATTCAAAACCAATGAAAATCAGTCACATAAAATGGCATTGAGAGTTGATTATGGTTTTTCATGCTTATCAATGTAAAATTAATAATTTATATAACATTTCAGGCCTAAAGAAAGACCTGCAATAGGCAGATTCAGCTCTTGCATAATGCGTGCTTAAAAAATAATAAAGCATTTTTATTTAAAACTCACCTTTGTAATGTTCGCAAATAAATTTGTTGTCTTCCTGACACTCACGACTCTCAAATGCGTTGTCTTTCTCTCTATAGCACCTGTCATCAGGATCATAATTGAAATCCGCGGTATTCCTCCAGTGATCCGATACTGACATATGCGCCTCGGGAGGTGGACATCCGGGGCCATCCCAATGTCTGGAAGTGGACGATCTCCAATGTAATCCGGTCCACGGAGTGCCAATACTGTAAAGATTTAAACAAAAGATTCAGCCTATTTCAGGAATTCTTCTACATGCACACCTATGTTAAACGGGGCATCGGATTTTCTTCTCATCCAAAGGACTAGATACCAGGCCTTCTCTGTACTGTATTGTATATAAAGATCCTAATCTACAGGGAGGGGGTGGTTGGATGCCCGAATGGTTAGCGCGTGCGTGTTGTATAATAAGGTCTGTCATTGAGTTAACCGGCGTTTTTTCGATTTCCTGCTTACCCGGTTGTACGTGACAAGGAATAATGTCGCCTGTTCAGCCTCGTGGGTTTTCTCCGGGTACTCCGACCCCCCCCCCCACTGTTAAAGACCCCTACGCGTAAGCGAATTACCGTATTGAGATAAAACTGAACCACATGCCAGTCCCGAAATGACCTAAAGAACGCTTGGATTCACAAAAAATTAAAACGACATTTAATGAGAAGTGAAATATATGTTATACATTATATTGGGCTCACATCAGTATTACACATCAAAGTTCTTCTCGCTGGTTAAAACATTGGATGGTCGCTTATCCATATTGGGGAAGGGATGGTGGAATGGTTAGCACGTGTGTTATGCATCATAAAGCCTTCATTGAGTCAACTGGCGTGGTTTCGAATCCCCGGTTGTGCGTGACAAGGAGTAGGGTCGCCTGTCCAGCCTCGTGGGTTTTCTCCGCCCCCCCCCCTCGGTTTCCTCCCACCGCTAAAGACCACTACGCGCAAGCTAATTATTGAAATATGTTAGTACCGAAATGACATAGTTTTCTCTCTCTCGCTTTGACTAAATTAAACGCCACTATTAAACGGATATCCCGAGTAGAGATGCAGCCCGGTTTGATCTGATAATATTATCTACTTACTCTGAAGCAAAAACAGACGTTTTCAAAGATATGTATAGTTGATATTTTGCTTCTGTTTCGATATTAATTAAATATCCGCCATTTTTTCGACATACTTTCCTTGCCTCCTTCCAACTTTTCGGACCGGTGTATAATGTATAAACTATCGCTCCTCTCACACTGTCAACTGAAATATACAATAACACTTTACTCTGTATATAATGAAAACACGGCCCTTCCTTAGTCCGGGTTATAATTGAAGGAGGTGCCACCTGGAGAGGTACAAATTCTCAGTTTTTTTATTCATATGAGGTAAACAGGCCATATCCTGAACCTCTTTCCGTGAGGTTTCTATTCAAAATGGCCCGCAAAATCTCATATATATATTATATATATATGGCACCTCCCTCAATTATAACCCGGAATACAGCTGTCAGCTCAAATATACAATAACTCTTCACTCTGTATGAAAACACGGTCCTTCCTTTCGCTTGTCTACGATATCACCCTCGGTGGAAGTGGACGTTAAACTCCAGAAATGATGGAACGAATTTCCTCTCAGGCTATTGGCTGAAATGTACAATGATAGAGTGGCGTCTTCCCTGGACAGTTTACTCGGATCATTTTGTGGTTGAAATACAACTTGTTTTATTTACCAAGATGGTGCCGCGGATTCCAGATGTATCATTTATTTAAGGGGGGGGGGTGATTAGTGCGTGCGCGTTGCATCAGAAGGTCTGTCACTGAGCCAACTGGCGTGGTTGCGATTCCCCGCTTCTACGGGACAAGGAATATGGTCGCCTGTCGGTTTCCTCCCACTGCTTAGACCCCTACACTGTAACAAAAATATCCGTGAAAAAACGGAAAAAATTCCGGAAACAAAAATTACCAGGAAAATTTTAGCCGTATTTGTTTTTCTTGTACTTTACAGAAATTCCCCCAATTAACATAAATTCCATTTTCAAATACAGAAAAATAAATCCTGGTAATTTTTGTTTCCTGGACACGAAAATGATAAACATTTCATTGAATTAACCATTGACTTTATACGCGTGTGCGAAATAGATTTATTTACCGTCCGCTTCCACCGAAATACTATCGCTGACGATCTTTATACGTAACCTCTTTGCGCTAATAGAAAATTATCCTAACCGAGGGAAGGTATCTCTAATAACTATTTGTCAGTGTTTGGACCGGTTAGAGACTTTCAGATGTAAGTTTGCGGTACTATCAATTTACAGGTATGTTACCTCTGCCTTTGAGACGAACCGACTCGCTGAGCGTTGAAAAATATTCTTACAGATTTATGAAAATACTTACAATCTGAATACCGTAAGATCAATGACAATACACTTTACGATCTTATAAATATTGGAAATTAGATATACATGACTATTAATATATCAAATCAAACTTTACACAACATGATTTTTCATATTATGGTTAAAGTTATATTCCCGGGTACAAACTGGGTGATTTGATGATATATTAGAACTAAAAACATATTCAAACTAATTATTTTATTATAATTTTGCTTCAAATCGTTCTCAAAACATTGTAATTGACGAGTTTAGCCCGTTATAAAAATCTATCGAAAAAGACCATGTTTGCGTCGGGCGATTACCCCTCTCCGTAACCAACCATGTTTGCGGCGGAGGACATGGGAGAATGCATTGCATACACAAGACGATGTTGTCTGTAAGCGCTGACTATTTACTACAAATATCAAATCCTAATTAAATTCTCGGATTATCCACTGCCCGCGTCATTTTCCGTGATTTTTATCCCAGAAATTGTTGTACGTCTAACTCTTCATAAAGTTTTTCAACATGTACACAAGTCGCTCAAGTTCGCGTGCAGCCTTCAACGCCAAGCGTGCAGGTATCCTTATTCGTCGGGTTGACTATTAAGGGAACCCCTTACATTTTTGTCCTGTATACGCTCCATGAGTGTTTTTCAGGGAATCCAGTATTTTTCTAGTAAGATTGGATATCTCTACTTTCCATATATACCAAAATTGTCATACTTTTATAGGCAATAACCACCCGATAAATACTTATCTGGGAAACCAACTTTAATAAATTGAAATGAGTATTATAACATGATAATTATTAGGAATGATTATATATGTGTACGATTACTTATCGTTACATTTTAAAACAGAAATAATCCCTTATAGAATGGAATAAAACATTTTATCCCTCAATTTCACGGAACTTTATGGTCATTCCACCGTTTATTCCGTAAAATAACAAAATTAAGTCCGTTATAGAAGGAATAAAATATTTTATCCCTAAATTTCACGGAAATTTCCTGTTTAATACTGAATATTCCACAGAAATACATAAAACACGTAAATTGAAGAAATAATTCACACTTTTAACCGAATTTCTGAAAAAAAAATCCATCGATTAGCAGAAAAAAGGTGTTGAACGACGGAATTCAGCCACATAAAAAATGGCGAATTATTGAAATAAAATTAAACATTATGTTAGTGCCGAAATGACCTAGTTTCTCTCTCTCCCTCTCTCTCTCTCTCTCTCTCTCTCTCTCTCTCTCTCTCTCTCTCTCTGTATAATACATAAACACGTATGTCTTATGTAAATATAGTATAATATATTTATAAAACAATTTACATGTAGCAGGTGCGTCTAATATAGACGTTTTCTGTCAGCCGTCGTATATTACCAATACTACGGTTCCAACTTCATATATGTCATATATAAAACAATTGACCTGCAGCTGCGTTTATCTATTATCAAGTGCGTTTATTATCTATATAGTAAATGATATATATAATCCAATTTACCTGTAGCAGGTACGTCTATAATGGTGGCTTGTATTGATGATATGACCACCATCAAACACAGTAAAATCATCTCTATACACAACAAATATCTTAACAACAGATTGGCAGCCATTTTCACGTCTTCTAGTCTCTAGATTTAAAAATTACTCAATAAAATCCAGAATAAGTGAATTTTCTGCCTTGATGCCTACATTTCTTGCATAAGTTTTAAACGTTTATCACGTCTTGCAAAAATTCAAAACCGGTTTCATTTCACATAAAGTTTAAACTAAACAGATGAACCTAATTCCACCGGATTATATTTTTTGATATTTTGGTTAAATATTTTCCGTTTTCGTTTCACATAAAGTTTAAACTAAATAGATGAACTTAAATCCATCGGATCACATCTTTTAATATTTCCGTTAGATATTTTCAGTTCCCAGGGAATATGTAGTCAACTATTAATTATTGCTCTTATAATTGTGTACCGGTTTTGCTTATATTCAGCATCCGATGATACCCGTGTTGTTCGACATAAAGTTTAAACTTAGAAGATGAACGCAAATACATCGGATCGCATTGTATTATATTTCCGTTAAATATTTCCGTCCCGGAGAATATGTATTCAACTGTCGCTTCTTCAAGATCTACACTCCTATTGCTAAAACCTCAAGACCTAAAGATAGATCCTATTTTCCGTTCCTGGGAATGTGTATTCAACTGTTGCTCCTGCAAGATCAACACTCCTAATGCTAAATCCTTAAGCCCCGGAGGTAAATCCTGTTTCAGCTTTATATCTCATACCAGGCGGAATAACACACGTTAATCTACCAGGCGGATTAAGTCACATTCAACAATCAGACTACATTATGTTTACGCTGTATCATCCGTGACTGCGTTGTTTATAATTTGTTTCGTCTCTATGGTTGTTTTGAAGTTATCACGTGTTGTTTATTAAATCTAAATCCAGTCTCAATTCAGTCGCTAATCCAGTCACAATCCAGTCACTAAATTCAATCGCAATTCAGTCACAAATCCAGTCACTAAATCTAGATACTTAACTCACAATTCCTTGAGATAGAAACGCATAGAAATTAGAAACAATTGTATCTAGCTGAAGATTGTGGTGATGCTTCTGTCCTGTGCAGATTATTAGTTTATTAAATTAAACTTCAATCACCATCACAGAGATTATTGCTTCCGCTTCTCCTTTTTAAAAACTAAATATTCCTTTTCGAAGACGTCTGAAATAGGAAATAAATCACATGAATTAAAAACATTTGTATCTTTAATTTATTGCTATACCAAGGGAACATCAGATACAAATCTTTATTCTATTTTGAAAGTTAACGAAGCTAACCACCTTCAAGATCATCCCACGGAAAGAAGAAATGCAAATGTGTCAGCTGTCTTGAAAGATATCCTGCTTTATTCTGACGTAGCGAAGACAGTTGGATCTATTCAGCTTCTAATTAATTATTTATGCAACTAAAGAAATAACAACAAGCGAGACTATTCAATAGCACCAATACCGTCAGATACGATATTGAAACGTTATCGGGCTTCATTATCCATCGAAAACAGTCGTCTGTTTCCTCCCGCTGCTAAAAACCCCTAAGCACAAACGAATGATTGAAAACACATAGGTTAGTCCCGAAATGATCTAGTTTGTGTCGAGTGGAAGTTACCCCCTCTCTCTCTCTCTCTCGTTCTCTGACAATAGCTACAGTTACGGGTAACTAAAACACAGTTGCAAGTAAATAAATACACTCATAAGTAACTAAACTACACTAATATACACGAATAGGTAACTAAATACAGTTAAGTTACCTAAAAACAGTAACGGATACCCCAAAACAGTTACATGTAACAAAATACAGAGACAGGTTACAAAATAAGGTTACATGTAACTACAATACACTAGCAGGTAACTAAATACAGTTACAGACAAATAAAATACAGTTACAGGTAACCAAAAATACAGGAAATTAAAATGCAGTTACGGGTAACTAAAAACAGAAACTATACAATTACAGGTAACTAATAACCAGTTTTTGTATCAAAGGTATGTATTACAAACAGTCATGCCTTTACTCTAAAACTACAAACAAGATAATGATCAAGAACTTTAAATGAGATAATCGAGTCATCCACAACATAATAATAAAAGCTCTTTCCATTTGCAAATCCAGGAAAAATATTTATCTCTACCGATTTGTGCTCCAAGTCTGATAAGCCGAATGTTAACGAATTACGTTATCTATATGAAGTTGCGGGGTATCAAATATATGTCAACACAATTTTTAAATAAATACATATCGACTTATTTGAAGTTAAAGAATACAAATAAAATCGATGTACGTAAGGAGGAAATAGTTAATCAGCAACCATTCCTGACAATCAATAGATTGATTTCAAAATTACATTTTCTGTCGGCCACATATTCAAGATAATTATGTCCAGGGTGGTAACACCTTGACATACTTAGTATCACAAATTAATCACAACATAAATCCATTTCCACTGTTCCCTTGTTTGGCAGTTGCACGTGGTGGAGATGCCAGGTTATATTCTGAAACCATTCGCCCGACAACAAGCTAAGCGAACAACAAACAACCAATCCAAAGATGGAACCGGCGATCTCAAGAACTAGAAGAAATAATGTAGTGGAGATGTTAAAATGAGCATAATCATTTCTTTGAAAAGGAAAAATCATCTTGTTGAAAGAAAAGAAACATTCGTCGATGCCATAAATTTAAAGAAAGATGTGATTTCAAGGAAATGAAAATGAAACGGGGTTTAACATCCTACTGTTCTGTTACGACTGGGCTAACGAAGACGGGCAAGGCCGTACAGTGTTTTATGAGGGCAATTTTCGCCGAACAGTGGCGCTACGGTCTACTCTTACATCGAATTGCAACTACCAATGGACCGTTTACTTGCACCCTAATGTGAACACGAGATCTCGGTTTTTCGTCCCATCCGAACAACTAAACAGCTGCCATTATCAGGCCCTTCGTCTTGCATAAGGGATCATGTGGCTAAGTGGGTAAGACGCTGGCTCGCTAGCTTGAAGGTCGGGTATTCGATCCCTGCTTTGACCGAGAAATTTCATCTCGATTTTCCGGCGTGGTTTCCCCTTGTAGTGATGCAGAACGGAGGGCCTGGCAAGGACAGCTGTCTGATCGTTCGGATGGGACGAAAAACCGAGGTCCCGTTTACAGATTGGCGTGCACGTAAAAGATCCCTTGGCAGTTAGAATTCGATATAAGAGTAGGCCGTAGCGCTGTAGCTCGGGCAAAATGTCTCTCATAGTACAATGTATGGCGTATTCCCGTATTCCATTAGCCCAGGTTAGGTACAGAAGAATAGGACGTTACACCCTTTTCATTTCATGTCATTTCGTCTGGCATCACTTTCAAAGGGAAACCACACCGGAAAATTCAATCTACCTTTCTCTACCAACACCGGGATCGAATCCGCGACGTCCAGGCTAGTGGAAGCGTCTAAGTCACTTGACCACCGTTTCTCCCAAGTGGCGTCTTAATAAATGTCGTCTTCATTAGCCCAGTCGTAGCAGAATAGTAGGACGTTAAATTACATTTCATTTCATTTCATCGTAAAGCCCGGTCTATACCGCTATGACTACACACAACCCGACGGGACTTAGCGTCTTGGGCCGCGTCTTTACTTCACTATATTACTATAGGAATATGGATCAACACGCCCCACTTCCAGATGACGTATTAATCATAATATAGACACACACAGTTTTCACAACTATTGAATAAATGTACTCAATCGATTTATTTTAATTATTTTTTAACATTAATAAGAAAATGGGCTTAAAACAAAAATCTGAAACAGAAGAACAAAAACATTAACAAAATTGAACTGTCTTTATTGTCTTTATTATTTGTCTCAACGGAATACAAGTAACAAATTAAAAGTAGCATCGATGGAGACGATAAAAGGCCAGTAAGCAACCAAGCAAAACATTTTAATATTGATATGATCTTTTATTTATAATCTTGCAATAACCCTCATCCCATTGGAGATGCTTTGAATGGGAACAGTAGACCCATACACTACAGCGACAACGATTTATTACCTATCATCCAGCGCCAAATTAAGTAAACAATCACGGTTCTATAACTGGATGAAGTCTTCGAAAAACATTTAAATAATTTATGTGACACTTGTGTATGAATATTGGATGGTACAATAAAGCCAAGTTGTTATTATCAATATCATCGTTATTTTAGCTTAAATCATAATACTTTATTCATTTAATCCAAGATTACAGATCGATGCATCGAAGTGACCATAGTGTCAATAAGTGTATATATGTATGTTCATTAAGTCTTCAGTTTATTGCTTTGTTATGTATTCACCTATTTCTTTTACATAATAGTCATATTCCTTCGTTTATTCATATTTTAATACTATCCATATTCCTTCTTTTATATACTGTCCATATTCCTTCTTTTATACACTATCCATATTCTGTCTTTTATACACTATCCACATTCCTTCTGCTATATATCCATATCCATCCATATCCATAACGTGTCAGCTGTAAGTAGGTCCTTATTAGGGCCTTTTTAGCTGGTCTGTAGTAATCATGAAAAATGTTACTTTGCGGTCCATAAATATTTAAGACTTAGTAAAGTTCGGATTGTTTTTCTAGAGGTCTAGAGTTAGACCATTCTGTGAATCAGGAGTAGGCTTGGATTTATGACACTTAGGTAAGAGCTTGTATGCTATACTTCGAGTTCACAAAAAGTTCTTCTAGACTGGGTTCGTAACAGTAAATTTGTGGCATGGTTGGTGTGTTTTCTTAGTTGGCAGATGTTGTCTTTTATTCAAATGTAGTGTATTCGGAGAATGACCCATATGGCGTGTCGTATCTGGAGTCGTACCAAGTTTGATCAAGTCTTTCCTTAAAGCAGTTTATGGTGGGGGCATTTACGACATTTTTCGGTAGTGACCGCCATTTGTTCACTATTCTTTGGCTGAAGAAGTGTGCACGAACAGACTTACGGGTGATAGTCTTCTCCAACTTTAGATCGTGTCCTCTAGTCAGAGGCCTAGGTCTATCCATTCTAGTGTCAACGTTAAGTCTAAGCTTTGGGGCAGTGACGTTATACTTTCCGTTTAGAAATTTCCATACCTCAATCATATCACCCCTCCTATGACGGTACTTCATGCTTGGTATGCCCATTCTTTCCAGTCTCTCCGTGTAGTTTAACTTCTTCAGATTTGTAATTAGCTTTGTGGCCCTGTGGAGTACGTTTTCCACTTTCTGTTGACCCCCTTTCCTCATGGGCCGCCAGACACTCGCACAGTACTCAAGGTGTGGTCTAACTAATGCTTGGAAGAGCCTCTTCATAGAGTTTATATTTAGATGGGTGAAGGAGCGTCGGATTAGCCCAAGGACGCGGTTAGCTTTTGCAACCTGCTCATCGATGTGGAGTGAGAAAGTGAGTTGGTCATCAACGAGAACTCCTAGGTCCTTTTCACTGCTTGCTACACCCAGTGTCGTCTTGCCCATAGTCCAATTTGGGGTTGTTCTTACCTATGTGCATCACCTTATACATTTGCTATTGTTATATACTATCACTGGTTTATACAAATATAGCATGATGTTTCGACATTTGTACTTGAAAACGATAAGAAAATACTCGTCGAAACGTCGTGCTATATTATGTATAAACCAATGATTGTTGTCCATATAAATTGTGTTGTGTTTTTTAATGTTCTCAATCGCTAAATGCCACTCAAGGAAAACACTTAATGTATGTTTATATACTTATAATAGGTAGTTTGTCTAAAACCGAGCAGAGAACTTATCAATTTTCTGTTGTTCATCGGATGCAATTCACAGGTGTATTGCATTTCATAATTGATTACCTATTACCTATGCGTATTTCGATATCTTTAGCATATAACTATTTCTATCTATTAGGCTACACCGTCATTTTTTAAAAACAAAAAAAAAAAAAAAACCCAACAAAATTCAGAAATTGAAATGGATTGATGAACAAGATTTTAGACGAATTAAAGGGCATTGCTGTATTCTTTGGAAAATTAAACTGTCTAAATCAAATATAATTGTAATATGAATTTAAAGTGATGCATAATCAATTTTTATACGCCCATATTTTCATGTGGACGTATAATGTTGTCGCTCATGTCCTTCCGGACGCCCGTCCACAATTTGTTTGTGGGCAGTCAACAGGTCACAATTTTTATCTGCAAAAGATCTCGGTTCTTTTCGATATTAGTGTATCGGTGCGTAACTCTGTGGATTAAGGTGTATGCTTGTACCACAAATCACGTCTTTAACTTGTGAACACTCACCTCGTACCCAAAAGGTGAACATTAGACCAACAGTGAACGAAAAAAAGGGCCTCACCTCTTCCGCAATAGTGTCACAATTTTTATCCGATTTTGATGAAATTTTATATGCAAAGGATCACTTGGCCCAGAAATGGCGGGTGATGAACATTGTTAATGGTGTAATATATAGTCAAACAGTAGTAATTTAAGGAATTTTATTTCAATCCCTTCAAGTGCCTGTGATTTATGCCTGCTCAGTCAATTCCACACGTTTGTTTTTATGATTAGTTTGTTGTTTGTGAATCAGGCATTACTTTTTACTTTAGCATATGCTTTGATTTGTTTATTACAAATGGCACCGGAAACCACAGTGTACAAGACTCGTGTGCTCATTTGAGAATATTCAGCGTGTCTTAAATATTGGATTTTAGGATCCCATTTTCACTGATTTAAATGGACCAATAATGAATTCTAATTTTAATTCGTGTTTTCAATTTCGAATATTGTGGTTTAGCCCCTTTAAATGCATTCACAAGGATAACGAATGTTAATTCAACACTACTCATCTATTCATAAACATTATAAAATGAACAATGATCAAATGCTCTTCGGAAGACTGCTTATATAAATTAGTCATTCTGTATTGTTCTTCAAGGGAACTTTCTTACGGCTCATTGATCTATTATCCAGATACTATAATAATAACTTCACGCAAGGCCCCCGGCCCACAGTACATTGTGCTTAAGAAATATATTTACAATTGCAATTTATTGTCAATTATTATTATTATAACAACAAATAGTTATCATTATAGTTTAATTTGAATAATATTTCACATTATGACAATAATATATACCAATTTCAAATCATCTTTATTAAATTCATGGCATTTATAAGTTGTTTCATGTATTCAAACTTAAATTGGACTGTTAATGTTTTATGGTATCTACATCTTTTAAGATGTCATTCCATTATATATAACCTAAGCCAGGTTATATTACAATCACCTTCGATCATTAAACTTATAAACACGTTGTTCTGATCAAAATTGTTTCATTTAGGCAATAATTCCAGCCTTAAATATTGATAAACAGCCACAAAAAGGAACTTTAATCAAATCATTCTTGTGAACATTATGTTGACACATACGTCATTAATTCATCACAATTCCAAGATATTACGAGAAGGTTCAAAGTCTGTATACAGTCTACATGGAGTGGACCAGACGATTAATGAATATCATTGGTACTTGGATCCACACTCCCACAAAAGCCTGGTGTAATCTATCGACTATGTTTGGTCTCCTCTGAATTCCGTTCCGGACTAAGGGCTGGACAGTGCATAATGTTGACATCGTTCTGCTGTAGAAAATCCCGAGTAACTCTGGTGGTGTGGGCATGAGCGATTTCATGCTGGAAAACGTTGTTTTGATGACATGCGAGACTTGTGTTATGATGTGGGATCTGAGACATTGATCAATGTAGCACACTGCGGTGATTCCGCCTTCTCCAACTGGAAAGGGGCTGGGTGGCCGAATGGAAAGCGTTCGCGCGCTGTATCAGACTTTGGAACACCGGACGACCCACTCTCCGGTCCTCCCCTTGAGTCTAGTTCCATGACACCTTGGTCAGAATAATGCTGACCATTGCCTGTATAGCCAGTTCTGGTATTGTTGGGCAAACTGTACACGTTCACGTCGATGGCGAGGGGTGGAAATCGGCACGGCAGTGGATGTTCTTTCTGGTGAGACGTCGGCGCACTGTATCGGTACTGATGTGTCTTCCGTGTGTTCCCACTGTCTGACGTGCTGTCTCAGATGCCTGAGTGAAGGGATTTTGCACGCGCTGTCGCACAACATGGCGGTCTTTGCACGCGCCGTCGCACAACATGGCGGTCTTGCGGCCTTTTGGTAGCCCTTGCTCTACTAATTCCGGGCGATTATGTGTGGTGTTGGTGGCGCGAGAGCGTTGCTGAAGCATGTAGATGGTCCAAGTCTTCCAAAAGCCTGGTCCCTCTGAGCTGCCGTGTGTCGTGGCATGCTGCTGACGTTGTAGTGTGAATGATTCAACCAGGTATTGGGGTGCATTTTATATGGCTGGTTCCGGTGATCAGCACGTGCAGCATGAGTTACTTGAAAATGATGGAGAACTCATTACCATCGCAGAAGTCAGGTTGCTTTTCAATTCTATGTTTTGGGAGGAGTCTTATTTCTGAAGTAAAGTTGGAGGTGTGGTCAGAAATATACAATAAGATTTTGCAAGTTTTATGCCATGCTTCTATTCAGAGTAGCATACCAACCTGATGACTTCCGGTATGACAGCGAGACCAGTCGGTCGTGTTTAGCCCGTGCTCTGCGTGCATTGCATACCCATGTTAACAACGTAAATAAACCTACTCAAGGTCGATTCAATGCAGATTCAGTGACTAATGAAGATTTAAAAAGCTTGATATTAGAACTAAATGGTAAAATGGAAAAAGGAATGAACAGAATGGAAAACTCGATAAGTAGTCTGATATCCGACATAGCCAGTACAAAAGAAGATCTACAATCGACAAATGACGAGGTAAATAATCTTTAATACTCATTGGATTCTCAAGAGTACAAAATAGCTAAACTGGAAAATGATAAACCAATCACAGAGCAGATCCAAAAAACCTTGGACAAGATAGAGAAAATCGTAGATCGTCTTCTGTATACTGAATATCGCGGGAGAAAATACAATTGACTGTTCTATGGATTCGCTAAATATGAGGGCGAAAATGTTGAACAAATGATAAGAGAGTACTTATCACCATACTCCGCGCAGCGTTTCGTTTGATTATAGGTAATCTCACTAAACACTGCTATTCTGAGTGGATATTGTTGTGTTAAATTTTGATTAGTCAGTAGTCCGACTACCAACCTATCACTACCTACCATACAAACGCTTTACATTTAAAACGAGTGCCAGTATTGGACCAAATATGTTTACATAACGTTACGTCATGGCTCACGCTTTTATTATGCCTAATTAACCCGTGCATAGGAGAATACTGCAGTAAAACTAATTGTGTGACAAACGAGGCTATCAAGTCGAATGAAATGTAAACAATACTGTTTGGAAACGAACACACTTATACCTTTTTTAATACCTTAAATCACTGTCCAAAGTTTTAGGGAAGACTTAGATTAAACGAAGGACTGTCATGTTGCTGTACTTAAGTGATAGCTTTCATTGAACGGGGAGAATAGACACACTCCCGCAAAAGTTCAAGAATCCGAAGTCAATCCAGCAATGGTCAGAGAGAGATTTCTCGGGCCATTGCTTCAGGAATATGACTTATCACATGATCTCAAATTAGACGATCAGTATTTAAAGTCAATAATAATAGCTAAAGCACAAAGAATCCCTAAAAATCCGGCATCACAAACGGCAACAAGTAACAGAGCCGAAGCCATTATTGTAAAGTTTGTCAATCTCTCAGATCGAACTCGCATTCTGTCAGAAAGCAGGTTGGGTAAGGCCCGAAAGGATTGACAGTACGGACAGACATTCCTACCGCTCTCAAACCAAAACGTGCTATGATCAGCTACTGTCGCGTACAATCTTAGAACAAATCTCTTCAAAGCAGAATCCGTGAAGCATACAATGACGTTTTGCAGGAAGTGAGACCAAGTAAATCAGAGCCGTGGGAAAAATATAAGTGATTGTCTTGCATCCTATGTTCAAGTAGTTCGGGTGATCCTGTTTATTTTTTATTTCTTAAAATCCAAATTTACACCCAGAGATTGTCCCCCTTACACGTCAAGGTCTTCACAAAAGTTATTATATAAATGAGTTCAACTCGTGACAGGTGTGCAGTTTGTTTAATTCTAGAATATCTTACAACTGGAAAACAGTACAGAGGATAAACAATATGACCCTGAAGATGGTTTTGTGTGTTCCTGTTCAATGTTACATCTAAATCTCTCATTATGCAGAAAAGTTACCGAAAAATTGAATGTCGCAGCCCCATCTATCCTATTTCTGCTTTTTGTAAAGTGCTGACCCCAAGGCCCCATCCCTGGCAGCACTCCTTATAAATCTGTGTGGCCCCCCCCCCCCCAAAAAAAAAACATACCAACCTAACGTTTCTTTTGCTGCTTTGTATATAATGGACAAACAAGTAGAAAATGAATTTCGTCTTCAACGTAATTTTTGTTTGATACAATTAAACAATATTTACACACCCTATTGTGTTGTCTATTTTAGTTCTTTAGTATGTATTTGTTTTTTAGAAATAATTGCTTATTTAATGTGTTTTTAATATTTTTGATGTTATTTACTTTTTGAATGTATGTTTTTGTTACACTGTAAAGTACCATTGTACGCACCTATATGAATCTTGATAATACTGAAAATATACAATCCATGTTCTGTCTGACTTAATTAGCTAAATTGCGATTACCATAACCAAATCTTGACAAGGCCAGTCTATAGTAAACACACAAAAAAGTTAATATGGAACACAATTACTATTAATTTTTTTGTGTTTATAACGTGTGTCAATTGCTTAATGATGCCCAAAGAAGAAAGGCTATTTTACATTTACTTAAATAAATGTTTGACAAGTATTTCACGGTTTTTAAAAATTATTTGTACTGGCAATAATTTACATGTTCTGAATTGGATGCCACTAGATCATTATTGTGATTTAAATCTATGAACCGTTGCTTGAATTGGTCTATGAAAGCTGTCTTACTCAACCTAAATAAATCCAAATCCATATTGATATAATAAAGCTCGAATATTTAAACCTCGTGTTATTCTTGAAGCATTATCGTGCTTTTTGTCAGACGGTATGAAGTAACGTGGGGCGACTCCGGTCAAAATATTATCAATCAAAACACCCCCCACCCGTACCCCCGCGAAAGAGAGCCCTCAAAATAGCATAGCCTCCGCCATGATAAACCTTAAAACGCCCCTGAGGGAGGGTAATGATTATAGTATTTTGACTGAGATGACGTCATATGTCAATAGGAGGAATGCACTCATAGTAATTTGATGGGGTTGTAACGTAGCAACAGCCCGATTCAATGTGAACGCTAGCAACAAATGAATAAATGAATAACGTTTTAGTCGGTACGTTATTTTCACTAAGTACAAGAAAACGACCTTTAATTGATTTGTTGTCCCGGGAAAACAAAAAAAACCCAAAAAACAAAACCAACAGACCCCAGGAGATATAATAATGAAATAGACAACAGATTAGGGTTTCATGAAGGCAATAAAAGATGAAACAAAACTAGAAATACATTTTCGGTTGGTATATTATAGGCCCCTTGTGAAAACAGCTAACGTAAATAATGAATGCGGTTTCAGTATATAGCTACATACACAAGGGACCGAGCAAACTGTGCACTAAGTCCAACTGTGCTACTTCTTATGTTTGATTGATTAGCGTCGATGCTGTGCGACAAATCGTATCTACGGAATGAAAGGTTGCGAAACGATGAATATGAATATTGAAACATGCTGGGGTTCTATGCAAATTGGGGAAATGAAGGAGATTTCGGGACTAACATGTGGTACAATTTCAATAATTCGCTTGCACGTAG
Organism: Patella ulyssiponensis; assembly: GCA_963678685.1. Taxonomy (NCBI): domain Eukaryota; kingdom Metazoa; phylum Mollusca; class Gastropoda; family Patellidae; genus Patella; species Patella ulyssiponensis. Next base: position 15,052,395 of record OY783229.1, on the reverse strand, counting down.
GATGGAAACCGAAAGACCCGGAGAAAACCCACGAGATTGGACAGGCGACCCCACTCCTTGTCACGTATAACCGGGGAATCGAAACCCAACAACGGTAGTTGACTTAATGACAATAAACCGGAGTCGGGCCAAGTATTCCATATAACGGTCTGACAAAACGTCTATAAGATTATAAACCGGAGTCGGACCAAGTTACTTCATACAGGCCTGAAAAAAAACATCTATAAACCGGAGTGCGACCAGGTTACTTCATAACGGTCTAACAAACCGACTATAACACTATGAACCGGAGTTGGACCAAGTTACTTCATACCGGCCAGACAAAACGTCTATATACCTGTTTGAAGTAACAATTTGATCAATAGTTGTCGTGTTGTGTGATATAGAACGGAAACTCAATGTCATCATCTTATAATCGGATCGAGAGATTAATTGATATAATATTGAACATAATTCAATACATGGACTATTTAAATATCCTTGACCTGGATTTTCTGAAGGTATTCTCCGTGGCTAAGAGAGGCACGAATAGAAATGGTGTTAAGTGTCTTCTGTTCCTCAGTAATGAAGACGAACATGCGCCATACTTTGTAATATAAAGGACATTGCTTCAGTGCAACCGTGCTACGGTCAACTTGGGGGTCGGGTGGTCGAATGGTTAGCGTAAGCGCGCTGTATCATACGGTCTGCCATTGAATCAACTGGCGTGGTTTCGAATCCCCGGTTACACGTGGCAAGGAGTAGGGTCGCCTGTCCCACCTCGTGGGTTTTCTTCGGGTACTCCGGTTTCCTCCCACTGCTAAAGAACCCTACGCACAAGCGATGATAGTCCCGAAATGACCTAATGTGTCGAGTGGACGTTAAACCCCATTTCTCTCTCTCTCTCTCTCTCTCTCTCTCTCCGGTCAGCTCTCATTTATAATTTTTTCAACGTCATTGTGTACACAGGATAATACTTTTCGTGCCATCTGAAGGACTAGGCCCTTTGTTGTTTCTTGTCAGACCCTTCGCCCCCGCCCCACCGACAAGTGGAAACCACGCCTGGTTTGAGAAAGTGTTCAATAACTTGTATCATATTAAGACTATATTTTATACATGTAAAACATTTATGGATCGAACCATTTTGAACCCTACATGCGCGAGTTCATTGAACCGCACGTTATTTAGCTACGATATAAACTATTACGGTCCACTATACACGTATTTAAGTACCTACTTAATAATTTCCACAATGCTCTTGATTAAATACCATGTACTGTTAGCTGCATAAGACTCCGTGAAGAAAGGGACAATACGGACAGACAAACACGTCTATAAACAGGAGTCGGACCAAGTTGCTCCACCCCGGTCAAATAGAAGCAAGCTGGTGTATGAACTCCAAAGCCGGATTAACCATGGTGTGGGCCCTGGGGCCTGGAACATGTGGGGGGCCCCTGAGCACCGATCGCGGATCCATGGCCAACGAAGCCGTCCACCGCGAGCGCGGAAGATCCGAAGGCCCGCAAGGGGGGTCTGGAGGGGGGGGGGGGGTTCTCCCTCCCAGGAAATTTTCAGAAATTCGATGCCGGAAACGTGATTTCCTGGCATTTCAGGCACTTGTGTCCGAGCCATTTAGAGTACCTAACCCAGAAAAAAAAAATAAAATTCTGTCACAAAATTAGCGCATTCTGGCTTTATTTCAGTAGACCAATCCATGCGAGTGCTATGAAATGAGGGCATTTCTAGAGGCGGGGGCTGGAGCCCATTGCGTCCGTTAAATCCGCCACTGTAAGTGAGCAGAGCTACATCAAACCTAATTTTGAAGTCGCTCAGTGATAAATGACGGAGTCACTTGATTCGGAATCGTATTATATCGCCCGCGATGATTGGATGAATGGAGGCTGTAACGTTACGACCAAGCCGGATGCGATTTTTGACGAACGTCTAACACTGTAGGTACCAAATGGTAATACGAGATTTAATCAAGAAATCTGAATATTTCATGTGATCATGATGTGCATCTCATCAAATTCAGCTTATACTTCAACAACTACAGCTTATATACAATCGTACGTCAATCTGAGGCAAATAATAAAAGACCATGTTTTACACCCATCACCGGATTAACCGTGGTTAATCTGGCGTTGATGAACTCACTCGAATTCTGCCGCTGCCTTGGCAGGCACGCGGAATGGTTGTCTATTAATGTTCCGTGTTAATGTTTGGTTTAGGTTCCTGATATATTTAAGTTGCTGTTTGATTCTTGTTCCTGTTTTATTTAGGTTCCTGATTTATATTCTTGTTATCACTATAATAGTGTTACACTGACTCGGCGACGTCAGACATTTCATTAACCAATCAGCGTTGATGTTTCTAGTGCGTTACGCACAGTTCCGTTTCATCGGCTAATCCCTCACATCATCCCACACCGCCCCCATTAGTGCTGTGCATACAATTAGGGCTAGATCTATTTGACAAAGCCAAATGCATATTTCCAGTTCAGCATTGGTACATCATCAGCAGGGCGGTTTCTGGCATAATGTGACCAATTTCCCCAAATCGGGTCCCGTTCTAGAAAGGACTCCAGCAACTCACCAACTTAAAAATTTTCCAGTCAATCTGACAACAGGTGCGGCTATTTCAGGTATTGACGTCTACAAGAACAATAAAAAATACTAACGAAATAACTGCTTCCGTCTACGGGCCTCTCACATTGGGCCTCGCATATTCTACAACCGGTCCTGATTATGAAGAAATAACTAATAATTCACATGAATGGTTAACGGTTCATTATTTAAGATTTGGATAAGAGTTGTCTGTTCATGATATAATTGTTCAAAAATAAAGAACGAAGAATAACGACAATTTAAGTCAAATAACTTTATTCTGTGCGAAATTACAAGTCAATCGAGACTTAATCCAGATTATCTATTCTGTGCGAAATTACAAGTCAATCGAGACTTAATCTAGATTATCTATTTTAATAAATGGCGACTGAATTCTAATCTACTTGAAATCGCTAAAACCCGTAACTAATTGTGTAAATAATATTATGTTGTATGTCCCAATTTCGTTTTAAATGTGCACGTTTGTGGTAAGATATTGCTATTCTGAAGCTTTGTCGACATTATTCCATTTCGTCGTAGTATATATGTGTCGACATGTTCGCGAAATGTCGACATGTTCGCTAAATATCGTCACGCGCTATGTCGACATGAACATTTAAAACGAAATATGACATGCAAAATAGCGAGTTATTCAATTAAATCAGCAAAAATTGTGTTTTCAGAGATAAAATCATCATCAAAATCACAATAATTAACATACTATCAACTTAACATTGCGGTATCTGTCGCGCTATTGACCCCTATACGTTTCCATATAAATCCGATACCGACAGCTGGATTATTATACAAGGTTATGCAACTGCAATTTCGAATCTTTTTCGATCAAGACATTGGTTTATGTTTTATCGTATTTGAATCGAATCAATAATAGTAATTTCTGATATTGCACAAATAGGTTTCAGTCATGTGACGTTCGATAAATTGATTGACTCTTTATGTGTCGATTTCAAAGAAATAAAATCGATTGAAGAAAAAAGCGAAAAAAACGGGAAAATCATTTCTTACGCCGAAACGAAGCTAATGAATTAGATTGAGTGGTGTCTTGTATTGCCAAAAGCCCGGAATTCAGAATCAAGCCTAGAGTATGGGGTCTAAGGATTTTTAAAAATTAGACATTTTGGTTCACAATATTTACTCGTCTCTCCAACACTGTTGGTTTTCTTCCTCCATTTTCTTCCCGCAACTAAATACCCCTACGCGCAAACTGCCTCTCTCTCTTACACACACACCCACACACACTCCCTCTCTCTCTCGCTCGCTCTCTCTCTCCTCTCTCTCTCTGGGGTTCGGTTGCTGAATGGTTAGCACATGTGCGCTGTATCATTAAGCCTGTCATTGTGTCAACTGGCGTGGTTTCGAATCCTCGGTTGTACGTAACAAGGAGTAGGGTCGCCTTTCCAGCCTCGTGGGTTTTCTCCGGGTCCTCCGGTTTCCCGCCACTGCTACAGACCCCTACGCACAAGCGATTGTAGTCCCGAAATGACCTAGTTTGTATCGAGTAAACGTTAAACCCCATCTCTCTCTGTCTCTCTCTCTCTCTATCTCTCTCCCACACACACACTCTCTCCCTACTTTATTCTTGACACACAAGAGGTAGTTTCCTGCTTTACGAATACTTCCAATTTTGGTGTGCATAAAACAGAAGCAGCATCACCTTTAAATACGATGGTGAATCAGAGATTAAGATTAACGAGTGCCTGGGAAGATGACATTATGTTTTATTAATAATGTATTTAGTTTGACAAGATCAGTCCTATAAAAATCAATATAAGATTTAAAAATAATCAGTAGCTTCAAGAACTAAATTACTTCAGCCAAATTACCTTCCGGTTGTGTCGTGAGGATGTTCGATAATACGAACAACCTATTATCATTTATGATGGGACATTTAACAATTCTGGGGCTTGGTGTTTTGCAATCTGATTAAAACACAAATCTATATTTCGTTTCATGGTTTTATACTTTCGATGGTCTCTACCCCATGAAGATATGATCGGTTGTAGTGGAAGGTCGCGTCAGAAGTCATACGAGAGAGAGAGGGAGAGAGAGAGAGAGAGGGGAGGGTGTGTGGTAATCTCTACTCAAAAGGATTTTCTTCTCATTTCGGGGGTACCTTACGGTTCAGTAATTCGCATGTTCGTAGGGTTCTTTAGAGTCAATTTCTGTCGCCGTTTTGGAGTTTGACGGCCATATTGGATCAGCCGTTTGTGAGATAATGTCATATATACAATGACATATTACACGGGTCAGCTAACCAACAATGTTTGTCAGAGTCAATTTCAGACCATTTTGGCCGACATCGTTGATTTTCGGCTCTCCTGGAGTTAGCATCATCAAACCTTGTTCCCCAGAGAAATGGTCACGGATCTGGGTGCTGTGATCCGACTATAAAGCAAAAGATGCGTAAGAAAATTTTCATTCAGAAGAAGCAAATATTTAATTTTGCAAAATACGGCCTTTTGACACCCCACCAACGATAGTTCGCACCAGTGTTTGAGATGTAAATTATTGACTGCTACATAAACAAATTGATTTGAAAGCGAATTCTTCACGAATTTGTCACCAATTTAAATGAGGGCGTAAATTCCTTCAGTTCTGCATCAAGACGGGCATAATATACCACGTTCCAATGGTTGGTTTATGTACATGCGAACGTGTACACAGGTCCCTGAAGTTTCGAGCCAACTGAAGGACTAGGCGACGAGGAGAAACAAGAGGAACTTTATCGGCCAACACCTAGAACCTCATGATTTGTGACCAATCGCAATACCCACCCCAGCACACCATGACCCCATTTCCCATAGATTCGATTGTCTAACTTGTGGAAATTATTTAGGTCGAGATGAAACGGCTACATCCCACGTGCATTAGACCAGTTTTATCATATGATGGACGGACCAATAACGTGGATCGAAGAATCTTTTAGAAAAGATCAGAATCCGATGTTGAAAACCGTATTATCGGTAGGCTACGGATGTTGCATTTTAACCCCGCGTGGTTTGAAGTTTGTCCGTGGTGAACGCAAGAAAAGTTGGATGTGGGAGGGAGGGGGCTAAATGCAAGACGGTGGCTATTTTTTGACATATTCACGACTTTTGGTAGACAGTCGCCATCTTGGATTTATCACGTCTCCCCTACACTTTTGTTTTCTTAATAAAAACACAATAATGAGTCATAAATCATAAAACCTCGAGGTCCTGTTTCCGGAAATCTTACCTAAAAATAAAATCCAAATTTTAGTAGATATTCTAGTTTTGATTGGCTAAGCACTAAAATTTATCTAATATCATCCAATCAAATTACTAAAATTTGAATATTATCTTCTTTAAAGTTTCGTGAAACAGGCCCCGTTGTCATTGGTTCCACGTAGTAGTTTAACTATAGCTAGTTAATGAAACAATCGTCGTAATTTATCAAGATATAGCTATTGATGGTGCATTTGAACACCGATTAAAGAGTCAATCCCGATCATATTTTGGAAAATATAACTGCTTAAATTAGTGCTAAAATGCCTTTAAAATCCCTATCTTGGGACCGAGCAACTAGTTCAATATATGTAATACGTTTTCAAACAACTTAAACACATCTTTTATTTTTGAGATTCTGTTCAAATCGGGATTGTCCCTTTAAGATCGATGATAGTAAATTTTATGGTTATGGAAAGCTTGAAAATTATGATCGATATACACGTGCGTTAATTATAAAAAAAATATAAAAACTAGAGAGATTATTACGACACATCCGGTTAATGTGTCGAGGATTAATAACAAAATCTATAAACAACTTGATCGATAAATCGATACAGGAGATATGTTCAGAACTGACGTCAAATGAAATTAAGATTGAATGTCCTACTTTTTTGCTGAATCGTTGCGCCTGTCCAATCCCGTGAGTTTTCTCCGGGTACTCCGTTTTCCTCCCACTGCTAAAGACCCCTACGCGCAAGCGAATTATTGAAATAAAATTAAACTATATGTTAGTCCCGAAATGACCTAGTTTGTATCGAGTGGACGTTAAACCCATTTCAACATCTCTCTCTGTTTCTGTCTCTCTCTCTTTCTCTCTCTCTCTCTAAAGGTGGGCATACGTAATACGGTGTGCTATGACAGAAACTTTGTCCGCGCAGCGGCGCTAAGGGTTACCCGTTTTCAATTTCCAACTATCCATATATGGGGTAAGGGGAAGGTTTCTTTAGGTTTCCTCCAACAGATGGATTCTAGGTGCAAGCGATTTGCTGAAATAAAATTGAATCATCTGTTTGTCTTGAAATGATCTAGTTTGTGTCGAATGGAGACCCCTCGCCACCGCATGTAATACGGAAGCAAAGATATAATAAGTAGATTTTAATCTATTAACTAATTTAATGCTAGTTTCCCAATGTCATGCTAGTTTCCCAATGTCATGCTTGTTTCCCAATGCTATGCTAATTTCCCAATGTCATGCTAGATGCCTACTGTCATCCCAGTTCTCCACTGTCATGAGATGCGTTACGAAAGAGTTGTCCCTTTGGAGTCAAAGATTCGGTACGTGCAGATACGTTCGGATACGTTTCGATTCGATCAACACGATTGCTACGACTGACCTCAATACACCATGATACCTGATCGGATTACCACGATTATTCCACAGTTAAAACCATGATTTCAATCGCAGTACGAATAATGATAGTGGCAACCTAACATTATTCCTATTAAAATCAAAGGTGTTTTAGCAATTTTAAACCATATATAGATATTCATTGTAAATTGCATATTGAAAAAGTAAATATAACCCAAGGACATCGTTATTTGTATCCCCTGTCTCTACCCAAAAAGATTAGGCCGTTTTATTCGGCCACCACCCCTCGCCCCCTCCTCCCCCAGGCTGTCAATGGCTTTAACCTAAGATTACATTAATTCTTTTCTAATAGCTGAATAAGCAAAATTTAAACAACGGTTCCATTAATGCCATTATATATGCGACCATGTATAATTGCCCGAGGAACACCACTAGATCGTTTAAATTCAGCAAGTTGGGGTTTTTTCATCCTTAGAAAAATACTTTTTGAAATTCAACTTAATGGAAAATATCAACAAAAGGTAATTACATTATGGAAGATCAACATTTGTATCTTAAAATTAATATTTGTATCTTAAAATCAATGTTTGTTTTACAAATGAAACATTTGTCATATTAGTTCTGTAAATTGTGCCTTTGTTTGATTTACTTGTATTTTAATGTAATGACAAAATGTCATTTTGAAAATCAAAAAATGATATTTACATTTCATCAGTGCAACAAAAAACAAATCTTGAGCAATAAATTCTTAAATGCCAATCTTGCAAAACCATTATCAAAGACATTTTATGCAAATTCATCTAACCTGAGGACGCTTGGGATGGGCTGTCAAACGGCACTACCGAACGCAATCTGAACGACAGAATTACCCTACCTGCAGAGAAGTGACTCTGACACAGTGAATAGCCATGGTAGCCATATGACATTATCTAAACGTCACATGTCATCGGGTCACATCAACAAACAAATGTCAACACAATGTTATATTGTAAACAATAGCCTTCCTGAAGCCTTTAGGTCTATATAAGACGTACAGCCATAACATCTTATCGCATCTTCCAATGATTTTTCACAAAAATAACATTACAAATCTAGATTTGAGTTCGGCATATTGGCACTATTTTGTGCTTCGGTCGTGTCTATTTCAGATATACACAATCAATTCTGTTGATGTTTTTAACGTGGGGATTGACTAATAGTTAATTTATTTGAGTTCTAAACAAAAATTCAAAACTTTAACGCAATTTTAAAAAAAAAGCCAAATTCTGGCAGGATTACTGCGCAAAATGGCCATTCATTGTAGACGTGAGAAAAAAAAGCCAGCTATCGTTTAATTTTCGTACGTTAGTTACGTACGTACCGAACATTAAAACAGTATATAAAATGGTTAACGTTTCACTGATTTGCTTCGACTGGGCTAATGGGTTAAGTGAAAAGAAAATTGAGCTGACAATCCTACGGGCTAAAACAGATGGGGTTACATTGTGGGGCGGGGTGGGGTGGTTAACGTGTGCGCGTTGGATCTTAAGGTGTGTCATGGAGTCAAGTGGCGTTATTTTGATTCCCAGCTTGCACGTGACAAGAAGTTGGTTCGCTTGCCTAGCCTTGTTGGTTTTGCGGAATGACCTCTCTCTCTCTCTCTGCGCACCGGTGTTTCTGCTTACCCAAACTATCAAGGATTCTTCTTCGTTCGTGCCCGTCAAAGAGTATTGGGTGGGTATCGGATTTTTATGTCCCATCCGAAAGACTCGACCACCGACAACCATTCCACACTATTGAGTGTACAAGAAAGTAGGCATCTGATCAATAAGGGTCCTCTTTCGTTTCTTTTATCATAGTTCCAAATTTAGCTTTTAATTCTTGTGCCTAAACATCACAATCAGATGTGCTCGAATGATTTATCCTGATTGAACCCGCCATTAATATCAAAGTCATGAAACAAAACTCGACTAAAGCTTAAAACCTATTAACAATAATGTAGAATCATTTCATTTTCCGTTATTACTTTACTAAAAACATCAACCACAGCTGTAAGCCAAGATAAAGTGAAAAACGATTGAAGTAGTTCGCTAATGGCAAAATTATACTCCTCCATTAAACTAATTCATTTTCATATAGTACATATTTTTTGCAATACTAAGAACTATGTTTAATAAAAGCAAACTGGCAATTTGAAGATAACGCATAATTTGTCTATTATCGCGAATATATTAATGTATCAATCAAACAAATGGCTTTAGTATGACAATTGCATAAACTTGGTTCCAAACTAGGGAGTATGGAGGTGGCGAACCTTTTACATGCCAAACGTTACACGAATTCAGATGCGCCATTGCATTTAAATTAACAAAATGCCATTTTTCCTCGTTTGATTCAATCAACATATTTTTTAACCGCAAACATATTAAATTGATAATATTCAATATAAAGGATTTGCAGGAAATAATAAAATCGTTAATAATAATGAGTAGGCTTATCGTACTTTTTATTATTATCACATGGGCGCAATCAGTAACGTAGACAGGATTTGTGTGGTATGGTTGAGGAGTGGGGCTGGGTGTGACAATCTCCGATTATCGATTAAAATTTACAGGTTCACGATCCGCCCAATATCCAATCGGATTAAAACATAAATTCTATTTCGTTTCGTTTTTCATAGTTAGAGGTCAAAATTTCGTGTTACTTGTCTTTACTACACTGGGTTCTGGGAGAGTTGTTATCATTGACGTGTTCTGGGTGAAGTGAGGGATTAGCCAATGAAACGGTCTGCTACGACTAGCTTTTGGTGATCAACGCTGATTGGTTAATGAAATGTCAGACGTCATAGATTAAAAGCCGCTCATATGACGTCTGACGCGACCTCGACCAGAGAAATCTAGACAACAACCTATTTAATATCATAATTATACAAATGATAAAATGATATTAGGACAAATGGGTATAAGTCGCCGTGAAGCCTCCAGTGGAAGGGGTTTTGGAGGGGGCGGGGCAGTGAATTGTTAACACGTGTGCGCTGCATTGTAAGAGTTGTCATTGAGTCAAGTGGCCAGGTACCGAATCGCTGCTTGTAAGCGGAAATGATTATGGTCGCCTGTTAAACCTCGTGGGTTTTCTACGGGTCCTCCGTTTTCCTCCCACTACCAAAGCCCCCCCCCCCACGCACAAGCGAATAATTGAAATAAAATTGAACCATATGAAAAAAAAACATTGACGGGTATTACTATTTAGTTACGAAGTGTGACACACCCTGGCGTGTACGTAAAGGATCCCACGGTCCATACATTTTGTTGATCTCAAAACGACCGACATATTGAAGTGACGAGATTATAAAGGGTATTAAGTTAAACGGGACGAAACACCAACTGTCCATGTACTCATTACAGTGCACGTAAAAGACTCCTTGTCAGTTGAATTCCTGAACCCCGGTCCAGGAACACCACTGACAGTTCAATTCCCGCACCGCTGGCTATGTCTCAATATAACTGGCATATTGAAATAACGAGATTATAAAGACCATGTGTACACATTGGCGCACACGTAAAAGATCCCTTGTCAGTTGAATTTTTGCACCTCGGACAATTTAGTTACAAAGTTTCACCCATTCTGAAACTTACCTCCATGCTCTGTATAATCCCTCATGCCATTCACCTTGTATTCTGGTAGCAAAACTATTTTCATTCTGAACATCACCTTCAAGGAACGTGTATAGATACAAGGACTGTGACTGATCCATTATTCCATTCACATTGTATTCTGGCAATAAAATTATTTCCATTCTAAACACCACCTACAAGGTCTGTATCGGTTAACAAACGCCATATAGAATCATTGATTCGATATCATAAAGCAACTTACTTGATCGGGTTCTGATATCCTACTGGAGTCAGACCGCTTTCTCTGTTTTTTTATGATTCAATATTGAATGTACAGCCAAAGAGAGAGAGGGGGAGAAAGAGACAGAGAAGTGGGGTTTAACATCCACTCGACACAACCTAGGTCATTTCGGGACTAACATATGGTTTAATTTTATTCCAGTAATTCGCTTGGGAGGGGTCTTTAGCAGTGGGAGGAAACCGGAGTACCCGGTGAAAACCTACGAGGTTGGTCAGGCGACCCTACTCCTTGCCACGTAAAAATGGGGATTTGAAACCACGCCAGTTGACTCAATGGAAGGCCGTATGATACAGCGCGCGCACGCCCACCATTCGGCCATCCCCCCCCCCCCCGCCGTGTCCAGACAAGATGCATCTAATGTCAAACAAGTGTCTGGACTAACATTTCGTTCAGTTATATTTCAATAATTCGCTTGTGTGTAGTTTCATCCAGTCTGAATCCCCTTTTGAATTCCCCTACCCATTTACTGTCTCAATCTGATGAAAACACAGATCCTATTCCGTTTCGTTTTTTATAGTTTAAATTTCGTTTTGATGGCTTTTACTACACTAATAGTAAGTGCAGGGGGGCTGCACGTGTGGAAGAATTGTTATCATTGGCGTGTTCTGATTAGTGTGAGGTATTAGTCAATCAAGCGGTCTGTTATGATCGTAAAGTCTCGGTTCAAAGTGCATTGGTTTCGATTCTCTGCTTGTACGTAACAAAGAGTAGGGTCGCCTATCGTTGGTTTTTTCCGGGTCCTCAGATTTCCTTCCACAGCTAAAGACCCGTTCGAGCAAGCAATTTTTATTGAAATAGAATTGAACTATGTGCCAGTCCCGAAATGACGTAGTTTTTTCGAGCGGAACTTGAATCGCATTGGACCGAGAAAGTTCATCCAAATCCTCCGCGTGGCTCCCCTTTGTCAGTGGTAGAGAACAGACGACCTGGCAAGGGACAATATATAGTCTTTCGGATGGGACGAAAAACCGAGGTCCCGTTTACACGTTGGCGTGTACCTTAAAGATCTCTTGGCAGCTGGAATTTAATATTAGAGTAGGCCGTTGTGCCGCTCTCCAGGCAACATTACCGTCATAGCACACTGTATATCCGTTTTCATTAGCTGTATCAGGAGCAGAACAGTAGGACGTTGAGCCCCATTTCATTTCTTTATTGAGCGTCTTCAGGAGTTATTATCTATATCAAGAAGCAAGCATTAGCCATACAATTTTATACAAACGTAGAATATTAGAATACCTTGACAAAAGATTATATCAAAATATCCGGTAAAAACACAACAAAAATTTTAAAGTATATTATAATACAACATTTCTTAGTCTGGCTTCTAGGTATAATTTCACAAAAATACCAATGCATCGACGTACAATAAGGTGAAATGAATGTCAATATATCTTTTTATCCAGTTATTTATTCCGTGGAATTGTTGCTAGATTGGCTTAAAGGCCCAATACCACTTTGTTGTAACTGAATAATATGCCCCAATCTTTATTCTGGTCAACAAATCGTACTATTTTTACAATATTCCAAATAATTGATGATACAAATTTCATCTTAACACACCTAATTTAAAAAATTGGAAAAATTCAACTTAATGGTTCGAAAAGCCTAACATAAACCTTTTCAAATGTAACTTGAATTTAAAAATACTCTGGACTAGTAAAATAGGATTTAATGGATAATTTAAACAGCCGGTAGGACACTTAAACATCTAGTACTTAGAATAAGGCTACTATTTATTTTCTGGAGCTGTCAAGCCAGCAAGAGTGTTATTGTCCCTTTAAGGTATTATAGTGTTGAAAATGAGCCTGATTATCGCGATAATTAAATACTTCTAGACGGACCCACTTGATTAAGTTTCAGTTTGCTACGCTGATATTTTCTGCCCATTTGATATAAATAATAGAACATAAATGAAAAAGATAACTAGCAACGTTCGTTTTTTTAAAACGATTTTGGCTTGTACCTAAAAGATACTTTGTTTGCTATTATCAAACTAATTCCGTAAAATGTAAAAGTAATATAATTAAATTAGAAGAAACACTTTCTTCTAATTCATTATATATCGTCCTTTGTTGCTTCAGTTATCGAGAAACCGATCCATTAAGTAAAATAATTATTTTAGCTGAGTTGTGGATAATATTATTCTCTAGGCGACGCAGATGAATGTTTTCAAAACCCTGATCTGTAAATAATCAGTGAATAAAAAAACCAACAGCGCCTTAGAAACTAATTTCTTAAGTATTAACGCGCTTTATAAATGACGATATTATTATTATTATTATTATAGGGTGACGTCACGTGTGCACAATAATCGATGAAATGTTATTTTTTTCGCGTTCGATTTCGTACCGGTAAAAAATGTCTCTGATATCTTAAACTACGAACTATCATAATACATTTGTAAAACAAACATAATCTAACCCAAAATCTTCCAGGAACTTACACAATAAGCAACTTTATTTCCTGAGAAAATACATTAAACCAATTTTGATAAGATTTCGAATCAGCCATCTAGGTGGTTGGGTTGGATGGCCCAATAGTTAGCGCATGCGCCTTGTATCTTAGCGTGCTTGCGTGATTTCGATTCCCTGGTTGTACGTGACAAGGAGAAGGATCATCTGTCCAACCTTATGGGTTTATTCTGGTTTCCTCCTACGTGCAAGCGAATTATTAAAATAAAATCGAACTTTATGTTAGTCTTGAAATGGCGTAATTTGTGTCGAGTGGACGTTAAACATTAAAAAATAGACATAGTTTATCACAAGAAAGGGTTGATACTCGACTCCTTAGTTTAAATTCATTTCACAAAATCTTGAGAGGCTATTTGTCACGCAATCAATTTTTCTGCAATATTCTGTTATGCACCGTAATAAAATCGTGAGTGACGACGTAATGTTATGTAAACATAATTTGGTCCAATTGGGAGCTCTGTTTAAAGCGTAATAATATTGTTACGCAGTTACCTATTGGTCATAAATCTGATTATTTGGAACATAAATATGCTTCCATTACAGCAGTGTTAAGTGGGGTTAACTCTAATCAAACGAAACAACGAGAGAGTATTCACATTTTCTGGAATTTGAAAAAAGAACATTTTTAATTTAAAGAAGGGAACCAAGGCAACAAACAGTCATCTCCTCGAATCAATATTTGTCAATTTACATTAATGAATGATTAATGTGCATTCGCATGCATAAAGATCTGGCTGTTTTGTGTTTTAAAAGGTTTGCTGTTTGAAGCATTAATCAAACGTATGTTCTTGCTTTGATTCGGGTACCATTGTTTAAATAAAGCGAGATGAAGATAGAACTAACTTTGTATTCCATAAGAATTATGTAAACAAATCTACTTCCCATTAACCTTCCGGTTGTACGCGACAAGGAGTGGGGTCGCCTGTCCAGCCTCGTGCTTTTTCTCAGGGTCACCTGTCCAACCTCCGGGTCCTCCGATTTCCTCCTACTGCTAAAGTCCACTACGCACAAGCGAATTATAGAAATAAAATTAAAAACACATGTTAGTCCCAAAATAACTTAATGAATGTGTGTTGAGTGGACGTTAAACACCATCTCTCTCTCTCTCTCTCTCTCTCTCTCTCACTGATTAGCTCATTAAATCAAATACGGGGATTAAGTGGCGTAGTTCCTTCATGTCAGTGGTACAGCACCGAGGGCCTGTCAAATGTAATGATCCCCTGTATGTAATGATACCCTGTAAAAATTTCGTGCATGTTAGATCCCCCACGGATAACCTCATATAAAGAGAGAGAGAGATAGAGAGAGGGAGAGGGAGAGAGAGAGAGAGAGAGAGAGAGAGAGAGAGAGAGAGAGAGCTGGAGTTTAACGTCGACTCGACACAAACTAGGTCATTTCGAGACTAACGTATGGTTTAATTTCATTTCAATAATTCGCGCGTGGGGGTCTTTTAGCAGGGGGAGGAAACCGGGAGACCTGGAGAAAACCCACGAGATTGGACAGGCGACCCTACTCCTTGTTACGTACAACCGGGGAATCGAAACCCAACAGTGGTTGACAGACCTTATGATACTGCGCGCACCTCTATAAGCCGGAGTCGGACCAAGTTACTTCATACCAGCCAGACAAACCGTAAATAAACCGGTGTCGGACCAAATACTTCAGAACGGTTTAACAAACCAACTATAAGACTATAAAATGGATTCGGACCAAGCAAGTTAATTCATATCGGGCCGACAAAACGTCTATAACTGGGGATTCGAAACCACGCCAGTTGACTCAATGACAGTCTTTATCATACAGCGGAAAGCCTGTCATTGAGTCAACTGGCGTGGTTTCGAATCCATGGTTGTACGTGACAAGGAGTAGGGTAGCTCCTGGAGGTCACAATTCCGAATGGACTATCTTGGAACTTGGTAATCGATTTCATACACCCTAAGGATGGCAGCTATTGATTTGGTGCATGATCCGACCCTCTTGGGCGGTGCCACAACCACGTTTTTGTTAATGTTTTGTTTGTAACAACTCTACTGGTAATCAAAGCCCAGGGCCGGCAGTTCATGGCAAAAAAAGAAAACCAAATTCCAGATGAAAGTTTCACGGTAATCGATCTAGATGACCACACCCGCCACAGCCGAGAGATCTTTCAGTGTACTTGCGAACGTGAAAAGTGAGAAACATCAACCCCTCCCCAAGAGAGACTTCAAGCTGTAGCCCCACTGGCTATTGAAAGGGAACTCCTCCTAACACTGAATGATGAGATGATAATCGATGAACTCAGTATTCGTTAACAGAAAGAAGGGAAATTGTTCTGAATTCTGTAACGACTCATTCCGGTTATTTCAATGTTAGAACAGTTCCAAGCCGTTATATGTCATTTTTGCGCATTGTATGCCATTCGAAACTGAATTGATTTCATATGTGATCAGATATTATGTAATTATTCTTGTATTGCAGGTCGTTTAATTGTGTGATACGTTCCATTCCAAAGGATATGAGAGAGTGAATGGGGTTTAACGTCCACTCGACAACAAACCAGGTCATTTCGGGACTAACATATGGTTTAATTTTATTTCAATAATTCGCTTGCGTGGATAGGTCTTTAGCAGTGGGAGGAAACTGGAGGGCCCAGAGTAAACCCACGATGTTGGAAGACGACCCTACGCCAGTTGACTCAATGATAAGCTTTACGATACAGCGCGCACGTGCTAACCCTTCGGCCATCCAACACCCTCAAATGTAGATGATGGTCACGCTTTTGTAGTCTAATGACGTCATCTAGATTTATATCCCAAATGCCTCTACACCAACTTACGAAAAAATCAATGATTATATTGTATTATTAATTACTTTTATTTCAATAGCAGAAATTCATGAATTCCCGATTGACGTAAGAAAATTTGTTATGTGTGACAAATAAAATGAAATGTGGCTAAACGTTTTACTTCTCCGTACAAATGAAAGAGAGACGAAATGGGGTGTAACGTCCACATTTCATTTCGGGACTAACACATGGTTCAATTGTATTTTTAATTCGATTGCATATGAGAATGGGAGGAAAATGGGGGTCCCAGAGAAAACTCACGAGGTTGGACAGGCGAACCTACTTCCCATGTACATGCGGGAATCGAAACCACGCCAATTGACTCAACGATAGACCTTATGCTTTCACCGCACGTATTAAATTACTAGACCACCCAATCCCCTGTAATAATGAAGACGGGCATACGTCATGAGGTAAATTTTACCCGGTCATTTCCGCTTACCATTACTGTGTAAATGGGGCCTAGACTTTTTGTATTATCCGGAGGACTAAACACTGGTCCTTGCCATACCCTCTTCCCTGTATCACTGACAAGGGAACGCCATTCGGAAACACCCAGGGGAACTGTCTCGGTCAAAATTTCCCGCATAGCACAATGTCGGCCTGTCTCCATCAGCCCCGTCAAAGCTGAATAATAGTACATTAAGCGAGTTAAACCCCATTTCAATTTATTCCATCAAGCAAGTCAAACCTGCCGACCATGTTTTCAACAGGTATGTCACACAATGTTAGATACACAATGGGAACAATATAGGCTTACAGGTGGAAGCTAATTTCTTATCTTAAATAATTTAAATGCTTACAAGAGAAGTATCGGATGTGATCTATGTTCTGACTTGTCTTTTACTTTAAATTGTTCATGTGGAATACCCAACAGGGAAGGGTGGTTAATGGCGTATATCAATGTATATTTTATGTTTATCGCTTTAAGTCAAATGAATAAAACGATTAATTATTATTATACTGCATTCTCCTGGCACTATACTATTGACAAGAACTAGCATGACGTGCACTCATTGATTCAATTCCCAGAGAGAGTCTCGTTACCACTGTTTGTCGTGTATTTTGTACACGGCGAACAGTCCATTTGCTGATTACACTATTTTGCCACGACTGTTTTTACTGGACTTCGAATTTTGACTAATGGTTTGGATTGTTCGTACTTGGTTTTATTTTATTTTATGCTACTAATGGGCGATGAAGCAATCTGTTTAAAACAAAGATCCTATTTCGTTTCGTTTTTTATAGTTCAAAATTTCGTTTTACATGTCTTTACTTCACTCGGATCTGGAACAGGTTTTATAGAATACGCGTTTTCATTGATGTGAGAAATTAGCCAATGAAACGATCTGTTACGACAACTTCCTGGCGTGCTCTCTGTGGAACTGTGGGTAAACCACTAGAAAGAGCAACGCTGATTGATTATTCAATGTCTGACGTCATAGGGTCAAAAGTCGTTCGCTAGACACGTAAAGTGAACTCCTAGTATAACTTGTCAGAAACGAAACGAATTATAGATCTGTATTTTTTGATCAGATTGAGTGTACTATGAAGAAACATGTGCCCAGGTTTCAACATGTATTTCAATAACTTGCTTGTTGTATATCGATCGGTCTTATGCATTATGAGGACCCTGAGAGAACCAACGAGAGAGAGAGAGGTGGTGATGGTGGAGGGGGTAACGGTGCATTTAGGGACTACCATATGGTTCAACTTTATTTGAAGTATTCGCTTACGCGTAGGGGTCCATAATAGTGGGACGAAACCGGAGGTTCGTAAAATGGACAAGGCTGGACAGTCGATCCTACCCTTGGTCACGTACAAGCAGGGAAACAAAACCACGCCACCACACCTTCTGATCTATCGCTCACGCGTTAACCATTCTAGTTAAATAATTCAACCCGCCTTCCGATGGAATAACTATCTATAAATTATAACAAGTTCAACACCCACATGACACAAACTTGGTAATGTCGGGACTAATGTCTGATTCAGGTTTATATCAATAATATGCTTGCTTATTAAGACTGGTGTAGTTATCTCCCCTGATTTCATGTACCAAGCGTATTTAGCTAATACAAAGGTGTTTGCATTGACATTTTCTACCAGATTGTGCTGAATATTCAAGATTTTGAGTTTGACCAATATTCATGATTTTTGAGAATAATCGTGATTTTTGTGAATAATCGTGATTTTTGTGAATAATCGTGATTTTTGTGAATAATCGTGATCTGGGTGAATAATCGTGATTTTGGTGAATAATCGTGTTTTGTGGTTTTTGTGAACAATCGTGATTTTGGTTAATATTCATGATTTTGGTTAATATTCATGATTTTGGTGAATATTCATGATTTTGGTGAATATTCATGATTTTGTAGAATATTTGTGATTTTGTAGAATATTCGGGGTTTTGTTGAATATTCGTGATTTTGGTAACTATTCGTGATTCTGGTGACTATTCGTGATATTGAGGTGGACGGAGATGCATGAATTATGAAAGCGTCCTACGAAAATTAAGCAAGGGTTAAGACTGCCTATAGATTCGGTTTAGCTCAATGCCGCAATCCGATTAAAACACAGAACCTATTTTGTGTCGTTTTTTTATAGTTCGCTTTACTTGTCTTTACTACACTAGGATCTGGAAGAGTTTTCTCATTGACGTTCTCTGGGTGATGTGAGGGAATAGCCAATGAAACGGTCGGTTACGATGAATTTGTGGTCTATTGATGCACGGAACTGTGGATAAACCACTAAAAACGTAAACGGGGGTTGATTAATCAATGTCTGACGTAAGAAGGTCAAAAAAAAACCGCTCTTATAACACCTGAAGCGACTTTCCACTACAACTGGTCAGATCTTCATGAAGTGTAGGCCATCGAAAGTATAAAAAAACGAAACGAAATATAGATCTGAATTTTTAATCAGATTTGCTTAATGAGGCAGTCTGAGAGAGAGAGAGAACGAGAGAGAAATGGCTTTTAACGTCCACTCGACAAAAACTAGGTCATTTCGGGACAAACATGTGGTTTAATTTTATTTCAATAATTTGGGGTCTTTAGCAGTGGGAGGAAACTGGAGTGCCCGGAGGAAACCCACGAGGTTGAGAAGGCGCCCCTATCTCCATGCCACAAACGCTCACACCAGGGATCGAAACCATAGTCGCAAGCCAGAGGTGACCAGCCAGCTAGAGGTCGAAGCGCGGCACTCTAGACCACTAGGCCATCCCAACCCCTGATTAAATCATAGTTAAAGTAACGACCCCATATATATGGCCATATAAAGTATATCTGTTGTATTCAATAAACCTGTTACAACTACAATTCGGTTTGGAAAAAAAACTTACATTTTTTTTATTTATATACAGTATCGATTTAACACACTTCCAATTTCATATTTAAGCCAAATTAATATCTTCATTTAATTGCATAATTGAACGAAGACTTTTCAAATCATGGAAAGAATTTTCGGAGTTAGTTACACTGGGTTTCCGTTGCTACGTAATATTTATAACGGCATTTGTAGAACCGGGCGTAACAAAATTCAAAATGTCTGCAAATATAAGAGATGTTACTAAGATGAAATATAAAAAGGTTTAATGTCCCACTTCTCTGCTCCGACGGGGTTAATGAAGAACGGCTTATGTTATACATTGCGCTTGGACAGTGGCACAACAACTTACCAAAGGATCTTCTATGTGCATACAGGATCTCGGTTGTTCCTTGTCAGTCCCTCGGTAATACACCACTGACAAGGACGAACAACACCCAAAATAATTTTAGAGATTCAATGTCTTACTCAATGAGCCACCGTTGCTCCCTTAGAAATTATACAAAAGACCAAAAAATGCTATTATTTTGATTTTATACAAATATTTCAAGAACAATTTGTAGCCGATCCCGGAAATAAGCACATCCTGCCTTGCACACAAGACGTTTTTCAAATCTTTATCACTGCATATGGCGCCCAATATGCGAATTTAAGGTACTCTCATGTCGAAACGATTGACTACAGAAATCACATTGAAATGTTTTGGCTTCGTGAGACCGGAGATGGGTCAGCCGACGAGTGTTCGATGGAAATGATTTACTACAAACATCACATTTATATGGTTTCTCTCCAGTGTGAATTGACAAATGATCTTTTAGAATGGATTTATTGCGAAATGATCTTTCACAAACATCACACGTATACGGGTTTTCTCCACTATGAATTGTCAAATGATCTTTTAGCATGCACTTCTGGCGAAATGACATAGCACAAACATCACATTTATATGGTTTCTCTCGAGTGTGAATGTTCAAATGATCTTTTAGAGTGGCCTTGTGGCGAAATGACCTTTCACAGACATCACATTGATACGGCTTCCCTCCAGTATGAATTCTCATGTGTATCTTTAGCGAGCTACCAGCAGTAAAAGTCCTATTACAAACGTTACAAGTATGCGGTTTCTCTGCAGTATGAGTTCGTGCATGTTTAAGCCTGTCACGATGCATATCTGTGGGATGGATTCTGAGATGGCTCATAAGATCAGAATTTCTTACGAATGACGTACCACACACGTCACAAGTATACGGTGGTCTGATTCCAGAACAAATCTTGACATGCTGTTGAAGACTAAGTCGGTTAATAAATGATTTTTGAGAAACATCGGGTTTTGTGATCTCTATTGCTACGGCGGCAACCTGAATCTTGTCTTCTTTCAATTTCAAATCACCCATATCTGTCTTAACGAAAGAAAAGTAAAACTATTTTTTAAACGTACAATATGTAAATATGCCTATTTACAGGATAATCAAGGCTATCTTTTTTTTTTATCTTACCCACTTTAGTCATGATAATCGCGGCTAAACCGAAAAGATAATCACTATAATCTCGGTCGAGAGTCAACCAATTTGACTGAAATTTTCAGCAAATTCCCTTTACATTATTTTTTTTAACTGCATGTAATATATTGAGAATTTTCGGCTCTTTAACTAATCTCCCATATAGGTATTAAAAAATAAAATCAATTCTAATAGTAAGTGCAGGTAACAGCAACATACACAAACAGAAAGCGGCGTTGGACATACTAAACCTAATAAGCTATTAGCCTACAATTACCTCCACTTGAGACCAGACACTAAGAGAGAGAGAGAGAGAGAGAGAGAGAGAGAGAGAGAGGGAGGGGAGATGTGGTTTGACGTCCACTCGACCACACCTTATGATTTTAGGCGCACGCGTTAAACCACTAGACGCCCCACATTCTACACACACGCTACATTCCTGGTTATCACTCCAGTCCCTTACTGAACCTCGGTTTCTCTCACAAATGTATAATAATAAAAGTAAAATATAACATAGACTTATCCAATATATCATGATAATATTTTATACTATAATATAACATAGACTTACCTAATATATTGTAACAATATCTTATACTACAATATAATATAGACTTAATTATGATAATATTTCATACTATAATATAACATAGACTTACCTAATATATTATAATAATACTTTATACTACAATGTAATATAGACTTAATTATGATAATATTTCATACTATAATATAACATAGACTTACCTAATGTATTATAATAATATTTTATACTAGAGATGACATTTATTTCCTGTGATGTTATATAAACAATGAATCTCAACGTTCGTTTCTTCGTAAGAATTAACGTCCGCTTCCACCTTGAGTGATATCGAAGACAATGAATTCCGGGATGCGTTCGTTCGTATTGGAGTTTAACGTCCACTTCCGCCAAGGGTGATATCGCGTTCGTTCGTTTTTGGAGTTAAACGACCACTTCCACCTAGGGTGATAACGCGTCGCTCGTTCGTCCCTGGAGTTTTACGTCCACTTCTACCAAGAGTGATCTCGCAGCCAAGGTGATATCGCGTCGTTGGTTTCTGGAGTTTAACGTCCAAGTCCACCAAGGTGATATCCTAGACAATGGGTGATATCTCGTTCGTTGGTTTCTGGAGTTCAACGCCCGCTTCCACCAAGAGTGATATCGTAGGCAATGCGTGATATCGCACTACTAGCACCCATATATGCCCCATCGTTTATTAAAGGGGTGTTGGTATAGCTATGAGTAAAGAAAGACATCCTCGACTCACTCTAACATACTATACTCTGACAACGCCAACTCTTATTGTCAGTGTGAAGTAACCTTTAATCCTCTTACATCCTAACTCATGATTCCAAGAAACTGCAATTAATGGAGTAAACTTAAAGACACTTTCCTGGTGGAAGTGGACGTTAAACTCCCAGTAACGAACGAACGAACCTGATTTCAACCAACTCTCAAAAATGAAAGTCCGAGAATGTATAAATTTTAAGCGCCAAAATATAGAGAAATGGCACTACCCTGTCTCAAAATTTCAGCTCAAAATATTGAGTCGTTTTGGACGTGAACATCAAAACTGCTTAGCCGGACACGCAACCCTTTTTAAGATTTCGGGTCAATCTTTTAACGAATCGTAAATTTCACCTTCACATTGTTTTATGAAATGAAAGTCCAGACACCACGTAATACAGTTTGGGACACCGGTCTCTATTTCCAGTTGAAGACTGGCGGGGTTAAGTTGTTTGAAATCGTATCACATATATTGCGTTAGATTAAGCAATTTTATTTTTTGCAAAATTTTACCAGGATTGGCGCTTTAAGTAAATGCATGTAGAGAATAAATTTTAATGTTTCCCCGCAAGGCATGACCTGTCACACAATACAATAGCCATATTGTCAACATAGACAACCATCCATCAATTACCATGGTAACACGGTAATTAAGATTTCAATTAAAATTTTAACATAAAAACATTTGAAATCAGAGGTGAGACGCCATTGTCCTTATCGTTTAGAGTAGACGAAGCGATTAAAAGGTAATTGGTCCTTTGTTAGTAGGTTTAATGGGGTATCTCCCAGGTGGAAGTGGGGTTTTAAGCCCCACGAATCAACCAGTGAATAATCAATATAGCATTTCTCCCAACAAAAGGCAACACCTAGTAACTCACCTTTTTCTTATTTTGAGGAAACAAAGGAAAACAAAATGAATAAGTATTTTAACCCCAGCTTATCCATTGATTTGACTCTTGAGTTACTAGGTTTTTCTGTGGCATAATAGGCAAATAAAGGAAGTTGCTAGGTTGTGTCATGGGTGTAACTGCTTACAAAATCAAAAGATTGGAATATCTAGTACAACAACAGGAAGCACATACCCAAGTAACTACAAATTTGGTCAATTTTGACAAGCACATGACAGTAGACAGTTTATTTCAGTAACATTGTTTTATTCTGAGCAAAGTTAGGAGGGCTCGAGGGTTTCACGACAGTAGCGTAAATCGCCTCGATTGTCAATTACCATTGATACGAGAATCAACGATGTCTCTGTTTTCTTATTTTGTGCTTAAGGACGCATTATTGTAGGTCTTTCTTTAGGGAATAGATATTTAATAAGTTATTACATGATAAGATCATAATCAACTCTCTAGGCCATCCTATGGTCAACCTATTTGTTTGTTACCTATTTTTTTTAACAATTATAGCGAGAACTGTCAGCTCTTTATCTAAATCTTACAGAGAGAAATGAGTCTTACCGTCCACTCGAATACATGGTTCAATTTTATTTCCATAATTCGTTTGTGCGTAGGGGTCTGTAGCAGTTAAAGGAAACCGGAGTAAACCAACGAGGTCGAACAGGCGACCTTACCCTTTGTCACGAATAACCTGGTAATCGAAACCACGCCAGTTGACTCAAATAAGCGAGCACGTGCTACTCCCCCGCCCACGAATCAGAAACGGTGTAAATAAATAGAACCAAGGCAAGGGGGATCCAAGTCAGCAATTGACAGAGAGAGAGAGAGAGAGAGAGAGAGAGAGAGACTTCAGGGTAAGGTGTTGCTGCTGGTTCAGATTAAACATAAAACCAAGATCCAATCGTGTGCACTAACAAGAAGCGAAAGGGAAAGAGAGAAAGAAAGAGGGAGAGAGAGAGACAGAGAGATTTCATTGCTGAAATCACTACATTAAGCTAGTTGACCGACATTTTAAGCTTTTAATTAACCGACGTTTTCAGTCTAAAATAATAAGTATGCTTCGCGATTGTTGTTAAGTATTTATTTAATGGAATTGAATATTTTTGTTTAGTCATTGTGTGTATAGCATTACAAAGCAGTATGCTAATTTTTAGACATGGCAGCCATTCTCGAAGTATGAAGTAGATGGATCTCTGAGTGCAAAATGTGTAACAGGGAGCCGCCGTTAGTCGAGAAAGTTCAGCGCGATTTTCCGGCGGAATCCCCTTGTGATCAGTTGTGAAAGACGGAGGACATTTAAGTGGCGCATGTCTAGTCGTTTGGATGGACTGAAAATCTAGGTCCCGTGTTCACATTGTCGCGCAAATAAAACATAGTCGGACCGTTGGAATTTGATATAGGAGTAGCCGTAGCCGTAGCTGTAGCCGTGCCCCCCCCCCTTGCAAACTGTATGGCGTATGTCCGTCTTCATTAGTCCTATCGGAGCAGAACAGTAGGACGTTAAACCCCATTTTATTTCATTTCAATCTAACATTTTTAACATGATGAAGCATCGTTCGGTACAATCAATATGTACCGAGAGAAAGGGGTCTGATTCCAGTGCGGTATGAGCAACCATTAAATCGTATTCTGATAAGGAATTATCGATTCTATCTGTCATCTGTATCAGCCACAGTCCTTATATATCCATAGTCCTCGAAGGTGTCGTTCAGATTGAAAATAGTTTTGCTACCAGACTACAAGGTGATGAGGCATGAGGGATTATACAGAGCATGACGTGTTATGACCGTAAGTTTCAGTATCTGCTTTTTACAAAAATTGTTTTTCCTTCTAATATTTTGGGTTTATTTTAATGCGTTTAAGTCTTATCAATATTTAGTTACACATGACAATTATCTGTGGTTAATTGAGTAAAATGTTGTGTTGAGATATAGTACCTATATTTCAATATTTCCACGGACATTTCGGGAATGACATATGATTCCGACGATAAAAGATAATACCTCATCTTCATGTTTTGACATCGGGCAACAATTCCTTACCACGTTGTGAGTGAAATTTGGGAATGTATGCTAGAATATTTTAAAACTATTGATAATATTAGTTTTGATAAATTAAATGATCGAACATGGTGGAATTTAATAAAAGTAAACACTGTACAATCTGGAAACACTAACAAGACCCCCCCCCCTTCTGAAAGTGGACAATGATATCTTTATCGGAAACCACGAGAAAGCAGATTCACTTAATACGTTTTTCACCAACTAGAGACAGGTAGACAATCTCCCAAAGTAATACCCCATGACGTACCCATCGAGGATCCTGTGTTTTCCAATGAAGAAGTTGGTAACATTTTATTATCTTCAATGAATAATCGTATTCTCAAAATGAAATGAAATGGGGTTTACCGTCTTACTGTCTTGCTCCAAACTGAGCTAATGAAGACAGCCACACGCCATACAGTGTGCTATGAGGGGAATGCTCGAACAGCGGTACTCCGTCTCATCCGAACGACTAGACAGCTCTCCCTGTTAACCCATACGTCCTGTATCACTGACAAGGGAGAACCACGCCGGAAAATCTGAATAAAATTTCTCAGTCAATGTAGGAATCGAAAACCAGACCCCCAGACTAGCGAGTCAGGGTCTTACCCACTTAGCCACCGTGACCTCCAATCGTATAATCTAATCATGTTTGAAACCCATATATTATTCCAACTCGATACCTTCCCAGATATTTGGAAGTTTGTCAATGTTTATAAGATATGTGATATACACGAAGTGTCTACTTATAGGGTAATTTTACTTCTTCATTAGGCAAAGTATTGAACAATGTCTTCAAAAATACTTATATAAATTTTTATTAGATAATGAACACATTTCCTTTCATCGGTTGGCTTATAAACAAAATGATTCCACTGTATATCATTTTATCATTTGAAATTAATGATAATATTGCTATGACTATGGTTGTTGGGCATGCAATTAAAGCGGTATTTTGTGATGCAAGTCGTGTGTTTATTGAACTCCATGCTGTAGGAATCAGGGACAAGCGTATACTTATAATATAACATTATCTAGTTGTAGTTATTAAAAATAAACCCAGTTAGAGAGAGAATTTCATATTTTCCAAGAAAGTAAAAACATAATTATTTCTATGTCTTTTGCTCAATAGGTTATCAAATCATTCACACCGGAAATAATAACACAATTGCCTCCCCTGTTTTTCTATTCCCAACATGCAATGGCTATCTTCAAACGTTTGAATTTGAAGTCGAAAGTACACATTTTTACCAATTTCTCAACTGGCAATAGTGAATTTTAGGATTAATAGGATTATTGTTTTATAAAGTATGACTGTTTATAGATACCATCTATATAAGGCTTTATCTTAATACATTTGAAAAACATAACTTAACAATATGAAATTCTCGCTTTAGGCAGAGGTTCCCCAGAGCTCAGTCTTAGGCCCGACGTTGTTTAGCATTTACATCAATGACTTCACCAAGAACGTTAACTCCCCTATCAGACTGTTTGGGAAAAGAGATGTCTTTGTGTGCCATCCAGTCTTATTGATGATGTTTCTAAGATATCTTCATGGTCAGTTGATTGGGAAGTTAATTTTAACTCAAATAGAATAGAAAGTTTGTTTTACTTTCAAGAAAAATAATGCTCCCATTTTTAACAATACCGAAATAGTAGATACAACTGACCACAAACACAAATATTCCATTGATCGGGGCAGTGGACCTTCCATGTTAACTCCATAACCACAACAGTAGGTAAACTAAAATCATTAAATAATATACAAATCATTAATTCTCATTCTCTTAATATTTGCTCATGCTGGTGTGATTTATGATCAATATCGTAAAATTAACAGTGAAAAATTTGAAAATATCCACCCCGAATTAGAACTATATACCCCATACAATTTTATGCACGTCTTCATTAGCCCAGAGAGAGAGAGAGAGAGACAGACAGAGAGACAGAGAGAGAGAGGGGGAGGGAGAGACAGAGACAGGGGGCGGTGAGAGAGAGACAGAGACACACAAACACAACTTATATCATTTCGGGACAAACATATGGTTCAATTTTATTTCAATAAATCGCTTGTGCCTAGGGATCTTTAGCAATGAGAGGAACCCGGAGGACCCTGAGAAAACCCACGAGGTTGGACAGGCAACCCTATTCCTTGTCACGTACAACAAGAGAATCGAAACCCCGCCAGTTGACTCAATGACAGGCCTTATGATAGATACATAGCGCTAACCATTCGGCAATCCAACAAAGTAAGGAAATAAAACAACAACGTTTTAAATTGTGATATTTTCCCAGTTGATTAAAAATATATTTTGTATATTTTGTGAATATATATCTACCCGACACACAAAAGCGCTGGCTCGTTAACCAGGTGACCCGGGGTTAACGTGGAAGATTATTGATTGCCTCGCCCCCCAGCTTGTTGTGGATCGACTTCTTGTTTTTTGCTTCCGTTTTCCACGAATAATCGACAAGTTGTTTTCAAGTACTCAAAGTTAATGGGAATGTTCGCACATGTTTTTAACAATATCGGTTATGTTATATTACAATAAGATGCTAACAGCATTGATAAATATGCACATGTAATGGTTGAAAGAGCTTTTATGGTGGTCGATATATGGAGACAACAATACGTTACACAATATTCAGTTTAAGAGCTCAAATACATCTGCACAAATTTGAAACAATATTAAAGTTAATTCCTTTTACATAATCTAGTTTTTAACTATTATAGTGAGAACTACCAGCTCTTTATCTAATCTCCCATGATGTATCTTTAATAATGATTGGATACACCAATGAGCTTGAAATTTATTGTAAACCATATCAGATGACCAATTGAGAATATGAAATTTCCTTCGCCATCCTAATGTTATAATCCGACATGGCTAATGAAGGTGAGCATGGGCCATACAGTGTGCTATGATAGAATATTTGCTCTGAACAATGGTCCTCTACTCTTATATTGAATTATAACTACAAAGGGATCATATACGTGCACGTCAATGTGTACATGGAACCTCATCTGAACGACTATGTGCTGTTTCTTACCATGCACACCACCCTACACCAATGACAAAGGAGGGTGTGGTGGGGATGTCGGAAAGCCCCGATGAAATTCCTCCGCCACCACAGACATCCAACCAACGTCCTACTCACTGAACCCCATTCAATCTTGGAAACTAATATTTTTTTAATCTAGGAAACTGATCTTTAAAATATACCTGTTTATCGATACAGAAACAAATGTTACATAAATTATCGTACTTTCATATCCGCGTCTCAGTTCCAACTGTTTCATGTCAGGAAATGTGTAAATTTGCGTTATTCGGTTTGGAACAAATCAACATAAATAAATTCTTATTTATTGATTATGACACAACAACACAAGAGAAAATGCCAGGATAATAAAAATCTAAGAAGTTTTCTTATCAACGTTTTCGTAAAATTTTCGTTACTGGTAGTCGGAAAACAATAACCCGGAAGAAAATAGTCGGATAATAAAAATTTAAAATGTTTTTTTTTATCAGAAAATGTTTTTATTTTATTTCATAAAACATTCATCATTTGATGTTATCCTGCCTGTAAACAAATTCTTCTTTGTTCGTCATAACAGAAACAGTTGAGTTAATAAAATCGACATCTTTAACTTCTAATATTCGACCTATATAGGTTTATCGACCAAGTTCGTTATGGATTGTGTTTTATCACTAACTTCACTACTTATTCACCGGATGTTTTTTTATGTTCCAATAATCGCTTGATTATTTATTGAGGTCATGAGTTAAAAAAACAACATTTAAATCGATAATAATTTCCTACTTGTTATATGCATAAAATGTTTAACCATCGATTCGTAAAGAGCATATGACTGAATCCTTTCAAATACTAAAATAGACACTATATGAATTATTTCCTACTTGTAATACGCTTAAAATGTTTAACCAACGATCCGTAGAGAGAGAGAGAGAGAGAGAGAGAGAGAGAGAGAGAGAGAGAGAGGGAGAGAGAGAGGTGGTAACGTTCACTCGACAAAAACTAGGTCATTTCGGGACTAACATATGGTTTCATTTCATTTCAATAATTCGCTTGCGCGTAGAGGTCTTTAGCAATTGGTGGAGACCGGAGGACCCGGAGAAAACGCACGAGGTTGGACAGGCGATCTTACTCCTTGTCACGTACAATCGGGGATTCGAAACCACGCCAGTTGACTGAATGTCAGGCTTTGCGATACAGCACGCACTTGCTAACCATTCGGCCATCCACCCCCCCTACGATCAGTAAAGGGCGTATTCTCTCAAACATTAGAATATACGAAATATAAATGATTTAAATTCAAGTTGTAAACTATTAATCAGGTCTTCTTTTTATTATTATTATTTTTCTCAGCTATACATTATGGGATATTAAATTAAAGAGCTGCAAGTTCGCACTAAATTACTTCAAAACTACATAACGTAAATGGAATGTGATGAAAATGTCAGTCAAATTGATCCACTCTGAACCGAGATTTTAGGAATTGAAATTTCGGCTTAGCTGCGATCATCATTACTAAAGTTCGTACGATAAAAAAAAACAGTTTCAATTATCCATTTCATGGTTAAATCATGAATGAAAGTTGAGCAGCAAATCGGATCCAATAAATACCAGAGGCTAGCGTTGATATCGAGAGTTTATTATACTCTGGGTAAGTTAATTAATGTCTTATTAATAATTTAGATAACATTTTAGACCTAAAGAGAGGCCTACAAACGGCAGATTCAGCTCTTGTATATTGTATGTTTTATTCATTCTTCAGGTCTATTTAAAAAAAAATTGCCATTTTCGAATCGGCCAATACTATTTACTTCCTTCCGCATTTTTCTTGTAGGATATGCATGTGTTAATTCATTACTAATGACTAACGAAACCATAGACTACATGGCGTCGTGTAATGGTTTTAAAATGTTAATTGTATCTTAAATACAGGATATTAGGATCCCATATTCACGGTAAGATAACCACATTAATATTGATCGAAATGGACCAATATTGAATCCTAATTTGTGTTTTTAATTTAGCATGTTATTCAATAAAACCCCTAAAACCTTTTCCAAGCCACATACACACCAATGACGAGTTATTACTGATCAAACCAATCTGTTTCGTTTTTCATAGTTCAAAATTTCGGTTTACTTGTCTTTACTATACTAGGATCTGGATGATGTGAGGAATTAGTCAATGGAACGATCTGTTACGGCCAGTTCTTGGCCTTTTTAAGCACGGAACTGTGGGCAAACCAGTAACGTCAACGATGGTTGATTACTCAGGGTCGGACGTCATAGGATCAAAAGCCGCTTGTTTGACCCCAATCGTGAATTCCCATTGTCAGATCTTCATGTAGTGTAGGCCATCGAATGTTAAAAAAAACGGAACGAAATATAGATCTGTATTTTAATCAGATTGTGATCAAAGAAATCCATGGAGAGAGATTGTCTTTAATGTCCACTTGCTGGTAGGTTTCTTTGGCATTGTGAGAAAACCGACGAGGGTGGACAGGAGACCCTTCTTCTTGTCAAGTACAAACATTGGATCGAAACCTCATCTCTTGACTCTATGAAATGAAATGGGGTTTAACGTCCTACAGTTCTGCCCCGAACTGGGCTGATGAGGACGGGCATACGCCATACAGTGTGTTATGAGGAAATTTTGCCCGGACAGCGTCACTACTGCCTACTCTTATATCGAATTCCAATTGCCATGGTATCTTTTATATGCACACCAATGCGTACACGGGACCTCGGTTTTTCGTCCCATCCGAACGACTAGACAGGTGTCCTTGTCAGGCACTCCGTCTTGCATCACTCACAATGGGGAACCACGCCGGAAAATCTGTTAATGCAGGGATCGAACACACAGCGAGGCAGCGTCTTACTCACTTCGCCACCGCGATCCCCTCTCTTGACTTTACGACAGACCTTATGATCTACAGATCAGGCCTTAGATCATTTGCCCCATCCCCTTGGGTATTATATACGGAATTGACTTACGGGTCAAAAATTACAAATCAATGGTTTCTAGCTTTTGTTGTTGGGAATTGAGTTCGTTATCACCAAAGAGCGTAAACTTAGCACAATGACACATGAAATGAAAATGTGATATTGTCCTATGGTGCAGATCATTTGATTCACTGATTTGAAAGAAAAAGAACTGACGTTAAAGTGGCTAAGTCTCTAACTCAATATCATCCAAAATCTTCAACATTGAAAACACAATTTATTTGTCAATTTAAATCAACATTGATGCTCTAATCTTACCGGAAAAAGATGGGCTTATGATATCCAATATTTAAGACAAAATTTTACCATTGGTACACGAATCGTGTACCATAATGCGTTTCAGACCCATTTTTAACAAGAGACTCAAGGGACGAGGCTACACACATTGCACCAAATCAAACGGCGTATGTAGACTGGAATAACCAGACACTAGAAATTTGCATTCGATTGAGACTGTTGGCTTATTTCACCGAACAAAACTGATTTGAAATAAGAGTAAAAACGGAAACCATTGAATGTAAATCAGTTTATATACATTCATATTACAGTATTATATGTGTTGCGACCCACTTGTGTCACTTTTTAAGACCCAAATGTTAGCGATTTAGCTCCTTTAAATGGTGTTTTCTAGAATATGCCCTGATGGCTGTAGCTTATGCACAATGTGTTGCAATCTTACCAATTGAAGACTATCAACGCCCCAAACCAAAAACCGGCCCACCAAAGGCCAGCTTAACTGAAGCGGGACCCTGGGCCTGACTAGAATAGCGGAGCCCCTAACGCGACGAAAGTGAACTTCAAATAGATAGCTCAGTCTCCAACTCTCCGCCCTCGCGCCGCTAGATCGATTATCCTGAAACTTTCATCTGTAATTTGATTTTTTTTTCTCTTTTTGCCATGAACCGCGGAGTCTCCTAAACCGCGGGGCCCTGGGCCTGGGCCCATGTCTAAGCTGGGCTTTGGGGCCCACACTACGTGATACTCTCCCAGTCCTGCCATACTCACAGCCTCATTCCACCGGTGGGAGAGAGTGACATAGCCTGTTTAATGTGTTACAGGAAGCATGCATGATTAACTACGTTTAAAGAATTACAGAATGATAAAGACCTCACATATAAATACGAACAATGGCTGCTAAAAAGTCTCCTGTAATTTTCACATGTTTACAAAATTTATACATCGTTTAATTTGCCTATTTAAATGAAGAAGAAATGGGGTTTAACGTCCTACTCTTCTACTCCAAACCATGCTAATGAAGACGGGCATTCGCCATACAGTGTGCTATGAGGGCAATTCTTCGCGACAGCGGCACACCTCTTATAACGAATTACATCCGTCAAGGGGTCTTTCATGTGCACGTCAATGTGTACATGGGACCTTGGTTTTCGTCCAATCCGTACTACCAGAAAGCGGTCCTTGTCAGGTCCCCCGACCTGCATCACTGAATTTTCTCGGGCAATTGGTCTGTTTAAAGTTGAAATGAAAAGAAATAGAGGTTAACGGTCTACTTTTCAATGTCCACCCGACACAAACGTTGCACCCGGTAAAAACCCACGAGACTAGACAGGTGATCACTTTCCTTGTCACGTAGAAACGGGAATCTAATACTCAATGACACCCCTTGAAATGAAATAGAGTTAAACGTCCCACTTTTCTGCTCAATCCAAAGACGGACAGTTTGCTATGCAATACATTATCCTATGCCATTCAGTGTGCTATGCCATATAGTTTACTAAGCCATACAGTGTGCTGTTCCATACGGTTTACTATGCCATACAGTGTGCTGTTCCATACGGTTTACTATGCCATACAGTGTGCTGTTCTGTGCTGTTCCATACAGTTTACTATGCCATACAGTGTGCTGTTCTGTGCTGTTCCATACAGTTTACTATGCCATTCAGTGTGCTGTTCCATACAGTGTACTATGCCATACAGCGTGTACTGTGCTATAGCGTGCGGTGTGCCATACAGTGTGATGTGCCATAAAGTGTGCTAGAAGGTGAAGTAAGCCTGGACAGACGCTATTGTTATATCGCTGGACGGTAAAACGATTAATAATGTCATTACGAATTCCAACTGTCAAGGGTCTCTTACGTGCACACCAATATGCACATGGGACTATTAGTACGTGCAAGAGGTCCGCGCTGCACGCAAAACAAAAATCTACAAAATAAACCTGTGGAAAAGACAGAAAATAGACATTGCAAAAAAATAAACAAATATCAAATCAAGTGAATGGATCCGGGGGCCAGTCGTAAGCGTCCACTGTGCTACACAGTCCTGGGCCTGTTATGGTACAGGCTTCACTGAAACGATTTACAACGTTTTCTTCTAAGGGAACAGGGTGAGACAGGATAGGGGTCTTGAGGGTAAATATATTTACTGTAACAGTAGCAATGCCTGTTTACATAACAATAAAATGTTACTTGCCGCTTTATTAATGATTGGGCAATTTAAGTATTGATATAAACTTTAGATACGATCTCAAACAGTAGCGTCTGTTTGTCTACTAATTGTATTTAATGATAAAATCCATATTGTATAATTACGCACCGTTTAATTTGTCGTTCTAAAGAGAAATACACCAATTTAAAAAAAAAGAATAATTGGTACATAGTGACGTCACGAATTGAGGGGACTGAATGTAGTTTAAGGCCTATACAGGTCACAATTCTGTGGAATATAATTACTGCTTATTACTGAGCGACGTCTCGACTCGGCTTCTCTAGTCATTATCAAGCAATGATAAAATATGACAATATATATACATGTACATCGTTAACGACCCCGAAGCGCAAGCGAATTATTGAATTAAAATTGAACCATGTATTAGTCCCGAAACGACCTAGTTTGTGTCCAATGGACGTCAAACCCCATTTCTCTCTCTCTCACTCTGCGACTTCTGATTTTAGACGTCAGGAGTCGACGTCTTCAATGGCTTTTTTCTCAAGTCCAAGACGGTCAATCTGCGTATTGATCTTAACTTATCTGAATCAATTATTATTGATAGGAATATTACAATATTGATCACAAAAAGATTGGAAATTAACCTATAATTGCTGTTGATTGAGTTGCCATTAACTTTATAGAATCATTCAACCAATAACCTCATGGAAATAGAATCGGATACTGCAGTAATTGGGTTGGAGTTGGGCGTAACGGCCAAGACGCTAAATAACTTCATGGAAAATAGTAGTAACTCGCTTGGACCAATATAAAATAGTACATGATAATTAACTTTATGGTACTTGATAAAGTAGTAATTGGGTTGGAGTGGGCCTGGTGGTCACGTCACCAATAAACTTCATGGTAAATACTACTTGTAGTAGTAATTCGGTTGGACCAACACTAAGCTTATTGGGCAATAGTACATGATAAAGTAGTAATTCGGCTGAAATGGTGTGGACAGTCCATTGACCAAATTAAAACTTCATGGCAATTAGTACCCCATAATGAAGATATTAATTCGGGTAGAGTAGGGCGTTGTAATCCTGGGGTCAGGGGTCAAGGCAGTGGATCTGGCTCAAAATGTCCCTATCATAAAGTTCGAGGTTGTCAAAGGTGGTGATTTGTCAAAGGTGTTGCGTGCGTTTGTTGGGCCTCTGATTAATGTGTGACTGGTTGTTCAGAATAGCAAGAGATGGGTTTAACGTCTACTCGACACAAGCTTGGTCTTTTCGGAACTAATATATGCGCCAAGTTTGTTTCAATAATTCCCATGCGCGTTGGGGTCTGTAGCAGTGGGGGGGGGGGCGGAAAAAACCATAGGCCTACTCCTTGTCATGTACAACCAGGGAATCGAAACCACGCCAGTTGACTCAATGACAGACCTTGTGATACAGCGTGCACGTACGTGCTAACCGTTCGGCCATCCAACCCCCTGTAACAAAAAGCCATGGAAACTGCAACCCAATGCCAACACAGAAGTTTGCCACGAGGTAAATCTATCACGCCTACTTTCATCCACTTGTATACGGGATCACGGAATTGTTCGTAGTAAGTAATCTTACGAATATCACACCTTTATTTGCTACGCCCGTCACCCATGAGTAATACAGAATGGAAACACCGTTTGAAATGTCTCGATGAACTCCGGAAGGAAACGGGTGGCACTTCCTGGTTTGCGAGCTAGTTTCCTCACCAAGTCGTCGTGGCATCTCGGGAGATAATCCTGGTTTTTTGATCTGTAATAGGTGAATAGAGCTGTGTATTGAATTGTGATCGACTGAATTCCATATGCGATCAATTAACATACATAACCACTTGATATAATTATAAGTTATTGCACAGTTTCCGTTCAATGTCACAAAACAAGACACGTATTGATTCATTTTATTGACTTTTTTATTTTAAAGAAATGTAATAAAATTGGGTTTAACGTCCTATTGTTATGCTTCGACTGGGCTAATGAAGAAGAGCGCACACCATACAGAGTGCTATGAGAGATTATTTTTGCCACAGATTATAGCATCAATGCTCGGTGTTTCGTCTGAACATCCACACGACTATTCGTTGTCCCTTGTCAGACCCTATGTTCTGCACCAGGCGTGTTAAAATGCCATGATCCAGTAAGACAGTTGTTTATCTGGTCTAGTTAGCGAGTCATTTTGAAAGCGGTGGGTTTTAGATCACATTATATGCATTACGTACAGTAAGACACAAACTTGTCAAATTCCTTTGCACCCTGATTAAAGCACCGATCCTATTTCCTTTCGTTTTTTAAAGTTCAAAATTTCGTTTTACTTGTCTTTACTACACTAAGATCTGAAAGAGTTGCTATATGTGAGGGATTGGCCAATGAAACCGTCTGTTGTGGTGAGTTTTTGGCTTGTGATGCACGGAACTGTGGGTAACCAACTAGAAACATCAACGCTGATTGTTTAATCAAGCATTTGGCATCATAGGGTCAAAATACGTCCGCATGACCTCTGACGCGACCTTCGACTACAACTGGTCAGATCTACATGAAGTAGAGGCTACCGAGAGTATAAATTAACCGAAACGAAATATAGATCTGTATTTTAATCAGATTGGTTTATGTGCTTCCTTTTCTATTTCAGATGTCTTCGAAAAGGAGTTATAGTAATTGAATAACGAAGAAGAGACAAATTCTGTGAATTGACAGGATTTAAAGTTAAAAAACTACGCAGGGAATAGTTAAGCTGAATTATACAAGATTTGGATAAAGAAATGGCCGTTCTTGCTATAATAGTTTAAGAATAGATAAATTAATATATTGAAGATTTCAAAATTATGACTGTTCGAAGAAATAGAGTAGATCGTTTATTGTCGTGAGAACGGTACCTGACCATCGATGCTAAGTCTCGATAATCCATTCCATCTTTAAATGTGTAAAGTCCGTGGGTGTTCAAGTGAATTTAAATCTCGTCACTGTCATATGAATATCAGTCTACATAATAATACAAATTTAAAACCAAAATATAATCCTGTAATAGGCAGATGTAGCTCTTACATTGGACATAATACACCCTTAACTCTACAAACACAGTGCATGAGAACTACACAGACGAAACAATAAAATGAACTCAATAAAAAACACTATAAGATACACAATCTCAGAAGAGACAGGGTAAATAGAATGTGTCATGGTTGAACGTGCTTTTATCCCCCGGATATGAATTAGATATGAACCATGGGTTATCGTCGATTTTAAACCAGAAGAAGCAATAGTTGGAAACGGGTCATTTTTCAAGGGGAAAATCGCGGATGCAGGGAGAGAACATATGTACAGTGTTAAACTGGTAGATGTAATGTTGCGATACATATTGCCACGAAACGGATAATATTATTCGGAAAAACTAGAGAGGCAATGAGAATAAAGGGCAATAAATGAACGTCTGTTAATTTTGTCACGATATCACCCTTGGTGGAAGTGGACGTAAACTCCATGGACGAACGAACGTCAATTAATAGTTAATCTATTTTTACGGTACATATAGAATTTTAATACGTGAACAATCAATAGTTAGAAACATATTTCAAGAAGAACGGGCAATATATAATAAGTGTAAATTAATTTAGGAGGCAAGGAAAACATAACTTAATGTTAATCCGACTTATTTGAATTAAGATAGAGAAGAAAACAACGTTCAGTGTAAAACGTGTAAGAACAATACTTGGATATTTTAGGAGCAACATTGAATCAGGAAATATTGAACTGAAAAATAATAATCTGACATGATTGATTTACGTTCAAATTAGGAAAAAGCAAAGGTGTGATCTTCGGGTTTTGAATTTCTGCAGTGAAATATTGAACAAATAATAATGTGACACGGTAGACTTACGTCCAAACTAGGTTGAAATTTATATTGAAAAAGCAAAGGGGACGCAATAGAAATATAAACGGCATATTTGGATGCACAAGAATCATAATGGAACTTGGAAATTCACTTAGTTTTGTGGAGAAATTATGAAATTTAAAGAGTATAAGACGTGACAATGAGAGTTAATCTGTTGTTAAGATATAGAAGGTATTTGATGTCTTTTGGGATGATTTGTCTGTGTTTGATGGTGATCATATCATCAATACAAGCCTCCATTATAGACGTGCCTGCTACAGGTAAATTGGATTATATTATAATATATATATTTACATATATGTACACCTGCAGCAGGTAAATTGTTTTATATATGGTATATCAATAGATTATGAAGTTGAAACCATAGAAACCATAGTCTATCTGTGAAAGACCTGTACAAAGTTGATGAATTCCACTTATGTTTCTACATAATCCTCTTCCAGACGTACACTCGTTGAGTTACAGGTACTCGAGGAATGTCCTGTAGCTATTCTCTCGTAATCTAGAAAAACCTAGTAACACTGTTGAATGTAGATTTGAGTAAACAAAGGAAAACTGTTTTGTTAAGCTACTGAATATAAAACAAATTTGATTTTGTCTTTCTAGATAAAGATGCTTAGAAGCCCTTTCGGTGAAGGAGAAAAAACCTATTTATACATGTGTACAAAGTCCAATTAATATGGGTCTAACTCAATTTTTCACCAAAATATGACTTGCCAGGTTTTTCTAGATTACGGGTACATTTTCGTCCATTCCTTGTGATTTCATTAGATATGTTCACAAGATGGTCTGGTACGAAGACAATAATAACACTACAGATGCAGTTTTTATGTCTATGATTTATTCAATGATGTATTTGTTGGTGAGAAATGTTTCTTTCAACCAACTGATTTACCCTTTTCAGACTTAGAACTTTTCAATCAACCCTCGTAGAACCAAAATGATTAAACATGATTTTAAAGCTCAGACGGACATGTAGGCAATGAAGTCGACGAGCTTCACTCTATGATTGTATACTTCAGCTGACAGTTTAAGAGGAAAGACGGTTTATACATTATATACTGACACGAAGACTTGGAAGGAGGCAAGGGAAGTGTGCCGACAAAATGGCGGATATTTAATTAATATCGAAACAGAAGACAAATATCAACGATACATATCAATGAAATACGGTGCATTTTCTTCAGCGTGAGTACAGTCGATTGAACAAGTCAAATCTTGACCACTTGGTGATCCCACCCACTTAATGGACATTACCGGGAACAGGAGCTTTTTACGCTTTAGTTAAGTTGAGACATATAATGTGTCTATTTCTTAAGATGGAACGAAAACGAGCAAATACAACCGTTGCTTTGTTTTATTTTCTATCGCAGTCCACCCATGGCTAGATTCATTTGTAAGGCCAACTCAATTTTCGTCAAGATCGCTGAGATGTAAATAAGGGTAGGGAACGTGATTGTTTGCGAGATTGTAGATTAGGTTTAAGAATTTGGGGGAGAGCTCAAGTCTCCACATAGGCACTGACCTAGGATGATGAAAATTTGGTTCGTGATATTTTCTAGTTTAATTAAAAATACATGCAATGCATTAAATTAATATACACATTTGTTTTCGCTGTTTTTGGTGTTGGTGACCTGATGGCCTTCCTTCTATGTCGCTTGTGGTATTCTGGTATTTTGTTTCTGAAGTAAGGGGGAATAAATTTAAGGCTCTCGGGTGACCAGTGATCGTAATTCTCTCCCACGTATTGTTTGTCACATTTTCTGCATGGAATTAGATAAATTATGTTTGAACTACCGCAAAAAAAAGTTGGTCTATTATTGGGAATTGTGTGCGTGATGTTTTGTTATGGAAATGGTCAGATATGTTTATGATTTTGCATGTTTGACAAGTTGGGTGGCCACAAGGTTTGGTTTTAACTGCCGATTGCATATTATTTGTTTCTTTGGCGGCAAGTGCAGCTTGACTATTGTTTTTTATACGTCTGAGATGGCGTTTGGAATACCCCGTTTCTCTTAGTTTTGCTAAATACCAGCGTACATGCTGACTTAAAGTTAGTCTTCTGAGTGCATATCCTATGAAAACGGAGAATCTGGGATTTTTTGATGCCAGAGAAGGTATGTTTGGGATAAAAGGAATGTGTCGTTTTATTTGAAAAACTACTTTAGTTGTTTCCAATTGGCCTGTGATTTTGGTGTTGCTACTTTTAAAAACGGTGGTGTCAAGGAAATCTATGCTGTTATGACTTACATTTGCAGTTAACTTGACAGATGGATGATGATTGTTCAGGATGTTGAAAAACGCCCAAAAATCGTCTAGTGTGTACGTCAAGACTATGAAAATGTCATCTAAAAAACGTCCATAGAAATATGATTTCAATGGATAGAGTGGCAGAACTTCCCTTTCCCACTCCTCCATAAAGAGATTCGCATAACTTGGGGCAAATCGTTTTCACATCGTAGTCCCGGAAGACTGGAGGTATACTTGATCGTTGAAAGCGAAGTCATTCCTCTTCAGACAAATGTCGAATAATTTGAGGATTTCTTCGTTCGGTCTGGATGCTTGCTAACTTTCCTAACTGCTTTAACTCCTGTGGTATTATCGATGTTAGTGTACATGCTCTGTACGTCATTGGATATTAAAATGTTGTGCCCAGGTACTCTTAACTGGTTGATTTTGTGAATGAAATTGTTAGCGTCTTTAAGGTAGGATGGGTGTTGGCATACTAGGGGCAATGAGAAATGGTCTATATATTGTGATACGTTATATAATTCGCTGCCACAGTCTGATATTCTTGGGTGCCCCTTTGGTAATTTGTTAGATATAAACCATTCTGTTTCTGGATTTTTGGTAGCGTATGGAGATGTCGTTGCCGACAGTCAGATTTAGCCGATGAGTTGGTCTAATTTAGTGTAATGTTTCGGATTATTTAATTGTTTTCTGCCTCAGAGATATAGTCTGTGTGGTTCATTATGACATAACACAGCCGTTGTCGCCTTTCTTAATCTTTATTTTTGTCGTTTTAAAGAGTGTTTGATGCTGTTTGAAATTTGGTTTTTGTGATTGTTGTTGAAGGGAGGATATTTCTATGTTCATTTCGTTGAAAGTTTTTAGGATGACTGCGGTGATAATGACTTTTTAGGTGGTTTCCATGTGGGTATTTCTGTGAATAATTTTTTACCTCTGCCGGGTCTGTTCCTAAAAAAGTAAGTCAACGAAAGTGTTTTTGGAAGCGATCGGATGCCTGGGTGTCACTCAAATTAACAACTGTCTGTCCTAATAACGACTTCTCATTCCTTTCCCCTAATCCTAGTTTAAATTCCTCATCCAGCAGTTGATGATCTCTCTGACCGCGTCTGGGCTCCAGTGGATGGCGTCATTACCTTTCAGTTCTACTTTGCCCTTGAAGGTTGGTAGTGTGATGGCGTTTGGTGATGGTGCAGTGGAGACCAAATGGTTGTAGCTGGTGAGGCTTTGGTAGGCGATCGGATGTTCTTGTTGGAGCCCGGAAGATCTGTGGATCTGTGTGGTGGAAGAACTTGGTTTTTAGGGGAAAACTGCTCTGGTCACCTTGAGTAGATCTAGCATCTGCTCGTGTATCCTCCCTGTTGTTGAGCCCGACATGTATCACTAATTCCTCTGGTACAGGACCCATTTAGTTTTGGAGGATCTGTTTGATGTGGCTGATTTTGGCTCCAGAATAGCTATGGATCTCCCAGTCCCCTAGGAAGGATACAATCCTAGCTCAGTTAGAGGATCAAATAACTAGGATCTTTGCCGTGACGGGTGGTAGGTACCATAAATCCTTCTCTTCGTTACCGTTGTAGCTGCGAGGTCTCTTTAGGGATAGGTTGAGTGATCGTCTACATCTGGTGGAAGATCTGGTGTATATTCTAGGTTGAGGAATGATGGGCGATCTAGGGGACAAACAGTCGATAAGCGCGCGCAGTGGCGATGTAGATCCTGAGGAAGTAGGTGAGCCAGACACAACCCGGGGCAAACTGGGTGATCTAGCTGCACGCTTCGAGGGAGTATTAATGCATGAGTCTTCTCCGGGGGATAATTTTCTCTTGTTGGATGTGTTTGGTTTTGGTGTGTCCCGGAGAAGGTTGTGAGTAATGTACATTGGTAATTGGGGTAGGGTGGGTGGTTGACAGTTTTAGAGACTGTGGACAGGAGGCGGTGGAACTCTGTCTTCACACTTTTCTGAAGTTGCTTGCCGTAGGACGTCTTGGCCCATCTTTGTACAACATCTTTCGTAAAGTGACGTGACTTCAAGTACTCCAGTTTCTCCGCTAGTATGGCTCGGTAGTGCATCGCCAAGGAGGAAGTGACGTCCTTGGCCCATTTCAACTTCAATGTCTCTATGGTAGTGGCCATAGCAGGCGTCTTCATGGCTGGCTTCACAAACTTGTTCAGATCTTGGATCTTCCAAGTGAAACTTCTGGTTGGTGTTCCATTCTCCTGGCTCTCCATAATGCGCAAGTGGTGGAGACATTGGAGGACGTGAAAGAAGTCTTTCACGACATCTGTATTCTCTTGGTTTGGTTGGTGCTGGTTTGATTGTAGATTTGATTGGCACTGGTTTGGTTGTCGATTTGGTTGTCGCTGGTTTGGTTGTCGACTTGGTTGGTGCTGGCTTGGTTGTCGACTTGGTTGGTGCTGGTTTGGTTGTCGACACTGTATTCCCATCGTCATTGAAGGGATTGGATGGCCGAATGGTAAACGCGTGTGGGTTGTGTCATATGGTCTGGTTTTGGCTCACTAGTCGGGGCAATCCCTTTTCATTTCATTTGACATCGAAGATCATCCATTTCCACACACATAAATGTTTTATTTTTTTTCAGTATTGCTGATCCGTGGACTGGTTTATACTGGACTACATCGACTGCTAGACATTGGGATGGCCCCGGATGTCCTCCTCCCCGGACGCAACTCTCAGAATCGTACCACTGGAAAGATGGTAATCAGTTCGGATACGATTCTGCTCAAGTTTGCTATAGAGAGAAAGACGATGGATTAGAGAGACGCACGTGTAGCGAAACCAACACATTTATTTGCGAAACTTATCTAAGTGAGTTAATTTTGAATTTTATATAAGTGAGTTTAGGTTGTATTCTATATTAAGTTTTTCCGGCGTGATTCCCCGGTTGCCACTGATACAGGACCAATGGCCGGACAATGACAGCTGTCTAGTCGTTCGGATGGGACGAAAAACCG
The DNA here is from genome assembly GCA_963678685.1 of Patella ulyssiponensis. Taxonomy (NCBI): domain Eukaryota; kingdom Metazoa; phylum Mollusca; class Gastropoda; family Patellidae; genus Patella; species Patella ulyssiponensis. The sequence continues at coordinate 15,009,392 of OY783229.1, read as the reverse complement.
AGGTCCCGTGTACACATTGGCGTGCTTGTAAAAGTTGGAATTCGATATAAGAGTAGGCCGTAGTGATGCTGTCCGGGCAAAATTTGCCTCATAGCAGAGCAGTAGGACGTTAAACTACACTTCATTTCTATATTAGGCGATTTGATTTCTAGATGTAGTTCATATAAGGGAGGAAGGAATAGAGTTGACTACCGCCATCACCACCACCACTGAAAGATTAATGCATTCGATGACCACAACCACCATTGGTTAAGAAGGGACACATTCGACCACTACCACCCCTAACAATGAAGGTGGGTGTGGTGGGATAAGGAATGTATTGATATGATGTCACAGTTGAAAGAAGGCTGTGATGACGTCGTGCCCCGGTCATATAGTATAGTACAGTATAATGTTTCGAAGAATTTCCATTGTGTATAACAATATGGTTTAAAGATGCATTTGAAACTCTGACATTGGCTGCAAATCAGTTGTTCGGGGCCCAAGACGACCCCCTACTTGAAATCACCCTCATTCGTCTGGATCCAAGTATAGAACAGTATAATATTTTAAAGAAATTCCATTGTATTAATTCCAGATGACATGTGCAACTATTCTGAGTCGACGATGACGGGATTTACATTTCGCGATCATGGCGATGGCTCAACGCCAACACTGATTGAGTGTAAAACTAGCTGTGATAACACATCTGGCTGTTTTCTGACGGGTAATCTAGGCCAAGTATGTTTAATGCTGGTAGCTACAGATGTTAGTAATACCACAATCGCCATTAAGGACTGTTCATATGGTAAGCATTTCTATTTACTGCAAATACTTAAAGGAGCTAAATCGCTAACCTTTGGGACCTAGAAATTTACACAAGTGGGTCGCAACGCATATAATAGTGTAATATGAATGCATATAAACTGATTTACATTCAATGGTTTCCGTTTTTACTCTAATTTCAAATCAGTTATGTTCCGCGAAATAAGCCAGCAGCCCCAATCGAATGCAAATTTCTAGCGTTTGGTTATTCCAGTCTATTCCTTTTATTATATTTCTCATGGCCTCTATCTGGCCGGATTTGGTGGCAGGTCACGTCAGAGGTCATACGGGCGGCTTTTGTCTCTATGAAGTCAGACCTTCGATTAACCAATCAACGATGATATTGCTTGTGGGTTACTCGCAGTTACGTGCACCTCACGCCAACAATTCGCTGTAACAGGCCGTTTCATTGGCTAATCCTTCACATCATCCAGAATGGGGGTTATATAACAACTCTTCTTAATCCTAGTGTAGTTAAGACAAGTAGAACGAAAGGAGCTAAATCGCTAACCTTTGGGACCTAGAAATTTACACAAGTGGGTCGCAACCCATATAATAGTGTAATATGAATGCATATAAACTGATTTACATTTAATGGTTTCCGTTTTTACTCTAATTTCAAATCAGTTATGTTCCGCGAAATAAGCCAGCAGCCCCAATCGAATGCAAATTTCTAGCGTTTGGTTATTCCAGTCTATATACGCTGTTTGATTTGGTGCAGTGTGTCTAGCCTCGTTTCCCGAGTCTCTTGCTAGAACTGGGGCTGGAACGCATTATAGTACACGATTCGTGTACCAATGGTAAAACATTTATTTTGTCTTAAATATTGGATATCAGAAGCCCATCTTTTCCCGGTAAGATCACAGCATCGTTGTTGATTTAAATTGACAAATACTTCGTGTTTTCAATGTTGAAGATTTTGGATGATATTGTGTTAGAGACTTAGCTACTTTAAACAAGCTACATCTCTTTGTATTTGGTTGAAATTATTACAGATCTATGTCTTCGTTTCCTTTCATTATATTTCTCATGGCCTCTATCTGACCGGATTTGGTGGCAGGTCACGTCAGAGGTCATACGGGCGGCTTTTGTCTCTATGAAGTCAGACCTTCGATTAACCAATCAACGATGATATTGCTTGTGGGTTACTCGCAGTTACGTGCACCTCACGCCAACAATTCGCTGTAACAGGCCGTTTCATTGGCTAATCCTTCACATCATCCAGAATGGGGGTTATATAACAACTCTTCTTAATCCTAGTGTAGTTAAGACAAGTAGAACGAAATTTTGAAATATAAAAAACGAAACAAAATCTATATGTCTGTGTTTTAATAAGATTGAATAAAATATTGGATTGGTGCACCCAGTGTTTTATTTCTATGGATAATAGTACAAGATATAGTCAATTATTTTGCTTAAACATACAATAGATAAGGCTTAGGAAAAGTGCTGGCCGTTTTTGCTACAATTGTATATACATACATACTGAAAAAATGAACATATTGACAATTTCAATGAAATTACTTTAGACTGAGCGAAGTTATAAGAGTTTGAAGATTTGACAGTAACGTAGATTGTTTTATTATCGTATCAACCGTACTTGACAATCTCGATTAGCAAGTTTATCGATAAACTCTTAAATGACCGCGATAGTGTTCTGAACTACTTCATATCGGAGCCGTCACAAAATGATTAAAACACGGGTCCTATTTCGTTTCGTTTTTATTGTTCAAAATTTCATTTTACTTGTCATTACTACACCAGTGTTCTCGATGATGTGAGGGATTAGATGATGGTCTGTTAAGTCGAGTTCTTGGCCTTTTGGTGCACGTAACGGCAAACAATGTCAACACTGATTGATTAATCAATGTCTGACGTCATAGGGTCAAAAGCGTTTGATCCCTGACGTGAACTGCCACTATTACTTGGCATATATTCATGTACGCTACGCCATCCAAAGTATAAAAAAACGAAATATAGATCAGTATTTTAATCAGGTTGGGGTCATCCGAAAGCTTAGGGTGTTGATTATGATTTCGCATGCCAGTAAATGTTTATATAATAATTCATATGACATTTGACCTGTAATTGGTAGATTTAGCTATTACACAATGCTTGATATGAAAGGAAATTAAATTGGCTTTAACGTCCTCATAATGCATCTTTTACGGTCTACAAGACAGTGGCAGGCAGTTGGCCACAGGACACCTGATACTGTTCAATGGGGCATGTGATACAGTTCTATCGGACACATGATTCAGTTCTATGAGAGACATGATACAGTTCTATTAGACACGTGTTGCATTTCTACGAGACACGTGATGCGGTTTTATGAGACACATGATGCAGTTGTAAGAGACACACGAGACACATGAAGCATCGGTATGATGTAGTCATTTTGTTTGTGTATTGTAGAGACTGCAATAAACACCGGGGAACCTGGTGTAGCCGAGGATGGTTCCGATCCCACAGACTGTGCCAATGAACCGTTGGTATCAGGTAAGTGACATACACCAAGAGCAGATAAATCATAGATAATTCACGATCGCATAATGCACTCATCTTACTCCGACCTGCACAGCTGAAAAGGGAGGACCACACCCGAAAATCCGGATGAACCATCTCGCTCGGTCAACATCGAGGTTAGCATATCACCCCCTCCCCCCTGTAAATCAAACCGAAGTTGCTAGGTATATTGCCATATTGATTTGTCATTTGAAATCTATAGAGATTAACGTGTGAATGTGGGGAATCCAATCAAAGCTTTGAATTACATTTTTTTAAATTTGAAATTTTGGTTGTTAATTTTGATGTACAAGCTGTCCAACTAAATAATCCTAGGTCCTATAGACACGAGTCGTGAAGGAATGTAATCAAGGGGTTAGCGCTATGTATCATCTGGACCTGTTGTAGGAAACGTTGAAGTGGGCGGATATTTCATAATACTAGTACCCAGATTGTTCATGTTGTATAATGATATACTGATTTATATGAACCTGGTTTATTGCTTAAAAAAACGTCCATCTTTAGAAAGGTGGGAACTGTCTCTGCTTTTCTCCACATTGTCACTGAGCTAAATGATGTAGTTTTTATCACACTTTGGCGTGTGGCAAGGAGAATGGTCGCCTTCCGAGCCCCTCGGGTTTTCTCTGGATCCCCGGGTTTCACCCACAACTAAAGGCCCCTATGGACAAGCGAAGTATACTTAAACCATATGTTAGCCCCGAAATGAGCATTTCTAGCTCTCTCTTTCTATGTTTTACCTAATTTTGTTATTTCAGAGTCATCTACCATAATATGCCCAACACAAACGTCAATTGTTACAGATACGACTACTGAAACGATTACATTTATAGAAATGTTCAATTACACAATAACGGAATATTCCACCAACTGGTCTACAACTACGGAGTTTGTAACAGATGTTAGTACATTTACCGAAACGACCACCGACACCATAACAGTTGAGTTACCCCTTGTTTCCATGGTTACCCAACAAGTAGGAAACATTACAAAAACGGTACTACAGATTAGTACTGTGACAATTGGTGACTCCTCGTTGGTTGTTTCGACGGTAACAGAAACACAGACCCAGTCGTGTGATACCGTAACAGTTGATGTCACAGGATCGTGTTCGTCGACAGTTCTGTACTCTTCTTCTCCGTGTCTTTCAGAGACGGTCCAAACTGTGGATACAACCATACAGACCTCGTTCAGTTCCCTTCAAATAAATGACACGTTTGCTTCTAGTTCTACTGGGATTCAGGGAGTTATTGGATCGGACGGGATTATGAGGACAATGGTGTGCCGTAAAGTTATCGTTGTGACCCCTGACCCGGTTGCGGAGCAAGCGGCAGTAGATAGTATCGTGAACGAGTTAACGGTCGATAAGAAAAACATATCTGCTGTCGTTCTGAAAAAAGTAAGCGCCCAAGATAAACGGCCCACTTCTACTGCTATTGGTTACATTGGGATAGTTTTTCTAGTAATACCTCTCGTTATCATCATTGCCGTAGATTTGCCGAGTTGCATTCAGGGCGGACGGAATGTCATCAAATTTTGTAAGGACGAAGGCAGATTTTAATATGTATCTAATGCTAGGTTCTCACTATCACGATTCGTGCTTCGATTAAAATCGTGGTTTTTATACGCCCACATTTTCATGTGGACGTATTCGGCCATCGCCCGTCCGTCGGTCTGCCCACGATTGTTTGTGGACACTCTACAGGTCACAATTCTTAACCGATTTTGACGAAACTTGAAATATAGGTTTATCCCCATAAGATCTCGGCTGCTTTCGATATTGGCACGTATCGGATCGAAACTTCATGGATTATGGCCCCTGATTGTCCGAAAAAATCACATTTTTAGCTTGTCCACCCTATAGAGGTCAAACTTTTGAACCGATTTTGATGAAACTTGAAATGCATGTTTATAACCCAAAGATCTTGGTTCCGTTCGATATTTGCGCTGTTTGTCCCTCTGGAGTTCACAATTACATGTATTATTATCCGATTCATAAGTATATAACCGTTACACCGTGAAAATCAGACCAAAAAATGGCGGAGAGAGAGAAATGGGGTTTAACGTCCACTCAACACAAACTAGGTCATTTTGGGAGTAACATATCGTTTCAATTTTATTTCAATAATTCGCATGCGCATAGAGGTCTTTAGCCGTGGGGGGAAACCGGAGTGCCCGGAGGAAACCCACGAGGTTGAGAAGGCGCCCCTATCTCCATGCCACATACCTCACACTAGGGATCGAAACCACAATCGCAAGCCAGAGGGGACCGACCAGCTAGAGGTCGAAGTGCGGCACTCTAGACCACTAGGCCATCCCAACCCCCAAAATGGCGGACAAATTGGCCGCCACCTGTACGCGAATAGTGTAAAAATATGGTATATAGAGGTTGTGGATTTTAATCCGATTTTGATGAAACTTGAAATGCATGTTTATAATCAAAAGATCTTAGTTCCTTTCGATATTTGCGCATATGGGAGCAAATAGGATTGTAACTTCCTGAATTACGGTCCCCTATTACATGAAAAATCGCCTTTTTAGCTTGTGGTCCCTCTAGAGGTCACAATTATTATCCGATTTTAAAAACTGTTTGCCTATACCACCGTTCCACTGTAATGAAGGTTGAGTTTGAATTTCGTAAAAATTGGACAAAAACTGCCGAACAAATTCCCGCTGCTTGTACGCGAATAGTGTAAAAATATCTCATTTCCTTCCCATATTTGCGCACTTCAGGCCATGCCTATCTGTATTATGACCCTTGATTATACGAAAAATTGCTTTTGATTTAATTTGTTCACCATCCATCTCTTGGAAAATGTGGGCGTATCCTGCCCGGCAACCGCTGGTAATCGTGGTGATCCTACCAGGTCTTATCATACAACAAGGTCAGTCGCGGCAATCGCATTGACGTATATCGAAACGTATCTGCAGGTAGCCGGAACTCGTAGCACGACAGTGGAAACTATGGAAGCGTATATAATGGGTCGATTGCGCGATAGATACCGCAATAGTAAGTTGATAATATGTCAACATATTGTGATTTTTTATGATGATGTTATCTCTGAAAAGACATTTTATGCCGAGCCGAGTTAATTGAAGAACTCTCCATTTTGCATGTCGTCATTTCGTTTTAAATGCATCTTTGGCGCTAATGGCCCCTATTCGCTTCCATAGGAACCTGACATCAACGGTGAGATATCCGTAAGTTGTGATAAGTGAGAATGGGTGTTCATCAACAAGAAGTCTAAGAAATTTTAACTTTTCGAACATTGTGATAAACTAATACTACTGTGATTTATAAAAATGGTTTTATAGTTGTTTTGCCATCCAAGTGCATTCGTGTTACTGAGTTTTAGGATATAACCAATATTATACATTCCAGATACTGATTTGGGTGATATAACTAATGTTATACACTCCATATAGTTTATAAATTTATAAAACTTTGATTTATATAAATGGAGTTTTTGAAGTGGCCTTCTATACCGGCGGGGTGGGTGGGAGTGATTTGATGGCCGAATGTAATTTTACTGCTAAATTTTATTTTGCGTGCATGCCCATATGTACACCCAAAGGACTATACGTTGTCCCTTTAACATTATTGGCCAACAACGGGATGGAAGACTGGTGGTCTAAAACATACATGTTATTTTTAAGCAGTGTTATCGTGTAATATAATTAACTATTAAACTTGTACCAAGATGAGAAATGTTTCTTATTTACTTTAAGTTATCTCCCTTTACCCTACCATTAACAAAGAGGGTGTTCAGCTTTTTTATCTCAATTCTTTGGGGATACTTAATTGGATTCTCCCGATTCCCAATATGGATACGAAATGAAATGAAATGGGTTTTAACATCCTGCTGTTTCCTTCATAGCACACTGTATGGCGTATGCAGGTTTTCATTAGCCCATTTTAGGGGTAGAACAGTAGGACGTTAAACCCCATTTTGTTTCATTTCATTTCATTACTCTGGGTACTCCGATTTCCGGATTTTGCAGAAAAAAAACTCTTAAAAGGGTTACCTGTACGGATGAGCAGTTTTGACGTTTACGTCCAAACGACTCAATATTATTTTGAGACAAAGCAACTACACCACACCCCTATACTTTGGCGCATAAATTCCATACGTACTCAGACTATTATTTTTGAGACTCTGTTCAAATTGGGATATCCCCTTTAATAGCTTTAACGACATGTCTTTCTGTAACAAACAGTAATTTCATTAAATAGATTTATCGAAACGTCTCTCAGTAACAAACACTAAGACATATGAATATTGAATTACAATCACTGATTTAAAGGAGAGAAACCTATAACTCAGTCTTTTCAGAATATTTGAAATTAAAACCACGAATTAGAATTCAATATTGGTCCATGTCAATCACTAGCGGGCTTGTTGTCTTGCCGTGAAAATATGGGATTATATTATATAAATTACAATGCATACTATTTATATCTGTATATATGTTTTTAGCCATAGCAAACTTGTTGCTTCGCCTGGAATAAAAAGTTCCATGTTCAATATCCAATATTTATGACACAATGGCCAGTTTATAATCAATACACAAGTTGTGTGTTCCATGGTTTCGGGACCATAAATTTTATAATGTAGAAAGATAAGACACATCCTACAAGAAAATGCTAAAGTTATTAGTAATGACGGAATTACCAACGGCACAATAATAATAGAAAAACGTGTTTACATATTTCACCGAACCTAAAATATTAGAAATAACAAGTTTTTTTTAGCGTTCAAATCACATTGAGAGAGAGAGAGAGAGAGAGAGAGAGAGAGAGAGAGAGAGAGAGAGAGAGGAGGGGGTGGCTTAACGTCCACTCAACACAAATATAAGGTCATTTCGGGACCAACTCAAGGGTCGATTTTATTTCAATAATTCGCTTACGCGTACGTGTCTTTAGTAATACAAGGAACCCGGAGGTCCCGGGGAAAACCCACGAGGTTGGCGAGGCGACCCTACTCTTTGTCACGTACACCTGGAGTATGGAATAAAATAAAACCAAGTACGAATCATCCAAACCAATAGTCAAAATTCGAAGTCCTATAAAAACGGTTCAGGCAAAATAGTGTAATCAGCAAATGGACTGTTCAACGTGTACAAAATACAAGACAAACAGTGGTAACAGGTATCCGGAAGAGTAACCTTACCCTGTCTGGCGCCACACCCGCCATCACTGCATCCAAACTATTAGACGAAATCTCAATAAAATAGCATGATTGGCCAATGGACTATCGTTATGCAAAATGCACATTTACAGTGTTAACGATGAAGTAGACAGACATAATTAGGGAGATAATATACGAGTCAATTAAATATATCTTGAATAATAGCCGAGAGAGACATGTTATATTTACCAATCAAGTCAATATGACGGCCATAAAACTTTTTAAAGGTTTTAATGAGTTTAGTGCGCAAGTATCCTCATAGTTGAACTCTTGATGACAAATGCTTCGATCTATTTAAAAAATCAGAATAAAAGGAACAGGCTCTTGTGTAACGAATTAGCTGAGACACAAACACTCCATAAGCTGGTGATATTGGATTGTTACTACTAATAAATGGAAAATTAACGATCGGAAAGTCAAAGTCATTACGTTTATCGTACAACACTAAGATTATGGCAATTGTCAAAATCGAGACGCAGCCAACTGACTCAATGACGACCATCATGGTACAACGAAACAAATTAGAGAAAGATACAATGATATCATTGTATTTGATAAGAAATGTTAAATTGTACATAGGAAACATAAAGACGACCAAATTAACACAGCCTGGACGCCTTTCACGTTGTGATTTTTTTTCCATTTGTAGTTGATGTTAGTTTGTCGATTAACATATAGGTCTTGTAGCGTTGGTATAGTCAATTTCTGAAATAAAATTTAGAAAAACACAAAATTGTAAACCATGTTATAAATTCGATGTGGTATCCTATGTACCAGTAAAGCTAAAACATACCCTGTCTTGTTTACGATGCCCATGACTGCTTATTATAGATAAACTTAGCCAAACTATGCGATGACTGGCTACGCAAACGTACTAACATAATGGCCACTATATGCTAACTTCATCCAGTCACGGGATAGGATGGCCGAATGTTTAGCGTGTGCGCGCTGTATCATACGGCCTGCCATTGAGTCAACTGGCGTGGTTTCAAATCCCTGGTTGTACGTGGCAATGATTAGGGTCGCCTGTCCAGCTTCGTGGGTTTTCTCCGGGTAGCCTACTCCGGTTTCCTCCCACTGCTAACGATCCCTACGAACAAGCGAATTATTGAAATGAAATTAAACCATGTGTTAGTCCCGAAATGATATAGTTTGTGTCGAGTGGACATTAAACCCCATTTCTCTCTCTCATCCAGACACACTGGTTGTTAATAAACCGCTATATGCAAATAGAGTTTACGGTCTACTCGACAAAATCTAGGACATTCCGACTCTAACATATACATGTAGTTCATTTTCATGCCAATAATTCGCTTGTGCGTAAAGCCTTTAGCTGTGAGTGGAAACCGGAGGACCCGGAGAAAACCCACACGGTCACGATCAGTACATTAGTTGTAAAATCCTACATGCGAACGTTAATGTATAACATGACATCACGTGATAGTTGAGATAACTCTGCTTGATTCGTAATTTGCAATGCTGATGTACGAGACTGGATGACTGAGACTATATTATCTTCCTACCTGTGCCATTAGCTTGTAATAACATCATGGTTATGAAAGGAACACACATGGTACAGTTATAGCACGTAGCTCTAAATAGTTGATCATTGTCCGAGAGTAGAAAACTTCCACCATTCACGCTCTATATTAAAAAAAAAACAGTTGCAGATAGTACGTTAGAAGTGTAAATTGCGGTAGGTTATTTTTAAGGAACATTGAACAGGAGTCGACGCAAGGATCGGTAGTGACCTTCTAAATATTTGTCAACGTGCGAGGGAATCACGGTGGCTAAGTGGGCAAGGCGCTGGCTCGCTAGCCCGGAGGTCGGGTGTTCGATCCCTGCATTGGCCGAGAAAGTTAATCTCGATTTTCCGGCGTGGTTTCCCCCAAAGCCGTATATAGATAAAGTTGCGACAACTGTGAAGCCAGAAAATTCACATGACGTCATGAAAATATGGCGTTATGTGTAAAAAGACGCCATCTTGGGTCCCAAGTACCTACGCACTATCTATTTATAATATGCCCTATTTTATTGTTGTGTCGCAACTGGCTGCCCAGACATACAGGATGTCGATAGATATGTCATAGACTTCTGCGAAAATATTCTATTGGAGATAAAACATATATTTTTAAAACGAAAAGTATAGCTGAACATACTATCATTATTATTATACAACACAAAGAGTATATTATTGTTATATAATAACTTATGCATAAGAAAATAAAATAGAAGATCACTAGATAAAACTGATAAGAGCGCTATGTATTAAATAAATTTAAAAATCTGAATAATCTAAATGCAGCAATAGAGCAAGTTCACCTTGATGTTGACAAATACGTAAGACTACATGAAATAAGATATTTTTATGATATGATTCAACTATATAAATGGTATGCAACAAGACGGCATTGTACGTCTTATATGTTGAGCTGAATAAATTATGATTTTTCCCACTATTTGATTTGTTTATTTTTTGCAATGTCTATTTTCTGTCTTGTCCGCAGATTTATCTTTAAGATTTTTTGGGGTTTGCGTGTAGTGCGATCCTGCATCCAGATAATTAAAGCGCGTTAACAATATATTCCTATCATTTCTAGGTTAACATATCGTAGGCTACAATTCATATTTACAAAACTATGGTTTATCCCAACTACAGGGTACATAATGTTTTGGAGACTACCTGATAGATCATGGCTTCGAGACTGTCCGAACTACAGGATACATCATGGTTTAGAGTCTCAGTGTCATGGTTTAGAGACTCTACCCGAACTACAGTTTAGATGCCCCCGACCCCCGATCCGTCCTGGTAGCTTAGTTTGAGGAATTTAAAAAGAAATTATTTATCTTCCCACCACTGAAAGACACTGATTACGAGATATCACTTTCCAATAATCTCCGGAGAGAGCGACGCCGTATTGAATTATGTTAATTACGTCATTTTTTCCTTAGCCGAATTCGGCCGATTTTAAGTATGAATTTGTCTGACATTTTTTTCATTGAACCAAACAGCATTGGTTTCTTTTCCAATTTATTTATTATAAATTGTAGCCCGTAAAACGTAACCCCAAGAAAAAGATAAAACGTTTTGTTAAAAGCTATATGACGCCATGACGTCATAGTTTTTATGGCGTCATAGTTGGGACCCACAATGGCGCCTGTAAATGAGTTGTCGTAACTTTCCCTATACAGGGCTTTGGTTTCCCCTTGTCAGTGATGCAGAAGGATGGCCTGACAAGGACAGCTGCCTAGTCGTTCGGATGGGACGAGAAACCGAGGTCCCGTGTACACATTGGAGCACACGTAAAAGATCCCTTGACAGTTGGAATTCCATATAAGAGTAGGCCGTAGCGCCGCTGCCCGGGCAAAATTTCCCTCATAGCACACTGTATGGCGTATGCCCGTCTTCCATTAGCCCAGGTCAGGTGCAGAAGAGTAGGACGTTAAACCCTATTTCATTTCATTTCATTTCATTTGTCAACGTGCGAGCCATTAGTGACCTTCTAAATAGCAGTCAACGGGCGGACCAATGGTGACTGTCCTACCGGTAATCGGCTTATGAAATGCAACTAACACAGCTAAGAAGCCTTTTGTGTCAATACTGTAGATGTAGAATTGTGCTTACGACCCATCACATACAATTCTATTTCGTTTCGTTTTTTATAGTTCAAAATTTCGTTTTACTTGTCCTACTACACGAGGATCTGGAAGAGTTGTTGTATAACCCGCGTTCTGTTGGATGTGAGAGATTAGCCAATGAAACGGTTCTTGGCATGCGATGCACAGAGATGTGGGTTTCCTACTACAAACATTAACGTTGATTAGTTAATAAAATGTCTGACGTCATAGGTCAAAAGTCTCTCGTATGACCCTTGACACAGTCCCCCCCCCCCATAACTACTGGTTAGATATTCAGGTAGTAGAGCCATCGAAAGTGTAAAGAAACGAAACGAAATATGGATTTGTATTTTAATCAGACTGCATCACATACAAATGAAATGGGGTTTAACGTCCTACTTTTTGGCGTTCTCCCATTCCAGGCCCACTGTCTAACACCATTGACAAAGGACAATTTCGCTCGACAAAATCTCGATGAGCTTTCCTAGTCAACACCGGGGCCGAACATGGGTCCTTCAGGTAAGAAAGAAAGCGGTTTCAGTGCGGCTTTTAATTGAACATAACAATCATACTCATAATGCTTAACTAGTGTCAAACATGTATCTTGGGTCAGATATGCTACAAATCGACTCTAGAATGTTCCACATGGCCCATTATTACTCGGCGGCACAACATTGTAGTCTGTTACACTATCTTAGTGATAACAGAGATCAGTTTAGTAAATATAGGATTTATTTACATCAGGTATATAACTATATTAAATCCAGCATTCTGCCCCTCTGACAAGACAGCGGCTGAACACGGGTGAGTCTAAACGCCGGTCCCTGCGTCTCCGCTCCTCTAGCCCTCTTTCGTGTCGTCTACCTAATTGTCAGTCAACTGCTGATTATATAGCGCCGGCGAATAGATAGACACATGGTCATACATGCAATTGTCTCTTTTATCTCTCCATGGCATGCTTACTGAACAGTTCGAATTCCCTTGAAGTCACGTGGAGAGAGAGAGAGAGAGAGAAATGGGGTTTAACGTCCACTCGACACAAACTAGCTCGTTTTGGGACTAACATATGGTTTCAATTTTATTTCAATAATTCGCTTGCGGGTAGGGGTCTTTAGCAGTGGGAGGAAACCGGAGTGCCCGGAGGAAACCCACGAGGTTAAGAAGGCGCCCCTATCTCCATGCCCACATACGCTCACACCAGGGATCGAAACCACAGCCGCAAGCCATAGGTGATCGGCCAGCTAGAGGTCGAAGCGCGGCACTCTAGACCACTAGGCCATCCCAACCCAAGTCACGTGGCGCTTGTACACAGATCATATGTAGATTGTGAATGGCATATGGGATTAATTACATATTTAATTAGATCAAAGCCTGTCCGTGACTTAACAGAAGTTTATACAGAGTTGAAACAGAGTTTCAAAAACCAGCTGAGGTCATAAAGCTCTAAGCACCTAAATGATCGTCCAGTTTGATGGAAGTTATAGAGTGCTTTGTTACATGTCACGATTGTCATTGCAAACGTTGTTAGATAACTAAAAAAAGTTTCGATTATCCATGGTCTTGGCAAGTTAATAAATGTCTAATTAATAATTTAGATACCATTGAAGGCCCGACAACAAATCTGCAATGGGCAGATTTAGATATGAGATAATTACAAATACTTACAATAAAAGGATTGAATTTGATACCAGTGCCACGAAGATCAACTTGAAATCCGCCTTGTCCTCCATTAGTCGTGCAACCGGGATTACAGTTGCCACCGCCCCTGTAAGGTCGTGGCCCATCACAATCCGTTGAAAACGATTCATAAAAATGATCGGGACTTCGAAACTAAAAAATGACGAATATTTAAAGCTGAACTCCGATTACAAAACTACAGAAATAATTAAATAAAAGAAATACCGCCGTACATAATCGCCATACTTGTTTTTATTTTGTAGAAGAAGTATGCCGACTGTACGGCCATACTATGATCAGGTACATATTAGTTTACTTATTAGACGAAATAAGTCAACCACAAGTATGGCGATTATGTACGGCGGTAATTTTTTTAATTAATTATTTCTGTAGTTTTGTAATCGGAGTTCAGCTTTAAGTAGCACTTGCAACCTGATTAAAATACAGACAAATATTTCGTTTTGTTTTTTATACTTTCGATGGCCTACACTACATGAAGTTCTTACAAGTTGTACTCGAAGGTCGTGCGAGGGGTCGTACGAGCGGCGTTTGACCCTATGACGTTCATACATTTATTAATCAGCGTTCACGTTTTTAGTTGTTTTCCCACTGTTTCGTGCATGACACACAAAGACGTCGCCGTAACATTTGCTAATCCCTCATCCAAAACGCCGGTAATGTAACAGCTCTTCCAGGCCCTAGTGTAGTAAAGGCAAGTAAATCGAAATTTTGTAATATAAAAAACGAAACGAAATAGGATCTGTGTTTTAATCAGATTATTTGTTACTCAAAATAAAAATAATAATAAGAATTATCACCAAATATCCACCTCCTGCAATTCATGGCGAATAATGCCAGTGAGATTTATGTCTCCGTATATTTAAAGTGGGAGAGAGAGAGAGAGAGAGAGAGAGAGAGAGAGAGAGAGAGAGAGAGAGAGAGGAAATGGGGCTTAACGTTTACTCGACACAAACTATGTCATTTCGGCTTTTTCGGGACTAACATAAGGTTCAATTTTATGTCAATAATTCACTTTCGCGTAGTGGTCTTTAGTAGGGGGTGGTGTTATTTTACAAATGTTGATGTTCAAATTTAGGGCCCCCTCCAAAAGTTGTTGTTACCCTACTCATGTATGAACATATGTTTTTTTATTTCTTCCTGATCCCTCTACCCCCCCCCCTCCCCCAGTGGGGGTTAAACTGATGGTGATAATTTAGATTTCATTAAAAATCTTCATTATTTTTTCCTGTATAACCTCACCTTGACTCTATATCTGGATTTCCGGGGTCGCTGAGTTCATTGGTGATGTTAAATTTAAGATTAGAAAATCCAAGATGACGGTAATATTTCCACAAATTCTATACGTGTTAACGACCTGTCTAACATTTTACTGTTATATTTTCTTGTCTATAAAACTTTTTATGTATACTAATCTATATTTGTCTATATATACTCACCTATGTGTGTTTATTATGTGCTTGCAGACTAAAGTAATACCGTAATGACCTCGCCAAAACCTAAAAAAAAACTCGCCCTACAGTTTGGGGAGGAATTGCATATAGAAACAGCTGGATTTGCCACTTGACTCATACCTTTTAAAAATCATATCATAACTCATATGATGTATCTGACGAGAACTTAGGGCTGGTTAAAGTGGACGTTTAAAAAAAAATGCAGCTCTAGTTTTGGCATATGTGTTTTCAGAACACTGGTTATTTTGCAAGGTAGTATTAGTATATACTATCACTACCAAATATATCAAAACGAATATACTAACTCCTTACCTAAGATTTCGAAATCTCACTCAAACGCGCCAAGCAAGGAAAAATGAAAAATATAACTGTTTGATATCTATCGTGACGATGCAGAGGTTAGAAAGCGCTCAGTTTTCATGGTGTTAAAATGACCTTAATGGGGACATTAAGGCATTAGAGAAGCGTGCTAACGAGCAGAAGAAGAAGTAACTTCTCTACTTCGAAATTATGGGAAGTAGAGATGCTTTTACCAGTCACAAGCCTGTTTGAACGTTATTACCGACTAAACTTCCCACAATTTCGAAGTAGATAAGTTACTCCTTCTTCTGCTTGCTACCACGCTTCTCTAATGCCTCAATGTCTCCATAGTTTTCATTCATTGTTCATCAATAAAGTTTTTACGTATCATTTTCCTCTCACATGGTTAATCTTCAAAGAAATCAAATTCGACTGAGGTCATATCAACACCATGAAAACTAAGCGCTTTGTATCATCGCAAGAGATGGTCGAGTCACGTCTGTGGAGCTCTGATAAAGCTTTAATTTATCGAATTAACGGAGGTAATTCTGATCGATTATTGGAATGTGGAGATATTGAAAGTAACCCTGGTCCCTCTAAAGGCTCTAAAAAGGCAAACGTAGACGATATACACGATGATTCAAATGTATTACAAGCCATACACAGTTTACACATTGAAATCGCCGAGATCAAATCCAGTGTCAAGGACATTGCCAGTCTAAACGCCCGTGTCACTCAACTGGCAGACAGTGTCTCATTATTGACTAACGAAATAAAGGACCTCAAAGTAACAAATGAACTTTTGAATGAACAAAGTGAAGAAAGACAGACGAAAATATGTGAGCTAGAGAAGAAAGTCGAGTTTATGGAAAGTGAATCAAAACAATCCAACATTATTATACATGGCTTAAAAATGGAAGATAGCGACAATAGAGATGTGAGAGAAAAAAAGGTGAGAACATATTTCCGTGAAGTTTTAGAATTAGAGGCAGATGATATAATAATTGAAAAATCATATGTCATGAAAAATAAAAGAAAGTCAGTACTCATAAAGTTGAATAATATGCGACAGAAGAGTTTGATCTTTGAGGCAGCCATGAAAGTTAGAGAAAGCTCGGAAGTTCAAGTGGCAAATGATTATTCTCATTCAGTGCGTCAGAAAAGAAAAGATTTAATACCACATATGCTGTCGGCAAGAAAAGAAGGAAGAAAAGCAGGTTTACGATATGATAAATTAGAAATAGATGGCAAAATGTATACTCTAGATGATCTGCAGTCACAACATTGAAAATTAGGTCAGACCAGTCCCGCTCGTGCAGTTAGTGACAAAAATGACAACATCAACAATAAACATTTGCAAAATAACAATTTGGTTTCTGTAAACTCTTTAAGATGGATATCATGGAATATAAATGGGTTAAAAAATAAATTATACGATAATGAACTGATAAATTATCTAGTAAACTTTCATATAATATGTCTGATCGAGACGTGGTGCGGAAAAGATTTAGATCTTTCAATATTATTCCCACATCATACGTGCGTGTCTTGTGTACGAGATGGTGGTCGTAGTAGGGGTGGTATAGTGGTATTAATAAATAAGTCTTTATCCGAAGGAGTGATAAACTTGGATTATAACTTTAAAGAAAAATTGTTCATAAAATTTGATAAAGACTTCTTTGGGTGGAGAGAGAATATAATTGCTGGTTTCATTTATTTAGCCCCAGAGAGTTCGCCGATTCATAAAGACATAGACGGCTTTGACAGTTTAGAAGAAAATTTGTGTGAAGTGCTTTCTGATTTCCCCACCAGCCATGTGGTATTAGTTGGTGATTTTAACGCGCGGACAGGTAATGGCTCTTTGCAAGACTTTATCACTGACGATTCCGTCAAATACATTCCTGGTCTTGAGGATGCCTGTTATCATATTGATACCTTCAGCAGGCGAAGATGTTCAAAGGACAATGAAGTGAATAACTATGGTTTCAAACTTTTGGATCTTTGTGCAACTTTAAACATACATATAGTTAATGGTAGGTCGATTTCTGATAAGCAGGGTAATTTCACGTGTATTAAGTATAACGGTGCGAGTGTGGTAGACTACTTAATTGTGTCATCCGACATATTTGATTCCGTTGATAGTTTCTCCCTTGATCTTCGCACGGAATCGGATCATTTACCCCTTGTATTTAACATTAAATGTACTACAAATATTGGTCATGTTGAAACAAGCTCTGTGTGTAAAACAACAATCTATAGTAAATTGAAATGGAACATTGGCAAAGCTGATAATTTTAAAGTAAATGTTGATGCTAAGTATAACGAATTCTTATCTCAGTTTAGTGAGTTATTATTTTTAAATGTGAACAGTGCGCTTGAATTATTTGTTACGTTCATAAAATCATGTGCTGTCGGCAAACAATGTAGCGGGTTTAAACCCAAGTCTAGCATAATTTCTCAGCCTGCATGGTTTGATAGTGAATGTTTAAAATTAAAAGCAGCAAAGTACTATAGTCTTAATGTCTTTAGAGATTGTAATGAACAATCCGCACTAACTGAATACAAAAATAATAAAAACAGGTTTAAAAATGTATGTAAACGCAAAAAGATAGCTCATAATCAAAATATATATGATGTATTATTATTAGATTTAGAGGATAAGACCAAATTTTGGCAAGTATTGAAGGATTTTAGATCATCATCACCAACCCCAACTGGGATCCCTGCACATGAGTGGATGCGATATTTTGAATCCCTTTTAAATATTAATAGTCATTCAAATGGCGATGCTGATCCAATGGTAGATGATGACAGGGATAATCCTAAATCCATTTCTGTAGATAGTTATGATATATTAAATACACCCATTTTAGTCTCAGAAGTAATAAATGCTCTACAGCAAATGAAATCTGGGACTGCCCCAGGGCCAGATGGAATTGCTATAGATTTCCTTAAAGTATGTTCAAATTCATTTTCTGTCGCCCTAACTAATCTGTTTAATAGGATTTTTGATACAGGAGAATTTCCCGATTCTTGGTCAAAAGCCCTAATAGTTCCGGTGTATAAAAAAGGTTTAAGATCTGATACAAATAATTACAGAGGTATTTCTCTTCTGGACTGCATCGGGAAATTGTATTCTTCCATCTTAAATAGACGGCTAAAAGATTGGTCTGAAATAAATGATAAATATACAGAGGCTCAAGCAGGCTACCGACCAGGTTATTCGACGGTAGATCACATTTTCACATTGCATGGCCTAGCTCAGAAATACTTATCTAAGAAAAAAGGTAGATTTTATTGTCTATTTGTAGACTTTTCTAAAGCCTTTGACTCGGTAAATAGAACCAAACTAATATGTCTATTAGCCCAAAAAGGTATACAAGGCAATATGTTGAGGGCACTAAGAAGTATGTACACCGCAGTGTCATCTTGTGTAAAACTTGGATCAAATATTACCCCTTATTTTGAATGTCTTACTGGTGTACGTCAAGGATGCATCTTAAGTCCCATTTTGTTTTGTTTATACATTAATCAGCTATATGATATGCTCGAAAATGCCGATGTTAGAGGTATTTTCACCATACAGGAGGTAACAGATATACTGGCATTATTATATGCAGACGATCTCGGAATACTTTCCGACAGTGTTGGTGACCTTCAAAAGAAAATACAAGTGCTAGAAAAATTTTGTAAACTGTTTAATCTTGATGTAAATATAAATAAAACGAAGATTATAGTCTTTAGAAACGGTGGAATTATTAGAAAAAATGAAAAGTGGTATTTTAAGGAAGAAAAACTAGAATGTACTACATATTATAATTATTTAGGTTTACTGTTTTCCTCAAGATTGTGTTGGGGTAAATGTTTATTAAATTTATCACTTAAGGCAGGAAAAGCTTTGATACCAATTAGGTCGCTATTTAGTAAGATTGGCCACCCATCATTAAGTGTATCATTTAAAGTGTTTGATAGTGTAATTAAACCTATTCTTTTATATGGCTCTCAAGTATGGGGCTATGAATATCGAGCGGATATAGAGAAGGTACACACCAGTTTCTGTAAATTTGTATTAGGTATACACAAAACTTCAACAAACGCAGGGGCATTAGGTGAATGTGGAAGACAAAATTTAAATGTAGACTACATGTCAACCTGCATCAGGTACTGGTGTAAACTTCTACATATGCCGATCGAGAGGTACCCTAAACAGGTTTACCTTATGCTTAAGAAATTAGATTTAGCAGGCCGTAAAACCTGGGTCTCAAACATTAGATTACTGCTGTATTCTCTTGGATTTGCTTATGTATTTAATGTAGAAATAATTGGTGATACTAATAACTTTATTGGAATCTTTAAGCAGAGGTTACGAGATATTAACATACAAGAATGGTCGATACGTCTAAACAGCTCTGAGAGCTTAAAAGAGTATAGACACTATAAGCATGAATTATGTCAAGAATATTACCTGTCTTGTAACGTCAAAATGGCATACAGGCGAAATATAACTCGCTTACGATTAAATCAATTACCACTAGCGACCAATCAACATCGTTTACGTATTAAAAATTCATCACTATGTCCAATATGTAAGATGGCTGACGAAGATACTTACCATTTTTTATTTGACTGTCCAGCTTATGAGTCATTAAGGAATCAGTATATGCCTGTTAAATTTGCTAAAGGGTATTATGATCAAAATCGATTTTACCAGTTGTGCACAACTAAGAATTTAGATTTCATTGTTGCCATTGCTTCGTATATAGAGAAGGCTTTATTGGTAAGAGAATTTAAAGTAACTCCGCCATTGAAAAAAACATGAACATTATTAATGTATACATGTATGTATGTTCTCCGTATTGCAAATATATACAATTGTCAAAACAAATGTCACTGTATTATGGGTCAATGACCTGATATACTGAATAAAGATTATTATTATTATTATTCAAACAGTTGAGAATATTCAGTGTTAAATAATTTAACATTCTCTTTATATTTTTCATTTTTCCTGGCCTGGCGTGTTTGGATGAGATTTTCGAACCGTGTGAAGAGAGTAAGTATATTCATTTTGACATGTTTGGGTGAGATTTCAAAGTCTTGGGTAAGGAGTCAGTATATTCGTTTTGATATGTTTGGCAGTGATAGTATATACTATACGTTGTAAAATAACCAGTTATCTATACTATACGTTGCAAAATCACCAGTTATCTGTCAGCACATATGCCAAAACTAGAGTTACATTATTTTTTGAACGTCCACTTTGACCAGCTCTAGTTGGTCTCTTCAGATACATCATATTAGTTATATCTTTTTTAAAAGGTTGGAGTCCACTGGCAAATCCAGCTTTTTCTATATATACAATTCCTCCCCTAACTGTGTTCGCACTAAAGAGCGGGTTTCTTTAGGTTTTGGAGGTTTTGGCGAGGTCATTACGGTACTTTAGTTTGCAAGCATTATACAATAAGCACACATATGTGAGAATATAGACAAACATAGCCTACACATAGGTGAGAATATAGATAAATATAGGTGAGCATGTAGATAAGTACGCATAAAATGTTTTATAGACGGTAAATGTTAGACAGGTCGATAATAACTGAAAAAATATCTACATGTATGAAATTTGTAGAAATATTGCCGCCATTTTGGATTTTCGCTATTTTGGATTTTTTAATCTTAAATTTAAGATCACCAATGAACTCAACTACCCGAAAACGCTAGTAAGAGTCCAGATGAGATTTATACAGGGAAAAATAATAAAGATTTGTAATAAAATCTAAATTATCACCATCAGTTTAAACCCCACAATCTTCAGAGGGTATTACAGGGGGGTTAGGAGGGTCAGAATTTAAAAAAAAAATAGGTTGCCAGGCAACGAAACATACGCCCACACAGCAGCCAAATCGTCCGGGCAGTCAACAAGAGTTGTTGCATTTTAAGTAATCATCAGAAAATCATAATTCAAACTCACCCATAACTACGGTGTAACTATGATATAATCAAACGTTTTTTTAAATCAGATAATAATTGTGACCTCCAGAGGGACCACAAGCTAAAAAGGGTGATTTTTCGTACAATCAGGGGCCATGATTCAGGAAGTTACGATCCGATATGGGTAAATATGCAATGGAACCAAGATCATTAGGTTATAAACATGTATTTCAAGTTTCATCAAAATCAGTTCAAAATTGTGACCTCTATAGGGTCCACAACCTTGATATAACATATTTTTACACAATTCGCGTACAGACGGCGGCCATTTTATCCGTCAACTCTGGTACGATTTTCACAAAATTCAAATTCTCTCTTCTTTACCATGAAACCGTGATATAATCAAACGTTTTTTTAAATCGGATAATAATTTTGACCTCCAGAGGGACCACAAGCTAACAAAAGCGATTTTTCGGACAATCAGGGGACATAATTCAGGAAGTTATGATTCGATGGGCGCAAATATCGAAAGGAACCAAACATGCATGTCACGTTTCATCAAAATCGGTTCAAAATTGTGACCTCTATAAGGTCCACAACATTGATATAACATATTTTCACACCATTCGCGTACAAACGACGGCCATTTTGTCCGTCAATTTTGGTCTGATTTTCACGAAATTGGAACTCAACCTTCATAACCATGGAACGGTGATATAATTAAATGTTTTTTTAAATCGGATAACAATTTTAACCTCCAGAGTAACCACAAGCTAAAAAGGGCGATTTTTCGGACAATCAGGGGCCATAATTCAGGAAGTTACAATCCGATGGGCGCAAATATCGAAAGGAACCAAGATCTTTGGGTTATAAACATACATGTCAATTTTAATCAAAATTGTGACCTCTATAAGGTCCACAACCTTGATATAACATATTTTCACACAATTCGCGTACAAACGACGGCCATTTTGTCCGTCAATTTTGGTCTGATTTTCACGAAATTGGAACTCAACCTTCATAACCATGGAATGGTGATATAATTAAACGTTTTTTTAAATCGGATAACAATTTTGACCTCCAGAGGAACCACAAGCTAAAAAGGGCGATTTTTCGGACAATCGGGGGAAATAATTCAGGAAGTTACGATCCGATGGGCGCAAATATCAAAAGGAACCAAGATCTTTGAGTTATAAACATTCATGTCAAGTTTCATCAAAATCGGTTCAAAATTGTGACCTCTATAAGGTCCACAACCTTGATATAACATATTTTCACACCATTCGCGTACAAACGGCGGCCATTTTATCTGTCAATTTTGGTCCGATTTTCACGAAATTTGAACTCAACCTTCATAACCATGGAACGGTGATATAATCAAACGTTTTTTTAAATCGGATAACAATTTTGACCTCCAGGGGGACCACAAGCTAAAAAGGGCGATTTTTCGGACAATCAGGGGCCATAATTCAGGAAGTTACAATCCGATGCGCGCAAATATCGAAAGGAATCAAGATCTTTGGGTTATAAACATACATGTCAAGTTTCATCAAAATCAGTTCAAAATTGTGACCTCTATAAGGTCCACAACCTTGATATAACATATTTTCACGGCGGCCATTTCATCCAAATCGGTTCAAAATTGTGACCTCTACACTGTTCACAAGCTAAAAAACGTGATTTTTCGTACAATCAGGGGCCATAACCCATGAAGTTACGGTCCGATACATGCCAATATCGAAAGGAACCGAGATCTTAGGGTGATAAACCTATATTTTAAGTTTCATTGAAATCGGATAAAAATTGTGACCTGTAGACTGTTCACAAACAATTGTGGACGGACGGACGGACGGACGGACGGACGGACAGGGGCGACGACAATATACGTCCACATGAAAATGTGGGCGTATAAAAAATATGTTCATAAATGAGTAGGGTAACTACAACTTTTGGAGGGGGGCCCCGAAAAAATCCATATTCAACACCCCCTATCTTTAGCAGTTAAAGGAACACAGAGGACCCGTTGAAAACCCACGAGGTTGGAGGCGACCCTATTCCTTGCCAGTAATGCCACGTACAACCGCAGATTCGAAACCACGCCGGTTGACTCAGTGAAAGGCTTTATAGATACATCCATCCATCCAACCCTCTCCCCCTATATTTCAAATCGAGTCGCAATTTGTTCCCACCTCTGCCATATCATCGCAACCGCAAATAAGTTTTTATATGAAGACGGTGGAATTTAAATAAATAAATGGAAAGATGAGTAATATACGTACATTATCTGTCGTCCACACCATGGCCACAGCTGTGAAGTTTCTATATCCACACGTGTGTATACCCACATGACAAGATGGTGTATAATCAGTTGAATAATAACTATAAGTCGTCTCAGGAGATGTTAAACGTAAATAATTTATATCTGGTTGTGTTGCGTTACATTTAACTATCATATCGTGGTCGGTTCCTGTAAAAAAATAAAATGAAATACCTAATTATTCGAGAGCGGCGTTGGCTCAGCCAGTAAGACGCTTTGTAATATTATAGGAGGTTATTTTAGTTCTATGAAAAGTGCTCTGTTTAATATATAATATTTACTATCAAACATGTTCGTATTAAAAATTATACCGGTGTCCGGAACAGTAAGCTTAACCTCAGGGATGGGTGGTGGTAGGCACACTAGATCCTTCTCCAAAGGGAGGCGTGTGCGCCGTGGACCGTCAAATGTGTATATCGGCGCCCCAGAATCCTTTGGCCCCATAACAATGTATGGCTAGCTACGGGCCTGATATATAGTGCAGCTATCTTGTAATTACAAGATAATCAGATTTTTTTTCATTTGATTGACCCTTATGGGCTTCCGTACGCTCGGATTACCAACGAACCATTCGTAATGACTAGTAATCATATTTTTGTTGTAGATAATAACTACAAGTCATGGTTTTATCTTTTATGATTGAAAACCTCGTGGGCTTTCACTGGGTTCTCTCCAACGCTAAAGACCCTAAACAAGAGAGAGAAATGGGGTTTAACGTCCACTCGACACAAACTAGGTCATTTCGGGACTAACATATGGTTTAATTTTATTTCAATAATTCGCATGCGCGTAGGGGTCTTTAGCAGTGGGAGGAAACCGGAGTGCCCCGTCTCCCGCTCAAGCACACAATGCAACAGTGTTATTGATGATGTAATGATAACAAACCTACCGGGGTATTTAAAAATGTAAGGGACACTAGCATCTGATTCACATTTTGAAAACAGCTCTTGACAGGTTGTAATTGCTGAAAGATAAAAAAAATGAAATCAAATTCGTGGGACATTGTTTGATAATATTCATGAACACAATGATTTACGGTTTCTAGTTATGGTACAACGTTTGGGAGTTATTCCCCTTTTCGGGATGTTCGATTGTCAACCCTGAACGTGTCAAATTGACACCAGGCGCAGATTTTGTGTCCAAGTAAGCGCTCCCGTGACACAAAGTCCCCTCATACCAAGTCTCAAATTACACCCATTCTTTTTTACATCATTGAGTTAATATTTTTTTATAGGATATTTCTATATATGCGTTGGTTGCCATGTTATGTGATTGTCTATCTGTGATACGGTCCCCCCTTACTTACTATTAAACTTCAACCGCAAATATACCACACGTTATCTGAAACTCCTACCTCGATATCTGCTGTTAGGCATATTTGTAGGCACTCAGTTTGTTATTTCTATCTGAATGAATGGATACTTTCCCTATGAAAACAACTTATAGGAATCACCTGTACAGTGGGGTTCCAGCCAGTCACCGTGAACAGAGCAAGTCCAGTTTACAGCAGGGTAGTAACCAGGTGAACAACTGTATTTAAGATGACTACCTATTCTCCATAAACTTACAGACTGATCAAATTCTGGTACCACATGGACATCATTTGTAGGATCCGGTGGTAAGCAATCTGAAAGTAATTCAAGTTTTCGCAGGTACAACAAAATAGAGCAAACAGCTTTGAAGGTGCAGCGGTGATTCAGTGGGTAAAGAACTGGGTCATTAACCAAGTGGTCAGGTCTTCGATCCCGACGGAGTGTCTGGCAAGGACAGCATCCTGGGGACATATTGGCGTATACGCAATAGAACCCAAGGGGTAAGTTGAAACTAGGTTTTGAGGCTACCCG
The DNA here is from genome assembly GCA_963678685.1 of Patella ulyssiponensis. Taxonomy (NCBI): domain Eukaryota; kingdom Metazoa; phylum Mollusca; class Gastropoda; family Patellidae; genus Patella; species Patella ulyssiponensis. Next base: position 14,983,717 of record OY783229.1, on the reverse strand, counting down.
CTCCATCCTAAATACGTTGCCAAACTTACCCCCCACCCCCACCCCGCCACCCCAACGCCCACACGACAAACGTACGTCAGTACGTCTTAGTAACAACAAGTATGAGGACGGAATATGATGTCATCGCTGTCATCTTGGTATTGATGTGCAATAATCCAAGGGCCAATCAAGTCAAGTTTCACGTCGATCCAAGAGTGTTGCCCCCAAGAATAACAGGAAGAAAACAAGATGGGTAACGCTTGGGACGAGTTTGTTGTCCAAACGGGTGACTAAAATCGATATAAGCACAACTAGCCCTAAAGATAAACATTCGGAGACGTTTTTCCTGTCGACAGACAGGGGCTGTCTATGAGCACAACATACGCCCACCAAATATCGTTAAAACATCCGAACGACAATAGTGCATTTACATGTCAATGTCGTAGCTTCAGTAAAATTATCGAAAATAATTGAATAAAACTTTAACCGTTAGGAGCAAAGGGGCAATTCTGAAATGATTTGAAAATCGATAGTTTCCTTTATCAGAACAATTAACAGCAGCTGTTCAAAATTCTGAAAATGTGCTGGAGTGCTAGTCTGATTATGTACCAATGAGTTGAAATAAGGTGAAAGAGACTGGATGATAATCGTTGACTACAAATGGGCAGCACCATGAGTCGTACACATTAACCTCCCTGTTGTTAAACGGATGTCGATGAAGAGACCTCTGGATATTGATTTTAATGTTATTTCCTACTTGAAATAACCCGAAAATGAAATGCTAAACAACATGGATTACACTTGACGCTGCAAACGGCAGAGTGCAAGAGCATGTAACAAAGGATAAACGCCTCCTCAAGAACAATTAACAAAGTACTAGATACATTGTTCATAATACCAGCCATACTTATAAAAATGTTACAGGCAAGCTATCGAGTCAAGTTATTGAATTTTGAAACTTTACAGACAATCAATGAAATAAACGAAATAGAGTTTAATGTCCAAACGTCAACAAGGGCATACACCACACCGTGTACTATGTGAACAATTTGATTGCCCCAGATCTAAACGGGGTATCTCAATGGGGTGGGGTTGGTCGTCTTGTCAACACACCACCCCAGTCATAACAAATAGAACGGAAGAGCATGGAGTTGATCAACTCATCAGCACCACCTCCGTTATAACGAAAAGAACGGATTAACTCATCAACACACCATTTCCATTATAACACATAGAACGAATCAACTCATCGGAACACAACTTCCGTCGTAACATATAGAACAGATTAACTCATCAACACACCATTTCCGCCATAACAAATAGAATGGAATAGTATGGAGTTGGCCCACTCATCAATATAGCACTTCCCTTATAACAATGTGAAAGGATTATCGTGGAGTTAGTCAAATCAACAACACAGCACTTCCGTTATAACCTGGCGAAAGGACTATGGTGAAGTTGATAAAATCATCAACACAGCACTTCCGTTACAACAATTTAATGAAATGGGCTGGAGTCGGTCGTCCCGTTAACACAGTAGTGATCTTGTCTTTTTCTGAGTAACTTGGTTAACTTTTTTTGCTATTGACACACAGACGAAGCTGGGGGGGGGGGGGGGTAAGATTACAATGACCTCTCCGCTTGGGCTTAAATAATACGGGGGAGGGGGGGGGTAGGTGGCCGAGTGGTTAACGCGTGCGCGTTGTATCATAAGGTCTGCCATTGAGTCAAATGGCGTGGTTTCGATTCTCCAGTTACCTGCATTTTGACGGGTGCTCACTCTCTCTTTCTCTCTTAAATAACAGAACACAAAGTTTCGTATGGAAATGCATATAATTTACAGGAATTGAACACTTACACCCCACGGTACAGATATACGGAAGTGTGTTCCCAGCATCATCCTGGCAAACCTCAATATGATTACAGGGTTGTATCAGACATCCCCCTACAGTATTGTCCTGCAACAAAAAGGTAAACCAAATGAAACTGTTGTTTCTACTTAAACCCCTATCAACATTTGTATTGATATATGAGTGGCATGAATACATCATGGATAGCAGCATTTGAGAAATACTTATTGGATCATACAGGTCTAATTAGAAACATTCATTAAAATTTGATATTTGTCAATTTCAATCAATACCTGTGTTGTTATCTTGTAAAACTATATGATCCTAATATCGACGAGTCTGTTTTCTATGGTTTCGGTGCCATTTGTAATAAAAACATGTAATAACATATCCTACATGACAATGCGGAAGTAATTAGTGAAGGCTAATTCACAAACGACAAAATAATAACGACAACTTTTCAATTGGAAATGTTCATGCATTTCATCGTACATAACTTATTAGAAATTACAATAAATGACAAAATAATTCTCACACACCGGTAGAATGGACCAAGAAGACGTAAACGATTGCGGTTTAGTTTGGAATGTTCACGTATTTCACCGAACATAAATGATTAGAAATTAAAATACATATTACATTAATTTGTGCTTTTACAGCATTTATTGTCTATTTTATACAGCCCTGCGCCTTTACATGACCAAACGTCGTGATCCCCCTAATATCTAAGAAAAACTCACTGGATTAGATTGGTTCAAATTACAATACAGAGAATCCTGCATGTTTCCAATATATGAAAAATAATCTGTTGTCATGGTCTCTCTGTTTAGTTCGCACGTGTTGGTATTGGATTTATAGTTAAAGGAAACGCATGCGGAACGGTAGTAACATTCTGCAACACATCCATGTTCTGACATCGCGGTGACAGTGTCAAAAACATAGCCAATTAAAGCGGTATTGTACTCTCTGGTAACTTCAACTGAAATATTGAAATCAAATGCTTTATAAGCAACAAATTAAGAAAGCAATAAACATAAAAAAAAAACCAGTAGCGCGAAAGGTTTAAAATCGTTGTTTAACATCGTATGAGAAATGAAATCTTTGTTAGATTGTTTAGCGTGCTCTAATACGTCAAATTAATGCATATTTTATCCAAAAGGTCTTATAAACAACTAAGGCGGAAAGCAATAAGCCCCAAACATCGGTAGAGTGAAACGATTACGGTTGATCTGTTAACATAGGTTTAGAAATGAATACTTAAGACTCGCTGCTACGTCACTCCTTTTCTAACTTATACAGTGAAGTCAGAATGGTGCCGTGTGACAGGCCCTTATAATAGTCCAAAAGTATCCGCCCCAAAACATAGCTTTTCTATCTACCTTCTATTTTACATTTGGGAATCCGCTTTGGCTAGGGTTCGCTGCCAGGATCGGGGTTTTCCGGCGTGGTTGCCCTGGCAATAACAGCTGTTAAATCGCGCGCATCAAAGAACCCTTGACAGTTGGATATCGATACAAGACTAGGTCGTAGTGCCGATGTCCTTGCAACATTTCCCTCGTAATACACTGCATGGTGCATGTTTTATAGTTATCTTATCTTGTGTACAATGGAATTGTATTTTTACTTACAGTAAATCGTCTGGCACATATAACTATTTTGGTTCGGTCGACATCGGTCATGAAATGTACATGGCTTGTCTGCACACCCCCCAGCTATGGTCTGCAAAAGAAATTATTCTTTCCGATAATTTACTGGAGAGGGGTAGAGGTATAAGTATTTATAGGCTAAAGAGACACCTTCCGAGTTTATACCGTGGCATTCTCACCTATGCAATCGACAACCAGTAGTCATTCGCATGATCCCTCTAATGACCGCGTCACTGTTATTGAACCGTCCCTTTTATAGATGGGGATATATCTCTGTCGGTAGAGCGCTTGGTCATCGTGCGGTGGGTCAGGTGTTCGTTATTCTGGAGACTGAGAGAGTCGTCATTTCTGAGTTTGTAAAATAGACACCATGTAGCGTTTTACATGTTAGGCCTGCGTTCAAGGCTCGTGAATCCAGACTATAATTTGGAAGAGCATGGGCGGACTCTCACTAATTGTTACGAGGGTGCTCTTAACAATGTAGTTCTGTGGGAAGTGGTTCATAATTGTCTAACGAGAATTTTAAAACTTGTCCGCTACATAACGTCTGGCATAATGCTGCAGTTAGAACGGGAGTGAGGCGGTGGCAACATTCCCTATTTGATAAGAAACTAAACATTTTACTGGTAACAAGTGCCTAATATGTTCGGCGCTCGGTGCTTGCTTTGTATTTGGAATCTTCCTTACTTGTGATACTAACCTGGATTTGGTCCGAGTTCACAAATCCTCGGTTACCCAGTGTACTCATTCTGTTCTACTCCACTATACCCTGGGTTAATCCATAGGGTTTCCACGATTTCAAACTATCTGAATGTAGTTAAGGTGTACGAACCAATCAAAAAACAGTTTACAAACCAGTCTTACGTAGACTCTTTAGCGTCATTTTTTACGTCATAGAACTACATTGTTTACAATGTGGCGGCTTGTTTGATCGATTATGAGAAAGTTTGTAAAAGATTTAATATAAAAGAATTGACATGCACACAAAAAGATGGCAGGGAAAGTTCTGTCATGAAATTCTTAAATGACACTGATTTTTCTACTACGCGGTTTGTTATTTTCCCCAATGTCATATTTGTAAAGTGTGCAAGAACGGACAAAGGTAGCCATGTTTGGGGTATTCTTTGTTGGAACACGATGAGAGTTACTCCCCTTCGCCTTTTACCTTTCCAAGTAACGCTTTATGGGATTGGACGATAAAAATATCACAATCCGCCAGGGCAGATAATTTCAAATCGTGGAACCCCTATGGATTAACCCAGGGTATAGTGGCGTAGTATGGAATGAGTACACTGGGTAACCGAGGATGGAGTTCACAAAGCATTCTTAGAATTAAGTTTAGAATGTTTCACTTTATATTAACTAAAATATAGCCCTTTATAGAACTTTTGTTGTTTTCGTGTATCAAATATATCAATAAGAAACTATGTGCAAAGTTATGTGTTTCCAGACCAAAGATATTCCTCATAAACAGTGATTAAAAAAGTTGAGTTAATTCTTAACTTAAGTCTGACAATGTTTTGTGAATTCGGGACCAGGAAACAAATCTAAGAAATATGCCAACCCTTCAAAAGACGATTCTATGAAAATGACGAGTTACTTGCAGCTTTTGGTGGTTTTCAAAATACATTATAGTTCATATTATGTTTTATTTAATTGGATTGATTATTCCTCAGTATTTATATGAAGCTTTAGTTTAATCCTATTCGGATAAAAAAATATGCACAAAACAACCTATGCATGTGTTTGCACAAGGATAAAATGAACACAACGTGAAGTCGAATTATTGCTCAGAAACGAGAAATCTGTATAAAATTAGAAACCGGATCAAAGGACATCCTTTTAATGTTGGTTTTACGGTCGTGAAACACGTTATAGTGCTACGATACCTACACAGATTCTCATACAATGCCTTCACAACTTAAGACAATTACGGAAATAGACTATTGCACCTACCTCTGGCCATGTATTAATATTACTGTACGAAAATCCGTCCGATATACTTTCTGCTACCATGTTGGCCATAGTTTTCTGGTTGAGTTGACATTCATCGGTACTGGCTTTATAATTAAACGTTACACACCTTTTTCTGTATTTACACTCACGCGCACAGAGGGCCAAGCCACCCGGATGCAGTATATCAAACACACCATTAGACAATGACGTATTGACTAAAACAGACGGCAGATTCGCGGCAGCGCACACAGAGGCCTCCGAGTAGGTCACGTATAACAACACCATCCAGCAAATCCATTCCGATTTTTGAAATTTTGATTTGATTAATTCCATTATTACTTTGTGTATAGTAGTAGTTGCTGACGTCAACGAAATGGGCGTGCCTTTTCCTTTGCGGGCATGAGTAGAGAGATGACGTTTACGAAACAGGTATGCCTTACCCTTCGTTTGTCCGTGTGGTGGGATGACGTCTACGAGGCAGGTTCGTGTTTCCTCTCGTGCGCCGGAGTAGCGCGGTGACGTCTACGAAGCAGGGGCACCTTTTCCTTGATGGTAGGTGTGCTTATTCCTTCCTTTTAAGAAGTAGAAGGTGACATCCAAAAAAAACCAGGTGCGCTTGGTGTCTGAGAGTAATGGTGTGTCGTCTACGAGGCGGGTATGCTTTTTTAAATGTTAAATCTGTACAACCAGATACAACACTACACAACTAGTAAATCCTAAAATAAAGATTAAAATCAAATGTAAAGCCACTGACAGTGAATGAGATCGGCGCCATTAGACAATCGATATTACCGAGTGATGTACACAAGAAGATTACAAATGTTAGTAGAACAGGGTTTAACGTCCTACATTCCTGTCCAGAATGGGTTAATGAAGACGGGCAAATAACATGCAGTGTGCTTTGCGGACATTGTGTCCAGACAGCGCTGCTACGGACTTTTCTTTATTTCGAATTCCATTATCAAGGGTTGTTTTACGTGCATGCCAATGTGTCCACTGAAGATTTCCCCCCAATCCGAGCGATTATACGTTTTCCAAGGTCCTCCGTCCTATACCAGTGCCAAGCGGGAACCGGGATGGAAAATTCCGTTGGACTATCTCGGCCAACACCGGGGTCGAACACGGTACCTCCCTCTATGTCAGCGAGCCAGCGTCTTAATCAGCCACCGCGGTTGCCACCAGTAGAAGAGATGGAGGACCGCCCCATGCGTGGGATGCGATACCAAGCAGACGAGATACAGGACTGGCCAAACAGGGACCTTCGCACATTAAATATACGAGAGTAAGCAGCAAAGAGACACGAGAAAGACACGGCCGGTCCAATGGGTCCTGCGCAAGCCTTACATACAAAGGGTTCAATAGTTAGCTAACCAAATACAGAACGGGTCTAATGGGGGGAACTGATGCGCCTTACATAGTAAGACTGTGACAGTTAACGGAAGAACAAATACGGGGTCGGCACAATGGGTTTATAACCGCGCCTCATGCAGCAATGATATACATGTATAGGGCTGTAACCCGCTCAATTGTTCCTGTAAGAGACCGATATAGCAGATACAAGATGGGGCCAGGACACTTCCTTTGTCAAGTTGCAAGGGTTATCGGAACAGAGAGGACCCCTCGCGCGCCATGTCAGGAAGCAGAATGATTATAGTGTAGTGAACAGACGGACAGGGGGCCAGCTATAGTCCCGTAATTATTAAATGGTAGAGTAGCTCGCTTTTCAGCGGAGCGTCGGGTAGCCAGCCAAAAGGTGGCGAAGAACAACGACTTGTAATTTCTCTTTTCTTTATTATGAATCCGTTATTTACAGTGCTCAGCTCTCTCTCGGCATCTATATCTCTTTCTCTCTATCGAGCCCTAACTCTCTCTCTTGAGCTCTCTCTTACGAGCTCTAAGTCTCTCTCTCGCGAACCGCCGTATCAATCCCACGAGTCAGTCTACTGGCAAGATGTTACCGCCGTAGACGCATCACGACTTCTCTCTGATTTCCTACTACTACTGATTTCCCGACTAAACGTACTTTTATAAGCTAGTGAGTCACGTGGCAGCTTAACCACGCCTACTACCTGTCAGTCATATAAATAATAATATAATAATAATAATGTACATTTGTAGAGCGCCAAATCCATCCAAAAAGCATGCTCAAAGCGCAATGAAGCAATGGTTATTTACACAATGAACAGAAAGTCTAATTCGCATAGCACTCTCGAAATAAGTGAGTCTTTAGTTGTGATTTGAAAATAGTCAAAGTTTCACTGTTTCGAATTTTCAAAGGCAAACCATTCCACAATTTAGGAGCAACTATACTAAAGCTTCTGTCACCAAAATGTTTCAGTTTTGAGTGTGGAACGACAAGCGTATTCTGGTAGTGAGATCGCAAGGACCGGTTTGGTTGATATACTGTTAGTAGTTCTGATAAATAGCTGGGTGCAAGATTTCGCAGACACTGGTAAGTGAGGCACAGAACCTTAAAGTTTATGCGAGCTGAAATTGGGAGCCAATGTAAGGATTTTAGAATAGGTGTTATGTGAGATGATGTTTTGCTTCGTGATATGATTCTGGCTGATGTATTCTGTAGTTTCTGTAATTTGTAGAGACTTGAATGATTTATCCCAGACAACAAACTGTTACAATAGTCTAATCTTGACAGAACTAGTGACTGTACTAGAGATTTTGTGGCATCAATCGTGATGAGATGTCTAATATCACTGATGCGTCGCAAATGAAAGTAACAGGACTGACGCAGCTTATCAACCTGTGTTTCAAATGACAAACAAGGATCTAGATAAACACCAAGATCTTTCACAACACTAGCTAACTGAATAACCGAGTCTCCAATTTTAACATTGGTTTGAGATATGTTCTGAAGGCGTCTATTTGTTCCAAATAACATAGCCTCAGTTTTGTCATCATTCAATTTAAGTTTATTTGAGGTCATCCAATTTTTAATATCATGGGAACAATCAGTCACACAACCGAGAGCCTTGGTTACCTCCTCTGGCTTAAAAGATGAGACAAGCTGAGTATCGTCAGCATACGAATGGTGATCAATGTTATGTTTGTCGATAACACCAACCAGCCAAATTATGACAGTATAGCAGAAACAGTATTGGACCGAGTACCGATCCTTGAGGCACACCGCAAGTAAGGCGGACGGGCACCGATTGAACATTATTTATTAATACCGTCTGTTGACGATCTTGTAAGTATGACATCAACCAGTTATGAGCCGTTCCAGTGATACTGAATTCATGTTGGAGCCGATCAGCAAGGATCTGGTGATCGACAGTGTCAAAAGCAGCCGAAAGGTCCAACAGAGTGAGTACTGATACATCACCATTGTCAACTGAACGTCTCAGATCGTTTACAACTCTCAACACGGTAGTTTCTGTACTATGTCCAGAACGATAAGCAGATTGAAATTTATCCCAAAGATTGTTGTTTGATATGTATGTACGCAGTCTGATGTTGACAGCTTTCTCTAAAAGTTTTGAGAGAAACGAGAGATTTGAAACGGGACGAAAGTTTTGAAATACATTTCGATCAAGTGAATCCTTTTTAAGTAATGGACGCACAATGGCCTGCTTGAAGATTTCAGGAAAGGTTCCGCTTTGCAAGCTATAATTTACTATGGAAGTTATGACAGGCAGAAGCGTATCCAAGTAGTCACGAACAATGGTACATGGAATGGGATCCAATGGACATGTTGTTTTCTTTGACGACAAGACTAACTTTCGGATTTCTTCATCAGCAAATTGATGAAATTCAGTCAGTGGTTCGCGTTCTTTCTTGTCTGTAAATAAGGACTGAGTTTGAACAGAAAGATTGTCCAACTGACTTCTTAAGTTTTCTATCTTAGAGATGAAGAAATTAGAAAAGTTATTTGCTAACTCAAAATCGCTTGTTGAATCAGGCAGTTTTGAGTTTGACTGAACACCTAATATTGATTGCATAAATCCGTGAAATTTCTTCGAGTCATTGCCAATAGCAGAAATTTTGTCCAGACAATAGTGGGCTTTAGCATTTCTAAGGATTTTGCTGACATTGTTTCGATTTGATTTGTAAATGGTGCGGTGAACCTCCAGGTTGGATTTGCGCCATTGTCGTTCTGCCACCCTGCGTTGTAACTTAGCTTTCTTAACGTCTTCATTATACCATTTTGAACCTGGTCTTATAATGATCTTTTTCTTGACTGCTGGGGCATGTTTATCCAGAAGCTCAGCCAGAGTCTTGTTGTAAAGACCACATAGTTCTTCAACGCCCTCTGGGGGTTCTTTCAGTAAGTCTGATGATTGTAGATCACGGATGAATACAGATCTATCAATGGCCTTAAAATTACGACATACGTTTTGCGTGCAGCTATTTCTGGGCTTTGTCATGTTCCACTTCATTATAATAAGGAAGTGGTCACATATTTGTATATCACGCACTTTTACATCACTGATTAAGTTACAGGTCTCAGGTGAAATTACAAGGTCCAAAACCTGACCTAGTTTATGTGTAGGAGTAGTGACGTGTTGGACAAGACTGTACACCCGCAGAAGTTTCCTGAATTTGACTGCTGATGTATTGGATGCATCATCATAATGGATGTTAAAATCCCCTAGAAATACAGTATTGTCCTTCCTATGATTGCAGAAAAGGTTGTCAAAATCTTCAAGTGTCTCAGTGAGAGAGACAGTGTTTTTCTTTGAAAGAGGCGGTCGATAAAGACACACAACATGAGCCGTTGTATTATAGGAGCTGATCTTGACATGAAGTGATTCAAAACCACGATAGGTCCAGGAAGTGTTTTCAAAGAGTTCAAGTTTAAGAGTATTTTTGAATATCGCAGCAAGGCCACCACCAGTGCGATTTAGTCTAGGTTTTTGGTGGATATCATAACCTTTGGGTGTTAGCTCAGAAATTTTAGCATTGTCTCCCGATTCCTTTAACCAGGTTTCTGTCAGAAACAAGACATCAAGCCCCTCATCTAGAATTAAATCTGCCAAGTCTAGGGTTTTGTTGCGACATGACTGACTATTGAGTAGGAATACTTTTAAAGATTTAGCATCAGAAACGGCTGGCTCAGTTGAAGTGGTCTTTTATTGGTAGCATTTTTTGATTTACCACCTCTAGTACCTCTAAATGGTCTCAACAGATTAAATTCTTTCAAGGTATCAAAATAAAATATCCTAGTTGGGGGTTCAGAGTGTCTCTTTAATTTAAAAAGTTGTTTTCGTGAGTAGGTAATCATACCAGGCTTCACATCCAAGTCATAACACTGTCAACTCCATTGTTAACCCAGCTAGTAGTTAGTCATTGCAGTTCACAAAACTTAATACAGTTCAGATTAGTATAAACACTGACAGACCAGATGCTAAAAATAGCAAAAACATGTCAACATTAAACTGAAATTTTCTATCAGAAACTTGAAAACATGGTAATCCAAAGAATACTCCTAGAAATTATCCAAATTTTTTAAATTCATTAATCACATAGTTCTTATTTAGTCTATACACAGATTTCAGATATCACACTTTGAGAAAACAAGAGAAATATCACTTTCTACTCAGAGCAAAAAATAACCAGTTGCAGCCATAAGGGGCGCATAAATCATATGCACGCGGTCAGCGGTGCCTGGTCTATTTATATTTATAAAGCATGTTATGAATGACAAGTCAAATAAATAGTGCATACAAGATAATAACTATGAAATGGAACAATAATAAACTTAGATATATAAAACATTAAAATATTACAACAGAATAATCTATAAATCTTACTACGAACGGTGGAACTGGCCTCCATTGTATTCGACATGACGTGAGGTTACTAGTTCAAAAAGTGGACATGGATCATAACGGTTCATAACATGACCCACGCCTTCGTATAAATGCGTCCACGCATTATAATATCTTATTAATACACCGGTAAACGTATGCGTAAGAGAGAGAGCGAAAACTACAAGCAAACAATAACCAAACAATATACAAATGTAAACAAATTATTAATGGACATTATGCGGCATGTTATATATATATATATAAAAAACACAACTCGTTGAATAATCATATCCGGTTTATACATGTTCATTGGCACTTATTAAAATGTTTTCAAAATACATATTATAGTTCACAAATTCAACGATAAATTAAGGTCTCTTAAGAGCATCCATCGCCTTAAAATACTGGTCAACATCAGCAGCATACGATGTACAAATACTCCTGCTGACTAATCTGTCACCTTGAAGACGTTCCGTAGCGGTAAAAGTTTCTTCAATAGCTACCAAATTGCACTGCACACCGACGGATTTCATACCAGGCGGATCCCTTTCTGGAGATAACGTTTTGCGAATTGGTGAATGAGGGAATAACTCAATTTGAGGTTCTTCTCCAATATCAAGCTCAGCAGAAATAACAGTAGCGGGCTTGTTACTTATTATTTTAGGGATTTTGAAAAGCGGAGTATCGTTATCTTTTGTCGTGTCTCTCTTTCTTTAGAACATCTTTCTTTATCCAGTGCTTCGGATATTTTCACGTGATGTTTCGATTCCAGGTGCCTTTTCCAATTCGTGGATTTAGTTGTAGCAAAACCACACATCCGACATCTAAAATATCTCGTAGGCTCTACAAAAATAAGAATCATAATCTAAATTTGGCACCTAAGGAAAGAAAGTTCAGCATACATAATTATCTAAATAGGTCGGTCGCTTCGTCACTCGTCCCAGTCTAGTACGTTTGGGTTGGAAACCTAATCTAGAGAGCTCGTAGTCGTCGGATTGATTATCATTGTTATCATAATAATGTAATGGTTCTTGATCAGACACTTGAGGTTCATCATCACTGGATAGATCGCTTTCCACCGTGACATTCGGATCATTCTCCGCACGTTTCCTGAATTCGCGTAATCGGTCAATGTGGACCACTTGACGTCGATCCGATTGTTCATCTATTATTTCGTACGTAATATCGGAATATTTCTTAATCACACGAAATGGGCCTCTCCAATATTTCTGTAGTTTATTAGGAATGTTTGGTTTTTTAACTGGCGAATATAACCAAACTAATGCTCCAGTAATCAAAGGTTCGCGTCCATGTTTTGGATCATAATAGTTTTTCTGTCGAAGTTGTCCTTCGAGATAGTTCCTTGTTATACGATGGGCTTCCTCCATTGTTCGTCTTAATAAAATTACTCCAGTGCTGAGTTTCGCGGTATGATTCTCCTGGGGGTACTCCAAATTGTAGGTCAACGGGCGTGTTGACATCCCGTCCAAACATTAAGAAGTTTGGTGTTTCATTCGTCGATTGGTGTGTCGTGGATCTGTATGCAAACATAACATACGGTAAGACAACGTCCCAATCGTCGCCCCTTTCCTGTACATATGACGAAAGCATGGATTTGAGCGTTCTATTAGCTCTCTCAACTTGTCCATTTGATTGTGGACGATATGGTGTTGTCCTTGTTTTTTCGATTCCCAACAGCGAGCACAACTCTTGAAAAACTTTGCTCTCGAATTGACGTCCTTGATCAGAATGCAACTGTCGTGGTAATCCGAATCGTAGTAAGAAATTTTCAAGTAGTACTCTCGCAACCGTTATGGCCTCCATATTTCTCATAGCGTAGGCCTCTGTGTACTTTGTAAAATAGTCTGTTACGACAAGTATATACGCATTCCCGCGTTCTGTAGCTGGTTCTATCCTTCCCACTATATCGACTGCTATTCTCTCCATCGGCGCACCTGCTGCATAAGATTCTAATCCTGCTTTTCTTTTGCGCATTTTAATAGGGCAGCACACAAGGCAAGTAGCAACGAATTCATAACATCTCGTTTTAAGCCTGGCCAGAAATATTTCTGCTTAATCCTTTCGGTAGTTTTTGTTACACCTAGATGTGCACTAGATGGAATATCATGGGAAAGTCTTATTATTTCATTTCTTTCTGAAGTGGGTACAACAATTCTTTTACGTGCAGGTAAGCTGAGTTTCTGCTCCTCTATATAAAGAACATCATTTTGAATAACCAATTGGTCCCATTTGCTCCATAGCTTCTTTACAAATGGACTCTCCTTGGAGACAACTCGCCACTCTGGTTTATCACCTTGAGATATCCAGTCGATAATTAATGAGATATCGTGATCTTCCTTCTGCTTGATACCAAAGCCAGTCATATCGATCCCGATTAATTGTAAACACGCATCCTCGGATGACCTAGGACACTTCAGGCATGGCTCTCTTGAAAGAGAATCGGCATTATTGTGGACTCTTCCTGGTCGAAATACTATATTAAAGTCATACATAGCCAACGTCTCCAACCATCGAGCCAGTTGGCCTTCGGGGTTTTTAAAGTTGAGCAGCCATTTCAGAGCCCCGTGGTCTGTTCTGATGGTAATTTGGCACCCGTATAAATACGGCTTAAAGTGTTTAACGAAATGGACCACCGCTAACAACTCTCTACGGGTAACACAATAATTTCTTTCTGTTTTAGATAGTGCGCGAGAAGCATAGGCTATAACCTTTTCATGTGAATCGACAACTTGAGATAAGACGGCCCCAATGCCATTCCCACTTGCGTCTGTGTCTAATATGAATGGAAGCTCTGGATTAGGAAACGTAAGTATAGGAGCTGTAATAAGCCTACTCTTAAGGGTGTCAAACGCTTCCTGGCATTCTTTGGTCCATTTAAAGTCTCTCCCTTTCTCCGTAAGTCGGTGTAGTGGACTCGCAATTCGAGCGTAACTCTCAATAAATCTTCTATAATATCCACATAGTCCGAGAAAACTCCGTACCTCACTAACAGAACTGGGCTCGGGACAATCGCGAATGCTCTTTATTTTACCAGGATCAGTAGATATTCCATCTGAAGATATCACATGACCCATGAAATCTACTTTTCTTTGGAACAAACAGCATTTTGACGGCTTGAATTTTAAACCAGCATCAGATATTCTTTTAAATACCATATCTAAATTCTTTATATGTTGATGAAAATCTTTCGAGACGACAATTATGTCATCAAGATAAACTAGGCAAACTTCCCACGGTAAACCAGCTAATATGGATTCCATTAACCGTTCGAAGGTGCTTGGTGCATTGCATAATCCAAATGGCATCACTCGGAACTGAAATAATCCATACATTGTGGTAAATGCAGTCTTTGGTTTATCTTCGTCTTTAACTTCAACCTGCCAGTAGCCCGAGAGAAGATCAAGAGTGGAAAACCATTTAACTCCACCGAGGCAATCTAGAGTTTGATCTATTCTCGGGAGCGGGTATGCATCTTTCTCAGTAAGATCATTAATAAGTCGGTAGTCGACACAAAATCGTAATGACCCATCCTTTTTCTTCACCAAAACTATGGGACTCGCCCACGGACTTGTTGAAGGTTCTATAATTTTACGCTGTAACATGTCACCTAACATAGATTCAATGTCTTTACGCTGGTGAATTGGCACTCTTCTTGTCTTTTGTTTTATCGGCTTCGCATTATTTATTTTTATTTCGTGTTTAACAAGACTCGTCTGCCCCAAATCTGCCGAGGACTTAGCAAACAATCCATGATGACGTTGTAATAATCTTCTAATCTCATTTGCTTCATCATCTTTTAATCCCTCAGAAGCTCTTTTATAGAGATCACAAAGATGGCTTGGGAGCTCGTTTTTTAAAGTCAATTTATCTCCTGTATTACTTGACTTCTTATCCATTATATCAACTGGGGTATAATTACCTAGCACCACATTTTTATGAAGAACTTTCACGTCATTAGACGGATTCATTATTCTAATCATAACTTTTTGTACATCCTCCTTCGGTTCTACCAATACACGACCTAAGAGCACAGCATGTTTATTCAATAAAGCTTCCGTTGGCTCTATTATTCCTGGTGTGTTAAGCCATAACTTCCTTTGATCCGTCTGAAGGAAAGCCGGTACGATTTTCTCATGCCTTGCAGGTAAACTTGTTGTTTCAGCTAAACTTACTCGACAAATGCCAATGTTGCCTTCTAAGTGAGCATCATATTTCTTGTCCGCGACTGTTAGGACTTTTCCCGTCACGTCGATTGTACAATTATTGTTTTGGAGGAAATCCAGACCGATGATACAATCTGATCCTATTTCGGCTACCACCGCCTCTTGTTCGTATATGCAGCCATCTATATTGAACTTGAATATACCCTTTCCGTGTGTCTTTAAACATTGTCCATTTGCTGCTCTTAACGTCTGTTTTACGGGGTGTAAAAGAGGTCTAATACCTTTCGGAATCAACATGTGGAGTTCATGTGATACTATAGTTAGAGTCGCGCCCGTATCTAGCAGACAATGACTCGTAACACCATCTATGTTTGCTTTAATGTGAAGCCCTGCCTCACACGGCTTGTCAAATACATTAGTCGGGAGCCTCGGATTGCGTTGTCGAGTGGGTTTCCCTCTGATGACTCTGAAATTATTTCCACGGGTACCACAATTTCTTGCTATGTGACCCTTTCCTCCACAACGATAACACACAAAGTCTTCATCTGCTCGACTGTTTTGTTGATACTTTCCTGGCGTACATACAGTTTCTTTATTACCTCTACCACTCTGTCGTTGGCGCTGATTATTCCACGCATTGCTTGCGTTCCAAACGGAACGACTTGGTTTACTCCATTGTCTGCTTTCAGCTTGCAGTTCCACTTTCATATCTTTTATTAAATGTTTCATGTCTTCCATTTCTCTTTGTAGCTTGGTTAATTTATCTTCTCCTTCGACAACCCTCGAGAAAGCATGATCATAATTATGTTTGTTAGCAGACATGAATGCTTCAAATTCAACAGCTATTTGAATTGCCTGTTCCAAATTTACTGGCCTAGACTGTTGGACTCTCCAAACCAGTTCTCTATCAGATTGAAGAGCGTCGTAAAAGGCGTCTCGAGCTAACGTATCTTGTAGTTCTAGCGTAGCGGTCGGATATGAAAGACTGACCTTCCGGCGTATCGCCTGTCCTAATTCCGGCAGACTTTCTCTCGGTTTTCGACGCCTGGCTCGCAACTCTGCGCGATATAATTGGGTTTGATTAGCTGGTAAAAATCTGTTTCTTAGAGCAGTCATAAGTAAATCATAATTCCTTCGCTCTTCTGGCCTTAGCGACGGCAAAACTGATTGCGCATTGCCGGTTAAAACTCCAGCTAGATGAAGAGATTTTTCCATCGGGTTCCATTGGTTCAACTCCGCGCATGTCTCAAAATGTATCTGGTAATCTAACAAAGAAGTGGTTCCATCAAAGGGCTGAGGCTTTATTATTGTTCTCCCTGGCGTAGGATTTGGCTCATTTCTTCGTGATGCAGCTCCAAATGGAGGGGTCTCAAATTTTTCCTGATTGCTGTGGTCATCATCATAGTTAGTCGTAGGACGCTTAGGTATAGCACCAGAAGCTCGATTGTAAAATGAGTCTCTAAATATATCGGGTCTCCGCTGACCTCTCCCAAAACTTCGATAACTCGCTAACGGAGTTTCCATTTTTTGTTCCTTGTCGTCTTCTATACCCTGGCTCTGTTCATTTCCAGGAAGACTCTCCATATCGGGCTTTAAATCTCTCTTCTCCGACAGTAATTTCTGTAACTTATCTCTGCTCGTAATAAATACGTCTCCGTCGGCTGTGTCCTGTATCTCCATCTGTACAAAGTCGCATTCATCCCACCTCTGCCACCAAAACGACGTAGACTATGTAGTGAACAGACGGACAGGGGGCCAGCTATAGTCCCGTAATTATTAAATGGTAGAGTAGCTCGCTTTTCAGCGGAGCGTCGGGTAGCCAGCCAAAAGGTGGCGAAGAACAACGACTTGTAATTTCTCTTTTCTTTATTATGAATCCGTTATTTACAGTGCTCAGCTCTCTCTCGGCATCTATCTCTCTCTATCGAGCCCTAACTCTCTCTCTCGCGAACCGCCGTATCAATCCCACGAGTCAGTCTACTGGCAAGATGTTACCGCCGTAGACGCATCACGACTTCTCTCTGATTTCCTACTACTACTGATTTCCCGACTAAACGTACTTTTATAAGCTAGTGAGTCACGTGGCAGCTTAACCATGCCTACTACCTGTCAGTCATATGCACGCGGTCAGCGGTGCCTGGTCTATTTATATTTATAAAGCATGTTATGAATGACAAGTCAAATAAATAGTGCATACAAGATAATAACTATGAAATGGAACAATAATAAACTTAGATATATAAAACATTAAAATATTACAACAGAATAATCTATAAACCTTACTACGAACGGTGGAACTGGCCTCCATTGTATTCGACATGACGTGAGGTTACTAGTTCAAAAAGTGGACATGGATCATAACGGTTCATAACAACAGGTATATAATATTGTGTGTGTGTGCATAATATAGTGATTGTTATCCAAAGAAGTGTGTTGTGTTATAAAGCTAGGTATAGTTTTAAGTCAAATTAAAATGTGATGAATACATGTACATAATATATTGTTTAGTTTTTTTTTAAACAAATTATATTTTATTCAATAAGAATAGTATTGCGGTACAGGCTAGTCCAGCATCACCCTTCTCCCTAATTTACTTAAGTACATATATATAGCTGGAACTATTCATATTGTGTTATTACATGTACTAAAATTATGAAAGGGGGAGAGAGAGAAATGGGGTTTAACGTCCACTCGACACAAACTAGGTCATTTTGGGACTAACAATTTTATTTCAATAATTCGCTTGCACGTAGGGGTCTTTAGCAGTGGGAGGAAACCGGAGTACCCGGAGGAAAAATTATGAAAGGCAATAATATTTTTACCAAAAAATACATCCCCTCCTATCAAGTTACATTTTCGCCGCCATGACACTCTAACTGTAAGTCAGCGTCCACATTCAGGAATGTCGATCATACAAGACGAAAAGAAATGTGCAGGCTTTACATTGTATTTGTACAGGCTTTCGACACCCCGTCGTTTAGCAGTGAAAATTTGTCTAGTTAAATTGACTGTTCTCCAATTTTTTTCGACATTGATTCAATGGGACTGTCTCTGAACGTTCAGGGTGAGTGTAATGAGTCCGACGTTCAGAGCTGAACTAAGATCACACATGATCGCCGCCCGAGCCGTGGGTACCGTAATAGTTTAATACGGTAATGTTGACATTTCTATCGAACTCACTGTCCAAGGTTATTAAACGTAGCGAGTTGTCACCAACTACGGTTCTGCAGTTTGTAACAATATAGTCGTGGTGACATATTATAGACAAGGAATGAGGAGATAAGATATAGTTTGATGTTTCTAAACATATTCACATATATGCAGGTGTGTACTGACATCAACTAACATTTGGTTGTCATATTGTTATATAAAAAGGGCTATCGAGGCAGAGCATACAGATATCTTATGCACAATATTTCTGGAGTAAATTTTCATAACCATGTAAGGGCGGGTTTTGACCTCACGCTTTTGGAATGGAGGATGACGTCAAGGCTGAGTCTTGGCCGTGCAGGGAGGGGGGTATAAATTCGAGTGTAGACCAGGCCCCATTAGAACTCACCCAGACATTCGAGCAGCCATTATCTGTTGAGAACAAGGGACCTGGGAAATCATTCAGCTGGAAATAAAGTTCTTATACTGTAAATACTGTGGTATTATTTTACGATCACAAGAACACAACAAAGAAGAAGTCCTATAAAAGAAGCAGTATAGTACTACAAGTTTTCACACTGAAACACCATTGACAAATCATTGTTCTTTTATCGGCTTCGCATTATTTATTTTTATTTCGTGTTTAACAAGACTCGTCTGCCCCAAATCTGCCGAGGACTTAGCAAACAATCCATGATGACGTTGTAATAATCTTCTAATCTCATTTGCTTCATCATCTTTTAATCCCTCAGAAGCTCTTTCATAGAGATCACAAAGATGGCTTGGGAGCTCGTTTTTTAAAGTCAATTTATCTCCTGTATTACTTGACTTCTTATCCATTATATCAACTGGGGTATAATTACCTAGCACCACATTTTTATGAAGAACTTTCACGTCATTAGACGGATTCATTATTCTAATCATAACTTTTTGTACATCCTCCTTCGGTTCTACCAATACACGACCTAAGAGCACAGCATGTTTATTCAATAAAGCTTCCGTTGGCTCTATTATTCCTGGTGTGTTAAGCCATAACTTCCTTTGATCCGTCTGAAGGAAAGCCGGTACGATTTTCTCATGCCTTGCAGGTAAACTTGTTGTTTCAGCTAAACTTACTCGACAAATGCCAATGTTGCCTTCTAAGTGAGCATCATATTTCTTGTCCGCGACTGTTAGGACTTTTCCCGTCACGTCGATTGTACAATTATTGTTTTGGAGGAAATCCAGACCGATGATACAATCTGATCCTATTTCGGCTACCACCGCCTCTTGTTCGTATATGCAGCCATCTATATTGAACTTGAATATACCCTTTCCGTGTGTCTTTAAACATTGTCCATTTGCTGCTCTTAACGTCTGTTTTACGGGGTGTAAAAGAGGTCTAATACCTTTCGGAATCAACATGTGGAGTTCATGTGATACTATAGTTAGAGTCGCGCCCGTATCTAGCAGACAATGACTCGTAACACCATCTATGTTTGCTTTAATGTGAAGCCCTGCCTCACACGGCTTGTCAAATACATTAGTCGGGAGCCTCGGATTGCGTTGTCGAGTGGGTTTCCCTCTGATGACTCTGAAATTATTTCCACGGGTACCACAATTTCTTGCTATGTGACCCTTTCCTCCACAACGATAACACACAAAGTCTTCATCTGCTCGACTGTTTTGTTGATACTTTCCTGGCGTACATACAGTTTCTTTATTACCTCTACCACTCTGTCGTTGGCGCTGATTATTCCACGCATTGCTTGCGTTCCAAACGGAACGACTTGGTTTACTCCATTGTCTGCTTTCAGCTTGCAGTTCCACTTTCATATCTTTTATTAAATGTTTCATGTCTTCCATTTCTCTTTGTAGCTTGGTTAATTTATCTTCTCCTTCGACAACCCTCGAGAAAGCATGATCATAATTATGTTTGTTAGCAGACATGAATGCTTCAAATTCAACAGCTATTTGAATTGCCTGTTCCAAATTTACTGGCCTAGACTGTTGGACTCTCCAAACCAGTTCTCTATCAGATTGAAGAGCGTCGTAAAAGGCGTCTCGAGCTAACGTATCTTGTAGTTCTAGCGTAGCGGTCGGATATGAAAGACTGACCTTCCGGCGTATCGCCTGTCCTAATTCCGGCAGACTTTCTCTCGGTTTTCGACGCCTGGCTCGCAACTCTGCGCGATATAATTGGGTTTGATTAGCTGGTAAAAATCTGTTTCTTAGAGCAGTCATAAGTAAATCATAATTCCTTCGCTCTTCTGGCCTTAGCGACGGCAAAACTGATTGCGCATTGCCGGTTAAAACTCCAGCTAGATGAAGAGATTTTTCCATCGGGTTCCATTGGTTCAACTCCGCGCATGTCTCAAAATGTATCTGGTAATCTAACAAAGAAGTGGTTCCATCAAAGGGCTGAGGCTTTATTATTGTTCTCCCTGGCGTAGGATTTGGCTCATTTCTTCGTGATGCAGCTCCAAATGGAGGGGTCTCAAATTTTTCCTGATTGCTGTGGTCATCATCATAGTTAGTCGTAGGACGCTTAGGTATAGCACCAGAAGCTCGATTGTAAAATGAGTCTCTAAATATATCGGGTCTCCGCTGACCTCTCCCAAAACTTCGATAACTCGCTAACGGAGTTTCCATTTTTTGTTCCTTGTCGTCTTCTATACCCTGGCTCTGTTCATTTCCAGGAAGACTCTCCATATCGGGCTTTAAATCTCTCTTCTCCGACAGTAATTTCTGTAACTTATCTCTGCTCGTAATAAATACGTCTCCGTCGGCTGTGTCCTGTATCTCCATCTGTACAAAGTCGCATTCATCCCACCTCTGCCACCAAAACGACGTAGACTATGTAGTGAACAGACGGACAGGGGGCCAGCTATAGTCCCGTAATTATTAAATGGTAGAGTAGCTCGCTTTTCAGCGGAGCGTCGGGTAGCCAGCCAAAAGGTGGCGAAGAACAACGACTTGTAATTTCTCTTTTCTTTATTATGAATCCGTTATTTACAGTGCTCAGCTCTCTCTCGGCATCTATCTCTCTCTCTCTCTATCGAGCCCTAACTCTCTCTCTCGCGAACCGCCGTATCAATCCCACGAGTCAGTCTACTGGCAAGATGTTACCGCCGTAGACGCATCACGACTTCTCTCTGATTTCCTACTACTACTGATTTCCCGACTAAACGTACTTTTATAAGCTAGTGAGTCACGTGGCAGCTTAACCATGCCTACTACCTGTCAGTCATATGCACGCGGTCAGCGGTGCCTGGTCTATTTATATTTATAAAGCATGTTATGAATGACAAGTCAAATAAATAGTGCATACAAGATAATAACTATGAAATGGAACAATAATAAACTTAGATATATAAAACATTAAAATATTACAACAGAATAATCTATAAACCTTACTACGAACGGTGGAACTGGCCTCCATTGTATTCGACATGACGTGAGGTTACTAGTTCAAAAAGTGGACATGGATCATAACGGTTCATAACAACAGGTATATAATATTGTGTGTGTGTGCATAATATAGTGATTGTTATCCAAAGAAGTGTGTTGTGTTATAAAGCTAGGTATAGTTTTAAGTCAAATTAAAATGTGATGAATACATGTACATAATATATTGTTTAGTTTTTTTTTAAACAAATTATATTTTATTCAATAAGAATAGTATTGCGGTACAGGCTAGTCCAGCATCACCCTTCTCCCTAATTTACTTAAGTACATATATATAGCTGGAACTATTCATATTGTGTTATTACATGTACTAAAATTATGAAAGGGGGAGAGAGAGAAATGGGGTTTAACGTCCACTCGACACAAACTAGGTCATTTTGGGACTAACAATTTTATTTCAATAATTCGCTTGCACGTAGGGGTCTTTAGCAGTGGGAGGAAACCGGAGTACCCGGAGGAAAAATTATGAAAGGCAATAATATTTTTACCAAAAAATACATCCCCTCCTATCAAGTTACATTTTCGCCGCCATGACACTCTAACTGTAAGTCAGCGTCCACATTCAGGAATGTCGATCATACAAGACGAAAAGAAATGTGCAGGCTTTACATTGTATTTGTACAGGCTTTCGACACCCCGTCGTTTAGCAGTGAAAATTTGTCTAGTTAAATTGACTGTTCTCCAATTTTTTTCGACATTGATTCAATGGGACTGTCTCTGAACGTTCAGGGTGAGTGTAATGAGTCCGACGTTCAGAGCTGAACTAAGATCACACATGATCGCCGCCCGAGCCGTGGGTACCGTAATAGTTTAATACGGTAATGTTGACATTTCTATCGAACTCACTGTCCAAGGTTATTAAACGTAGCGAGTTGTCACCAACTACGGTTCTGCAGTTTGTAACAATATAGTCGTGGTGACATATTATAGACAAGGAATGAGGAGATAAGATATAGTCTGATGTTTCTAAACATATTCACATATATGCAGGTGTGTACTGACATCAACTAACATTTGGTTGTCATATTGTTATATAAAAAGGGCTATCGAGGCAGAGCATACAGATATCTTATGCACAATATTTCTGGAGTAAATTTTCATAACCATGTAAGGGCGGGTTTTGACCTCACGCTTTTGGAATGGAGGATGACGTCAAGGCTGAGTCTTGGCCGTGCAGGGAGGGGGGTATAAATTCGAGTGTAGACCAGGCCCCATTAGAACTCACCCAGACATTCGAGCAGCCATTATCTGTTGAGAACAAGGGACCTGGGAAATCATTCAGCTGGAAATAAAGTTCTTATACTGTAAATACTGTGGTATTATTTTACGATCACAAGAACACAACAAAGAAGAAGTCCTATAAAAGAAGCAGTATAGTACTACAAGTTTTCACACTGAAACACCATTGACAAATCATGGTTCTTTTATCGGCTTCGCATTATTTATTTTTATTTCGTGTTTAACAAGACTCGTCTGCCCCAAATCTGCCGAGGACTTAGCAAACAATCCATGATGACGTTGTAATAATCTTCTAATCTCATTTGCTTCATCATCTTTTAATCCCTCAGAAGCTCTTTCATAGAGATCACAAAGATGGCTTGGGAGCTCGTTTTTTAAAGTCAATTTATCTCCTGTATTACTTGACTTCTTATCCATTATATCAACTGGGGTATAATTACCTAGCACCACATTTTTATGAAGAACTTTCACGTCATTAGACGGATTCATTATTCTAATCATAACTTTTTGTACATCCTCCTTCGGTTCTACCAATACACGACCTAAGAGCACAGCATGTTTATTCAATAAAGCTTCCGTTGGCTCTATTATTCCTGGTGTGTTAAGCCATAACTTCCTTTGATCCGTCTGAAGGAAAGCCGGTACGATTTTCTCATGCCTTGCAGGTAAACTTGTTGTTTCAGCTAAACTTACTCGACAAATGCCAATGTTGCCTTCTAAGTGAGCATCATATTTCTTGTCCGCGACTGTTAGGACTTTTCCCGTCACGTCGATTGTACAATTATTGTTTTGGAGGAAATCCAGACCGATGATACAATCTGATCCTATTTCGGCTACCACCGCCTCTTGTTCGTATATGCAGCCATCTATATTGAACTTGAATATACCCTTTCCGTGTGTCTTTAAACATTGTCCATTTGCTGCTCTTAACGTCTGTTTTACGGGGTGTAAAAGAGGTCTAATACCTTTCGGAATCAACATGTGGAGTTCATGTGATACTATAGTTAGAGTCGCGCCCGTATCTAGCAGACAATGACTCGTAACACCATCTATGTTTGCTTTAATGTGAAGCCCTGCCTCACACGGCTTGTCAAATACATTAGTCGGGAGCCTCGGATTGCGTTGTCGAGTGGGTTTCCCTCTGATGACTCTGAAATTATTTCCACGGGTACCACAATTTCTTGCTATGTGACCCTTTCCTCCACAACGATAACACACAAAGTCTTCATCTGCTCGACTGTTTTGTTGATACTTTCCTGGCGTACATACAGTTTCTTTATTACCTCTACCACTCTGTCGTTGGCGCTGATTATTCCACGCATTGCTTGCGTTCCAAACGGAACGACTTGGTTTACTCCATTGTCTGCTTTCAGCTTGCAGTTCCACTTTCATATCTTTTATTAAATGTTTCATGTCTTCCATTTCTCTTTGTAGCTTGGTTAATTTATCTTCTCCTTCGACAACCCTCGAGAAAGCATGATCATAATTATGTTTGTTAGCAGACATGAATGCTTCAAATTCAACAGCTATTTGAATTGCCTGTTCCAAATTTACTGGCCTAGACTGTTGGACTCTCCAAACCAGTTCTCTATCAGATTGAAGAGCGTCGTAAAAGGCGTCTCGAGCTAACGTATCTTGTAGTTCTAGCGTAGCGGTCGGATATGAAAGACTGACCTTCCGGCGTATCGCCTGTCCTAATTCCGGCAGACTTTCTCTCGGTTTTCGACGCCTGGCTCGCAACTCTGCGCGATATAATTGGGTTTGATTAGCTGGTAAAAATCTGTTTCTTAGAGCAGTCATAAGTAAATCATAATTCCTTCGCTCTTCTGGCCTTAGCGACGGCAAAACTGATTGCGCATTGCCGGTTAAAACTCCAGCTAGATGAAGAGATTTTTCCATCGGGTTCCATTGGTTCAACTCCGCGCATGTCTCAAAATGTATCTGGTAATCTAACAAAGAAGTGGTTCCATCAAAGGGCTGAGGCTTTATTATTGTTCTCCCTGGCGTAGGATTTGGCTCATTTCTTCGTGATGCAGCTCCAAATGGAGGGGTCTCAAATTTTTCCTGATTGCTGTGGTCATCATCATAGTTAGTCGTAGGACGCTTAGGTATAGCACCAGAAGCTCGATTGTAAAATGAGTCTCTAAATATATCGGGTCTCCGCTGACCTCTCCCAAAACTTCGATAACTCGCTAACGGAGTTTCCATTTTTTGTTCCTTGTCGTCTTCTATACCCTGGCTCTGTTCATTTCCAGGAAGACTCTCCATATCGGGCTTTAAATCTCTCTTCTCCGACAGTAATTTCTGTAACTTATCTCTGCTCGTAATAAATACGTCTCCGTCGGCTGTGTCCTGTATCTCCATCTGTACAAAGTCGCATTCATCCCACCTCTGCCACCAAAACGACGTAGACTATGTAGTGAACAGACGGACAGGGGGCCAGCTATAGTCCCGTAATTATTAAATGGTAGAGTAGCTCGCTTTTCAGCGGAGCGTCGGGTAGCCAGCCAAAAGGTGGCGAAGAACAACGACTTGTAATTTCTCTTTTCTTTATTATGAATCCGTTATTTACAGTGCTCAGCTCTCTCTCGGCATCTATCTCTCTCTCTCTCTATCGAGCCCTAACTCTCTCTCTCGCGAACCGCCGTATCAATCCCACGAGTCAGTCTACTGGCAAGATGTTACCGCCGTAGACGCATCACGACTTCTCTCTGATTTCCTACTACTACTGATTTCCCGACTAAACGTACTTTTATAAGCTAGTGAGTCACGTGGCAGCTTAACCATGCCTACTACCTGTCAGTCATATGCACGCGGTCAGCGGTGCCTGGTCTATTTATATTTATAAAGCATGTTATGAATGACAAGTCAAATAAATAGTGCATACAAGATAATAACTATGAAATGGAACAATAATAAACTTAGATATATAAAACATTAAAATATTACAACAGAATAATCTATAAACCTTACTACGAACGGTGGAACTGGCCTCCATTGTATTCGACATGACGTGAGGTTACTAGTTCAAAAAGTGGACATGGATCATAACGGTTCATAACAACAGGTATATAATATTGTGTGTGTGTGCATAATATAGTGATTGTTATCCAAAGAAGTGTGTTGTGTTATAAAGCTAGGTATAGTTTTAAGTCAAATTAAAATGTGATGAATACATGTACATAATATATTGTTTAGTTTTTTTTTAAACAAATTATATTTTATTCAATAAGAATAGTATTGCGGTACAGGCTAGTCCAGCATCACCCTTCTCCCTAATTTACTTAAGTACATATATATAGCTGGAACTATTCATATTGTGTTATTACATGTACTAAAATTATGAAAGGGGGAGAGAGAGAAATGGGGTTTAACGTCCACTCGACACAAACTAGGTCATTTTGGGACTAACAATTTTATTTCAATAATTCGCTTGCACGTAGGGGTCTTTAGCAGTGGGAGGAAACCGGAGTACCCGGAGGAAAAATTATGAAAGGCAATAATATTTTTACCAAAAAATACATCCCCTCCTATCAAGTTACATTTTCGCCGCCATGACACTCTAACTGTAAGTCAGCGTCCACATTCAGGAATGTCGATCATACAAGACGAAAAGAAATGTGCAGGCTTTACATTGTATTTGTACAGGCTTTCGACACCCCGTCGTTTAGCAGTGAAAATTTGTCTAGTTAAATTGACTGTTCTCCAATTTTTTTCGACATTGATTCAATGGGACTGTCTCTGAACGTTCAGGGTGAGTGTAATGAGTCCGACGTTCAGAGCTGAACTAAGATCACACATGATCGCCGCCCGAGCCGTGGGTACCGTAATAGTTTAATACGGTAATGTTGACATTTCTATCGAACTCACTGTCCAAGGTTATTAAACGTAGCGAGTTGTCACCAACTACGGTTCTGCAGTTTGTAACAATATAGTCGTGGTGACATATTATAGACAAGGAATGAGGAGATAAGATATAGTCTGATGTTTCTAAACATATTCACATATATGCAGGTGTGTACTGACATCAACTAACATTTGGTTGTCATATTGTTATATAAAAAGGGCTATCGAGGCAGAGCATACAGATATCTTATGCACAATATTTCTGGAGTAAATTTTCATAACCATGTAAGGGCGGGTTTTGACCTCACGCTTTTGGAATGGAGGATGACGTCAAGGCTGAGTCTTGGCCGTGCAGGGAGGGGGGTATAAATTCGAGTGTAGACCAGGCCCCATTAGAACTCACCCAGACATTCGAGCAGCCATTATCTGTTGAGAACAAGGGACCTGGGAAATCATTCAGCTGGAAATAAAGTTCTTATACTGTAAATACTGTGGTATTATTTTACGATCACAAGAACACAACAAAGAAGAAGTCCTATAAAAGAAGCAGTATAGTACTACAAGTTTTCACACTGAAACACCATTGACAAATCATGGTTCTTTTATCGGCTTCGCATTATTTATTTTTATTTCGTGTTTAACAAGACTCGTCTGCCCCAAATCTGCCGAGGACTTAGCAAACAATCCATGATGACGTTGTAATAATCTTCTAATCTCATTTGCTTCATCATCTTTTAATCCCTCAGAAGCTCTTTCATAGAGATCACAAAGATGGCTTGGGAGCTCGTTTTTTAAAGTCAATTTATCTCCTGTATTACTTGACTTCTTATCCATTATATCAACTGGGGTATAATTACCTAGCACCACATTTTTATGAAGAACTTTCACGTCATTAGACGGATTCATTATTCTAATCATAACTTTTTGTACATCCTCCTTCGGTTCTACCAATACACGACCTAAGAGCACAGCATGTTTATTCAATAAAGCTTCCGTTGGCTCTATTATTCCTGGTGTGTTAAGCCATAACTTCCTTTGATCCGTCTGAAGGAAAGCCGGTACGATTTTCTCATGCCTTGCAGGTAAACTTGTTGTTTCAGCTAAACTTACTCGACAAATGCCAATGTTGCCTTCTAAGTGAGCATCATATTTCTTGTCCGCGACTGTTAGGACTTTTCCCGTCACGTCGATTGTACAATTATTGTTTTGGAGGAAATCCAGACCGATGATACAATCTGATCCTATTTCGGCTACCACCGCCTCTTGTTCGTATATGCAGCCATCTATATTGAACTTGAATATACCCTTTCCGTGTGTCTTTAAACATTGTCCATTTGCTGCTCTTAACGTCTGTTTTACGGGGTGTAAAAGAGGTCTAATACCTTTCGGAATCAACATGTGGAGTTCATGTGATACTATAGTTAGAGTCGCGCCCGTATCTAGCAGACAATGACTCGTAACACCATCTATGTTTGCTTTAATGTGAAGCCCTGCCTCACACGGCTTGTCAAATACATTAGTCGGGAGCCTCGGATTGCGTTGTCGAGTGGGTTTCCCTCTGATGACTCTGAAATTATTTCCACGGGTACCACAATTTCTTGCTATGTGACCCTTTCCTCCACAACGATAACACACAAAGTCTTCATCTGCTCGACTGTTTTGTTGATACTTTCCTGGCGTACATACAGTTTCTTTATTACCTCTACCACTCTGTCGTTGGCGCTGATTATTCCACGCATTGCTTGCGTTCCAAACGGAACGACTTGGTTTACTCCATTGTCTGCTTTCAGCTTGCAGTTCCACTTTCATATCTTTTATTAAATGTTTCATGTCTTCCATTTCTCTTTGTAGCTTGGTTAATTTATCTTCTCCTTCGACAACCCTCGAGAAAGCATGATCATAATTATGTTTGTTAGCAGACATGAATGCTTCAAATTCAACAGCTATTTGAATTGCCTGTTCCAAATTTACTGGCCTAGACTGTTGGACTCTCCAAACCAGTTCTCTATCAGATTGAAGAGCGTCGTAAAAGGCGTCTCGAGCTAACGTATCTTGTAGTTCTAGCGTAGCGGTCGGATATGAAAGACTGACCTTCCGGCGTATCGCCTGTCCTAATTCCGGCAGACTTTCTCTCGGTTTTCGACGCCTGGCTCGCAACTCTGCGCGATATAATTGGGTTTGATTAGCTGGTAAAAATCTGTTTCTTAGAGCAGTCATAAGTAAATCATAATTCCTTCGCTCTTCTGGCCTTAGCGACGGCAAAACTGATTGCGCATTGCCGGTTAAAACTCCAGCTAGATGAAGAGATTTTTCCATCGGGTTCCATTGGTTCAACTCCGCGCATGTCTCAAAATGTATCTGGTAATCTAACAAAGAAGTGGTTCCATCAAAGGGCTGAGGCTTTATTATTGTTCTCCCTGGCGTAGGATTTGGCTCATTTCTTCGTGATGCAGCTCCAAATGGAGGGGTCTCAAATTTTTCCTGATTGCTGTGGTCATCATCATAGTTAGTCGTAGGACGCTTAGGTATAGCACCAGAAGCTCGATTGTAAAATGAGTCTCTAAATATATCGGGTCTCCGCTGACCTCTCCCAAAACTTCGATAACTCGCTAACGGAGTTTCCATTTTTTGTTCCTTGTCGTCTTCTATACCCTGGCTCTGTTCATTTCCAGGAAGACTCTCCATATCGGGCTTTAAATCTCTCTTCTCCGACAGTAATTTCTGTAACTTATCTCTGCTCGTAATAAATACGTCTCCGTCGGCTGTGTCCTGTATCTCCATCTGTACAAAGTCGCATTCATCCCACCTCTGCCACCAAAACGACGTAGACTATGTAGTGAACAGACGGACAGGGGGCCAGCTATAGTCCCGTAATTATTAAATGGTAGAGTAGCTCGCTTTTCAGCGGAGCGTCGGGTAGCCAGCCAAAAGGTGGCGAAGAACAACGACTTGTAATTTCTCTTTTCTTTATTATGAATCCGTTATTTACAGTGCTCAGCTCTCTCTCGGCATCTATCTCTCTCTCTCTCTATCGAGCCCTAACTCTCTCTCTCGCGAACCGCCGTATCAATCCCACGAGTCAGTCTACTGGCAAGATGTTACCGCCGTAGACGCATCACGACTTCTCTCTGATTTCCTACTACTACTGATTTCCCGACTAAACGTACTTTTATAAGCTAGTGAGTCACGTGGCAGCTTAACCATGCCTACTACCTGTCAGTCATATGCACGCGGTCAGCGGTGCCTGGTCTATTTATATTTATAAAGCATGTTATGAATGACAAGTCAAATAAATAGTGCATACAAGATAATAACTATGAAATGGAACAATAATAAACTTAGATATATAAAACATTAAAATATTACAACAGAATAATCTATAAACCTTACTACGAACGGTGGAACTGGCCTCCATTGTATTCGACATGACGTGAGGTTACTAGTTCAAAAAGTGGACATGGATCATAACGGTTCATAACAACAGGTATATAATATTGTGTGTGTGTGCATAATATAGTGATTGTTATCCAAAGAAGTGTGTTGTGTTATAAAGCTAGGTATAGTTTTAAGTCAAATTAAAATGTGATGAATACATGTACATAATATATTGTTTAGTTTTTTTTTAAACAAATTATATTTTATTCAATAAGAATAGTATTGCGGTACAGGCTAGTCCAGCATCACCCTTCTCCCTAATTTACTTAAGTACATATATATAGCTGGAACTATTCATATTGTGTTATTACATGTACTAAAATTATGAAAGGGGGAGAGAGAGAAATGGGGTTTAACGTCCACTCGACACAAACTAGGTCATTTTGGGACTAACAATTTTATTTCAATAATTCGCTTGCACGTAGGGGTCTTTAGCAGTGGGAGGAAACCGGAGTACCCGGAGGAAAAATTATGAAAGGCAATAATATTTTTACCAAAAAATACATCCCCTCCTATCAAGTTACATTTTCGCCGCCATGACACTCTAACTGTAAGTCAGCGTCCACATTCAGGAATGTCGATCATACAAGACGAAAAGAAATGTGCAGGCTTTACATTGTATTTGTACAGGCTTTCGACACCCCGTCGTTTAGCAGTGAAAATTTGTCTAGTTAAATTGACTGTTCTCCAATTTTTTTCGACATTGATTCAATGGGACTGTCTCTGAACGTTCAGGGTGAGTGTAATGAGTCCGACGTTCAGAGCTGAACTAAGATCACACATGATCGCCGCCCGAGCCGTGGGTACCGTAATAGTTTAATACGGTAATGTTGACATTTCTATCGAACTCACTGTCCAAGGTTATTAAACGTAGCGAGTTGTCACCAACTACGGTTCTGCAGTTTGTAACAATATAGTCGTGGTGACATATTATAGACAAGGAATGAGGAGATAAGATATAGTTTGATGTTTCTAAACATATTCACATATATGCAGGTGTGTACTGACATCAACTAACATTTGGTTGTCATATTGTTATATAAAAAGGGCTATCGAGGCAGAGCATACTGGTTCTGTATTTCAACAACATTATAACAGATATCTTATGCACAATATTTCTGGAGTAAATTTTCATAACCATGTAAGGGCGGGTTTTGACCTCACGCTTTTGGAATGGAGGATGACGTCAAGGCTGAGTCTTGGCCGTGCAGGGAGGGGGGTATAAATTCGAGTGTAGACCAGGCCCCATTAGAACTCACCCAGACATTCGAGCAGCCATTATCTGTTGAGAACAAGGGACCTGGGAAATCATTCAGCTGGAAATAAAGTTCTTATACTGTAAATACTGTGGTATTATTTTACGATCACAAGAACACAACAAAGAAGAAGTCCTATAAAAGAAGCAGTATAGTACTACAAGTTTTCACACTGAAACACCATTGACAAATCATTGTTCTTTTCATCTGGCGAAGTCGAAGAATTCATTTTTGTTTGGCATTGCAACATAATACACTTAATTTCCCGCCATCATTAAAAGCTGGCCGAATAAATTTCGTAACAGTTTTTTTAGGATTTTATTCAGTAAATTTTATGTTTGAAAATCTTCTAATGTAAATTAAATCCTGTATTTGTACGATTCATTATTTATAAAGGCATTTCTTTTTTCCCAAAGTCTTTGAATTATGAAATAGAATATTAAGACTTTAAAGTACGAAACAACATGTAAACATTTTGATTGGACACGTGGTATGTTTGAAGGCCGTGAAAACAACATTGTAAACAGATCTTCTATTTTGATTGAAAGTGCAACTCATTGACCTAATAATAAGTAATAATATCTGTAAAATATTGAATTTAGTAGTTTGCGTCTCCCCACCCTATCCCCCACATCAAAATGCTTCAATAATAAGACTTGAGAAAATCGTATTACAATGGTATTACATAAAAATTTTTAAGATAAATTTAAAAAAAAAAACCAACCCAAAACTGGGTATTGTTAGGTAGTCTATAGTAAGCCTACTATTAAGCTGCATCTAGTGTATAGCGGTCTGTTGCCCTCCCACCCACTCCCCTCCCCTCCCTAGCTCACACATACTGTACTGTTGTTAAATGTTATCATTCGATCTGTTTTACTACTAGTGTACTATAGTCTATAATTTTAGTGAAAATTTGTATTCAGAATACCATTATTATATAAGATAAGATAAGATTTTATTGTATCATAACACCCATTGCAGGCCGCATACAATTCATATAAATAACATAAAATAAATAGCAATATACATAAAATGAAATAACGGTTCATGATAAAAGTGAATGACATAAGGAACATAAGATAAATAGCAATATATACATATATAAGTGTGAAAATGAAATACAGGTTCGTGATCAAAGTGAAAATATATATCAGAGTCATTATTTCCAGATAAATGTTAAAAAATGGAAATACAATGTGAAGTTTGTCTTGTCAGGTCGAGGTTTGATTTCTACGTTGAAATGCTTTATACACATAGTGACATACACTGACAGCGACTGAAGGGGGAGGGTCAAATAGATTTTCAAACGTTATTGCCACATTTTTGTCACTGAAAGTAGCAGAAAGAATATTTAGCCTTAGAGATTCATAGTGTGGACATTCAACCAAAGATAGGCTGGCACTGCCAGGCAGGATACGCCCACATTTTCGAGAGATGGATAGAGAACAAGCAATACCGAAAGCGATTTTTCCTACATCATTAAGTCCTGTATTTCATACTGTATTGGGAGCAGCCATTTTGTTGGTCAGTTCCAGTCTGATATTCATGAAATTCGAAGCTGACAATGATTATGGTGTGACGGTACAAAACCTAGAAATGTGTACAAACGGCGGCCATTTTGTCTGGCAATTATGGTCTGATTTTCTCGAAATTCGAACTCAACCTTCCGTAGGGTGTAACGGTGATAGAGTCAAACGTTTTTTTTTAAATCGGATAATAACTGTGACCTCCAGCTAAAAAAAGGTGATTTTTCGGACAATCAGGGGCCATAATTCAGGAAGATACGATCCGATGTGCGCAAATAACGAAAGGAACCAAGATCTTTGGGTTATAACCATGCATTTCAAGTTTCATCAAAATCGAATTAAAATTGTGACCTATACAGGGTCCACAACCATGATATACCATTTTTTAACAGTATTCGTGTAGAAACGGCGACCATTTTGTATGGCAATTTTGGTCCGATTTTCCCGAAATTCGAAGTCAACCTTCCTTACGGTGTAACGGTAATATAATCAAACGTTTTTTTAAATCGGATAATAATTGTGACCTCCAGAGGGACCACAAGCCAAAAAAAAGGCGACTTTGCGTATAATCAGGGGCCATAATTCAAGAAGTTACGATCCGATTTTGCGCAAATATCGAAAGGAACCAAGATCTTTGGGTTATAACCATGAATTTCAAGTTTCATCAAAATCGAATTAAAATTGTGACCTCTACAGGGTCCACAACACTGATATACCATTTTTTAACAGTATTCGCGTACAAACGGCGGCCATTTTGTATGGCAATTTTGGTCCGATTTTCCCGAAATTCGAACTCAACCTTCCTTAGGGTGTAACGGTGATGTAATCGAACGGTTTTTTAAATCGGATAATAATTGTGACCTCCAGCTAAAAAAAGGTGATTTTTCGGACAATCAGGGGCCATAATTCAGGAAATTACGTTCCGATAGACGCAAATATCGAAAGGAACCAAGATCTTTTGGTTATAAACATGCATGTCAAGTTTCATAAAAATCGGTTCAAAATTGTGACCTCTATAGGGTCCACAAGCTAGAAACGTGATTTTTCGTACAATCAGGGGCCATAATCCATGAAGTTTTGATCCGATACATGCCAATATCGAAAGCAGCCGAGATCTTTTGGGGATAAACATATATTTCAAGTTTTGTCAAAATCGGGTAAGAATTGAGACCTGTAGAGAGTCCACAAACAATTGTGGACGGACGGACGTCCGGACGGACAGGGGCGACGACATAATACGTCCACATGAAAATGTGGGCGTATAAAAAAAGTTACTCGACATTGTTTTTAATTATTTGAAATACAACGCAATAGTTTTATCATATTCCCGATAATGAATTTGAAATAATTCTCTAAAAATCTAGGCGGATCAACAGATAGCCCTAAATAATGTTTCCGACAAAGCAAATTACATCTATTGTTATGCCTTGATGGACCAAAAAGTAATCCAGTGTAGACAACGTGGCCTTAATTCATAACATGAGTTGTAAGTCATAACAGTAGAGGTACGACGATACTGTACAAGAACAAATTACGATATTGGCACATGGCGGGGATATAACACATACCACACTAAAAATGGAGAGGAAATTATAAAATAATACCCCAAACATGAG
Organism: Patella ulyssiponensis; assembly: GCA_963678685.1. NCBI lineage: Eukaryota > Metazoa > Mollusca > Gastropoda > Patellidae > Patella > Patella ulyssiponensis. Next base: position 14,948,819 of record OY783229.1, on the reverse strand, counting down.
TTGTAAGACATAACAGTAGAGGTACGACGATACTTTACAAGAACAAGCCAACAGTGAGGCTGATGTCCCCCGCCGAAATCCCAAAATAAATAGATGGCTCATATTAATTAATCGCACATTTATTTTTTTCAAACGTATCGACCAATCAAATTGTACACGAATTGTCATCCAAAAGCGTTTTATGAAGAAAAATGCTAAAACCGACGAGAAAAATGAAAATCTACCCTAGTTAGGGGGACCCTAAAGGCAGACAAAAGGGCCCCTCTGGCCAAGGAAAAGGGCCTTCGTGTCCGAGTCAATCGTTTCTGTACACTGTTACTGTCGAATCCATTACTGAATGAGAATGCAGTCATTGTATTGGCATAAAAATAATCAATCAAGATGAACCTAAGTTATCTTGTCCCAAAGTATCAACCAATCAAATTGCTTATCTCTGCCTACCCTAAGAAGAAAATGCTCATCTTCGAACTCCATCAAGGCATTGACCTAATAAGCATACACACCAATTTTGAACATTTTAACTCAATTCGAAGGAGAGTTATTGTGTTCCAAAGTCTCGGCAAATCAAATTGCTTATCGCTCTGCTAGCAGAAAATGCTCATTATCGATCTTAGTCAAGGTATTACTGTAATGAAACTATACACCAAGTTTCATCACTCTCACTTAATTAGAACTAAGGTTATCGTGTCCCAAAGCATCAACCAATCAAATTGCTTATTTCTGCTTACCCTAAGCGGAAAATGCTCATCTTCCAACTCCATCAAGGCATTGACCTAATACACATATACACCAATTTTGAACATTTTAACTCAATTAGAAGGAGAGTTATTGTGTTCCAAAGTCTCGACCAATCAAATTGTGTATTGCTCTGCTTACCCTGAGCAGAAAATGCTCATTATCGAACTTAGTCAAGGTATTACTGTAATGAAACTATACACCAAGTTTCATCACTCTCACTTAATTAGAACTAAAGTTATCGTGCCCCAAAGAATCAACCAATCAAATTGCTTATCTCTGCTTACCCTAAGCGGAAAATGCTCATCTTCGAACTCCATCAAGGCATTGACCTAATAAGCATATACACCAAGTTTGAACATTTTAACTCAATTAGAAGGAGAGTTATTGTGTTCCAAAGTCTCGACCAATCAAATTGCGTATCGCTCTGCTTACCCCTCCCTGAGCAGAAAATGTTCATTATCGAACTTAGTCAAGGTATTACTGTAATGAAACTATACACCAAGTTTCATCTATCTCACTTAATTAGAACTAAAGTTATCGTGTCCCAAAGCATCAACCAATCAAATTGCTTATCTCTGCTTACCCTAAGCGGAAAATGCACATCTTCGAACTCCATCAAGGCATTGACCTAATAAACACATACACCAAGTTTGAACATTCTAGCTCAATTAGGAAGAGAGTTATTGTGTCCCAAAAAGTGTGACGGACAGACAGACGGACGAACCCATTTTAACAGTCCCCCAACTTTCTTCGAAAGGCGGGGGACAATAAATTACGATATTGGCACATGGCGGGAATATAACACATTATGAAATAATACCCCAAACGCACCATCACACACCACAACCCAAATAACCGATAAATTTTTTTTATAAAAGTTGACAGAAAAATCAAATCATGTAGGCTATAAATTTTTAGAGAGAAAATATGTAAAGAAACTTACATTATGCTTTCTGTTGACTGGCTTAAACTTTAAATGCTATAAATTCTATAAAAATCTAATCTAGCCTTTGGTTGACAATCTACGTTGATACAAGAGTAGAAAATGGTTTTACCCAAGATTTCCGACCGTTCAGTCACCCGTGACTTGAAATTACTTGTACCGCAATTGTTTATACTAAAAAGTAAGGATGCCTTAGTTCAGGCATTTACGTGTACATTTTAGCTTACATAGTCATCTTGGTTTACATAGTCGGCTACGTATACACATTGGATTACATGGTCAGCTACGTTTGCACATAGGTTTACATAGTCATATAATTATGTCAGTCATCTATGTGTACACATACATGTACTTCCATAGTCATCTAGGTTTACATAGTCATATAGTTTAACATAGTCAAATAAGTATGTTACCTATGTTTACATAGTCCTCTCGGTTTACATCCAGGTTTTAGAATAGTCCTTTCGGTTTTTATTTAGGTTTACATCTTCCTCTCAGTGTACATAGTCCTCTATGTTTACATAGTCCTAATAAGTTTACATATTCATACGGGTCTTCCATTGAGTCAACTGGTGTGGTTTCGATTCCCCGGAGTATGTCAAGCTCGTGGGTTTCCTCTCACTGCTAAAGACCCCTATGCACAAGCGAATTATTGAAATAAAATTGAACCATGTGTTAGTCCCGAAATTACCGAGCTTGTGTCGAGTGAATATTAAACCGATGACGACGAAACCTCCTTATCTGTGATATCACCCAAGATGGACGTTAAACTGATCAGCACTGTATATTCGTTAGGCCTATGGCTACAGTCACTGATAAGGATGACATCTATGCAACTTAATGAGCCAAAAATACTAACTTTTTTCCTCCGACAAATTTTAACCATGTTTTTTAAAGAAAAAAAAAATATAAAGACGTTTATTTTGTGTAAATGGGCATTAAAATGAGTAAAGGGTGGCAATCTGATCGGTTCAGTAACGTCGTATGTAATCAATATAGATTGACGTCGCGTGATGTGACGTCAAATGTTGAAAGTTCCCGGTAGTCTTTCGTAATCCTGTGAAACAGATTGGTTAAACACGTGGAACGAACGAACCAAAAAACCCTCAGTTCTCTAAACACAACTTGCAGCTGATCGGACGATTGATAAGCTAACAATCGGTAGGAAATTGATATCCTGGCTTTGACTATAGGAATTAATAATTCACAATTTGACTCCTACTTAACAGTTAGGTTAAATTGATTAGTTTAATGCAAGTTCGGCCTAGATTACTTGTGGGTCACCCATTCCCCCAAGTCACGCCAATTCCCTATGTTAGCAAATATCCGATCTACCTGGCATATCCACAGGTCTGACTGGGCAAATGTATTCATTTTTCGAATTCCCATTTAAATACCCAGGAATTCATATACAGCTGTTTGTTTCTTACCAAAATGATCTCCCCTTGATGCGATGTATCCAACTAATAATTTGACCCAAATAAATATTTTCCCCAATTCCAGCGTTACTCGCGCTACATGAAAAGAACCCCATCGATATTGAGATTAAGACTTCAAACTTTAACAGCAAGCTACATTGACATGTTAAATTTGTGTATGGGCATCCATTAATGATAGAAGAAAAAATGATAGAAGAAAAATAATTATAATGATAATAATCTATTTATATTGCGCAATATCCATGCATGGCCATACTCAAAGCTCAGTCCAAAAATAATCAATCACAACTGTCATTAAGTCAATGCTTTCTTCAACAATAAGTTTTATGTCTAGACACAGCAATATCTGAAGAGTTCTTTATATCCAGTGACAGATCATTCCACTCTGTTGGCTTTGACCAAAATGGGCTGTTTTAGGCTTAGACACTACAAGATGCTTCTAATCTACTGATTTAAGGTCCTTGCGGGATTGTAAGAGAATCCAGATCACTCAAGTAGTTTGGGGCAGTATCTTTTAAAAATCGAAATGTATACCACAGAATTTTAAATTGATCCTGTAACTAACAGCAAGAAAATGAAGTTTTTTGAGGATTGGTGCTATGTGATTGTGAAGAGGAGCAAAAGATATCAGTTTAGCTGCCGTGATCTGGATCGTGAATTTGAACAAAAATGAAATACGTGTTTAGGGTGACATCTGTTTAACATGGTATTACTCATGATACATGGAATGGGCACCAACATTTTGATGTTTTGTTTGCACATAAATATTCTATTCAGGTCTAAACTTTCATTGATAGTATTTATTGCAATAGGTATAGATGTTATTATTTCTTTGCAATATGTGGAAAGTATCTACTTTTGTTTAGCCAGAGTGTAGAAAATGCTGTTACGTTATATCCATATTGTAAAATCAAAAAGAATAAAACATTAATGATGACATGTTACATAATAGTTCAAATAAATACTTACGTCAGTTATTCTACGAACTCCTGGTAGGTTTATTTAAATAGTGCCAAATTATCTAAAAATTTTAGAAATATAAGCTTATAAAATTTTTAATTTATTACAGTAAATGGACAAGAATAATAATATAGTTAACTTAGGTTCTTAAAACATTAAATAATTTATATTTCAACATTTTCAAATCTGTAACGGTCCCTGCTATTTGCAGTTATGGATTTCTAGGCTTGCGTAGTAATTGTGTTCTCAAGAACAAATACTTCTGTAAAGGTTGAAGCTTCCACAGACCTTCTTGAAAGAACTGTTAAAATTATCTTTTGTTAACAGATGGGGTATTGATCTATCATTTTAACTGTTCCACAATGAAATCCACTACTAGATCTGTATTTTGCAAATATATTTTCCAGATAAAATCAATTATTTATAGCATTGATACATCATGATGTCATTTCTAATACAATGACATTAGGTAGTTCCCTAGCAGCTTCAACCTTTGCATTTATTACCATGAATTTTCTTTCATTTTTTCCCAAACAAACCGCTTCACACTTCCCCCAGTGCATCTACTGGGCCTTTTCCATGGGAAGTCCCAAAATAACTCCAGCTAAAGAATACTTCATGTTTCTTTTTAAGTAGTGGAAGACAAGCAAATATATAACGGCTTTTGAACTGGAAAGCAAGTCCATCTGACCAACATGAAACAGAAGTTATATTATTAGAGGGTAGCTCTTGACAAAATGCAATAACTATCTTTGCTCGGAATCAAATTATCAGAAACATTAACTTTGGAATTATAACTACCAGAATAAAAGAGAACAATTAACAGTAAAAAGAGATACTTGATTTTGATTCCAAATATCAATCTGTATTGTTGCTTTTGAGGGGTCATACATTTGCTATCAGCGTATTGAACCACACAAATAATTTTCCCCGACCATCACGTGACAAACTGAAGTTCTATCGTGTATAATAAACGCTTCCCATGTGGGGGGGGGGGGGGGTAGAATGTGCGCGCTGTATGGTACGGTATGTCAATTAGTCATCTTGTAAAATGTGTGTTTTTTTTCATAAATGTTATAACATTCTGATAAATATCACTTTTTGAGGACGAAAACAACGTTTCTGGTGCCGTTTCATGCCAATTTGCTGAACTTATGCAGGAACACAGAAGTAAACAAGCCAAAAATGAGGCGGGTGTCCCCCGCCAATATCACCCCAAAATATATGACACATTTATATTTTTCAAAAGTATCGAGTAATCAAACTATACACTAAGTTACACCAGTCTCAATAAGATAGAATAAAGATTATCTTGTCAAAAGCATCGACCAATGAAATTCCTAGCTCTACTTAGCTTTTGCTCGAAATGTTAATCACCGAACACGGTCAAGACATTCAACTAATGAACATCTACACCAAGTTTAAACATTCTACCTAGTTGTTATGTTCCAAAGTCTTGAGTGGAGTTGGGATGGCCAAGTGGTCTAGAGTGCCGCGCTTCGACCTCTAGCTGGCCGGCCACCTCTCTGGCTTGCGGCTGTGGTTTCGATCCCTGGTGTGAGCGTATGTGGTATGGAGATAGGGTCGCCTTCTCAACTTCGTAGGTTTCCTCCGGGCACTCCGGTTTCCTCCCACTGCTAAAGACCCCTACGTGCATGCCAATTATTGAAAAAAATTGAAACCATATGTTAGTCCCAAAATGACCTAGTTTGTGTCGAGTGGACGTTAAACCCCATTTCTCTCTCTCTCCCAAAGTCTTGGCCAATCAAATTACTTGCCTGTCTGTAGCCTAAGCAGTAAATTCTCAATTAGGAGTTTCTTCTCTCTCAATTCAGTATAAACAGTCATCGTGCCTCAAAGAATCAACCAATCAGATTGCTTATCTCTGCTTGCCCTTAGCAAAAAATGTTCATCTTCGAACTCCGTCAAGACATTGACCAAATGAACGCCTGCACAAAGTTTAAACATTCTACCTTAATTAGACGGAGAGTTGGTGTGTTCCTAATATGGTCAAAAGTCTCTGCCAATCAAATTGCTTATCTCTAACTCACAGCAGAAAATGCTCATCCTCGAACTCCATCAAAGCACTGACCTAATAAACACACAACGTTTGAACATTCTAGCTCAGTTAGAAGGAGAGTTATTGTTTTCCAAAGTCTCTGCCAATCAAATTGCTTATCTCTGCTAACCTTCAGCCGAAAATGCTCATTATCGAACGTAGTCAAGGTATTGATGTAATGATACCATACACCAAATTTCTTCTCCCACTTAATTAGAACTAAAGTTATCGTGTCCCAAATCATCAACCAATCAAATTGCTTATGTCTGATTATCTTAAGCAAAAAATGTTCATCTCTAAACTCCATCAAGGCATCGACCTAATGAACACCAACACCAAGTTTGAAATTTCTAGCTCAATTAGAGAGAATTATTGTGCTCTAAAGTCTCGACCAATCGAATTGCTCATCACTTTGCTTACCCTGAGCAGTCAAGGTATTGATGTATTTAAACTATACGCCCAGTTTGATCACTCTCACTCAATTAGAACTAAGCTATCGTTTCCCAAAGCATCAACTAAATTTTTTGGAAGTTTTTTGGAGTTGTTTTCTTCTTTGTTCTGCCCATATATCTAAGTTTGGTGAAATAAATTGTAATTATTATTTTATCAGAGTAGGTGTATCAACAACGATAAGCGAATATTTAGTGAATAGAAGACGCGTCATTCATAAATTGCATTTAAAATAGACGCCCTCTCGTATTATCCCTACAGGGTATTTCGCTTCGTTATAATTCTGCTACAATCGATGATCAAATCGTATTATTCCTAATATTTGGCCTTTGACAGTCGCCCTTTTTTGGAGAATCGCAGACACCGGCTCCTGGTAGCCTAGTACATGTATGTACATATAGATGTGCACTTTTTACAAGCATGTTTATATGTCAATATAGTTATCGGTTTTTTTATGCTTTTGTTACCCAGAGTCATTATGCTCACTAAGTATTTAATGTTTTATTTGTATTTGAATGCAGATAGGGTGTGAAATGAAATGGGGTTTAACGTCCTACTGTTCTGTGCCTAACCTGGGCTAATGAAGACGGGCATATGCCATACAGTGTGCTATGAAGGGAATTTTGCCCGGGCAGCGGCGTACTCTTATGTCGAACTCCAGCTGCCATAGGGTCTTACGTGCACGCCAATGTCTACACGGGAGCTCGGGTTTTCGTCTCATCCAAACGACTAGACAGCTGTCACTGACAAGGGGAGACGCAAATGGGTTGTTTAGACACAAGAAAATCTTACCTTATCTTGTCGTCAGAATGAGCGCTTTGTCATAAATAGTTCCAATACATTATTTGAAGTTTTACGATTTGGTAAAGTTAACGCTATTTGTCGAAGAGAGGTGCGAAAGAACAAAAGACCTTGGTGGTTTATGTTTCTCGGCCCAGACATTAAGTCTACCAATCGTTCTATTCTATCACGAATTATCTATACAAAATGTATTGTTAGATGGGGATTACAAAATTCCAGATCCCCTGAAACTACACAACTGATTGGATGAGAGTCAAGTTTGCCAATATGGCCTCCTCTTTTGTGTCTGATAGTGACTATGCATCTATAGTAAAGAAATATTTAAACGAATACAAAGATGGAAAAGCTTATAAATAGTAAAGTATATGACAAACATATCGTGACAATATGATTATATTGGGTGGATGGTCGAATGGTTAGCACGTGCGTGCTGTATCCTTAAGCCTGTCATGGAGTCAACTGGCGGGGTTTCGAATCCCCTGTTTGTATGTGACAAGGAGTAGGGTCGCCTGCCCAACCTCGTAGGATTTCTCCGGGTCCTCCGGTTTCATCCCACTGCGCAAGCGAAATATTGAAATGAAATTAAACCATATGTTAATCCCAAAATGACCTAGTTTGTGTCGAGTGGACGTTAAACCCCATTTCTCTCTCTTTTCTTTCAATGTTTTCATTTCACATATATACTATTCAAAAAAAGTAGGGGATATTTGATTTTGGGGACATAATACTAAAATATGCAAATGACTACGAAAAAAGTCACTATAGAACCTAACAGAAGAAACATTTCCAGTTACATAGGGGGGTTGGGATGGCCTAGTGGTCTAGAGTGCCGCGCTTCGACCTCTAGCTGGCCGGTCGCCTCTGGCTTGCGGCTGTGGTTTCAAACCCTGGTGTGATCGTATGTGGCATGGAGATAGAGGCGCCTTCTCAACCTCGTGGGTTTCCTCCGGGCACTCCGGTTTCCTCCCACTGCTAAAGACCCCTTGGCGCAAGCGAATTATTGAAATAAAATTAAACCATATGTTAGTCCCGAAATGACCTAGTTGTGTCGAGTGGACGTTAAACTCCTCTCTCTCTCTCTCTTTCCAGTTACATGTGACGCCCAAACGCACCAATAGCTACCGCATGGAATGCAGGTGATGCTTGGGATCATCATGGGGGTCCAACACAAGATTTGCACGACTCTGACTTTGAATGTTACAGTCATTGTGGCATTGAATTCCAGGGTGGAAACATCAGTTTAATTGTTTTAGTGACCAGAAAACAAATTTTGATATGCGTCGGCTTACCCAAAATGAAAGGTTACGTGCCCTTGGCATGCTACAGATCGGCACAACACAGGCGGTTGTGGCGCGGACGATGAATGTTTCTCAGTATGTCATATCAAGCTATGGTCCAGAAACCGTGATACGCAATCTGTACAGGACAGACCACGCTCAGGTCGACCAAGGGCGACAACTCAAGCCCAGGATCGATTTATCCATACCTTGGCCTTGAGAAATCGTGTTATCACAGCAAATCAGATCAGCGCTCGTCTTCAAACAGACACTGGTGTGAGAGTGAGTGGCCAGACGATTCGGAATCGACTGCATAGGGGTCACCTTCGCGCCCGACGTCCTCGCGTGATCCCCTGTTTGAGAGATCATCACATTCAGGCAAGACGTCGTTGGTGTAGGGATCGTCAACACTGGGATAATCGACGCTGGAGCAATGTGATTTTTTCAGATGAGTCAAGGTTCACTGTTGATTTTTTGGACAGACGTAGGAGGGTGTGACGTCGTCGAAACGAGCACTTCCAAGACGTTAACGTCATCAGACATGATCGATTTGGGGGTGGTTCTGTTATGGTGTGGGGAGGCATCACTGTTGCTGGAAGAACGGCTTTACATGTTGTTGCAGGGCGTGTTACAGGCCAGTACTACCGGGACAACATCTTGGCAGTCCATGTTGTGCCGTTCCCACGACGTCATGGCCGCCGTTTCATCTTCCAGGATGACAACGCAAGATGTCACAGGGCCAGGATCGTTACAGGTTACCTCCAACAACAGAACATCACCACATTACCTTGGCCAGCACTGAGTCCCGACCTCTCCCCCATCGAGCATGTCTGGGACATGCTTGGACAGAGGTTACGTCAACGTCAACAACGTCCTGCCAATGTCCAAGAACTTGCTGCTGCGTTGAAACAGGAATGGGACAATCTGGACCAAAATGACCTTAGACGTCTCATTAGGAGTATGCCACGTCGGATCAATGCTTGTTTGTCAAACAGAGGAGGATTTACCCGTTACTGACTTTGTTGTGATGCTGTGGTAACTTTGCTGTTTGACCCCGGGTATCATTTTACGCTTGTAATGGTCAGTCTGTGCCTTATTTAGTCTAACGATCATTTGGAATAAATCGATGAATGTGAACTTCATTTCATTTTGTCATTTGTTTCTTCGTCAGTTTCATTAGGTGACTTTAATAACACTTAAAAATCAAATATCCCCTACTTTTTTTGAATAGTATATAATATTGAAAATTCAAAACCTGTCTGATCCCTTTGAAAATAAAGGAGAGTTACCTCCCATGTCCAGCATTGTTTCAATCCCCGGTTGAACGCGACAAGGAGTATGGTCGCCTGTCCAACCTCGTGGGTTTTCTCTGGGTCCTCCGGTTTCCTCCCACTGCTAACGAGTGGACGTTAAACCGCATTTCGCTCTCCCCCTCTCTCCATCCAGTACCACTGCTACCGCTCGTGAACCAACTTCAAATAATTACGGTATAGAAGATTATATAAATCATGACTGTACACCGCCAGAGATACCATTAATAAGAAAGTATCCAATTGGAATTTTCGGGTGGCTTGAATATAATAATCAGTGTTATCGCTCAGAGTGGGTGGTAATTATGTTACACACGGATATCTGTACAACCGTTGCCCTCCCAGATCTGACAGGCCTGTGTGACATAGCCCTTACACAGCAACAACGAAATTACGACAAAACATAAACTAAGTATACTAATAGGATGCTATAATACATGTAATATCAACATCTAGCATGACCAAAATCTTAATGCCTCAATGTCCGACTTCGCTGTCAGTTGTGCCAGAATCTGAATTAATAAACCAACCATATGTTCTGTGGATGCCACTCAATGTTTTTTATACGTCCACATTCATTATTCAGACCGGGAGTCCAGGGGGTCAGCCTAGCTGAAAAGTATACCATTTTTCCCTTATAAGGTATCAATACATGCATATCTGGTATCATCAGAATGGAAGTCTGACGGGTATCTCCACGCCTAAATTGCCCTGCCCCAACTAGGCTAGATTAGCGGGTATTACACAAACAAGAACAGCCATTTCTAGTGGTGGGGTTACTCCTGACAGAGCTGTGTAATTATCAGACATCTGTAATGGGGGAGTATCCCTGGCTAGGTTGTAAGATCGCCGGCAAACGTGAACACAATGCGGGAAAATGTCCAAAAAAACTACAAACATGAAAAAATTCGCGTTCTCACAGCTTTCTAGGTCCGATTGCAAAACCTTGGCGTTTGTGTTGAAAATGCTAAAAGAAGAAATGCCGTGACTCGGCGCTCATTGCCGATTCTTGACACAAGGGGCGAAATCTGGCGTTTCCACCCCGCTTATGATGATTTTGACCATTTTCCGTTGCCGTAGCAGCGCAGTACGGATGCCAACGCGTGATGACGGGAATATTAGGAAAATTAACTAGTTTGGGGACCCCTGCAACTAATATACCCCTTTTCAGCCCATCCCCAAAGTGGAGGGGAGAGCTGGGATGTTAAAACGTTTGTAAACTTCTACATTACTTTATATGGTAGACCTAGCATAAACATATAAGTTAACACATGGTAGCTTGATTGAATATTTTACGGTTAAATCCAAAATTCCAATAAACAACGAATTGTTAGTTCGAGCGGAAAGTGCTACAGGTGTGAAATGATTTTCTGTGAAATAGCTTTCCCCGTTTCAGCGAAAATTCAAATGAATAATAAAATTTTAGTTTGAATGGAAAGTAATGCATGTGGCATGCGGTAGACCATATTTAAATGAACAGAATGGTTACTATAGGTCTGCATGATACCAGGTACGGACTAGGGGTTTCCTTCTGTGGAAGGGGTTCTTTCGAACGGGGCGCAGCCGGTGCCTGTAAATAGTGCTTTGTAGATTTGTTCCATAGTTTGTAGCTTATGTACATATTAAACTTCCTAATTAAATTTTATTTCAATCGTTCGTCTTTGTGGGTCTTCACCTGCAGGAAGATCCGCTGAGAACCAGGAGAAGCCTAATGACGTTGCATGGACAGGCGACGCTGCTGATTGGCACTTACAAGCGTAACATTGAAACCACACCATTTGAATAAATTACAAATATTATGTTATATTTTAATATTGTCACAATGCATATGTCAAACATCACTGCATCTTAAACTGTCCTCTTTTGTACACTTTTCTCAAGGTATCCAGTGAGTTCGAGTTCATTTTGCTCACTGGTGTTTTATTTCACCTTCGACCAGAAGTTGTCTTGGTCACTTTTCAGATAGAATCTTGTGTGAGTATGGGTATTTCATCCAACCTGAGTATAATTTTTTAATCTAAAGTTAAATATTATTTAATCCGTTGCTTTATTTTCATCAACGGTGTGTTTGTGCTGGTATTTGTGTTTGTCACCATCCGACGATTTGAAACTTGCAGTTTAAAGGCATGTTACTATAAGTTTTATATATACATATTACAATGTGTAAATAGTTAAAAGGTTTATGTTACTATAAGGTTTATATATAAATAGCACGTTGTAAATAGTTTGAGTTTAAAGTGGTGGTCATGTTGGGTTTTTTTTAAAGTGGGAATATATTTTCCAAGGAAGTCAAAACATATTTATTTCTATATCACTATTATACAATCATAGGCATTATTTTCCACACTGAAACATCTTTCACGTCGGAAATAATAACGCAATTACCTCCTTGTTTTCCCATTCCCACCATGCAATAGCTATCTTCAAACGTTTGAATTTAATGTTGAAAGTGATATTTTTGCCTATTTCTCAACTGGCAATAGTGAATTATAGGATTATTCTTTAACAAGGTTGGACTGTTTATAGATACCATCTATTTTAAGGCTTTATTTTAATATATCTTAAAAATATAACTTAAAAATATGAGATTGCCGCTTTAAAGTAATGTGGTTAAGTTTATTTGATTTATCAATTATTTAAAATATTTCACTTTAAATATACATTTCATACACTACCCTATATTTTATTACAGAGCATAAGGTATAAAGTTGGTGCATTGAAAACTGTACTTCACATTGCCTCAGGGTTTCTTGTTAATTAAAAGATCCTTCTTGATTAACAATTATTTATTAAGGTTAATTAGTCTATACCTGTAAATTCCATACTGGTTAACAGGAGGTGGTTTCCCCTATTACCATACTCACGTGTTATGAATTGAATATATTATATGATTTAAAACAGGTTTTATTATTAATATGTAATATATTATTTTACTAAATACGAATGTATTGATTTTATATGTTTGATAAGTTATGCATGTTTTTTATATTAAAATTGTATTATTTCGAAAGGTTTATTGGATACTTATTAACAAACATTATGATGGACGGGCTACTCTTGTATCGAATTCCAACTGCCAAGTAAGCGCTCCCGTGACACAAAGTCCCCTCATACCAAGTCTCAAATTACACCCATTCTTTTTTACATCATTGAGTTAATATTTTTTTATAGGATATTTCTATATATGCGTTGGTTGCCATGTTATGTGATTGTCTATCTGTGATACGGTCCCCCCTTACTTACTATTAACCTTCAACCGCAAATATACCACACGTTATCTGAAACGCCTACCTCGATATCGGCTGTTAGGCATATTTGTAGGCACTCAGTTTGTTAATTCTATCTGAATGAATGGATACTTTCCCTATGAAAACAATTTATAGGAATCACCTGTACACTGGGGTTCCAGCCAGTCACCGTGAACAGAGCAAGTCCAGTTTACAGCAGGGTAGTAACCAGGTGAACAACGGTATTTCAGATGACTACCTATTCTCCATAAACTTACAGACTGATCAAATTCTGGTACCACATGGACATCATTTGGGGGATCCGGTGGTAAGCAATCTGAAAGTAATTCAAGTTTTCGCAGGTACAACAAAATAGAGCAAACAGCTTTGAAGGTGCAGCAGTGACTCAGTGGGTGAAGAACTGGGTCATTAACCAAGTGGTCAGGTCTTCGATCAAGACGGAGTGTCTGGCAATGGACAGCATCCTGGGGACATATTGGCGTATACGCAATAGAACCCAAGGGGTAAGTTGAAACTAGGTTTTGAGGCTACCCGCTCCATCCTAAATACGTTGCCAAACTTACCCCCACCCCACACCGCCACCCCAACGCCCACATGACAAACGTACGTCTTAGTAACAAGTATGAGGACGGAATATGATGTCATCGCTGTCATCTTGGTATTGATGTGCAATAATCCAAGGGCCAATCAAGTCACGTTTCACGTCGATCCAAGAGTGTTGCCCCCAAGAATAACAGGAAGAAAACAAGATGGGTAACGCTTGGGGACGAGTTTGTTGTCCAAACGGGTGACTAAATCGATATAAACACAACTAGCCCTTAAAGATAAACATCCGGAGACGTTTTTCCTGTCGACAGACAGGGGCTGTGTATGAGCACAACATACGCCCACCAAATATCGTTAAAACATCCGAACGACAATAGTGCATTTACATGTCAATGTCGTAGCTTCAGTAAAATTATCGAAAATAACTGAATAAAACTTTAGGAGCAAAGGGGCAATTCTGAAATGATTTGAAAATCGATAGTTTCCTTTATCAGAACAATTAACAGCAGCTGTTCAAAATTCTGAAAATGTGCTGGAGTGCTAGTCTGATTATGTACCAATGAGTTGAAACAAGGTGAAAGAGACTGGATGATAATCGTTGACTACAAATGGGCAGCACCATGAGTCGTACACATTAACCTTCCTGTTGTTAAACGGATGTCGATGAAGAGACCCCTGGATGTTGATTTTAATGTTATTTCCTACTTGAAATAATCCGAAAATGAAATGCTAAACAACATGGAATACACTTGACGCTGCAAACGGCAGAGTGCAAGAACATGTAACAAAGGATAAACGCCTCAAGAACAATTAACAAAGTACTAGATACATTGTTCATAATACCAGCCATACTTATAGAAATGTTACAGGCATGCTATCGAGTCAAGTTATTGAATTTTAAAACTTTACAGACAATCAATGAAATAAACGAAATAGAGTTTAATGTCCAAACGTCAACAAGGGCATACACCACACTGTGTACTATGTGAACAATTTGATTGCCCCAGATCTAAACGGGGTATCTCAATGGGGTGGGGTTGGTCGTCTTGTCAACACACCACCCCAGTCATAACAAATAGAACGGAAGAGCATGGAGTTGATCAACTCATCAGCACCACCTCCGTTATAACGAAAAGAACGGATTAACTCATCAACACACCATTTCCATTATAACACATAGAACGAATCAACTCATCGGAACACAACTTCCGTCGTAACATATAGAACAGATTAACTCATCAACACACCATTTCCGCCATAACAAATAGAATGGAATAGTATGGAGTTGGCCCACTCATCAATATAGCACTTCCCTTATAACAATGTGAAAGGATTATCGTGGAGTTAGTCAAATCAACAACACAGCACTTCCGTTATAACCTGGCGAAAGGACTATGGTGAAGTTGATAAAATCATCAACACAGCACTTCCGTTACAACAATTTAATGAAATGGGCTGGAGTCGGTCGTCCCGTTAACACAGTAGTGATCTTGTCTTTTTCTGAGTAACTTGGTTAACTTTTTTTGCTATTGACACACAGACGAAGCTGGGGGGGGGGGTAAGATTACAATGACCTCTCCGCTTGGGCTTAAATAATACGGGGGAGGGGGGGGGGGTAGGTGGCCGAGTGGTTAACGCGTGCGCGTTGTATCATAAGGTCTGCCATTGAGTCAAATGGCGTGGTTTCGATTCTCCAGTTACCTGCATTTTGACGGGTGCTCACTCTCTCTTTCTCTCTTAAATAACAGAACACAAAGTTTCGTATGGAAATGCATATAATTTACAGGAATTGAACACTTACACCCCACGGTACAGATATACGGAAGTGTGTTCCCAGCATCATCCTGGCAAACCTCAATATGATTACAGGGTTGTATCAGACATCCCCCTACAGTATTGTCCTGCAACAAAAAGGTAAACCAAATGAAACTGTTGTTTCTACTTAAACCCCTATCAACATTTGTATTGATATATGAGTGGCATGAATACATCATGGATAGCAGCATTTGAGAAATACTTATTGGATCATACAGGTCTAATTAGAAACATTCATTAAAATTTGATATTTGTCAATTTCAATCAATACCTGTGTTGTTATCTTGTAAAACTATATGATCCTAATATCGACGAGTCTGTTTTCTATGGTTTCGGTGCCATTTGTAATAAAAAAAAACATATCCTACATGACAATGCGGAAGTAATTAGTGAAGGCTAATTCACAAACGACAAAATAATAACGACAACTTTTCAATTGGAAATGTTCATGCATTTCATCGTACATAACTTATTAGAAATTACAATAAATGACAAAATAATTCTCACACACCGGTAGAATGGACCAAGAAGACGTAAACGATTGCGGTTTAGTTTGGAATGTTCACGTATTTCACCGAACATAAATGATTAGAAATTAAAATACATATTACATTAATTTGTGCTTTTACAGCATTTATTGTCTATTTTATACAGCCCTGCGCCTTTACATGACCAAACGTCGTGATCCCCCTAATATCTAAGAAAAACTCACTGGATTAGATTGGTTCAAATTACAATACAGAGAATCCTGCATGTTTCCAATATATGAAAAATAATCTGTTGTCATGGTCTCTCTGTTTAGTTCGCACGTGTTGGTATTGGATTTATAGTTAAAGGAAACGCATGCGGAACGGTAGTAACATTCTGCAACACATCCATGTTCTGACATCGCGGTGACAGTGTCAAAAACATAGCCAATTAAAGCGGTATTGTACTCTCTGGTAACTTCAACTGAAATATTGAAATCAAATGCTTTATAAGCAACAAATTAAGAAAGCAATAAACATAAAAAAAAACCAGTAGCGCGAAAGGTTTAAAATCGTTGTTTAACATCGTATGAGAAATGAAATCTTTGTTAGATTGTTTAGCGTGCTCTAATACGTCAAATTAATGCATATTTTATCCAAAAGGTCTTATAAACAACTAAGGCGGAAAGCAATAAGCCCCAAACATCGGTAGAGTGAAACGATTACGGTTGATCTGTTAACATAGGTTTAGAAATGAATACTTAAGACTCGCTGCTACGTCACTCCTTTTCTAACTTATACAGTGAAGTCAGAATGGTGCCGTGTGACAGGCCCTTATAATAGTCCAAAAGTATCCGCCCCAAAACATAGCTTTTCTATCTACCTTCTATTTTACATTTGGGAATCCGCTTTGGCTAGGGTTCGCTGCCAGGATCGGGGTTTTCCGGCGTGGTTGCCCTGGCAATAACAGCTGTTAAATCGCGCGCATCAAAGAACCCTTGACAGTTGGATATCGATACAAGACTAGGTCGTAGTGCCGATGTCCTTGCAACATTTCCCTCGTAATACACTGCATGGTGCATGTTTTATAGTTATCTTATCTTGTGTACAATGGAATTGTATTTTTACTTACAGTAAATCGTCTGGCACATATAACTATTTTGGTTCGGTCGACATCGGTCATGAAATGTACATGGCTTGTCTGCACACCCCCCAGCTATGGTCTGCAAAAGAAATTATTCTTTCCGATAATTTACTGGAGAGGGGTAGAGGTATAAGTATTTATAGGCTAAAGAGACACCTTCCGAGTTTATACCGTGGCATTCTCACCTATGCAATCGACAACCAGTAGTCATTCGCATGATCCCTCTAATGACCGCGTCACTGTTATTGAACCGTCCCTTTTATAGATGGGGATATATCTCTGTCGGTAGAGCGCTTGGTCATCGTGCGGTGGGTCAGGTGTTCGTTATTCTGGAGACTGAGAGAGTCGTCATTTCTGAGTTTGTAAAATAGACACCATGTAGCGTTTTACATGTTAGGCCTGCGTTCAAGGCTCGTGAATCCAGACTATAATTTGGAAGAGCATGGGCGGACTCTCACTAATTGTTACGAGGGTGCTCTTAACAATGTAGTTCTGTGGGAAGTGGTTCATAATTGTCTAACGAGAATTTTAAAACTTGTCCGCTACATAACGTCTGGCATAATGCTGCAGTTAGAACGGGAGTGAGGCGGTGGCAACATTCCCTATTTGATAAGAAACTAAACATTTTACTGGTAACAAGTGCCTAATATGTTCGGCGCTCGGTGCTTGCTTTGTATTTGGAATCTTCCTTACTTGTGATACTAACCTGGATTTGGTCCGAGTTCACAAATCCTCGGTTACCCAGTGTACTCATTCTGTTCTACTCCACTATACCCTGGGTTAATCCATAGGGTTTCCACGATTTCAAACTATCTGAATGTAGTTAAGGTGTACGAACCAATCAAAAAACAGTTTACAAACCAGTCTTACGTAGACTCTTTAGCGTCATTTTTTACGTCATAGAACTACATTGTTTACAATGTGGCGGCTTGTTTGATCGATTATGAGAAAGTTTGTAAAAGATTTAATATAAAAGAATTGACATGCACACAAAAAGATGGCAGGGAAAGTTCTGTCATGAAATTCTTAAATGACACTGATTTTTCTACTACGCGGTTTGTTATTTTCCCCAATGTCATATTTGTAAAGTGTGCAAGAACGGACAAAGGTAGCCATGTTTGGGGTATTCTTTGTTGGAACACGATGAGAGTTACTCCCCTTCGCCTTTTACCTTTCCAAGTAACGCTTTATGGGATTGGACGATAAAAATATCACAATCCGCCAGGGCAGATAATTTCAAATCGTGGAACCCCTATGGATTAACCCAGGGTATAGTGGCGTAGTATGGAATGAGTACACTGGGTAACCGAGGATGGAGTTCACAAAGCATTCTTAGAATTAAGTTTAGAATGTTTCACCTTATATTAACTAAAATATAGCCCTTTATAGAACTTTTGTTGTTTTCGTGTATCAAATATATCAATAAGAAACTATGTGCAAAGTTATGTGTTTCCAGACCAAAGATATTCCTCATAAACAGTGATTAAAAAAGTTGAGTTAATTCTTAACTTAAGTCTGACAATGTTTTGTGAATTCGGGACCAGGAAACAAATCTAAGAAATATGCCAACCCTTCAAAAGACGATTCTATGAAAATGACGAGTTACTTGCAGCTTTTGGTGGTTTTCAAAATACATTATAGTTCATATTATGTTTTATTTAATTGGATTGATTATTCCTCAGTATTTATATGAAGCTTTAGTTTAATCCTATTCGGATAAAAAAATATGCACAAAACAACCTATGCATGTGTTTGCACAAGGATAAAATGAACACAACGTGAAGTCGAATTATTGCTCAGAAACGAGAAATCTGTATAAAATTAGAAACCGGATCAAAGGACATCCTTTTAATGTTGGTTTTACGGTCGTGAAACACGTTATAGTGCTACGATACCTACACAGATTCTCATACAATGCCTTCACAACTTAAGACAATTACGGAAATAGACTATTGCACCTACCTCTGGCCATGTATTAATATTACTGTACGAAAATCCGTCCGATATACTTTCTGCTACCATGTTGGCCATAGTTTTCTGGTTGAGTTGACATTCATCGGTACTGGCTTTATAATTAAACGTTACACACCTTTTTCTGTATTTACACTCACGCGCACAGAGGGCCAAGCCACCCGGATGCAGTATATCAAACACACCATTAGACAATGACGTATTGACTAAAACAGACGGCAGATTCGCGGCAGCGCACACAGAGGCCTCCGAGTAGGTCACGTATAACAACACCATCCAGCAAATCCATTCCGATTTTTGAAATTTTGATTTGATTAATTCCATTATTACTTTGTGTATAGTAGTAGTTGCTGACGTCAACGAAATGGGCGTGCCTTTTCCTTTGCGGGCATGAGTAGAGAGATGACGTTTACGAAACAGGTATGCCTTACCCTTCGTTTGTCCGTGTGGTGGGATGACGTCTACGAGGCAGGTTCGTGTTTCCTCTCGTGCGCCGGAGTAGCGCGGTGACGTCTACGAAGCAGGGGCACCTTTTCCTTGATGGTAGGTGTGCTTATTCCTTCCTTTTAAGAAGTAGAAGGTGACATCCAAAAAAAACCAGGTGCGCTTGGTGTCTGAGAGTAATGGTGTGTCGTCTACGAGGCGGGTATGCTTTTTTAAATGTTAAATCTGTACAACCAGATACAACACTACACAACTAGTAAATCCTAAAATAAAGATTAAAATCAAATGTAAAGCCACTGACAGTGAATGAGATCGGCGCCATTAGACAATCGATATTACCGAGTGATGTACACAAGAAGATTACAAATGTTAGTAGAACAGGGTTTAACGTCCTACATTCCTGTCCAGAATGGGTTAATGAAGACGGGCAAATAACATGCAGTGTGCTTTGCGGACATTGTGTCCAGACAGCGCTGCTACGGACTTTTCTTTATTTCGAATTCCATTATCAAGGGTTGTTTTACGTGCATGCCAATGTGTCCACTGAAGATTTCCCCCCAATCCGAGCGATTATACGTTTTCCAAGGTCCTCCGTCCTATACCAGTGCCAAGCGGGAACCGGGATGGAAAATTCCGTTGGACTATCTCGGCCAACACCGGGGTCGAACACGGTACCTCCCTCTATGTCAGCGAGCCAGCGTCTTAATCAGCCACCGCGGTTGCCACCAGTAGAAGAGATGGAGGACCGCCCCATGCGTGGGATGCGATACCAAGCAGACGAGATACAGGACTGGCCAAACAGGGACCTTCGCACATTAAATATACGAGAGTAAGCAGCAAAGAGACACGAGAAAGACACGGCCGGTCCAATGGGTCCTGCGCAAGCCTTACATACAAAGGGTTCAATAGTTAGCTAACCAAATACAGAACGGGTCTAATGGGGGGAACTGATGCGCCTTACATAGTAAGACTGTGACAGTTAACGGAAGAACAAATACGGGGTCGGCACAATGGGTTCATAACCGCGCCTCATGCAGCAATGATATACATGTATAGGGCTGTAACCCGCTCAATTGTTCCTGTAAGAGACCGATATAGCAGATACAAGATGGGGCCAGGACACTTCCTTTGTCAAGTTGCAAGGGTTATCGGAACAGAGAGGACCCCTCGCGCGCCATGTCAGGAAGCAGAATGATTATAGTGTAGTGAACAGACGGACAGGGGGCCAGCTATAGTCCCGTAATTATTAAATGGTAGAGTAGCTCGCTTTTCAGCGGAGCGTCGGGTAGCCAGCCAAAAGGTGGCGAAGAACAACGACTTGTAATTTCTCTTTTCTTTATTATGAATCCGTTATTTACAGTGCTCAGCTCTCTCTCGGCATCTATATCTCTTTCTCTCTATCGAGCCCTAACTCTCTCTCTTGAGCTCTCTCTTACGAGCTCTAAGTCTCTCTCTCGCGAACCGCCGTATCAATCCCACGAGTCAGTCTACTGGCAAGATGTTACCGCCGTAGACGCATCACGACTTCTCTCTGATTTCCTACTACTACTGATTTCCCGACTAAACGTACTTTTATAAGCTAGTGAGTCACGTGGCAGCTTAACCACGCCTACTACCTGTCAGTCATATAAATAATAATATAATAATAATAATGTACATTTGTAGAGCGCCAAATCCATCCAAAAAGCATGCTCAAAGCGCAATGAAGCAATGGTTATTTACACAATGAACAGAAAGTCTAATTCGCATAGCACTCTCGAAATAAGTGAGTCTTTAGTTGTGATTTGAAAATAGTCAAAGTTTCACTGTTTCGAATTTTCAAAGGCAAACCATTCCACAATTTAGGAGCAACTATACTAAAGCTTCTGTCACCAAAATGTTTCAGTTTTGAGTGTGGAACGACAAGCGTATTCTGGTAGTGAGATCGCAAGGACCGGTTTGGTTGATATACTGTTAGTAGTTCTGATAAATAGCTGGGTGCAAGATTTCGCAGACACTGGTAAGTGAGGCACAGAACCTTAAAGTTTATGCGAGCTGAAATTGGGAGCCAATGTAAGGATTTTAGAATAGGTGTTATGTGAGATGATGTTTTGCTTCGTGATATGATTCTGGCTGATGTATTCTGTAGTTTCTGTAATTTGTAGAGACTTGAATGATTTATCCCAGACAACAAACTGTTACAATAGTCTAATCTTGACAGAACTAGTGACTGTACTAGAGATTTTGTGGCATCAATCGTGATGAGATGTCTAATATCACTGATGCGTCGCAAATGAAAGTAACAGGACTGACGCAGCTTATCAACCTGTGTTTCAAATGACAAACAAGGATCTAGATAAACACCAAGATCTTTCACAACACTAGCTAACTGAATAACCGAGTCTCCAATTTTAACATTGGTTTGAGATATGTTCTGAAGGCGTCTATTTGTTCCAAATAACATAGCCTCAGTTTTGTCATCATTCAATTTAAGTTTATTTGAGGTCATCCAATTTTTAATATCATGGGAACAATCAGTCACACAACCGAGAGCCTTGGTTACCTCCTCTGGCTTAAAAGATGAGACAAGCTGAGTATCGTCAGCATACGAATGGTGATCAATGTTATGTTTGTCGATAACACCAACCAGCCAAATTATGACAGTATAGCAGAAACAGTATTGGACCGAGTACCGATCCTTGAGGCACACCGCAAGTAAGGCGGACGGGCACCGATTGAACATTATTTATTAATACCGTCTGTTGACGATCTTGTAAGTATGACATCAACCAGTTATGAGCCGTTCCAGTGATACTGAATTCATGTTGGAGCCGATCAGCAAGGATCTGGTGATCGACAGTGTCAAAAGCAGCCGAAAGGTCCAACAGAGTGAGTACTGATACATCACCATTGTCAACTGAACGTCTCAGATCGTTTACAACTCTCAACACGGTAGTTTCTGTACTATGTCCAGAACGATAAGCAGATTGAAATTTATCCCAAAGATTGTTGTTTGATATGTATGTACGCAGTCTGATGTTGACAGCTTTCTCTAAAAGTTTTGAGAGAAACGAGAGATTTGAAACGGGACGAAAGTTTTGAAATACATTTCGATCAAGTGAATCCTTTTTAAGTAATGGACGCACAATGGCCTGCTTGAAGATTTCAGGAAAGGTTCCGCTTTGCAAGCTATAATTTACTATGGAAGTTATGACAGGCAGAAGCGTATCCAAGTAGTCACGAACAATGGTACATGGAATGGGATCCAATGGACATGTTGTTTTCTTTGACGACAAGACTAACTTTCGGATTTCTTCATCAGCAAATTGATGAAATTCAGTCAGTGGTTCGCGTTCTTTCTTGTCTGTAAATAAGGACTGAGTTTGAACAGAAAGATTGTCCAACTGACTTCTTAAGTTTTCTATCTTAGAGATGAAGAAATTAGAAAAGTTATTTGCTAACTCAAAATCGCTTGTTGAATCAGGCAGTTTTGAGTTTGACTGAACACCTAATATTGATTGCATAAATCCGTGAAATTTCTTCGAGTCATTGCCAATAGCAGAAATTTTGTCCAGACAATAGTGGGCTTTAGCATTTCTAAGGATTTTGCTGACATTGTTTCGATTTGATTTGTAAATGGTGCGGTGAACCTCCAGGTTGGATTTGCGCCATTGTCGTTCTGCCACCCTGCGTTGTAACTTAGCTTTCTTAACGTCTTCATTATACCATTTTGAACCTGGTCTTATAATGATCTTTTTCTTGACTGCTGGGGCATGTTTATCCAGAAGCTCAGCCAGAGTCTTGTTGTAAAGACCACATAGTTCTTCAACGCCCTCTGGGGGTTCTTTCAGTAAGTCTGATGATTGTAGATCACGGATGAATACAGATCTATCAATGGCCTTAAAATTACGACATACGTTTTGCGTGCAGCTATTTCTGGGCTTTGTCATGTTCCACTTCATTATAATAAGGAAGTGGTCACATATTTGTATATCACGCACTTTTACATCACTGATTAAGTTACAGGTCTCAGGTGAAATTACAAGGTCCAAAACCTGACCTAGTTTATGTGTAGGAGTAGTGACGTGTTGGACAAGACTGTACACCCGCAGAAGTTTCCTGAATTTGACTGCTGATGTATTGGATGCATCATCATAATGGATGTTAAAATCCCCTAGAAATACAGTATTGTCCTTCCTATGATTGCAGAAAAGGTTGTCAAAATCTTCAAGTGTCTCAGTGAGAGAGACAGTGTTTTTCTTTGAAAGAGGCGGTCGATAAAGACACACAACATGAGCCGTTGTATTATAGGAGCTGATCTTGACATGAAGTGATTCAAAACCACGATAGGTCCAGGAAGTGTTTTCAAAGAGTTCAAGTTTAAGAGTATTTTTGAATATCGCAGCAAGGCCACCACCAGTGCGATTTAGTCTAGGTTTTTGGTGGATATCATAACCTTTGGGTGTTAGCTCAGAAATTTTAGCATTGTCTCCCGATTCCTTTAACCAGGTTTCTGTCAGAAACAAGACATCAAGCCCCTCATCTAGAATTAAATCTGCCAAGTCTAGGGTTTTGTTGCGACATGACTGACTATTGAGTAGGAATACTTTTAAAGATTTAGCATCAGAAACGGCTGGCTCAGTTGAAGTGGTCTTTTATTGGTAGCATTTTTTGATTTACCACCTCTAGTACCTCTAAATGGTCTCAACAGATTAAATTCTTTCAAGGTATCAAAATAAAATATCCTAGTTGGGGGTTCAGAGTGTCTCTTTAATTTAAAAAGTTGTTTTCGTGAGTAGGTAATCATACCAGGCTTCACATCCAAGTCATAACACTGTCAACTCCATTGTTAACCCAGCTAGTAGTTAGTCATTGCAGTTCACAAAACTTAATACAGTTCAGATTAGTATAAACACTGACAGACCAGATGCTAAAAATAGCAAAAACATGTCAACATTAAACTGAAATTTTCTATCAGAAACTTGAAAACATGGTAATCCAAAGAATACTCCTAGAAATTATCCAAATTTTTTAAATTCATTAATCACATAGTTCTTATTTAGTCTATACACAGATTTCAGATATCACACTTTGAGAAAACAAGAGAAATATCACTTTCTACTCAGAGCAAAAAATAACCAGTTGCAGCCATAAGGGGCGCATAAATCATATGCACGCGGTCAGCGGTGCCTGGTCTATTTATATTTATAAAGCATGTTATGAATGACAAGTCAAATAAATAGTGCATACAAGATAATAACTATGAAATGGAACAATAATAAACTTAGATATATAAAACATTAAAATATTACAACAGAATAATCTATAAATCTTACTACGAACGGTGGAACTGGCCTCCATTGTATTCGACATGACGTGAGGTTACTAGTTCAAAAAGTGGACATGGATCATAACGGTTCATAACATGACCCACGCCTTCGTATAAATGCGTCCACGCATTATAATATCTTATTAATACACCGGTAAACGTATGCGTAAGAGAGAGAGCGAAAACTACAAGCAAACAATAACCAAACAATATACAAATGTAAACAAATTATTAATGGACATTATGCGGCATGTTATATATATATATATAAAAAACACAACTCGTTGAATAATCATATCCGGTTTATACATGTTCATTGGCACTTATTAAAATGTTTTCAAAATACATATTATAGTTCACAAATTCAACGATAAATTAAGGTCTCTTAAGAGCATCCATCGCCTTAAAATACTGGTCAACATCAGCAGCATACGATGTACAAATACTCCTGCTGACTAATCTGTCACCTTGAAGACGTTCCGTAGCGGTAAAAGTTTCTTCAATAGCTACCAAATTGCACTGCACACCGACGGATTTCATACCAGGCGGATCCCTTTCTGGAGATAACGTTTTGCGAATTGGTGAATGAGGGAATAACTCAATTTGAGGTTCTTCTCCAATATCAAGCTCAGCAGAAATAACAGTAGCGGGCTTGTTACTTATTATTTTAGGGATTTTGAAAAGCGGAGTATCGTTATCTTTTGTCGTGTCTCTCTTTCTTTAGAACATCTTTCTTTATCCAGTGCTTCGGATATTTTCACGTGATGTTTCGATTCCAGGTGCCTTTTCCAATTCGTGGATTTAGTTGTAGCAAAACCACACATCCGACATCTAAAATATCTCGTAGGCTCTACAAAAATAAGAATCATAATCTAAATTTGGCACCTAAGGAAAGAAAGTTCAGCATACATAATTATCTAAATAGGTCGGTCGCTTCGTCACTCGTCCCAGTCTAGTACGTTTGGGTTGGAAACCTAATCTAGAGAGCTCGTAGTCGTCGGATTGATTATCATTGTTATCATAATAATGTAATGGTTCTTGATCAGACACTTGAGGTTCATCATCACTGGATAGATCGCTTTCCACCGTGACATTCGGATCATTCTCCGCACGTTTCCTGAATTCGCGTAATCGGTCAATGTGGACCACTTGACGTCGATCCGATTGTTCATCTATTATTTCGTACGTAATATCGGAATATTTCTTAATCACACGAAATGGGCCTCTCCAATATTTCTGTAGTTTATTAGGAATGTTTGGTTTTTTAACTGGCGAATATAACCAAACTAATGCTCCAGTAATCAAAGGTTCGCGTCCATGTTTTGGATCATAATAGTTTTTCTGTCGAAGTTGTCCTTCGAGATAGTTCCTTGTTATACGATGGGCTTCCTCCATTGTTCGTCTTAATAAAATTACTCCAGTGCTGAGTTTCGCGGTATGATTCTCCTGGGGGTACTCCAAATTGTAGGTCAACGGGCGTGTTGACATCCCGTCCAAACATTAAGAAGTTTGGTGTTTCATTCGTCGATTGGTGTGTCGTGGATCTGTATGCAAACATAACATACGGTAAGACAACGTCCCAATCGTCGCCCCTTTCCTGTACATATGACGAAAGCATGGATTTGAGCGTTCTATTAGCTCTCTCAACTTGTCCATTTGATTGTGGACGATATGGTGTTGTCCTTGTTTTTTCGATTCCCAACAGCGAGCACAACTCTTGAAAAACTTTGCTCTCGAATTGACGTCCTTGATCAGAATGCAACTGTCGTGGTAATCCGAATCGTAGTAAGAAATTTTCAAGTAGTACTCTCGCAACCGTTATGGCCTCCATATTTCTCATAGCGTAGGCCTCTGTGTACTTTGTAAAATAGTCTGTTACGACAAGTATATACGCATTCCCGCGTTCTGTAGCTGGTTCTATCCTTCCCACTATATCGACTGCTATTCTCTCCATCGGCGCACCTGCTGCATAAGATTCTAATCCTGCTTTTCTTTTGCGCATTTTAATAGGGCAGCACACAAGGCAAGTAGCAACGAATTCATAACATCTCGTTTTAAGCCTGGCCAGAAATATTTCTGCTTAATCCTTTCGGTAGTTTTTGTTACACCTAGATGTGCACTAGATGGAATATCATGGGAAAGTCTTATTATTTCATTTCTTTCTGAAGTGGGTACAACAATTCTTTTACGTGCAGGTAAGCTGAGTTTCTGCTCCTCTATATAAAGAACATCATTTTGAATAACCAATTGGTCCCATTTGCTCCATAGCTTCTTTACAAATGGACTCTCCTTGGAGACAACTCGCCACTCTGGTTTATCACCTTGAGATATCCAGTCGATAATTAATGAGATATCGTGATCTTCCTTCTGCTTGATACCAAAGCCAGTCATATCGATCCCGATTAATTGTAAACACGCATCCTCGGATGACCTAGGACACTTCAGGCATGGCTCTCTTGAAAGAGAATCGGCATTATTGTGGACTCTTCCTGGTCGAAATACTATATTAAAGTCATACATAGCCAACGTCTCCAACCATCGAGCCAGTTGGCCTTCGGGGTTTTTAAAGTTGAGCAGCCATTTCAGAGCCCCGTGGTCTGTTCTGATGGTAATTTGGCACCCGTATAAATACGGCTTAAAGTGTTTAACGAAATGGACCACCGCTAACAACTCTCTACGGGTAACACAATAATTTCTTTCTGTTTTAGATAGTGCGCGAGAAGCATAGGCTATAACCTTTTCATGTGAATCGACAACTTGAGATAAGACGGCCCCAATGCCATTCCCACTTGCGTCTGTGTCTAATATGAATGGAAGCTCTGGATTAGGAAACGTAAGTATAGGAGCTGTAATAAGCCTACTCTTAAGGGTGTCAAACGCTTCCTGGCATTCTTTGGTCCATTTAAAGTCTCTCCCTTTCTCCGTAAGTCGGTGTAGTGGACTCGCAATTCGAGCGTAACTCTCAATAAATCTTCTATAATATCCACATAGTCCGAGAAAACTCCGTACCTCACTAACAGAACTGGGCTCGGGACAATCGCGAATGCTCTTTATTTTACCAGGATCAGTAGATATTCCATCTGAAGATATCACATGACCCAAGAAATCTACTTTTCTTTGGAACAAACAGCATTTTGACGGCTTGAATTTTAAACCAGCATCAGATATTCTTTTAAATACCATATCTAAATTCTTTATATGTTGATGAAAATCTTTCGAGACGACAATTATGTCATCAAGATAAACTAGGCAAACTTCCCACGGTAAACCAGCTAATATGGATTCCATTAACCGTTCGAAGGTGCTTGGTGCATTGCATAATCCAAATGGCATCACTCGGAACTGAAATAATCCATACATTGTGGTAAATGCAGTCTTTGGTTTATCTTCGTCTTTAACTTCAACCTGCCAGTAGCCCGAGAGAAGATCAAGAGTGGAAAACCATTTAACTCCACCGAGGCAATCTAGAGTTTGATCTATTCTCGGGAGCGGGTATGCATCTTTCTCAGTAAGATCATTAATAAGTCGGTAGTCGACACAAAATCGTAATGACCCATCCTTTTTCTTCACCAAAACTATGGGACTCGCCCACGGACTTGTTGAAGGTTCTATAATTTTACGCTGTAACATGTCACCTAACATAGATTCAATGTCTTTACGCTGGTGAATTGGCACTCTTCTTGTCTTTTGTTTTATCGGCTTCGCATTATTTATTTTTATTTCGTGTTTAACAAGACTCGTCTGCCCCAAATCTGCCGAGGACTTAGCAAACAATCCATGATGACGTTGTAATAATCTTCTAATCTCATTTGCTTCATCATCTTTTAATCCCTCAGAAGCTCTTTTATAGAGATCACAAAGATGGCTTGGGAGCTCGTTTTTTAAAGTCAATTTATCTCCTGTATTACTTGACTTCTTATCCATTATATCAACTGGGGTATAATTACCTAGCACCACATTTTTATGAAGAACTTTCACGTCATTAGACGGATTCATTATTCTAATCATAACTTTTTGTACATCCTCCTTCGGTTCTACCAATACACGACCTAAGAGCACAGCATGTTTATTCAATAAAGCTTCCGTTGGCTCTATTATTCCTGGTGTGTTAAGCCATAACTTCCTTTGATCCGTCTGAAGGAAAGCCGGTACGATTTTCTCATGCCTTGCAGGTAAACTTGTTGTTTCAGCTAAACTTACTCGACAAATGCCAATGTTGCCTTCTAAGTGAGCATCATATTTCTTGTCCGCGACTGTTAGGACTTTTCCCGTCACGTCGATTGTACAATTATTGTTTTGGAGGAAATCCAGACCGATGATACAATCTGATCCTATTTCGGCTACCACCGCCTCTTGTTCGTATATGCAGCCATCTATATTGAACTTGAATATACCCTTTCCGTGTGTCTTTAAACATTGTCCATTTGCTGCTCTTAACGTCTGTTTTACGGGGTGTAAAAGAGGTCTAATACCTTTCGGAATCAACATGTGGAGTTCATGTGATACTATAGTTAGAGTCGCGCCCGTATCTAGCAGACAATGACTCGTAACACCATCTATGTTTGCTTTAATGTGAAGCCCTGCCTCACACGGCTTGTCAAATACATTAGTCGGGAGCCTCGGATTGCGTTGTCGAGTGGGTTTCCCTCTGATGACTCTGAAATTATTTCCACGGGTACCACAATTTCTTGCTATGTGACCCTTTCCTCCACAACGATAACACACAAAGTCTTCATCTGCTCGACTGTTTTGTTGATACTTTCCTGGCGTACATACAGTTTCTTTATTACCTCTACCACTCTGTCGTTGGCGCTGATTATTCCACGCATTGCTTGCGTTCCAAACGGAACGACTTGGTTTACTCCATTGTCTGCTTTCAGCTTGCAGTTCCACTTTCATATCTTTTATTAAATGTTTCATGTCTTCCATTTCTCTTTGTAGCTTGGTTAATTTATCTTCTCCTTCGACAACCCTCGAGAAAGCATGATCATAATTATGTTTGTTAGCAGACATGAATGCTTCAAATTCAACAGCTATTTGAATTGCCTGTTCCAAATTTACTGGCCTAGACTGTTGGACTCTCCAAACCAGTTCTCTATCAGATTGAAGAGCGTCGTAAAAGGCGTCTCGAGCTAACGTATCTTGTAGTTCTAGCGTAGCGGTCGGATATGAAAGACTGACCTTCCGGCGTATCGCCTGTCCTAATTCCGGCAGACTTTCTCTCGGTTTTCGACGCCTGGCTCGCAACTCTGCGCGATATAATTGGGTTTGATTAGCTGGTAAAAATCTGTTTCTTAGAGCAGTCATAAGTAAATCATAATTCCTTCGCTCTTCTGGCCTTAGCGACGGCAAAACTGATTGCGCATTGCCGGTTAAAACTCCAGCTAGATGAAGAGATTTTTCCATCGGGTTCCATTGGTTCAACTCCGCGCATGTCTCAAAATGTATCTGGTAATCTAACAAAGAAGTGGTTCCATCAAAGGGCTGAGGCTTTATTATTGTTCTCCCTGGCGTAGGATTTGGCTCATTTCTTCGTGATGCAGCTCCAAATGGAGGGGTCTCAAATTTTTCCTGATTGCTGTGGTCATCATCATAGTTAGTCGTAGGACGCTTAGGTATAGCACCAGAAGCTCGATTGTAAAATGAGTCTCTAAATATATCGGGTCTCCGCTGACCTCTCCCAAAACTTCGATAACTCGCTAACGGAGTTTCCATTTTTTGTTCCTTGTCGTCTTCTATACCCTGGCTCTGTTCATTTCCAGGAAGACTCTCCATATCGGGCTTTAAATCTCTCTTCTCCGACAGTAATTTCTGTAACTTATCTCTGCTCGTAATAAATACGTCTCCGTCGGCTGTGTCCTGTATCTCCATCTGTACAAAGTCGCATTCATCCCACCTCTGCCACCAAAACGACGTAGACTATGTAGTGAACAGACGGACAGGGGGCCAGCTATAGTCCCGTAATTATTAAATGGTAGAGTAGCTCGCTTTTCAGCGGAGCGTCGGGTAGCCAGCCAAAAGGTGGCGAAGAACAACGACTTGTAATTTCTCTTTTCTTTATTATGAATCCGTTATTTACAGTGCTCAGCTCTCTCTCGGCATCTATCTCTCTCTCTCTCTATCGAGCCCTAACTCTCTCTCTCGCGAACCGCCGTATCAATCCCACGAGTCAGTCTACTGGCAAGATGTTACCGCCGTAGACGCATCACGACTTCTCTCTGATTTCCTACTACTACTGATTTCCCGACTAAACGTACTTTTATAAGCTAGTGAGTCACGTGGCAGCTTAACCATGCCTACTACCTGTCAGTCATATGCACGCGGTCAGCGGTGCCTGGTCTATTTATATTTATAAAGCATGTTATGAATGACAAGTCAAATAAATAGTGCATACAAGATAATAACTATGAAATGGAACAATAATAAACTTAGATATATAAAACATTAAAATATTACAACAGAATAATCTATAAACCTTACTACGAACGGTGGAACTGGCCTCCATTGTATTCGACATGACGTGAGGTTACTAGTTCAAAAAGTGGACATGGATCATAACGGTTCATAACAACAGGTATATAATATTGTGTGTGTGTGCATAATATAGTGATTGTTATCCAAAGAAGTGTGTTGTGTTATAAAGCTAGGTATAGTTTTAAGTCAAATTAAAATGTGATGAATACATGTACATAATATATTGTTTAGTTTTTTTTTAAACAAATTATATTTTATTCAATAAGAATAGTATTGCGGTACAGGCTAGTCCAGCATCACCCTTCTCCCTAATTTACTTAAGTACATATATATAGCTGGAACTATTCATATTGTGTTATTACATGTACTAAAATTATGAAAGGGGGAGAGAGAGAAATGGGGTTTAACGTCCACTCGACACAAACTAGGTCATTTTGGGACTAACAATTTTATTTCAATAATTCGCTTGCACGTAGGGGTCTTTAGCAGTGGGAGGAAACCGGAGTACCCGGAGGAAAAATTATGAAAGGCAATAATATTTTTACCAAAAAATACATCCCCTCCTATCAAGTTACATTTTCGCCGCCATGACACTCTAACTGTAAGTCAGCGTCCACATTCAGGAATGTCGATCATACAAGACGAAAAGAAATGTGCAGGCTTTACATTGTATTTGTACAGGCTTTCGACACCCCGTCGTTTAGCAGTGAAAATTTGTCTAGTTAAATTGACTGTTCTCCAATTTTTTTCGACATTGATTCAATGGGACTGTCTCTGAACGTTCAGGGTGAGTGTAATGAGTCCGACGTTCAGAGCTGAACTAAGATCACACATGATCGCCGCCCGAGCCGTGGGTACCGTAATAGTTTAATACGGTAATGTTGACATTTCTATCGAACTCACTGTCCAAGGTTATTAAACGTAGCGAGTTGTCACCAACTACGGTTCTGCAGTTTGTAACAATATAGTCGTGGTGACATATTATAGACAAGGAATGAGGAGATAAGATATAGTCTGATGTTTCTAAACATATTCACATATATGCAGGTGTGTACTGACATCAACTAACATTTGGTTGTCATATTGTTATATAAAAAGGGCTATCGAGGCAGAGCATACAGATATCTTATGCACAATATTTCTGGAGTAAATTTTCATAACCATGTAAGGGCGGGTTTTGACCTCACGCTTTTGGAATGGAGGATGACGTCAAGGCTGAGTCTTGGCCGTGCAGGGAGGGGGGTATAAATTCGAGTGTAGACCAGGCCCCATTAGAACTCACCCAGACATTCGAGCAGCCATTATCTGTTGAGAACAAGGGACCTGGGAAATCATTCAGCTGGAAATAAAGTTCTTATACTGTAAATACTGTGGTATTATTTTACGATCACAAGAACACAACAAAGAAGAAGTCCTATAAAAGAAGCAGTATAGTACTACAAGTTTTCACACTGAAACACCATTGACAAATCATGGTTCTTTTATCGGCTTCGCATTATTTATTTTTATTTCGTGTTTAACAAGACTCGTCTGCCCCAAATCTGCCGAGGACTTAGCAAACAATCCATGATGACGTTGTAATAATCTTCTAATCTCATTTGCTTCATCATCTTTTAATCCCTCAGAAGCTCTTTCATAGAGATCACAAAGATGGCTTGGGAGCTCGTTTTTTAAAGTCAATTTATCTCCTGTATTACTTGACTTCTTATCCATTATATCAACTGGGGTATAATTACCTAGCACCACATTTTTATGAAGAACTTTCACGTCATTAGACGGATTCATTATTCTAATCATAACTTTTTGTACATCCTCCTTCGGTTCTACCAATACACGACCTAAGAGCACAGCATGTTTATTCAATAAAGCTTCCGTTGGCTCTATTATTCCTGGTGTGTTAAGCCATAACTTCCTTTGATCCGTCTGAAGGAAAGCCGGTACGATTTTCTCATGCCTTGCAGGTAAACTTGTTGTTTCAGCTAAACTTACTCGACAAATGCCAATGTTGCCTTCTAAGTGAGCATCATATTTCTTGTCCGCGACTGTTAGGACTTTTCCCGTCACGTCGATTGTACAATTATTGTTTTGGAGGAAATCCAGACCGATGATACAATCTGATCCTATTTCGGCTACCACCGCCTCTTGTTCGTATATGCAGCCATCTATATTGAACTTGAATATACCCTTTCCGTGTGTCTTTAAACATTGTCCATTTGCTGCTCTTAACGTCTGTTTTACGGGGTGTAAAAGAGGTCTAATACCTTTCGGAATCAACATGTGGAGTTCATGTGATACTATAGTTAGAGTCGCGCCCGTATCTAGCAGACAATGACTCGTAACACCATCTATGTTTGCTTTAATGTGAAGCCCTGCCTCACACGGCTTGTCAAATACATTAGTCGGGAGCCTCGGATTGCGTTGTCGAGTGGGTTTCCCTCTGATGACTCTGAAATTATTTCCACGGGTACCACAATTTCTTGCTATGTGACCCTTTCCTCCACAACGATAACACACAAAGTCTTCATCTGCTCGACTGTTTTGTTGATACTTTCCTGGCGTACATACAGTTTCTTTATTACCTCTACCACTCTGTCGTTGGCGCTGATTATTCCACGCATTGCTTGCGTTCCAAACGGAACGACTTGGTTTACTCCATTGTCTGCTTTCAGCTTGCAGTTCCACTTTCATATCTTTTATTAAATGTTTCATGTCTTCCATTTCTCTTTGTAGCTTGGTTAATTTATCTTCTCCTTCGACAACCCTCGAGAAAGCATGATCATAATTATGTTTGTTAGCAGACATGAATGCTTCAAATTCAACAGCTATTTGAATTGCCTGTTCCAAATTTACTGGCCTAGACTGTTGGACTCTCCAAACCAGTTCTCTATCAGATTGAAGAGCGTCGTAAAAGGCGTCTCGAGCTAACGTATCTTGTAGTTCTAGCGTAGCGGTCGGATATGAAAGACTGACCTTCCGGCGTATCGCCTGTCCTAATTCCGGCAGACTTTCTCTCGGTTTTCGACGCCTGGCTCGCAACTCTGCGCGATATAATTGGGTTTGATTAGCTGGTAAAAATCTGTTTCTTAGAGCAGTCATAAGTAAATCATAATTCCTTCGCTCTTCTGGCCTTAGCGACGGCAAAACTGATTGCGCATTGCCGGTTAAAACTCCAGCTAGATGAAGAGATTTTTCCATCGGGTTCCATTGGTTCAACTCCGCGCATGTCTCAAAATGTATCTGGTAATCTAACAAAGAAGTGGTTCCATCAAAGGGCTGAGGCTTTATTATTGTTCTCCCTGGCGTAGGATTTGGCTCATTTCTTCGTGATGCAGCTCCAAATGGAGGGGTCTCAAATTTTTCCTGATTGCTGTGGTCATCATCATAGTTAGTCGTAGGACGCTTAGGTATAGCACCAGAAGCTCGATTGTAAAATGAGTCTCTAAATATATCGGGTCTCCGCTGACCTCTCCCAAAACTTCGATAACTCGCTAACGGAGTTTCCATTTTTTGTTCCTTGTCGTCTTCTATACCCTGGCTCTGTTCATTTCCAGGAAGACTCTCCATATCGGGCTTTAAATCTCTCTTCTCCGACAGTAATTTCTGTAACTTATCTCTGCTCGTAATAAATACGTCTCCGTCGGCTGTGTCCTGTATCTCCATCTGTACAAAGTCGCATTCATCCCACCTCTGCCACCAAAACGACGTAGACTATGTAGTGAACAGACGGACAGGGGGCCAGCTATAGTCCCGTAATTATTAAATGGTAGAGTAGCTCGCTTTTCAGCGGAGCGTCGGGTAGCCAGCCAAAAGGTGGCGAAGAACAACGACTTGTAATTTCTCTTTTCTTTATTATGAATCCGTTATTTACAGTGCTCAGCTCTCTCTCGGCATCTATCTCTCTCTCTCTCTATCGAGCCCTAACTCTCTCTCTCGCGAACCGCCGTATCAATCCCACGAGTCAGTCTACTGGCAAGATGTTACCGCCGTAGACGCATCACGACTTCTCTCTGATTTCCTACTACTACTGATTTCCCGACTAAACGTACTTTTATAAGCTAGTGAGTCACGTGGCAGCTTAACCATGCCTACTACCTGTCAGTCATATGCACGCGGTCAGCGGTGCCTGGTCTATTTATATTTATAAAGCATGTTATGAATGACAAGTCAAATAAATAGTGCATACAAGATAATAACTATGAAATGGAACAATAATAAACTTAGATATATAAAACATTAAAATATTACAACAGAATAATCTATAAACCTTACTACGAACGGTGGAACTGGCCTCCATTGTATTCGACATGACGTGAGGTTACTAGTTCAAAAAGTGGACATGGATCATAACGGTTCATAACAACAGGTATATAATATTGTGTGTGTGTGCATAATATAGTGATTGTTATCCAAAGAAGTGTGTTGTGTTATAAAGCTAGGTATAGTTTTAAGTCAAATTAAAATGTGATGAATACATGTACATAATATATTGTTTAGTTTTTTTTTAAACAAATTATATTTTATTCAATAAGAATAGTATTGCGGTACAGGCTAGTCCAGCATCACCCTTCTCCCTAATTTACTTAAGTACATATATATAGCTGGAACTATTCATATTGTGTTATTACATGTACTAAAATTATGAAAGGGGGAGAGAGAGAAATGGGGTTTAACGTCCACTCGACACAAACTAGGTCATTTTGGGACTAACAATTTTATTTCAATAATTCGCTTGCACGTAGGGGTCTTTAGCAGTGGGAGGAAACCGGAGTACCCGGAGGAAAAATTATGAAAGGCAATAATATTTTTACCAAAAAATACATCCCCTCCTATCAAGTTACATTTTCGCCGCCATGACACTCTAACTGTAAGTCAGCGTCCACATTCAGGAATGTCGATCATACAAGACGAAAAGAAATGTGCAGGCTTTACATTGTATTTGTACAGGCTTTCGACACCCCGTCGTTTAGCAGTGAAAATTTGTCTAGTTAAATTGACTGTTCTCCAATTTTTTTCGACATTGATTCAATGGGACTGTCTCTGAACGTTCAGGGTGAGTGTAATGAGTCCGACGTTCAGAGCTGAACTAAGATCACACATGATCGCCGCCCGAGCCGTGGGTACCGTAATAGTTTAATACGGTAATGTTGACATTTCTATCGAACTCACTGTCCAAGGTTATTAAACGTAGCGAGTTGTCACCAACTACGGTTCTGCAGTTTGTAACAATATAGTCGTGGTGACATATTATAGACAAGGAATGAGGAGATAAGATATAGTTTGATGTTTCTAAACATATTCACATATATGCAGGTGTGTACTGACATCAACTAACATTTGGTTGTCATATTGTTATATAAAAAGGGCTATCGAGGCAGAGCATACAGATATCTTATGCACAATATTTCTGGAGTAAATTTTCATAACCATTTAAGGGCGGGTTTTGACCTCACGCTTTTGGAATGGAGGATGACGTCAAGGCTGAGTCTTGGCCGTGCAGGGAGGGGGGTATAAATTCGAGTGTAGACCAGGCCCCATTAGAACTCACCCAGACATTCGAGCAGCCATTATCTGTTGAGAACAAGGGACCTGGGAAATCATTCAGCTGGAAATAAAGTTCTTATACTGTAAATACTGTGGTATTATTTTACGATCACAAGAACACAACAAAGAAGAAGTCCTATAAAAGAAGCAGTATAGTACTACAAGTTTTCACACTGAAACACCATTGACAAATCATTGTTCTTTTATCGGCTTCGCATTATTTATTTTTATTTCGTGTTTAACAAGACTCGTCTGCCCCAAATCTGCCGAGGACTTAGCAAACAATCCATGATGACGTTGTAATAATCTTCTAATCTCATTTGCTTCATCATCTTTTAATCCCTCAGAAGCTCTTTCATAGAGATCACAAAGATGGCTTGGGAGCTCGTTTTTTAAAGTCAATTTATCTCCTGTATTACTTGACTTCTTATCCATTATATCAACTGGGGTATAATTACCTAGCACCACATTTTTATGAAGAACTTTCACGTCATTAGACGGATTCATTATTCTAATCATAACTTTTTGTACATCCTCCTTCGGTTCTACCAATACACGACCTAAGAGCACAGCATGTTTATTCAATAAAGCTTCCGTTGGCTCTATTATTCCTGGTGTGTTAAGCCATAACTTCCTTTGATCCGTCTGAAGGAAAGCCGGTACGATTTTCTCATGCCTTGCAGGTAAACTTGTTGTTTCAGCTAAACTTACTCGACAAATGCCAATGTTGCCTTCTAAGTGAGCATCATATTTCTTGTCCGCGACTGTTAGGACTTTTCCCGTCACGTCGATTGTACAATTATTGTTTTGGAGGAAATCCAGACCGATGATACAATCTGATCCTATTTCGGCTACCACCGCCTCTTGTTCGTATATGCAGCCATCTATATTGAACTTGAATATACCCTTTCCGTGTGTCTTTAAACATTGTCCATTTGCTGCTCTTAACGTCTGTTTTACGGGGTGTAAAAGAGGTCTAATACCTTTCGGAATCAACATGTGGAGTTCATGTGATACTATAGTTAGAGTCGCGCCCGTATCTAGCTGACAATGACTCGTAACACCATCTATGTTTGCTTTAATGTGAAGCCCTGCCTCACACGGCTTGTCAAATACATTAGTCGGGAGCCTCGGATTGCGTTGTCGAGTGGGTTTCCCTCTGATGACTCTGAAATTATTTCCACGGGTACCACAATTTCTTGCTATGTGACCCTTTCCTCCACAACGATAACACACAAAGTCTTCATCTGCTCGACTGTTTTGTTGATACTTTCCTGGCGTACATACAGTTTCTTTATTACCTCTACCACTCTGTCGTTGGCGCTGATTATTCCACGCATTGCTTGCGTTCCAAACGGAACGACTTGGTTTACTCCATTGTCTGCTTTCAGCTTGCAGTTCCACTTTCATATCTTTTATTAAATGTTTCATGTCTTCCATTTCTCTTTGTAGCTTGGTTAATTTATCTTCTCCTTCGACAACCCTCGAGAAAGCATGATCATAATTATGTTTGTTAGCAGACATGAATGCTTCAAATTCAACAGCTATTTGAATTGCCTGTTCCAAATTTACTGGCCTAGACTGTTGGACTCTCCAAACCAGTTCTCTATCAGATTGAAGAGCGTCGTAAAAGGCGTCTCGAGCTAACGTATCTTGTAGTTCTAGCGTAGCGGTCGGATATGAAAGACTGACCTTCCGGCGTATCGCCTGTCCTAATTCCGGCAGACTTTCTCTCGGTTTTCGACGCCTGGCTCGCAACTCTGCGCGATATAATTGGGTTTGATTAGCTGGTAAAAATCTGTTTCTTAGAGCAGTCATAAGTAAATCATAATTCCTTCGCTCTTCTGGCCTTAGCGACGGCAAAACTGATTGCGCATTGCCGGTTAAAACTCCAGCTAGATGAAGAGATTTTTCCATCGGGTTCCATTGGTTCAACTCCGCGCATGTCTCAAAATGTATCTGGTAATCTAACAAAGAAGTGGTTCCATCAAAGGGCTGAGGCTTTATTATTGTTCTCCCTGGCGTAGGATTTGGCTCATTTCTTCGTGATGCAGCTCCAAATGGAGGGGTCTCAAATTTTTCCTGATTGCTGTGGTCATCATCATAGTTAGTCGTAGGACGCTTAGGTATAG
This sequence comes from Patella ulyssiponensis, assembly GCA_963678685.1. Taxonomy (NCBI): domain Eukaryota; kingdom Metazoa; phylum Mollusca; class Gastropoda; family Patellidae; genus Patella; species Patella ulyssiponensis. The sequence goes on along the minus strand of OY783229.1, from coordinate 14,909,752 downwards.
CACCAGAAGCTCGATTGTAAAATGAGTCTCTAAATATATCGGGTCTCCGCTGACCTCTCCCAAAACTTCGATAACTCGCTAACGGAGTTTCCATTTTTTGTTCCTTGTCGTCTTCTATACCCTGGCTCTGTTCATTTCCAGGAAGACTCTCCATATCGGGCTTTAAATCTCTCTTCTCCGACAGTAATTTCTGTAACTTATCTCTGCTCGTAATAAATACGTCTCCGTCGGCTGTGTCCTGTATCTCCATCTGTACAAAGTCGCATTCATCCCACCTCTGCCACCATAACGACGTAGACTATGTAGTGAACAGACGGACAGGGGGCCAGCTATAGTCCCGTAATTATTAAATGGTAGAGTAGCTCGCTTTTCAGCGGAGCGTCGGGTAGCCAGCCAAAAGGTGGCGAAGAACAACGACTTGTAATTTCTCTTTTCTTTATTATGAATCCGTTATTTACAGTGCTCAGCTCTCTCTCGGCATCTATCTCTCTCTCTCGAGCCCTAACTCTCTCTCTCGCGAACCGCCGTATCAATCCCACGAGTCAGTCTACTGGCAAGATGTTACCGCCGTAGACGCATCACGACTTCTCTCTGATTTCCTACTACTACTGATTTCCCGACTAAACGTACTTTTATAAGCTAGTGAGTCACGTGGCAGCTTAACCATGCCTACTACCTGTCAGTCATATGCACGCGGTCAGCGGTGCCTGGTCTATTTATATTTATAAAGCATGTTATGAATGACAAGTCAAATAAATAGTGCATACAAGATAATAACTATGAAATGGAACAATAATAAACTTAGATATATAAAACATTAAAATATTACAACAGAATAATCTATAAACCTTACTACGAACGGTGGAACTGGCCTCCATTGTATTCGACATGACGTGAGGTTACTAGTTCAAAAAGTGGACATGGATCATAACGGTTCATAACAACAGGTATATAATATTGTGTGTGTGTGCATAATATAGTGATTGTTATCCAAAGAAGTGTGTTGTGTTATAAAGCTAGGTATAGTTTTAAGTCAAATTAAAATGTGATGAATACATGTACATAATATATTGTTTAGTTTTTTTTTAAACAAATTATATTTTATTCAATAAGAATAGTATTGCGGTACAGGCTAGTCCAGCATCACCCTTCTCCCTAATTTACTTAAGTACATATATATAGCTGGAACTATTCATATTGTGTTATTACATGTACTAAAATTATGAAAGGGGGAGAGAGAGAAATGGGGTTTAACGTCCACTCGACACAAACTAGGTCATTTTGGGACTAACAATTTTATTTCAATAATTCGCTTGCACGTAGGGGTCTTTAGCAGTGGGAGGAAACCGGAGTACCCGGAGGAAAAATTATGAAAGGCAATAATATTTTTACCAAAAAATACATCCCCTCCTATCAAGTTACATTTTCGCCGCCATGACACTCTAACTGTAAGTCAGCGTCCACATTCAGGAATGTCGATCATACAAGACGAAAAGAAATGTGCAGGCTTTACATTGTATTTGTACAGGCTTTCGACACCCCGTCGTTTAGCAGTGAAAATTTGTCTAGTTAAATTGACTGTTCTCCAATTTTTTTCGACATTGATTCAATGGGACTGTCTCTGAACGTTCAGGGTGAGTGTAATGAGTCCGACGTTCAGAGCTGAACTAAGATCACACATGATCGCCGCCCGAGCCGTGGGTACCGTAATAGTTTAATACGGTAATGTTGACATTTCTATCGAACTCACTGTCCAAGGTTATTAAACGTAGCGAGTTGTCACCAACTACGGTTCTGCAGTTTGTAACAATATAGTCGTGGTGACATATTATAGACAAGGAATGAGGAGATAAGATATAGTTTGATGTTTCTAAACATATTCACATATATGCAGGTGTGTACTGACATCAACTAACATTTGGTTGTCATATTGTTATATAAAAAGGGCTATCGAGGCAGAGCATACTGGTTCTGTATTTCAACAACATTATAACAGATATCTTATGCACAATATTTCTGGAGTAAATTTTCATAACCATGTAAGGGCGGGTTTTGACCTCACGCTTTTGGAATGGAGGATGACGTCAAGGCTGAGTCTTGGCCGTGCAGGGAGGGGGGTATAAATTCGAGTGTAGACCAGGCCCCATTAGAACTCACCCAGACATTCGAGCAGCCATTATCTGTTGAGAACAAGGGACCTGGGAAATCATTCAGCTGGAAATAAAGTTCTTATACTGTAAATACTGTGGTATTATTTTACGATCACAAGAACACAACAAAGAAGAAGTCCTATAAAAGAAGCAGTATAGTACTACAAGTTTTCACACTGAAACACCATTGACAAATCATTGTTCTTTTCATCTGGCGAAGTCGAAGAATTCATTTTTGTTTGGCATTGCAACATAATACACTTAATTTCCCGCCATCATTAAAAGCTGGCCGAATAAATTTCGTAACAGTTTTTTTAGGATTTTATTCAGTAAATTTTATGTTTGAAAATCTTCTAATGTAAATTAAATCCTGTATTTGTACGATTCATTATTTATAAAGGCATTTCTTTTTTCCCAAAGTCTTTGAATTATGAAATAGAATATTAAGACTTTAAAGTACGAAACAACATGTAAACATTTTGATTGGACACGTGGTATGTTTGAAGGCCGTGAAAACAACATTGTAAACAGATCTTCTATTTTGATTGAAAGTGCAACTCATTGACCTAATAATAAGTAATAATATCTGTAAAATATTGAATTTAGTAGTTTGCGTCTCCCCACCCTATCCCCCACATCAAAATGCTTCAATAATAAGACTTGAGAAAATCGTATTACAATGGTATTACATAAAAATTTTTAAGATAAATTTAAAAAAAAAAACCAACCCAAAACTGGGTATTGTTAGGTAGTCTATAGTAAGCCTACTATTAAGCTGCATCTAGTGTATAGCGGTCTGTTGCCCTCCCACCCACTCCCCTCCCCTCCCTAGCTCACACATACTGTACTGTTGTTAAATGTTATCATTCGATCTGTTTTACTACTAGTGTACTATAGTCTATAATTTTAGTGAAAATTTGTATTCAGAATACCATTATTATATAAGATAAGATAAGATTTTATTGTATCATAACACCCATTGCAGGCCGCATACAATTCATATAAATAACATAAAATAAATAGCAATATACATAAAATGAAATAACGGTTCATGATAAAAGTGAATGACATAAGGAACATAAGATAAATAGCAATATATACATATATAAGTGTGAAAATGAAATACAGGTTCGTGATCAAAGTGAAAATATATATCAGAGTCATTATTTCCAGATAAATGTTAAAAAATGGAAATACAATGTGAAGTTTGTCTTGTCAGGTCGAGGTTTGATTTCTACGTTGAAATGCTTTATACACATAGTGACATACACTGACAGCGACTGAAGGGGGAGGGTCAAATAGATTTTCAAACGTTATTGCCACATTTTTGTCACTGAAAGTAGCAGAAAGAATATTTAGCCTTAGAGATTCATAGTGTGGACATTCAACCAAAGATAGGCTGGCACTGCCAGGCAGGATACGCCCACATTTTCGAGAGATGGATAGAGAACAAGCAATACCGAAAGCGATTTTTCCTACATCATTAAGTCCTGTATTTCATACTGTATTGGGAGCAGCCATTTTGTTGGTCAGTTCCAGTCTGATATTCATGAAATTCGAAGCTGACAATGATTATGGTGTGACGGTACAAAACCTAGAAATGTGTACAAACGGCGGCCATTTTGTCTGGCAATTATGGTCTGATTTTCTCGAAATTCGAACTCAACCTTCCGTAGGGTGTAACGGTGATAGAGTCAAACGTTTTTTTTTAAATCGGATAATAACTGTGACCTCCAGCTAAAAAAAGGTGATTTTTCGGACAATCAGGGGCCATAATTCAGGAAGATACGATCCGATGTGCGCAAATAACGAAAGGAACCAAGATCTTTGGGTTATAACCATGCATTTCAAGTTTCATCAAAATCGAATTAAAATTGTGACCTATACAGGGTCCACAACCATGATATACCATTTTTTAACAGTATTCGTGTAGAAACGGCGACCATTTTGTATGGCAATTTTGGTCCGATTTTCCCGAAATTCGAAGTCAACCTTCCTTACGGTGTAACGGTAATATAATCAAACGTTTTTTTAAATCGGATAATAATTGTGACCTCCAGAGGGACCACAAGCCAAAAAAAAGGCGACTTTGCGTATAATCAGGGGCCATAATTCAAGAAGTTACGATCCGATTTTGCGCAAATATCGAAAGGAACCAAGATCTTTGGGTTATAACCATGAATTTCAAGTTTCATCAAAATCGAATTAAAATTGTGACCTCTACAGGGTCCACAACACTGATATACCATTTTTTAACAGTATTCGCGTACAAACGGCGGCCATTTTGTATGGCAATTTTGGTCCGATTTTCCCGAAATTCGAACTCAACCTTCCTTAGGGTGTAACGGTGATGTAATCGAACGGTTTTTTAAATCGGATAATAATTGTGACCTCCAGCTAAAAAAAGGTGATTTTTCGGACAATCAGGGGCCATAATTCAGGAAATTACGTTCCGATAGACGCAAATATCGAAAGGAACCAAGATCTTTTGGTTATAAACATGCATGTCAAGTTTCATAAAAATCGGTTCAAAATTGTGACCTCTATAGGGTCCACAAGCTAGAAACGTGATTTTTCGTACAATCAGGGGCCATAATCCATGAAGTTTTGATCCGATACATGCCAATATCGAAAGCAGCCGAGATCTTTTGGGGATAAACATATATTTCAAGTTTTGTCAAAATCGGGTAAGAATTGAGACCTGTAGAGAGTCCACAAACAATTGTGGACGGACGGACGTCCGGACGGACAGGGGCGACGACATAATACGTCCACATGAAAATGTGGGCGTATAAAAAAAGTTACTCGACATTGTTTTTAATTATTTGAAATACAACGCAATAGTTTTATCATATTCCCGATAATGAATTTGAAATAATTCTCTAAAAATCTAGGCGGATCAACAGATAGCCCTAAATAATGTTTCCGACAAAGCAAATTACATCTATTGTTATGCCTTGATGGACCAAAAAGTAATCCAGTGTAGACAACGTGGCCTTAATTCATAACATGAGTTGTAAGTCATAACAGTAGAGGTACGACGATACTGTACAAGAACAAATTACGATATTGGCACATGGCGGGGATATAACACATACCACACTAAAAATGGAGAGGAAATTATAAAATAATACCCCAAACATGAGTTGTAAGACATAACAGTAGAGGTACGACGATACTTTACAAGAACAAGCCAACAGTGAGGCTGATGTCCCCCGCCGAAATCCCAAAATAAATAGATGGCTCATATTAATTAATCGCACATTTATTTTTTTCAAACGTATCGACCAATCAAATTGTACACGAATTGTCATCCAAAAGCGTTTTATGAAGAAAAATGCTAAAACCGACGAGAAAAATGAAAATCTACCCTAGTTAGGGGGACCCTAAAGGCAGACAAAAGGGCCCCTCTGGCCAAGGAAAAGGGCCTTCGTGTCCGAGTCAATCGTTTCTGTACACTGTTACTGTCGAATCCATTACTGAATGAGAATGCAGTCATTGTATTGGCATAAAAATAATCAATCAAGATGAACCTAAGTTATCTTGTCCCAAAGTATCAACCAATCAAATTGCTTATCTCTGCCTACCCTAAGAAGAAAATGCTCATCTTCGAACTCCATCAAGGCATTGACCTAATAAGCATACACACCAATTTTGAACATTTTAACTCAATTCGAAGGAGAGTTATTGTGTTCCAAAGTCTCGGCAAATCAAATTGCTTATCGCTCTGCTAGCAGAAAATGCTCATTATCGATCTTAGTCAAGGTATTACTGTAATGAAACTATACACCAAGTTTCATCACTCTCACTTAATTAGAACTAAGGTTATCGTGTCCCAAAGCATCAACCAATCAAATTGCTTATTTCTGCTTACCCTAAGCGGAAAATGCTCATCTTCCAACTCCATCAAGGCATTGACCTAATACACATATACACCAATTTTGAACATTTTAACTCAATTAGAAGGAGAGTTATTGTGTTCCAAAGTCTCGACCAATCAAATTGTGTATTGCTCTGCTTACCCTGAGCAGAAAATGCTCATTATCGAACTTAGTCAAGGTATTACTGTAATGAAACTATACACCAAGTTTCATCACTCTCACTTAATTAGAACTAAAGTTATCGTGCCCCAAAGAATCAACCAATCAAATTGCTTATCTCTGCTTACCCTAAGCGGAAAATGCTCATCTTCGAACTCCATCAAGGCATTGACCTAATAAGCATATACACCAAGTTTGAACATTTTAACTCAATTAGAAGGAGAGTTATTGTGTTCCAAAGTCTCGACCAATCAAATTGCGTATCGCTCTGCTTACCCCTCCCTGAGCAGAAAATGTTCATTATCGAACTTAGTCAAGGTATTACTGTAATGAAACTATACACCAAGTTTCATCTATCTCACTTAATTAGAACTAAAGTTATCGTGTCCCAAAGCATCAACCAATCAAATTGCTTATCTCTGCTTACCCTAAGCGGAAAATGCACATCTTCGAACTCCATCAAGGCATTGACCTAATAAACACATACACCAAGTTTGAACATTCTAGCTCAATTAGGAAGAGAGTTATTGTGTCCCAAAAAGTGTGACGGACAGACAGACGGACGAACCCATTTTAACAGTCCCCCAACTTTCTTCGAAAGGCGGGGGACAATAAATTACGATATTGGCACATGGCGGGAATATAACACATTATGAAATAATACCCCAAACGCACCATCACACACCACAACCCAAATAACCGATAAATTTTTTTTATAAAAGTTGACAGAAAAATCAAATCATGTAGGCTATAAATTTTTAGAGAGAAAATATGTAAAGAAACTTACATTATGCTTTCTGTTGACTGGCTTAAACTTTAAATGCTATAAATTCTATAAAAATCTAATCTAGCCTTTGGTTGACAATCTACGTTGATACAAGAGTAGAAAATGGTTTTACCCAAGATTTCCGACCGTTCAGTCACCCGTGACTTGAAATTACTTGTACCGCAATTGTTTATACTAAAAAGTAAGGATGCCTTAGTTCAGGCATTTACGTGTACATTTTAGCTTACATAGTCATCTTGGTTTACATAGTCGGCTACGTATACACATTGGATTACATGGTCAGCTACGTTTGCACATAGGTTTACATAGTCATATAATTATGTCAGTCATCTATGTGTACACATACATGTACTTCCATAGTCATCTAGGTTTACATAGTCATATAGTTTAACATAGTCAAATAAGTATGTTACCTATGTTTACATAGTCCTCTCGGTTTACATCCAGGTTTTAGAATAGTCCTTTCGGTTTTTATTTAGGTTTACATCTTCCTCTCAGTGTACATAGTCCTCTATGTTTACATAGTCCTAATAAGTTTACATATTCATACGGGTCTTCCATTGAGTCAACTGGTGTGGTTTCGATTCCCCGGAGTATGTCAAGCTCGTGGGTTTCCTCTCACTGCTAAAGACCCCTATGCACAAGCGAATTATTGAAATAAAATTGAACCATGTGTTAGTCCCGAAATTACCGAGCTTGTGTCGAGTGAATATTAAACCGATGACGACGAAACCTCCTTATCTGTGATATCACCCAAGATGGACGTTAAACTGATCAGCACTGTATATTCGTTAGGCCTATGGCTACAGTCACTGATAAGGATGACATCTATGCAACTTAATGAGCCAAAAATACTAACTTTTTTCCTCCGACAAATTTTAACCATGTTTTTTAAAGAAAAAAAAAATATAAAGACGTTTATTTTGTGTAAATGGGCATTAAAATGAGTAAAGGGTGGCAATCTGATCGGTTCAGTAACGTCGTATGTAATCAATATAGATTGACGTCGCGTGATGTGACGTCAAATGTTGAAAGTTCCCGGTAGTCTTTCGTAATCCTGTGAAACAGATTGGTTAAACACGTGGAACGAACGAACCAAAAAACCCTCAGTTCTCTAAACACAACTTGCAGCTGATCGGACGATTGATAAGCTAACAATCGGTAGGAAATTGATATCCTGGCTTTGACTATAGGAATTAATAATTCACAATTTGACTCCTACTTAACAGTTAGGTTAAATTGATTAGTTTAATGCAAGTTCGGCCTAGATTACTTGTGGGTCACCCATTCCCCCAAGTCACGCCAATTCCCTATGTTAGCAAATATCCGATCTACCTGGCATATCCACAGGTCTGACTGGGCAAATGTATTCATTTTTCGAATTCCCATTTAAATACCCAGGAATTCATATACAGCTGTTTGTTTCTTACCAAAATGATCTCCCCTTGATGCGATGTATCCAACTAATAATTTGACCCAAATAAATATTTTCCCCAATTCCAGCGTTACTCGCGCTACATGAAAAGAACCCCATCGATATTGAGATTAAGACTTCAAACTTTAACAGCAAGCTACATTGACATGTTAAATTTGTGTATGGGCATCCATTAATGATAGAAGAAAAAATGATAGAAGAAAAATAATTATAATGATAATAATCTATTTATATTGCGCAATATCCATGCATGGCCATACTCAAAGCTCAGTCCAAAAATAATCAATCACAACTGTCATTAAGTCAATGCTTTCTTCAACAATAAGTTTTATGTCTAGACACAGCAATATCTGAAGAGTTCTTTATATCCAGTGACAGATCATTCCACTCTGTTGGCTTTGACCAAAATGGGCTGTTTTAGGCTTAGACACTACAAGATGCTTCTAATCTACTGATTTAAGGTCCTTGCGGGATTGTAAGAGAATCCAGATCACTCAAGTAGTTTGGGGCAGTATCTTTTAAAAATCGAAATGTATACCACAGAATTTTAAATTGATCCTGTAACTAACAGCAAGAAAATGAAGTTTTTTGAGGATTGGTGCTATGTGATTGTGAAGAGGAGCAAAAGATATCAGTTTAGCTGCCGTGATCTGGATCGTGAATTTGAACAAAAATGAAATACGTGTTTAGGGTGACATCTGTTTAACATGGTATTACTCATGATACATGGAATGGGCACCAACATTTTGATGTTTTGTTTGCACATAAATATTCTATTCAGGTCTAAACTTTCATTGATAGTATTTATTGCAATAGGTATAGATGTTATTATTTCTTTGCAATATGTGGAAAGTATCTACTTTTGTTTAGCCAGAGTGTAGAAAATGCTGTTACGTTATATCCATATTGTAAAATCAAAAAGAATAAAACATTAATGATGACATGTTACATAATAGTTCAAATAAATACTTACGTCAGTTATTCTACGAACTCCTGGTAGGTTTATTTAAATAGTGCCAAATTATCTAAAAATTTTAGAAATATAAGCTTATAAAATTTTTAATTTATTACAGTAAATGGACAAGAATAATAATATAGTTAACTTAGGTTCTTAAAACATTAAATAATTTATATTTCAACATTTTCAAATCTGTAACGGTCCCTGCTATTTGCAGTTATGGATTTCTAGGCTTGCGTAGTAATTGTGTTCTCAAGAACAAATACTTCTGTAAAGGTTGAAGCTTCCACAGACCTTCTTGAAAGAACTGTTAAAATTATCTTTTGTTAACAGATGGGGTATTGATCTATCATTTTAACTGTTCCACAATGAAATCCACTACTAGATCTGTATTTTGCAAATATATTTTCCAGATAAAATCAATTATTTATAGCATTGATACATCATGATGTCATTTCTAATACAATGACATTAGGTAGTTCCCTAGCAGCTTCAACCTTTGCATTTATTACCATGAATTTTCTTTCATTTTTTCCCAAACAAACCGCTTCACACTTCCCCCAGTGCATCTACTGGGCCTTTTCCATGGGAAGTCCCAAAATAACTCCAGCTAAAGAATACTTCATGTTTCTTTTTAAGTAGTGGAAGACAAGCAAATATATAACGGCTTTTGAACTGGAAAGCAAGTCCATCTGACCAACATGAAACAGAAGTTATATTATTAGAGGGTAGCTCTTGACAAAATGCAATAACTATCTTTGCTCGGAATCAAATTATCAGAAACATTAACTTTGGAATTATAACTACCAGAATAAAAGAGAACAATTAACAGTAAAAAGAGATACTTGATTTTGATTCCAAATATCAATCTGTATTGTTGCTTTTGAGGGGTCATACATTTGCTATCAGCGTATTGAACCACACAAATAATTTTCCCCGACCATCACGTGACAAACTGAAGTTCTATCGTGTATAATAAACGCTTCCCATGTGGGGGGGGGGGGGTAGAATGTGCGCGCTGTATGGTACGGTATGTCAATTAGTCATCTTGTAAAATGTGTGTTTTTTTTCATAAATGTTATAACATTCTGATAAATATCACTTTTTGAGGACGAAAACAACGTTTCTGGTGCCGTTTCATGCCAATTTGCTGAACTTATGCAGGAACACAGAAGTAAACAAGCCAAAAATGAGGCGGGTGTCCCCCGCCAATATCACCCCAAAATATATGACACATTTATATTTTTCAAAAGTATCGAGTAATCAAACTATACACTAAGTTACACCAGTCTCAATAAGATAGAATAAAGATTATCTTGTCAAAAGCATCGACCAATGAAATTCCTAGCTCTACTTAGCTTTTGCTCGAAATGTTAATCACCGAACACGGTCAAGACATTCAACTAATGAACATCTACACCAAGTTTAAACATTCTACCTAGTTGTTATGTTCCAAAGTCTTGAGTGGAGTTGGGATGGCCAAGTGGTCTAGAGTGCCGCGCTTCGACCTCTAGCTGGCCGGCCACCTCTCTGGCTTGCGGCTGTGGTTTCGATCCCTGGTGTGAGCGTATGTGGTATGGAGATAGGGTCGCCTTCTCAACTTCGTAGGTTTCCTCCGGGCACTCCGGTTTCCTCCCACTGCTAAAGACCCCTACGTGCATGCCAATTATTGAAAAAAATTGAAACCATATGTTAGTCCCAAAATGACCTAGTTTGTGTCGAGTGGACGTTAAACCCCATTTCTCTCTCTCTCCCAAAGTCTTGGCCAATCAAATTACTTGCCTGTCTGTAGCCTAAGCAGTAAATTCTCAATTAGGAGTTTCTTCTCTCTCAATTCAGTATAAACAGTCATCGTGCCTCAAAGAATCAACCAATCAGATTGCTTATCTCTGCTTGCCCTTAGCAAAAAATGTTCATCTTCGAACTCCGTCAAGACATTGACCAAATGAACGCCTGCACAAAGTTTAAACATTCTACCTTAATTAGACGGAGAGTTGGTGTGTTCCTAATATGGTCAAAAGTCTCTGCCAATCAAATTGCTTATCTCTAACTCACAGCAGAAAATGCTCATCCTCGAACTCCATCAAAGCACTGACCTAATAAACACACAACGTTTGAACATTCTAGCTCAGTTAGAAGGAGAGTTATTGTTTTCCAAAGTCTCTGCCAATCAAATTGCTTATCTCTGCTAACCTTCAGCCGAAAATGCTCATTATCGAACGTAGTCAAGGTATTGATGTAATGATACCATACACCAAATTTCTTCTCCCACTTAATTAGAACTAAAGTTATCGTGTCCCAAATCATCAACCAATCAAATTGCTTATGTCTGATTATCTTAAGCAAAAAATGTTCATCTCTAAACTCCATCAAGGCATCGACCTAATGAACACCAACACCAAGTTTGAAATTTCTAGCTCAATTAGAGAGAATTATTGTGCTCTAAAGTCTCGACCAATCGAATTGCTCATCACTTTGCTTACCCTGAGCAGTCAAGGTATTGATGTATTTAAACTATACGCCCAGTTTGATCACTCTCACTCAATTAGAACTAAGCTATCGTTTCCCAAAGCATCAACTAAATTTTTTGGAAGTTTTTTGGAGTTGTTTTCTTCTTTGTTCTGCCCATATATCTAAGTTTGGTGAAATAAATTGTAATTATTATTTTATCAGAGTAGGTGTATCAACAACGATAAGCGAATATTTAGTGAATAGAAGACGCGTCATTCATAAATTGCATTTAAAATAGACGCCCTCTCGTATTATCCCTACAGGGTATTTCGCTTCGTTATAATTCTGCTACAATCGATGATCAAATCGTATTATTCCTAATATTTGGCCTTTGACAGTCGCCCTTTTTTGGAGAATCGCAGACACCGGCTCCTGGTAGCCTAGTACATGTATGTACATATAGATGTGCACTTTTTACAAGCATGTTTATATGTCAATATAGTTATCGGTTTTTTTATGCTTTTGTTACCCAGAGTCATTATGCTCACTAAGTATTTAATGTTTTATTTGTATTTGAATGCAGATAGGGTGTGAAATGAAATGGGGTTTAACGTCCTACTGTTCTGTGCCTAACCTGGGCTAATGAAGACGGGCATATGCCATACAGTGTGCTATGAAGGGAATTTTGCCCGGGCAGCGGCGTACTCTTATGTCGAACTCCAGCTGCCATAGGGTCTTACGTGCACGCCAATGTCTACACGGGAGCTCGGGTTTTCGTCTCATCCAAACGACTAGACAGCTGTCACTGACAAGGGGAGACGCAAATGGGTTGTTTAGACACAAGAAAATCTTACCTTATCTTGTCGTCAGAATGAGCGCTTTGTCATAAATAGTTCCAATACATTATTTGAAGTTTTACGATTTGGTAAAGTTAACGCTATTTGTCGAAGAGAGGTGCGAAAGAACAAAAGACCTTGGTGGTTTATGTTTCTCGGCCCAGACATTAAGTCTACCAATCGTTCTATTCTATCACGAATTATCTATACAAAATGTATTGTTAGATGGGGATTACCAAATTCCAGATCCCCTGAAACTACACAACTGATTGGATGAGAGTCAAGTTTGCCAATATGGCCTCCTCTTTTGTGTCTGATAGTGACTATGCATCTATAGTAAAGAAATATTTAAACGAATACAAAGATGGAAAAGCTTATAAATAGTAAAGTATATGACAAACATATCGTGACAATATGATTATATTGGGTGGATGGTCGAATGGTTAGCACGTGCGTGCTGTATCCTTAAGCCTGTCATGGAGTCAACTGGCGGGGTTTCGAATCCCCTGTTTGTATGTGACAAGGAGTAGGGTCGCCTGCCCAACCTCGTAGGATTTCTCCGGGTCCTCCGGTTTCATCCCACTGCGCAAGCGAAATATTGAAATGAAATTAAACCATATGTTAATCCCAAAATGACCTAGTTTGTGTCGAGTGGACGTTAAACCCCATTTCTCTCTCTTTTCTTTCAATGTTTTCATTTCACATATATACTATTCAAAAAAAGTAGGGGATATTTGATTTTGGGGACATAATACTAAAATATGCAAATGACTACGAAAAAAGTCACTATAGAACCTAACAGAAGAAACATTTCCAGTTACATAGGGGGGTTGGGATGGCCTAGTGGTCTAGAGTGCCGCGCTTCGACCTCTAGCTGGCCGGTCGCCTCTGGCTTGCGGCTGTGGTTTCAAACCCTGGTGTGATCGTATGTGGCATGGAGATAGAGGCGCCTTCTCAACCTCGTGGGTTTCCTCCGGGCACTCCGGTTTCCTCCCACTGCTAAAGACCCCTTGGCGCAAGCGAATTATTGAAATAAAATTAAACCATATGTTAGTCCCGAAATGACCTAGTTGTGTCGAGTGGACGTTAAACTCCTCTCTCTCTCTCTCTCTTTCCAGTTACATGTGACGCCCAAACGCACCAATAGCTACCGCATGGAATGCAGGTGATGCTTGGGATCATCATGGGGGTCCAACACAAGATTTGCACGACTCTGACTTTGAATGTTACAGTCATTGTGGCATTGAATTCCAGGGTGGAAACATCAGTTTAATTGTTTTAGTGACCAGAAAACAAATTTTGATATGCGTCGGCTTACCCAAAATGAAAGGTTACGTGCCCTTGGCATGCTACAGATCGGCACAACACAGGCGGTTGTGGCGCGGACGATGAATGTTTCTCAGTATGTCATATCAAGCTATGGTCCAGAAACCGTGATACGCAATCTGTACAGGACAGACCACGCTCAGGTCGACCAAGGGCGACAACTCAAGCCCAGGATCGATTTATCCATACCTTGGCCTTGAGAAATCGTGTTATCACAGCAAATCAGATCAGCGCTCGTCTTCAAACAGACACTGGTGTGAGAGTGAGTGGCCAGACGATTCGGAATCGACTGCATAGGGGTCACCTTCGCGCCCGACGTCCTCGCGTGATCCCCTGTTTGAGAGATCATCACATTCAGGCAAGACGTCGTTGGTGTAGGGATCGTCAACACTGGGATAATCGACGCTGGAGCAATGTGATTTTTTCAGATGAGTCAAGGTTCACTGTTGATTTTTTGGACAGACGTAGGAGGGTGTGACGTCGTCGAAACGAGCACTTCCAAGACGTTAACGTCATCAGACATGATCGATTTGGGGGTGGTTCTGTTATGGTGTGGGGAGGCATCACTGTTGCTGGAAGAACGGCTTTACATGTTGTTGCAGGGCGTGTTACAGGCCAGTACTACCGGGACAACATCTTGGCAGTCCATGTTGTGCCGTTCCCACGACGTCATGGCCGCCGTTTCATCTTCCAGGATGACAACGCAAGATGTCACAGGGCCAGGATCGTTACAGGTTACCTCCAACAACAGAACATCACCACATTACCTTGGCCAGCACTGAGTCCCGACCTCTCCCCCATCGAGCATGTCTGGGACATGCTTGGACAGAGGTTACGTCAACGTCAACAACGTCCTGCCAATGTCCAAGAACTTGCTGCTGCGTTGAAACAGGAATGGGACAATCTGGACCAAAATGACCTTAGACGTCTCATTAGGAGTATGCCACGTCGGATCAATGCTTGTTTGTCAAACAGAGGAGGATTTACCCGTTACTGACTTTGTTGTGATGCTGTGGTAACTTTGCTGTTTGACCCCGGGTATCATTTTACGCTTGTAATGGTCAGTCTGTGCCTTATTTAGTCTAACGATCATTTGGAATAAATCGATGAATGTGAACTTCATTTCATTTTGTCATTTGTTTCTTCGTCAGTTTCATTAGGTGACTTTAATAACACTTAAAAATCAAATATCCCCTACTTTTTTTGAATAGTATATAATATTGAAAATTCAAAACCTGTCTGATCCCTTTGAAAATAAAGGAGAGTTACCTCCCATGTCCAGCATTGTTTCAATCCCCGGTTGAACGCGACAAGGAGTATGGTCGCCTGTCCAACCTCGTGGGTTTTCTCTGGGTCCTCCGGTTTCCTCCCACTGCTAACGAGTGGACGTTAAACCGCATTTCGCTCTCCCCCTCTCTCCATCCAGTACCACTGCTACCGCTCGTGAACCAACTTCAAATAATTACGGTATAGAAGATTATATAAATCATGACTGTACACCGCCAGAGATACCATTAATAAGAAAGTATCCAATTGGAATTTTCGGGTGGCTTGAATATAATAATCAGTGTTATCGCTCAGAGTGGGTGGTAATTATGTTACACACGGATATCTGTACAACCGTTGCCCTCCCAGATCTGACAGGCCTGTGTGACATAGCCCTTACACAGCAACAACGAAATTACGACAAAACATAAACTAAGTATACTAATAGGATGCTATAATACATGTAATATCAACATCTAGCATGACCAAAATCTTAATGCCTCAATGTCCGACTTCGCTGTCAGTTGTGCCAGAATCTGAATTAATAAACCAACCATATGTTCTGTGGATGCCACTCAATGTTTTTTATACGTCCACATTCATTATTCAGACCGGGAGTCCAGGGGGTCAGCCTAGCTGAAAAGTATACCATTTTTCCCTTATAAGGTATCAATACATGCATATCTGGTATCATCAGAATGGAAGTCTGACGGGTATCTCCACGCCTAAATTGCCCTGCCCCAACTAGGCTAGATTAGCGGGTATTACACAAACAAGAACAGCCATTTCTAGTGGTGGGGTTACTCCTGACAGAGCTGTGTAATTATCAGACATCTGTAATGGGGGAGTATCCCTGGCTAGGTTGTAAGATCGCCGGCAAACGTGAACACAATGCGGGAAAATGTCCAAAAAAACTACAAACATGAAAAAATTCGCGTTCTCACAGCTTTCTAGGTCCGATTGCAAAACCTTGGCGTTTGTGTTGAAAATGCTAAAAGAAGAAATGCCGTGACTCGGCGCTCATTGCCGATTCTTGACACAAGGGGCGAAATCTGGCGTTTCCACCCCGCTTATGATGATTTTGACCATTTTCCGTTGCCGTAGCAGCGCAGTACGGATGCCAACGCGTGATGACGGGAATATTAGGAAAATTAACTAGTTTGGGGACCCCTGCAACTAATATACCCCTTTTCAGCCCATCCCCAAAGTGGAGGGGAGAGCTGGGATGTTAAAACGTTTGTAAACTTCTACATTACTTTATATGGTAGACCTAGCATAAACATATAAGTTAACACATGGTAGCTTGATTGAATATTTTACGGTTAAATCCAAAATTCCAATAAACAACGAATTGTTAGTTCGAGCGGAAAGTGCTACAGGTGTGAAATGATTTTCTGTGAAATAGCTTTCCCCGTTTCAGCGAAAATTCAAATGAATAATAAAATTTTAGTTTGAATGGAAAGTAATGCATGTGGCATGCGGTAGACCATATTTAAATGAACAGAATGGTTACTATAGGTCTGCATGATACCAGGTACGGACTAGGGGTTTCCTTCTGTGGAAGGGGTTCTTTCGAACGGGGCGCAGCCGGTGCCTGTAAATAGTGCTTTGTAGATTTGTTCCATAGTTTGTAGCTTATGTACATATTAAACTTCCTAATTAAATTTTATTTCAATCGTTCGTCTTTGTGGGTCTTCACCTGCAGGAAGATCCGCTGAGAACCAGGAGAAGCCTAATGACGTTGCATGGACAGGCGACGCTGCTGATTGGCACTTACAAGCGTAACATTGAAACCACACCATTTGAATAAATTACAAATATTATGTTATATTTTAATATTGTCACAATGCATATGTCAAACATCACTGCATCTTAAACTGTCCTCTTTTGTACACTTTTCTCAAGGTATCCAGTGAGTTCGAGTTCATTTTGCTCACTGGTGTTTTATTTCACCTTCGACCAGAAGTTGTCTTGGTCACTTTTCAGATAGAATCTTGTGTGAGTATGGGTATTTCATCCAACCTGAGTATAATTTTTTAATCTAAAGTTAAATATTATTTAATCCGTTGCTTTATTTTCATCAACGGTGTGTTTGTGCTGGTATTTGTGTTTGTCACCATCCGACGATTTGAAACTTGCAGTTTAAAGGCATGTTACTATAAGTTTTATATATACATATTACAATGTGTAAATAGTTAAAAGGTTTATGTTACTATAAGGTTTATATATAAATAGCACGTTGTAAATAGTTTGAGTTTAAAGTGGTGGTCATGTTGGGTTTTTTTTAAAGTGGGAATATATTTTCCAAGGAAGTCAAAACATATTTATTTCTATATCACTATTATACAATCATAGGCATTATTTTCCACACTGAAACATCTTTCACGTCGGAAATAATAACGCAATTACCTCCTTGTTTTCCCATTCCCACCATGCAATAGCTATCTTCAAACGTTTGAATTTAATGTTGAAAGTGATATTTTTGCCTATTTCTCAACTGGCAATAGTGAATTATAGGATTATTCTTTAACAAGGTTGGACTGTTTATAGATACCATCTATTTTAAGGCTTTATTTTAATATATCTTAAAAATATAACTTAAAAATATGAGATTGCCGCTTTAAAGTAATGTGGTTAAGTTTATTTGATTTATCAATTATTTAAAATATTTCACTTTAAATATACATTTCATACACTACCCTATATTTTATTACAGAGCATAAGGTATAAAGTTGGTGCATTGAAAACTGTACTTCACATTGCCTCAGGGTTTCTTGTTAATTAAAAGATCCTTCTTGATTAACAATTATTTATTAAGGTTAATTAGTCTATACCTGTAAATTCCATACTGGTTAACAGGAGGTGGTTTCCCCTATTACCATACTCACGTGTTATGAATTGAATATATTATATGATTTAAAACAGGTTTTATTATTAATATGTAATATATTATTTTACTAAATACGAATGTATTGATTTTATATGTTTGATAAGTTATGCATGTTTTTTATATTAAAATTGTATTATTTCGAAAGGTTTATTGGATACTTATTAACAAACATTATGATGGACGGGCTACTCTTGTATCGAATTCCAACTGCCAAGTAAGCGCTCCCGTGACACAAAGTCCCCTCATACCAAGTCTCAAATTACACCCATTCTTTTTTACATCATTGAGTTAATATTTTTTTATAGGATATTTCTATATATGCGTTGGTTGCCATGTTATGTGATTGTCTATCTGTGATACGGTCCCCCCTTACTTACTATTAACCTTCAACCGCAAATATACCACACGTTATCTGAAACGCCTACCTCGATATCGGCTGTTAGGCATATTTGTAGGCACTCAGTTTGTTAATTCTATCTGAATGAATGGATACTTTCCCTATGAAAACAATTTATAGGAATCACCTGTACACTGGGGTTCCAGCCAGTCACCGTGAACAGAGCAAGTCCAGTTTACAGCAGGGTAGTAACCAGGTGAACAACGGTATTTCAGATGACTACCTATTCTCCATAAACTTACAGACTGATCAAATTCTGGTACCACATGGACATCATTTGGGGGATCCGGTGGTAAGCAATCTGAAAGTAATTCAAGTTTTCGCAGGTACAACAAAATAGAGCAAACAGCTTTGAAGGTGCAGCAGTGACTCAGTGGGTGAAGAACTGGGTCATTAACCAAGTGGTCAGGTCTTCGATCAAGACGGAGTGTCTGGCAATGGACAGCATCCTGGGGACATATTGGCGTATACGCAATAGAACCCAAGGGGTAAGTTGAAACTAGGTTTTGAGGCTACCCGCTCCATCCTAAATACGTTGCCAAACTTACCCCCACCCCACACCGCCACCCCAACGCCCACATGACAAACGTACGTCTTAGTAACAAGTATGAGGACGGAATATGATGTCATCGCTGTCATCTTGGTATTGATGTGCAATAATCCAAGGGCCAATCAAGTCACGTTTCACGTCGATCCAAGAGTGTTGCCCCCAAGAATAACAGGAAGAAAACAAGATGGGTAACGCTTGGGGACGAGTTTGTTGTCCAAACGGGTGACTAAATCGATATAAACACAACTAGCCCTTAAAGATAAACATCCGGAGACGTTTTTCCTGTCGACAGACAGGGGCTGTGTATGAGCACAACATACGCCCACCAAATATCGTTAAAACATCCGAACGACAATAGTGCATTTACATGTCAATGTCGTAGCTTCAGTAAAATTATCGAAAATAACTGAATAAAACTTTAGGAGCAAAGGGGCAATTCTGAAATGATTTGAAAATCGATAGTTTCCTTTATCAGAACAATTAACAGCAGCTGTTCAAAATTCTGAAAATGTGCTGGAGTGCTAGTCTGATTATGTACCAATGAGTTGAAACAAGGTGAAAGAGACTGGATGATAATCGTTGACTACAAATGGGCAGCACCATGAGTCGTACACATTAACCTTCCTGTTGTTAAACGGATGTCGATGAAGAGACCCCTGGATGTTGATTTTAATGTTATTTCCTACTTGAAATAATCCGAAAATGAAATGCTAAACAACATGGAATACACTTGACGCTGCAAACGGCAGAGTGCAAGAACATGTAACAAAGGATAAACGCCTCAAGAACAATTAACAAAGTACTAGATACATTGTTCATAATACCAGCCATACTTATAGAAATGTTACAGGCATGCTATCGAGTCAAGTTATTGAATTTTAAAACTTTACAGACAATCAATGAAATAAACGAAATAGAGTTTAATGTCCAAACGTCAACAAGGGCATACACCACACTGTGTACTATGTGAACAATTTGATTGCCCCAGAACTAAACGGCGTATCTCAATGGGGTGGGGTTGGTCGTCTTGTCAACACACCACCCCAGTCATAACAAATAGAACGGAAGAGCATGGAGTTTATCAACTGATCGACACACCACTTCCGTTATAACAAATAGAACGGATTAACTCATCAGCACCACCCCCGTTAAAACGAAAAGAACGGATTAACTCATCAACACACCATTTCCATTATAACACATAGAACGAATCAACTCATCGGAACACAACTTCCGTCGTAACATACAGAACAGATTAACTCATCAACACACCATTTCCGCCATAACAAATAGAACGGAATAGTATGGAGTAGGTGCACTCATCAATATAGCACTTCCCTTTTAAAAATGTGAAAGGATTATCGTGGAGTTAGTCAAATCATCAACACAGCACGTCCGTTATAACATGGCGAAAGGACAATGGTGGAGTTGATAAAATCGTCAACACAGCACTTCCGTTATAACAATTTAATGAAATGGGCTGGAGTCGGTCGACCCGTTAACACAGTAGACATCTTCTCTTGTTCTGAGTAACTTTTTTTGCTTTTGCTATTGACACACAGACGAAGCTGGGTGGGGGGGGGGGTAAGATTACAATGACCTCTCCGCTTGGGCTTAAATAATACGGGGGTGGGGGGTAGGTGGCCGAGTGGTTAACGCGTGCGCGTTGTATCATAAGGTCTGCCATTGAGTCAAATGGCCTTGTTTCGATTCTCCAGTTACCTGCTTTTTGACGGGTGCTCTCTCTCTTGAATAACAGAACGCATAGATTCGTATGGAAATGCATATAATTTACAGGAATTGAACACTTACACCCCACGGTACAGATATACGAAAGTGTGTTCCCAGCATCATCCTGGCAAACCTCAATATGATTACAGGGTTGTATCAGACATCCCCCTACAGTATTGTCCTGGAACAAAAAGTTAAACCAAATGAAACTGTTGTTTCTACTTAAAACCCTATCAACATTTGTATTGATATATAGTGGCATGAATACATTATGGATAGCAGCATCTGAGAAATACTTATTGGATCATACTGGTCTTATTAGAAACATTCATTAAACATACATTATGGAAGAGCAAAAACTGACTTTTGTCGGTCTTCCTTTGAGCCTCAGATGTCATAGAAATTATAAATTAGATCTTTATTTAAACAACAAGCCCAAAATGAACACTGTAGACCCACGGATGGCTTGGATTGGGCTCGGATTAAAACAGGATTTCGTCGACTGATTTATTCACTATGGCGTCGTGGGTGGGGTTTCTCAGTGACGTTGACGTCTTCATACTTCCGGAAATTATTCATAAAAGACAGTGATGACCGAGGCTATAAACAAGCTTCATTGGATACCGTTTAAACATTACTTGATGATCGAGACTATGTAGGTGGAGTTAACGCCTGTCAATCAACAATCGGCCATAGTGGGAAAAGGGTGTCGATGATTTTACCTACCATTTCTAGTAAAAAATTATAGTGGTAACAACTTTGTTCAGGATAAAGTTATTTGACTGAAATTTTCAATATATTCTTGTTTCAACATCTATTTTTGAACTTTTATAGCAAAAATGGCTAACTCCTTGTCAAAATCTCCCATAATGTATCTTTAAAATTTGATATTTGTCAATTTTAATCAATACCTGTGTATTGTAAAAAAAATATCTTGTTGTAAAAATATATGATCCTAATATCGACGAGTCTGTTTTCTATGGTTTCGGTGCCATTTGTAATAAAAAAAAACATATCCTACATGACAATGCGGAAGTAATTAGTGAAGGCTAATTCACAAACGACAAAATAATAACGACAACTTTTCAATTGGAAATCTTCATGTATTTCATCATACATAACTTATTAGGAATTACAATAAATGACAAAATAATTCTCACACACCGGTAGAATGGACCAAGAAGACGTAAACGATTGCTGTTTAGTTTGGAATGTTAACGTATTTCACCGAACATAAATGATTAGAAATTAAAATACATATTACATTAATTTGTGCTTTTACAGCATTTATTGTCTATCCTATACAGCCCTGCGCTTTTACATGACCAATATCTAAGAAAAACTCACTGGATTAGATTGGTTCAAATTACTATACAGAGAATCCTGCACGTTTCCAATATATGAAAAATAATCTGTTGTCATGGTCTCCCTGTTTAGTTCGCACGTGTTGGTATTGGATTTATAGTTAAATGAAACGCATGCGGAACGGTAGTAACATTCTGCAACACATCCATGTTCTGACATCGCGGTGACAGTGTCAAAAACATAGCCAATCAAAGCGGTATTGTACTCTCTGGTAACGTCAACTGAAATATTGAAATCAAATGCTTTATAAGCAACAAATTAAGAAAGCAATAAACATAAAAAAAACAGTAGTGCGAAAGGTTTAAAATCGTTGTTTAACATCGTCTGAGAAAGAAATCTTTGTTAGATTGGTTAGCGTGCTCTAATACGTCAAATTAATGCATATTTTATCCAAAAGGTCTTATAAACAACTAAGGCGGAAAGCAATAAGCCCCAAACATCCGTAGACTGAAACGATTACAGTTAATCTGTTAACATGGGTTTAGAAACGAAAACGTCAGACTCGCTGCTACGTCACTCCTTTTCTAACTTATACAGTGAAGTCAGAATGGTGCCGTGTGACAGGCCCTTATAATAGTCCAAACGTATCCGCCCCAAATCGTGGGGGGTTGGGATGGCCTAGTCGTCTAGAGTGCCGCGCTTCGACCTCTAGCTGGCCGGTCACCTCTGGCTTGCGGCTGTGGTTTCGAGCCCTGGTGTGAGCGTATGTGACATGGAGATAGGGGCGCCTTCTCAACCTCGTGGGTTTCCTCCGGGCACTCCGGTTTCCTCCCACTGCTAAAGACCCCTACGCGCAAGCGAATTATTGAAATAAAATGAAACCATATGTTAGTCCCAAAATGACCTAGTTTGTGTCGAGTGGACGTTAAACCCCATTTCTCTCTCTCTCTCTCGCCCCAAATCGTAGAGCTTTTCTATCTACCTTCTATTTTACATTTGGGGATCCGCTTTGTCTAAGTGAGTAAGACACTGGCTCACTAACCCTGGGGCGTCCTTGGGTTCGCTACCAGGATCGGGATTTTCTGGTGTGGTTGCCCTGGCAATAACAGCTGTTAAATCGCGCGCATCAAAGAACCTTGACAGTTGGATATCGATACAAGACTAGGTCGTAGTGCCGCTGTCCTTGCAACATTTCCCTCGTAACACACTGCAAGGTGCATGTTTTATAGTTATCTTATCTTGTGTACAATGGAATTGTATTTTTACTTACAGTAAATCGTCTGGCACATATAACTATTTTGGTTCGGTCGACATCGGTCGTGAAATGTACATGGCTTGTCTGCACACCCCCCAGCTATGGTCTGCAAAAGAAATTATTCATTCCGATAATTTACTGGAGAGGGGTAGAGGTATAAGTATTTATAGGCTAAAGAGACACCTTCCGAGTTTATACCGTGGCATTCTCACCTAGGCAATCGACAACCAGTAGTCATTCGCATGATCCCTCTAATGACCGCGTCACTGTTATTGAACCGTCCCTTTAATAGATGGGAATATATCTCTGTCGGTAGAGCGCTTGGTCATCGTGCGGTGGGTCAGGTGTTCGTTATTCTGGAGACTGAGAGAGTCGTCATTCTGAGTTTGTAAAATAGACACCATGTAGCGTTTGTAAAATAGACACCATGTAGCGTTTTACATGTTAGGCCTGCGTTCAAGGCTCGTGAATCCAGACTATAATTTGGAAGAGCATGGGCGGACTCTCACTAAGCTACGAGGGTGCTCTTAACAATGTAGTTCTGTGGGAAGTGGTTCATAATTGTCTAACGAGAATTTTAAAACTTGTCCGCTACATAACGTCTGGCATAATGCTGCAGTTAGAACGGGAGTGAGGCAGTGACAACATTCCCCATTTGACAAGGAACTAAACATTTTACTGGTAACAAGTGCCTAATATGTTCTGCGCTCGGTGCTTGCTTTGTATTTGGAATCTTCCTTACTTGTGATACTAATCTGGATCTGGCCCGAGTTCACACATCCTCGGTTACCCAGTGTACTCATTCTGTTCTACTCCACTATACCCTGGGTTAATCCATAGGGTTTCCACGATTTCAAATTATCTGAATGTAGTTAAGGTGTACGAACCAATCAAAAAACAGTTTACAAACCAGTCTTACGTAGACTCTTTAGCGTCATTTTTTTACGTCATAGAACTACACTGTTTACAAACAATGTGGCGGCTTGTTTCATCGATTATGAGAAAGTTTGTAAAGGATTTAATATAAAAGAATTGGCATGCACACAAAAAGATGGCAAGGAAAGTTCTGTGATGAAATTCTTAAATGACACACCTATTTTTCTACTAAGCGGTTGGTATTTCCCCCAATGACATATTTGTAAGGTGTGCAAGAACGGACTAAGGTAGCCATGTTTGGGGTATTCTTTGTTGGAACACGACGAGAGTTACTTCCCTTCGCCTATTACCTTTCCAAGTAACGCTTTATGGGATTTGACGATAAAAATATCACAATCCGCCAGGGCAGATAATTTGAAATCGTGGAAACCCTATGGAATAACCCAAGGTATAGTGGAGTAGAACGGAATGAGTACACTGAGTAACCGAGGATGGAGTTCACAAAGCATTCTTAGAATTAAGTTTAGAATGTTTCACCTTATATTAACTAAAATATAGCCCTTTATAGAACTTTTGTTGTTTTCGTGTATCAAATATATCAATAAGAAACTATGTGCAAAGTTATGTGTTTCCAGACCAAAGATATTCCTCATAAACAGTGATTAAAAGTTGAGTTAATTCTTAACTTAAGTCTGACAATGTTGTGAACTCGGGACCAGAAAACAAATCTAAGAAATATGCCAACCCTTCAAAAGACGATTCTATATGAAAATGACGAGTTACTTGCAGCTTTTGGTGGTTTTAAAAATACATTATAGTTCATATAATTGGATTGATTATTCCTTAGTATTTATATGAAGCTTTAGTTTAATCGTATTCGGATAAAAAATATGCACCCAACAACCTATTCATGTGTTTGCACAAGGATAAAATGAACACAACGTGAATACACAAGGATAAAATGAACACAACGTGAAGTCTGTTCAAGTCGAATTATTGCTCAGAAAAGAGAAATCTGTATAAAATTAGAAACCGGATCAAAGCACATCCTTTTAATGTTGGTTTTACGGTCGTGAAACACTTTATAGTGCTATGATACCTACACAGATTCTCATACAATGCCTTCACAACTTAAGACAATTACGGAAATAGACTATTGCACCTACCTCTGGCCATGTATTAATATTACTGTACGAAAATCCGTCCGATATACTTTCTGCTACCATGTTGGCCATAGTTTTCTGGTTGAGTTGACATTCATCGGTACTGGCTTTATAATTAATAGACCAGAGGGAGAAAGGGGAGTATTATCCGAAAGGTGGGCAAAAAGCGGGAGTTGACTTTTCTAGAAGCATTTTTCCTCAGGAATCCGAAAATGGTGGGTGATCAGTCGGGTGAGGGAGCGTTCAGGAGTTATCGAGGTCAAAAGGTCACCTGAGGTCAAAGGAGGCTGGCTTATGAATTTAGCCACTTCTGATGCTGTCTGTTGCAGATTTTGCTGTTGGAACGCAGCTGAATCATTGGATAAGTGACGAAGGATAATTTGTGAAACCAATTAATCAAATTATGATGTAATTGGAAAGGTCAAAAGGTTACCCAGGTTAAATTAGTAAGAAATGAGGATGCACTGAGATTAGGGGCAAAACTAATGTTATTTTCAATATGCAGTACAATTCTGCATGGTCTGGCGAAGTAATTTCATCCAAAATTAACGATTATGTTAAACGAGTGATATGTCACACAATACGTACATAATCTATAAGTATATAATCGCGAACATTTTCGCAAACTGGAAGTATTATTCGTTACCACTTCCGGGTAACCGATTGTGGATTGTGATGGACATTACTCGATATTCACGTCCATGCGTGCACATGACTCCTCATCCGATTCATTATCGTCATCAACGTCATTAGTATCGACATTAATTTCGTCGAAAACGTGGGGGATATCTCCATCGTCATGAATCAACATCTCGGGGAGAAACCATGTAGTGTTGGTGACTCCAGTGCAAGCCTTGGCGAAGACACACATTGCCTCATCCTCACCACATTGTTGGCTCGACAACACTGGAGCTTGAGGGACTTTGCACGGGGTGGAAGCAAGGTCAGGTCTACTATGCGTCCTTTCTTATAATTTGCCCAGAAAATATTGTATCGAGTCTGATCTACCTTCCTAATGCGAGGCTGGCCGTAGAAAACGCAACACGGCCAGCCTCGCCGTACGAATGTAGATCAGACTCGATACAATATTTTCTGGGCAAATTATAAGAAAGGACGCATAGTAGACCCGACCTTGCTTCCACTCTGTGCAATGTCCCTCAAGCTCCAGTGTTGTCAATGTGGTGAGGATGTGGCGATGTGCGTCTTCGCCAAGGCTTGCACTGGAGTCACCAACACTACATGATTGGGACGAGGGTTTCTTCCCGAAATGTTGATTCATGGAGAAATCCCCCACGTTTTCGACGAAATTAATGTCGATACTAATGACGATAATGAATCGGATGAGGAGTCATGTGCACGCACAGGCGTGAATATCGAGTAATGTCCATCACAATACACAATCGGTTACCCGGAAGTGGTAACGAATAATACTTCCTGTTTGTGAAAATGGTCGCGATTATATACTTATAGATTATATACTTACGGTGTAACATATCACTCGTTTAACATAATCGTTAATTTTGGATGAAATTACTTCGCCAGACCATGCAGAATTGTACTGCATATTGAAAATAACGTTAGTTTTGCCCCCAATCTCAGTGCATCCTTATTTCTTACTAATTTAACCTGGGTAACCTTTTGACCTTTCCAATTACATCATAATTTGATTAATTGGTTTCACAAATTACCCTTCGTCACTTATCCAATGATTCAGCTGCGTTCCAACAAGAAATCTGCAACAGACAGTATCAGAAGTGACTAAATTCATAAGCCAGCCTCTTTTGACCTCTGGTGACCTTTTGACCTCGATAACTCCTGAACGCTCCCTCACCTGACTGATCACCCATCATTTTCGGATTCCTGAGGAAAAATGCTTCTAGAAAAGTCAACTCCCGCTTTTTGCCCACCTTTCGGATAATATCCCCCTTCTCCCTCTGGTCTATAAACGTTACACACCTTTTTCTGTATTTACACTCACGCGCACAGAGGGCCAAGCCACCCGGATGTAGTATATCAAACACACCATTAGACAATGACGTATTGACTAAAACAGACGGCAGATTCACGGCAGCGCACACAGAGGCCTCCGAGTAGGTCACGTATAACAACACCATCCAGCAAATCCATTCCGATTTTTGAAATTTTGATTTGATTAATTCCATTATTACTTTGTGTATAGTAGTAGTTGCTGACGTCAACGAAATGGGCGTGCCTTTTCCTATGCGGGCATGAGTAGAGAGGTGACGTTTACGAAACAGGTATGCCTTACCCTTCGTTTGTCCGTGTGGTGGGATGACGTCTACGAGGCAGGTTCGTGTTTCCTCTCGTGCGCCGGAGTAGCGCAGTGACGTCTACGAAGCAGGGGCACCTTTTCCTTGATGGTAGGTGTGCTTATTCCTTCCTTATAAGAAGTAGAAGGTGACATCCAAAAAAACAGGTGCGCTTGGTGTGTGAGAGTAATGGCGTGTCGTCTACGAGGCGGGTATGCTTTTTTAAATGTTAAATCTGTACAACCAGATACAACACTACACAACTAGTAAATCCTAAAATAAAGATTAAAATCAAATGTAAAGCCACTGACAGTGAATGGGATCGGCGCCATTGGACAATCGATATTACCGAGTGATGTACACAAGAAGATTACAAATGTTAGTAGAACAGGGTTTAACGTCCTACATTCCTGTCCAGAATGGGTTAATGAAGACGGGCAAATAACATGCAGTGTGCTTTGCGGGACATTGTGTCCAGACAGCGCTGCTACGGACTTTTCTTTATTTCGAATTCCATTATCAAGGGTTGTTTTACGTGCATGCCAATGTGTTCACTGAAGATTTCCCCCAAATCCGAGCGATTATACGTTTTCCAAGGTCCTCCGTCCTATACCAGCGCCAAGCGGGAACCGGGATGGAAAATTCCGTTGGACTATCTCGGCCAACACCGGGGTCGAACACGGTACCTCCTTCCATGTCAGCGAGCCAGCGTCTTACTCAATCAGCCACCGCGGTTGCCACCAGTAGAAGAGATGGAGGACCGCCCCACGCGTGGGATTCGATACCAAGCAGACGAGATACAGGACTGGCCAAACAGGGACCTTCGCACATTAAATATACGAGAGTAAGCAGCAAAGAGACACGAGAAAGACACGGTCGGTCCAATGGGTCCTGCGCAAGCCTTACATACCAAGGGTTCAATAGTTAGCTAACCAAATACAGAACGGGTCTAATGGGGAACTGGTGCGCCTTACATAGTAAGACTGTGACAGTTAACGGAAGAACAAATACGGGGTCGGCACAATGGGTTCATAACCGCGCCTCATGCAGTAAGGATATACATGTATAGGACTGTAACTCGCTCAATTGTTCCTGCAAGAGACCGATATAGCAGATACAAGATGGGGCCAGGACACTTCCTTTGTCAAGTTGCAAGGGTTATCGGAACAGAGAGGACCCCTCGCGCGCCAGGTCAGGAAGCAGAACGATTATAGGTATATAATATTGTGTGTGCATAATATAATATAGTGATTGTTATCCAAAGAACTGTATTGTGTTATAGAGCTAGGTATAGTTTTAAGTCAACTTATAATATAATGAATGCATGTACATAATATATTGTTCAGTTTTTTTAAAACAAATTATATTTTATTCAATAAGAATATTAAGAATAGTATTGCGGTACAGGCTAGTCCAGCATCACCCTTCTCCCTATATATAGCTGGAACTATTCATATTGTGTTATTACATGTACTAAAATTATGAAAGGGGGAGAGAGAGAAATGGGGTTTAACGTCCACTCGACACAAACTAGGTAATTTGGGGACTAACATATGGTTTCAATTTTATTTCAATAATTCGCTTTCACGTAGGGGTCTTTAGCAGTGGGAGGAAACCGGAGTACCCGGAGGAAAAATTATGATGGCAAAAATGATATTTTTACCAAAAAAAAGTTACTCGACATTGTTTTTAATTATTTGAAATACAACGCAATAGTTTTATCATATTCACGATAATGAATTTGAAATAATCCTCTAAAAATCTAGGCGGATCAACAGATAGCCCTAAATTATGTTTCCGACAAAGCAAATTACATCTATTGTTATGCCTTGATGGACCAAAAAATAATCCAGTGTAGACAACGCGGCCTAAATTCATAACATGAGTTGTAAGTCATAACAGTAGAGGTACGACGATACTGTACAAGAACAAATTACGATATTGGCACATGGCGGGGATATAACACATACCACACTAAAAATGGAGAGGAAATTATAAAATAATACCCCAAACATGAGTTGTAAGACATAACAGTAGAGGAACGACGATACTTTACAAGAACAAGCCAACAGTGAGGCTGATGTCCCCCGCCGAAATCCCAAAATAAATAGATGACACATATTAATTAATCGCACATTTATTTTTTTCAAACGTATCGAGCAATCAAACTGTACACGAAGTGTCATCCAAAAGTGTTTTATAAAGAAAAATGCTAAAAACGACGAGAAAAATGAAAATGTACCCTAGTTAGGGGGACCCTAAAGGCAGACAAAAGGGCCTCTCTGGCCAAGGGAAAGGGCCCTCGTGTCCGAGTCAATCGTTTCTATACACTGTTACTGTCGAATCCATTACTGAATGAGAATGCAGTCATTGTATTGGCATAAAAATAATCAATCAAGATGAACCTAAGTTATCTTGTCCCAAAGTATCAACCAATCAAATTGCTTATCTCTGCCTACCCTAAGAAGAAAATGCTCATCTTCGTCCGAGTCAATCGTTTCTATACACTGTTACTGTCGAATCCATTACTGAATGAGAATGCAGTCATTGTATTGGCATAAAAATAGTCAATCAAGATGAACCTAAGTTATCTTGTCCCAAAGTATCAACCAATCAAATTGCTTATCTCTGCCTACCCTAAGAAGAAAATGCTCATCTTCGAACTCCATCAAGGCATTGACCTAATAAGCATACACACCAATTATGAACATTTTAACTCAATTCGAAGGAGAGTTGTGTTCCAAAGTCTTGGCAAATCAAATTGCTTATCACTCTGCTAGCAGAAAATGCTCATTATCGATCTTAGTCAAGGTATTACTGTAATGAAACTATACACCAAGTTTCATCACTCTCACTTAATTAGAACTAAGGTTATCGTGCCCCAAAGCATCAACCAATCAAATTGCTTATCTCTGCTTACCCTAAGCGGAAAATGCTCATCTTCGAACTCCATCAAGGCATTGACCTAATACACATATACACCAAGTTTGAACATTTTAACTCAATTAGAAGGAGAGTTATTGTGTTCCAAAGTCTCGACCAATCAAATTGTGTACTGCTCTGCTTACCCTGAGCAGAAAATGCTCATTATCGAACTTAGTCAAGGTATTACTGTAATGAAACTTATACACCAAGTTTCACCGATCTCACTTAATTAAAACTAAAGTTATCGTGTCCCAAAGCATCAACCAATCAAATTGCTTATCTCTGCTTACCCTAGGCGGGAAATGCACATCTACGAACTCCATCAAGGCATTGACCTAATAAACACATACACCAAGTTTGAACATTCTAGCTCAATTAGGAAGAGTTATTGTGTCCCAAAAAGTGTGACGGACAGACAGACGGACGAACCCATTTTAACAGTCGGGGGACAACACATTGCGATATTGGCACATGGCGGGAATATAACACATTATGAAATAATACCCCTAACGCACCATCACACACCACAACCCAAATAACCGATAAAAACAATTTATAAAAGTAGGCAGAAAAATCAAATCATGTAGGCTATAAATTTTTAGAGAGAAAATATGTAAAGAAACTTACATTGTGCTTTCTGTTGACTGGCTTAAACTTTAAATGCTATAAATTCTATAAAAATCTAATCTAGCCTTTGGTTGACAATCTACGTTGATACAAGAGTAGAAAATGGTTTTACCCAAGATTTCCGACCGTTCAATCACCCGTGACTTGAGATTACTTGTACCGCAATTGTTTATACTAAAAAGTAAGGATGCCTTAGTTCAGGCATTTACGTGTACATTTTAGCTTACATAGTCATCTTGGTTTACATAGTCGGCTACGTATACACATTGGATTACATGGTCATATAATTATGTCAGTCATCTCTGTGTACACATACATGTACTTCCATAGTCATCTAGGTTTACATAGTCATATAGTTTAACATAGTCAAATAAGTATGTTACCTATGTTTACATAGTCCTCTCGGTTTACATCCAGGTTTTAGAATAGTCCTTTCGGTTTTTATTTAGGTTTACATTTCCTCTCAGTGTACATAGTCCTCTATGTTTACATAGTCCTAATAAGGTTACATATTCATATGGGTCTTCCATTGAGTCAACTGGTGTGGTTTCGATTCCCCGGAGTATGGTCGCCTGTCAAGCTCGTGGGTTTCCTCTCACTGCTAAAGACCCCTATGCACAAGCGAATTATTGAAATAAAATTGAACCATGTGTTAGTTCCGAAATTACCGAGCTTGTGTCGAGTGAATATTAAACCGATGACGACGAAACCTCCTTATCTGTGATATCACCCAAGATGGCCGTTAAACTGATCAGCACTGTATATTCGTTAGGCCCATCGCTACAGTCACTGATAAGGATGACATCTATGCGACTTAATGAGCCAAAAATACTAACTTTTTTCCTCCGACAAATTACAACCATGTTTTTTAAAGAAAAAAAAATATAAAGACGTTTGAAGTATTTGAAGGTGAAAATTATTTTCTATTTTGTGTAAATGGGCATTAAAATTAGTAAAGGGTGACAATCTGATCGGTTCAGTAACGTCGTATGTAATCAATATACGCGCCATTGAGCCAATGATTGACGTCGCGTGATGTGACGTCAAATGTTGAAAGTTCCCGGTAGGCTTTCGTAATCCTGTGAAACAGATTGGTTAAACACGTGGAACGAACGGACCATAAAACCCTCAGTTCTCTAAACACAACTTGCAGCTGATCGGACGATTGATAAGCTAACAATCGGTAGGAAATTGATATCCTGGCTTTGACTATAGGAATTCATAATTCACAATTTGACTCCTACTTAACAGTTAGGTTAAATTGACTAGTTTAATGCAAGTTCGGCCTAGATTACTTGTGGGTCACCCATTCCCCCAAGTCACGCCAATTCCCTATGTCAGCAAATATCCGATCTACCTGTCATATCCACAGGTCTGACTGGGCAAATGTATTCATTTATCGAATTCCCATTTAAATACCCAGGAATTCATATACAGCTGTTTGTTTCTTACCAAAATGATCTCACCTTGATGCGATGTATCCAACTAATAAATTGACCCAAATAAATATGTTGCCCAATTCCAGCGTTACTCGCGCTACATGAAAAGAACCCCATCGATATTGAGATTAAGACTTCAAACTTTAACAGCAAGCTACATTGACATGTTAAATATTGTGTATATATGGGCATCCATTAATGATAGAAGAAAAAAATGATAGAAGAAAAATAATTATAATGATAATAATCTATTTATATTGCGCAATATCAAAGCTCAGTCCAAAAAAAATCAATCGCAACTGTCATTAAGTCAATGCTTTCTTCAACAATAAGTTTTATGTCTAGACAAATCTCTTTATATCCAGTGGCAGATCATTCCACTCGTTGGCTTTGACCAAAATGGGCTGTTTTAGGCTTAGACACTACAAGATGCTTCTAATCTACTGATTTAAGGTCCTTGCGGGCATATAGGATTATAAGAGAATTCAGATCACTCAAGTAGTTTGGGGCAGTATCTTTTAAAAATCGAAATGTATACCACAGAATTTTGAATAGATCCTGTAACTAACAGCAAGAAAATGAAGTTTTTTGAGGATTGGTGCTATGTGATCGATTGTGAAGAGGAGCAAAAGATATCAGTTTAGCTGCCGTGATCTGGATCGTGAATTTGAACAAAAATGAAATACATGTTTAGGGTGACATCTGTTTAACATGGTATTACTCATGTTACCATGTTCCTGAAGCAACGGTATACTAGTTTTATAACTATTATCCGTTGCTTACGCAGCACCATATTCTCGTCACTTATGAGTAATAACCTCCCTTTGCGGAACCTACGTCACTATTCGATTTGTCCAATTAGCTACCTCGTAACATGTGTGCCTGATAACTCAGAATCTCATTAAGTTCACGGTTAACAAGAAAAGCCGGGGAAAATAACAATCGTCGGTTTTTTACTCCAATAATTCCACTACATATTCGCCAAAACGTGATACGATCGGCCATGATGGAATGTTGACAGCCTTTGTCACCTTTGACCTTTGTGACTCGATTAACATAAATAGGGGTTTCTACTGGAGATCAGGCGTCGGGTTATTCGAATATTTCGCGGAAAATTCTGTTTCAAGGAATCTCAATGGCTACTGGAATATCCCTTCTACCAATCAAAATTAGTGACGAGAATAGTGGGCTGTGAAAGCAACGGATAATAGTTATAAAACTAGTATACCGTTGCTTCAGGAACAGTCATGTTACATGAAATGGGCACCAACATTTTGATGTTTTGTTTGCACATAAATATTCTCTTCAGGTCTAAACTTTCATTGATAGTATTTATTGCAATAGGTATAGATGTTATTTCTTTGCAATATGTGGAAAGGATCTACTTTTGTTTAGCCAGAGTGTAGAAAATGCTGTTACTCACGTTATATCCATATTTTAAAATAAAAAAGAATAAAACATTAATGATGACATGTAACATAATAGTTCAAATAAATACTTACGTCAGTTATTCTAAGAACTCCTGGTAGGTTTATTTAAATAGCGCCAAATTATCTAAAAATTTTAGAAATATAAGCTTATAAAATTTTTAATTTTAATTTATTACAGTAAATGGACAAGGATAATAATATAGTTAAAGATACATTATGGGAGATTTTTACAAGGAGTTAGCCATTCTTGCTATAACAGTTCAAAAAAAGATGCTGAAACAAGAATATATTGAAAATTTCAGTCAAATTACTTTATCCTGAACAAAGTTGTTACCACTATAATTTTTTACTAGAAATGGGGGTTAAATTCATCGACACCCTTTTCCCATTATGGCCGATTGTTGATTGACAGGCGTTAACTCCACCTATATAGTCTCGATTATCAAGTAATGTTTACAATGACTAGTACAATCTGTGACTAGTACTGATAGCGTATTCGGTTTGAGACAGGACTGCAATTCAATTCGTATACATTTATTTTTTACTATAAATTAGAATTAAGATTTTAATATATAGATAAGAAGAGAAAGTCCGCGATAGGATATTAAAGTTTGAAAGGAATGGGCCAAATCAACGAGGCACTATTGTAAATAAATTATAATAAATAGCCGACTTCTTGCGTTGCCTGCGTGTACTCTTTAGTACTTCAGGTAGGCCTAAGCGACTCCCTTAGCAGACGAATTGAAAACAGTCCGGAAGTATGATGACGTCAACGTCACGGAGAAGCCCCGCCCACGACGCCATAGTGATTAAATCAGTCAACGAAATCCTGTTTTAATCCGAGCCCAATCCAAGCCATCCGTGGGTCTACATAGTTCATTTTAGGCTTGTTGTTTAAATAAAGATCTAATTTATAATTTCTATGACTTCTGAGGCCCAAAGGAAGACCGACAAAAGTCTGTTTTTGCTCTCCCATAATGTATGTTTAACTTAGGTTCTTAAAACATTAAATAATTTATATTTCAACAATTTCAAATCTGTAACGGTCCCTGCTATTTGCAGTTATGGATTTCTAGGCTTGCGTAATAATTGTGTTCTCAAGAACAAATACTTCTGTAAAGGTTGAAGCTTCCACAGACCTTCTTGAAAGAACTGTTAAAATTATCTTTTGTTAACAGATGGGGTATTGATCTATCATTTTAACTGTTCCACAATGAAATTCACTGCTAGCCCTGTATTTTGCAAAAATATTTTCCAGATAAAATCAATTATTTATAGCATTGATACATCATGATGTCATTTTGAACATTAGGTAGTTCCCTAACAGCTTCAACCTTTGCATTTATTACAATGAATTTTCTTTCATTTTTTCCCAAATAAACCGCTTCACACTGCCCCCAATGCATCTACTGGGCCTTTTCCATGGGAAGTCGCAAAATAACTCCAGCTAAAGAATACTTCATGTTTCTTTTTAAGTAGTGGAAGACGGGCAAATATATAACGGCTTTTGAAATGGAAAGCAAGTCCATCTGACCAACATGAAACAAGTTATATTATTAGAGGGTAGCTCTTGACAAAATGCATTAACTGTATCTTTGCTCGGAATCAAATTATCAGAAACATTAACTTTGGATTTATAACTACCAGAATAAAAGAGAACAATTAACAGTAAAAAGAGATACTTGATTTTGATTCCAAATATCAATCTGTATTGTTGCTTTTGAGGGGTCATACATTTGCTATCAGCGTATTGAACCACACAAATAATTTTCCCCGACCATCACGTGACAAACTGAAGTTCTATCGTTAGAATGTGCGCGCTGTATGGTACGGTATGTCAATTAGTCATCTTGTAAAATGTGTGTTTTTTTATAATTATCATAACATTCTGATAAATATCACTTTTCGCACGAAAACAACGTTTCTGATGCCATTTCATGCCAATTTGCTGAACTTATGCAGGAACACAGAAGTAAACAAGCCAAAAAAAAGGCGGGTTTGTCCCCCGCCAATATCACCCCAAAATATATGACACATTTATAGTTTTCAAAAGTATCGAGTAATCAAACTATACACTAAGTTACACCAGTCTCAATCAAGATTATCTTGTCAAAAGCATCGACCAATGAAATTCCTATCTCTACTTAGCTTTTGCTCGAAATGTTAATCACCGAACACGGTCAAGACATTCAACTAATGAACATCTACACCAAGTTTAAACATTCTACCTAGTTGTTATG
This sequence comes from Patella ulyssiponensis, assembly GCA_963678685.1. Classification (NCBI taxonomy): domain Eukaryota; kingdom Metazoa; phylum Mollusca; class Gastropoda; family Patellidae; genus Patella; species Patella ulyssiponensis. The sequence continues at coordinate 14,873,405 of OY783229.1, read as the reverse complement.
TTCCAAAGTCTTGAGTGGAGTTGGGATGGCCTAGTGGTCTAGAGTGCCGCGCTTCGACCTCTAGCTGGCCGGTCACCTCTCTGGCTTGCGGCTGTGGTTTCGATCTCTGGTGTGAGCGTATGTGGCATGGAGATATGGTCGCCTTCTCAACTTCGTGGGTTTCCTCCGGGCACTCCGGTTTCCTCCCACTGCTAAAGACCCCTACGTGCACGCGAATTATTGAAATAAAATTGAAACCATATATTAGTTCCGAAATGACCTAGTTTGTGTGGATGTTAAACCCCATTTCTCTCTCTCTCCCAAAATCTTGACCAATCAAAGTGCTTGCCTGTCTGTAGCCTAAGCAGTAAATTCTCAATTAGGAGTTTCTTCTCTCTCAATTCAGTATAAACAGTAATCGTGCCTCAAAGAATCAACCAATCAGATATTGCTTATCTCTGCTTGCCCATAGCAGAAAATGTTCATCTTCGAACCCCTTCAAGACATTGACCAAATGAACGCCTGCACAAAGTTTAAACATTCTACCTTAATTAGACGGAGAGTTGGTGTGTTCCTAATATGGTCAAAAGTCTCTGCCAATCAAATTGCTTATCTCTAACTCACAGCAGAAAATGCTCATCCTGGAACTCCATCAAAGCACTGGCCTAATAAACACACAACGTTTGAACATTCTAGCTCAGTTAGAAGGAGAGTTATTGTTTTCCAAAGTCTCTGCCAATCAAATTGCTTATCTCTGCTAACCTTCAGCCGAAAATGCTCATTATCGAACGTAGTCAAGGTATTGATGTAATGATACCATACACCAAATTTCTTCTCCCACTTAATTAGAACTAAAGTTATCGTGTCCCAAATCATCAACCAATCAAATTGCTTATCTTTGCTTACCCTAAGCGGAAGGAAAGTGCTCATCTTCGAACTCCATCAAGGCATTGACCTAATAAGCATATACACCAAGGAGAGCTATTGTGTTCCAAAGTATCCACCAATCAAATTGCGTATCGCTCTGCTTACCCTGAGCAGAAAATGCTCATTATCGAACTTAGTCAAGGTATTACTGTAATGAAACTATACACCAAGTTCCATCGCTCTCACTTAATTAGAACTAAAGTTATCGTGTCCCAAAGCACCAACCAATCAAATTGCTTATTTCTGCTTACCCTAAGCGGAAAATGCACATCTTCGAACTCCATCAAGGCATTGACCAAAAAGTTTGACGGACACAGGCGCGGATCCTGGTATTGATGTAATTAAACTATACACCCAGTTTGATCACTCTCACTCAATTAGAACTAAGCTATCGTGTCCCAAAGCATCAACTAATTTTTTTTTTGGAAGAGTTTTGGAGTTGTTTTCTTTGTTCTGCCCATATATCTAAGTTTGGTGAAATAAATAATAATTATTATTTTATCAGAGTAGGTGTATTAACAACGATAAGCGAATATTTAGTGAATAGAAGACGCGTCATTCATAAATTGCATTTAAAATAGGGTATTTAGCTTCGTTACAATTCTGCTGCAATCGATGATAAAATCGTATTATTCCTAATATTTGGCCTTTGACAGTCGCCCTTTTTTGGAGAATCGCAGACACCGGCTCCTGGTAGCCTAGTACATGTATGTACATATAGATGTGCACTTTTTACAGGCATGTTTATATGTCAATATAGTTGTCGTTTTTTTATGCTTTTGTTACCCAGAGTCATTATGCTCACTAAGTATTTAATGTTTTATTTGAATGCAGATAGGGTGTGAAATGAAATGGGGTTTAACGTCCTACTGCTCTGTGCCTAACCTGGGCTAATGAAGACGGGCATATGCCATACAGTGTGCTATGAGGGGAATTTTGCCCGGGCAGCGGCGCTACGGCCTACTCTTATATCGAATTCCAGCTGCCATAGCTAGGGTCTTACGTGCACGCCAATGTCTACACGGGACGTCGGGTTTTCGTCTCATCCAAACGACTAGACAGCTGTCACTGATAAGGGGAGACGCAAATGGGTTGTTTAGACACAAGAAAATCTTACCTTATCTTGTCGTCAGTATGAGCGCTTTGTCATAAATAGTTCTAATACATTATTTGAAGTAAAGTATATGACAAACATATAGTGACAATATGATTCTATTGGGTGGATGGCCGAATGGTTAGCACGTGTGTGCTGTATCCTTAAGCCTGTCATGGAGTCAGCTGGCGGGGTTTCGAATCCCCGGTTTGTACGTGACAAGGAGTAGGGTCGCCTGTCCAACCTCGTGGGATTCTCCGGGTCCTCCGGTTTCATCCACTGCGCAAGCGAAATATTGAAATGAAATTAAACCATATGTTAATCCCAAAATGACCTAGTTTGTGTCGAGTGGACGTTAAACCCCATTTCTCTCTTTTCTTTCAATGTTTTCATTTCACATAATATTGAAAATTCAAAACCTGTCTGATCCCTTTGAAAATAAAGGAGAGTTACCTCCCATGTCCAGCATTGTTTCAATCCCCGGTTGAACGCGACAAGGAGTATGGTCGCCTGTCCAACCTTGTGGGTTTTCTCCGGGTCCTCCGGTTTCCTCCCACTGCTAAAGACCACTACGCGCAAGCGAATTATTGAAATAAAATTGAACCATGCGTTGTTCCCGAAATGGCCTGGTTTGGGTCGCGTGGACCTTAAACCCCATTTCTCTCTCCCCCTCTCTCCATCCAGTACCACTGCTACCGCTCGTGAACCAACTTCAAATAATTACGGTATAGAAGATTATATAAATCATGACTGTACACCGCCAGATACCATTAATAAGAAAATATCCAATTGGAATTTTCGGGTGGCTTGAATATAATAATCAGTGTTATCGCTCAGAGTGGGTGGTAATTATGTTACACACGGATATCTGTACAACCGTTGCCCTCCCAGATCTGACAGGCCTGTGTGACATAGCCCTTACACAGCAACAACGAAATTACGACAAAACATAAACTAAGTATACTAATAGGATGCTATAATACATGTAATATCAACATCTAGCATGACCAAAATCTTAATGCCTCAATGTCCGACTTCGCTGTCAGTTGTGCCAGAATCTGAATTAATAAACCAACCATATGTTCTGTGGATGCCACTCAATGTTTTTTATACGTCCACATTCATTATTCAGACCGGGAGTCCAGGGGGTCAGCCTAGCTGAAAAGTATACCATTTTTCCCTTATAAGGTATCAATACATGCATATCTGGTATCATCAGAATGGAAGTCTGTCAGGTATCTCCACGCCTAAATTGCCCTGCCCCAACTAGGCTAGATTAGCGGGTATTACACAAACAAGGACAGCCATTTCTAGTGGTGGGGTTACTCCTGACAGAGCAGTGTAATTATCAGATATCTGTAATGGAGGAATTTCCCTGGCTAGGTTGTAAGGTCGCCGGCAAACGTGAACACAATGCGGGAAAATGTCCAAAAAAACTACAGACATGAAAAAAATCGCGTTCTCACAGCTTTCTAGGTCCGATTGCAAAACCTTGGCGTTTGTGTTGAACATGCTCAAAAAAAAAATGCCGTGACTCGGCGCTCATTGCCGATCCTTGACACAAGGCGCGAAATCTGGCGTTTCCACCCCGCTTATGATGATTTTGACCATTTTTCGTTGCCGTAGCAGCGCAGTACGGATGCCAACGCGTGATGAAGGGGATATTAGGAACATTAACTAGTTTGGGGACCCCTGCAACTAATATACCCCTTTTCAGCCCATCCCCAAAATGGAGGGGACAGCTGGGATGTTAAAACGTTTGGAAACTGCTATATTACTTTATATGGTAGACCTAACATAAACATATCAGTTAACACACGGTAGTTTGATTGAATATTTTACGGTTAAATCCAAAATTCCAATAAACAACGAATTGTTAGTTCGAGCGGAAAGTGCTACAGGTGTGAAATGATTTTCTGTGAAATAGCTTTCCCCGTTTCAGCGAAAATTCAAATGAATAATAAAATTTTAGTTTGAATGGAAAGTAATGCATGTGGCATGCGGTAGACCATATTTAAATGAACAGAATGGTTACTATAGGTCTGCATGATACCAGGTACGGACTAGGGGTTTCCTTCCGTGGAAGGGGTTCTTTCGAACGGGGCGCAGCCGGTGCCTGTAAATAGTGCTTTGTAGATTTGTTCCATAGTTTGTAGCTTATGTACATATTAAACTTCTTAATTAAATTTTATTTCAATCGTTCGTCTTTGTGGGTCTTCACCTGCAGGAAGATCAGCTGAGAACCAGGAGAAGCCTAATGACGTTGCATGGACAGGCGACGCTGCTGATTGGCACTTACAAGCGTAACATTGAAACCACACCATTTGAATAAATTACAAATCTTATGATATATTTTAATATTGTCACAATGCATATGTCAAACATCACTGCATCTTAAACTGTCCTCTTTTGTACACTTTTCTCAAGGTATCCAGTGAGTTCGAGTTCATTTTGCTCACTGGTGTTTTATTTCACCTTCGACCAGAAGTTGTCTTGGTCACTTTTCAGATAGAATCTTGTAGTGTGAGTATGGGTATTTCATCCAACCTGAGTATAATTTTTTAATCTAAAGTTAAATATTATTTAATCCGTTGCTTTATTTTCATCAACGGTGTGTTTGTGCTGGTATTTGTGTTTGTCACCATCCGACGATTTGAAACTTGCAGTTTAAAGGCATGTTACTATAAGTTTTATATATACATATTACAATGTGTAAATAGTTAAAAGGTTTATGTTACTATATGGTTTATATATAAATAGCACGTTGTAAATAGTTTGAGTTTAAAGTGGTGGTCATGTTGGGGGTTTTTTAAAGTGGGGATATCATATTTTCCAAGGAAGTCAAAACATATTTATTTCTATATCACTATTATACAATCATAGGCATTATTTTCCACACTGAAACATCTTTCACGTCGGAAATAATAACGCAATTACCTCCTTGTTTTCCCATTCCCACCATGCAATAGCTATCTTCAAACGTTTGAATTTAATGTTGAAAGTGATATTTTTGCCAATTTCTCAACTGGCAATAGTGAATTATAGGATTATTCTTTAACAAGGTTGGACTGTTTATAGATACCATCCATTTTAAGGCTTTATTTTAATATATTTTAAAAATATGAGATTGCCGCTTTAAAGTGATGTGGATAAGTTATTTTGATTTATTAATTATTTAAAATATTTCACTTTAAATATACATTTCATACACTACCCTATATTTTATTACAGAGCATAAGGTATAAAGTTGGTGCATTGAAAACTGTACTTCACATTGTCTCAGGGTTTCTTGTTAATTAAAAGATCCTTCTTGATTAACAATTATTTATTAAGGTTAATTAGTCTATACCTGTAAATTCCATACTGGTTAACAGGAGGTGGTTTCCCCTATTACCATACTCACGTGTTATGAATTAAATATATTATATGATTTAAAACAGGTTTTATTATTAATATGTAATACATTATTTTACTAAATATGAATGTATTGATTTTATATGTTTGATTAGTTATGCATGTTTTTTATATTAAAATTGTATTATTTCGAAAGGTTTATTGGATACTTATTAACAAACATTATGATGGAAGGGCTACTCTTGTATCGAATTCCAACTGCCAAGGGATATTTTACGTGCACGCTAATGTATACACAGGAGCTAGGTTTTTCGTCCCACCCGCACGGCTATGTTTGCCTTTCCCGAACGTTCTCGACCAATACTGGGATTAAACTCGGGATACCCTGGTTGGTGAACCAGCGGTTTACAGAGACACCGTGCCCCCCCCCCCTCCAACAAATAATATAAGTGTGGTTTTTTTTCTTTCTAAATGACACGAGGTGGGACACTGCACAAGTAGGGTTATGTCGTGACTATCCTTTGTCACCGCACTAAAAAACATATATACATGTATATATTAAAGTAGATAAAGTACAAGTACTTCTTTGTTTACGATAGATAAATGCATAAATAAATAGAAAATACGTCCAGGTAAAAAATTATCCACTTTACTTCATTCTGACATACATTAAATATAAGCTAGCTATCTGCCTTCTATGGGCGTCTTCAGATATTAATAATGTATGTGACATTACAAGTCAGTAACTCTAAAGGTGTGCCACAAGATCGTTCTCAGGTTTGCCGCGAAATTTCGAACGGCACACTAACAAAAAGCGAAAAACTACGTGATCCTAATTGAGTATTCAATCGCTTCAACTGATAAGTCATAGTTCTGTCATTGTATGTGTCTATGACTAGTCTCTGTTTAATATGCTTGTATGCCGTCTGGCTTGCCATGTTTTTATTTTGCAAAATTCAAATATTATTGTTCATGTATATTCAGCCAGGTGTGTCGCTATTTGTTCATGTGCCCCAGGGTGTGCTGTTGGCAAAACAGGTTGTGAACCACTGCGTTAAATAGACAAATACACTTGTAAGCTGGTACCGTTGAAAAGTGAAATGGGGTTTAACGCCCTACTGTTCTGCGCCTATCCTGTGCTAATGGAGACGGGCATACGCCATGTCGTGTGCTATGAGGGAAATTTTTGCCAAGGCAAGGGATATTTTACGAGCACGCCAATGTATTCACGGGACCTTGGTTTTTCGTCCCATCCGCACGACTAGATATCTGTTCTTTCAGGCTTTCCGTCCTTCTTTACTGACAAGGAGAAACCACGCCGGAAAATCTGGATGAACTTTGTCGCCCAATGCAGGGATCGAACACCCGACTTCCAGGCTAGCGAGCCAGCGTCTTACCCACTTAGCCATGTGATCCCCAATGGAGAAATGAAGCTAGGCCTTTTAGACATGACAATTTTTGTCATTTGTCAATAAATCATATATGTGGTCAGTATTCTAAACTAATGTCCAGTATGTATAGAAAATGGTTAGAAATTAGAAATTATAGCAGTTGTCATTAATTAGCAGGTGTGTAACAGATGTCACTATTGAATACACAAACTTGGACAATAATGTTGTATATCATTCAATAGTCACAGTTTTAACACCTTAGTGACAAAACACCTACTTAATGGCTACTGCCTGATTACTAACTTTAACTAATACACATTATGTATATAAACTGACGACTTTGATCTATAAGTCGTAGATATTTTCATTTAACAAGTCTAAAACTCAGCCCCATGCAACGGCTGAAATACTACATTGACTCTAACCCAAACTTGAACATTAGGCTGATAGTACGTTCCTCGACGAGAGAGTTATAGGCCTCTTCGTCAATCCATATACACAAAAGGACGCTCATGTCTGAATCTCGGTCTGTACGCCGAGGCGACTAACGGTATATCGCTCTAGGAAGTCCACATAATATTTTCTCTAGCAACCCCAAATAATGTCTGAAGGAAAAACTAACCTCGCCCTGTCTTATATAAAAAGTATAATGTGTCAGCTATTAGGGTAGGACAATTACCATTTTGGGGTCAGTGTTTCGTATGGGCACCGTTTTACGTCAATATTATTCTTTTTAACTGGGCTAATCTATTCACGAGATGAGTGGTCGATAGTACCCGACTTTCACCAATTTGTGATGACGGGATCTGTCTGTGAGTTAGCCGCGATAGTATTACACCAAACATTAATTTAGAAATATACAAATAAATTTGAAAAGCAATGATGTGCCGAAATTGAGAAAATCAATTTAGAATGATACAAATAAATTTGAAATGCAGTGATATGAAATGCCGTAGCATATTGGAAGTGATAGGAAAATTAATTTAGAATGATACAAAATAATTTGAAATGCAGTGATATGAAATTAAGTAAAAATTAATTAAACAAGCCTACAACGAGACTAATGTTCCCCGCCAAAATCGCAAAATATATAGATGACGCATATTAATTAATCGCCCATTTATCTTTTTACAAAAGAATCAAACAACCAAACTAATTATCTATACCAAGACTAAGCCTAAAATGTTCACTAACAATCACAGTCAATGTTTCGGGATACCTGGTAACACTAAGTTTCATCCTTAAAATGTTCACTAACAATCGCAGTCAAGGTTCATCCTTCTCCATAAGGTAGAATCGTAGTTATCTTGTCCCAAAATATCTACCATTGCAATTGCTTGTCTTTGCTTATCCTAAGCACAAAATGCTCATCTCCCAACTCTCAGTGGGTGAACGGCATAGAAGGCGGTGGGGAACGGTTAATCTGTGTGCGTTGTAAGGGCTGCCAGGGGCGTGGTTTCGATTTCCCACTTGTAGGGTCCTCCGATTTCTCACCATTCTCCATAAGGTAGAATCGAAGTTATCTTGTCCCAAAATATCTACCATTGCAAGCGAATTATTGAATTAAAATTGAAACATATGTTAGATCCGAAATGAGTGAACTTTTGCCAAGGCAGTGGTGCTACTGTCAGGAATTATTTCGTCTGAACGACTAGATGCTGACCCGGCAGCTGTTCCGTCCTGGACCACCGACTAAAACCCGGGTTACATTACGACCGCCGGATCACCCAGGCATCACCTTACGCACTGAGTCACCGCGGCCCATATTTTAAACCAAGATTGGAACGAGATAACAGCGTGTGGCCTACAAACCGTTATTTACTCGTTGACACGTTTGTGATACTTGAGATGTAAGATGACATACCGACGGCAGTTTGTGTTGGTCAATATGCTATAGTTGTAATGATTTTCCACATTTGTTAGAAGAATAATAACATATTCGAATTAAAGACCCATTGTCTAAATTCAAGATGGTGTTGTTTAATCAATTTTGGTAGATAATTGTTTACAGAGTTGTAGTAATGTTGCATATGTTTTATTGGGTCACATAACTTCGTGACACATCGTGTTATGTTCGAGATCACTTCAACTTCTGACTGCATTTCGTGACTAACCTTAAAGCGAGAATTTCATATTTTCTAAGAAAGTCAAAACAAATGATTTCCATGTCTTTTGCTCAATAGGTTGGCAACTCATTATTATTCGATTATAGGTATTATTTCCCACACTTGAAAATCATTAATGTTGGAAATAACATAATTATCTCCCTAGTTTTTCTTTTCCTCCCATTGAATTTGAAGTTGAAAATGATATTTTTGCCAATTTTAACTGGCAATAGTGAATTATAGGATCATTCTTTATCAAGGTAGGACTGTTTATAGATATCATCTATTTTAAGGCTTTATTTTAAACATTTTAAAAATATAACTTAAAAATATATGAAATTGTAGCTTTAAAACATCATTACTAAATAGTTTTTGTTTTAAATTGAAATATTCAATAATCAGTAATATAAATTAACGTGTTTATCCACATAACGCTATTTACTTCACCACAAATAAACCAATCACCTCACACAAGGCTGTTGCCATCTACATGGTTTTAAAATAGACTGCAGCTACCATACTCTTCACTTTTGACTTCAGGTAAAAGATTCATCAATATGAGTAATTTGTGGATGATTTCCGTTATGTTTGTGCTTGCTTCCATGTTGCCAAGCTGTAGGCCTACCATGTGTAAGTAGTACTTTTACATTTATTTGGATATAAAACATTAATATGCATTGTTTACTTTTATTGTGTTTTAAAAAAGGTTAATTGCGTATGAAGTAGTTGATATTTCTACATATATGGTTAACATTTGGAGTATATTCTGTAAGTCTGAAACTCTGCATGAGAGTACTCTACAGATTTCGTTCTTGCTTTCTTCGGTTAAGGTTCGTTTTTTGTCAAGAAACGAAATTATACCCTAAGCGAGTTTTTAAAAACACTCCCACAAACATCTACATATCGGGTGTTCCAAAAAATACGAGAGACAGAGATGAATGGGGTTTTATGTCTGCTAAACACAAACCAGGTTATTTCGGGACTAGCATATGGTTCAATTTTATTTCAATAATTCGCTTGCGCTTAGTGGTCTTTGGTAGTCGGAAGACACCCAAGAGCCCGGAGAAAACCAAGAAGGTTGGACAGACGACGACGACCCTACTCCTTGACACGTACAACCGGTGAATCAAACTGACAATGACACACCCTATAGAACGACGCACAAACGTTAACCATTCGCCCCGTCCCACAAAAGCAATATTAAAATACGAGTACACTTTATTACACTTTTTACAGTGGGACAATGAATGAAAAGTAGGGTACAAATACGGAAACGTTAGCCAAATATATGTTACGTTTTAGTGTGGCCCAGAACAAACGCGTACACTAAATAAAATGAAATAATTAAAAAAGTACAATACCTGTCTCAATTTCACATTCAGTACCATATGGATGTTTGATAATTTCACACCACATTGCAGACCCATATGAAGCGTTAATGACAAAGATACAGTACCTTTTGAATTATAACTCTTAATGCTGTACTTTTCTGGGCCACCAAATTTAAGGATTGCGTAATCAATTATCTTGAACCTCCTCGGGACATATCCTTATAATAAGACAATGACAAAGTTTTAGAAACAAGACATAATATGCATTAAAATAGATATGTCATATTCAACTATAAATTCGACTTTCCTGCCCCTTATTCTTTTTAGATATTTAGTACTTGGTTTATAATAGAGAGAGAGAGAGAGGAATTGGGTTTAACGTCCACTCGACAAACTAGGTCATTTCGGGACTAACATATGGTCTAATTTTATTTCAATAATTCGCTTGCTCGTAGGGGTCTTTTAGCAGTAGGAGGAAACCGGAGTATCCAGAGAAAACCCGCGAGGTTGAACAGGCGACCCTTATATACTCCTTGCCACGTACAACCGGGGATTTGAAACTACGCCAGTTGACTCAATGGCAGGCCTGGTTTATAATAAAATATACAATAAAATAGATAAAAATCATATTCAACTATAAATTGGACTTTCCCGTCCTCTATTATTTCTAGATATTTAGTGCTTGGATTAAAATAATTTAAATCGTTTTACATTTCCTAAACATTTGCCATGTCTCCTCAAGGGACTCAATGAGCGCATCTGTGTAGATCTCTAATGGCTGTGCGAAACAATTGAAGGAGACCTGGGAGATTTGAACATACAGACGGTGGAAAGGTAAATTGGTAGGGTATAATCCATGAATGTGCCTTAACTGAAAGCGAACTTCGAGGGAGGGAGAATTGAAGTAAACATACCCAAATATATCATCATAATCACAGTGTGTACATGACAGATCATGGTGTAAATTTTGGGGAGGTTTTTTTTTCTACCAATACATATGACTAATTTGATCTCAGTTTTCAGAAATTAAAAATATTGGGCATGCCTTTAAGCTATAATACTATAATGGCATATAGTTGTCGTTCTATTTTTACCACGTCCAGGGTTTCCGTGTTGAACTTTGGTTTTGGTTTTTTTGTTTTTTTTTGCAGTGTTGACTTCGACAGCTAAATGTTAATATAAATATAAATTATAATACGTTGACATGCAACCCTAGCAAGTACTGTATTTATATACTGCATGATAAGATGTGGCGCTGAACACGAAAGGGGGACCTCACATATTGCTCATGGCGCAATGATTTCTTAAATCTGGAATATATCACATATTTCTTTTAGTGTTTATTTACGATATTACCAATATTATAATTACTTTACAGCGAACCAGTGTAACGTGACCGAGTGTAAAGAGAAGGGTAGGAAAGGGTGTATTCTACGGCGATGCTATACCGAATGTAAGATACCTTCTATCATCTACATTCATAATCTAGTTATTATCCAATCCACATAACACTCAAAGAACTATAATCTTTTAATGTATTTATAAAATTATCATTCCATCCAAAATGCTGTGGATTAATCTTCCTAAGTTGTCAAATTTCACACAATCATTTTAATAATAGGTAAACCGTAACTTTTGATTCAACTAACATATTTAATCTGTCATGCTTCTAACCTATAATTTATTGATATTCAGATGACCAGTGTGGAGGTAAAAAATGTAATCTAACAGCAAATGAAATATGCCTTGATAATAAGTGTGTATCTGAAGGTAATTATAACACATTACCCATCCGTTAATTGATGTATACAATTTATTATCGTAGCACAGATACAACGAAGACACACCCTTTACAATAGAATTAATGAAACCATATAGCTAATATCTGATGCCAATGAAATGATGTAAAGTTTAATCAAAACTGTTAGAATATTACTTTTAATCTTAGTAAAAACTTTGAAACTGTAGGACTTCCAGATTTCACAAGGTTTACATATTCTTGATATTCTAACAACGACTTCATAAATTGTATAACAATTTCACAAAACAGTCTGAAAACAGGTTGAGCCCATCTTAAATATTTTGATCGTATGCATGCACAGTTCAACACAGTCCATGAATTCCTGTCAGCGCCCACGAAATGTTTACTGACGTGTCACAATACGTTTATATATATATATATTATTGGGCGTTTTATTTGTAAAGTCTATTTCATATTTATTTCATATTTCAGGTGAAAACTGTTGGGATAAAAAAGGAGTCTCGTGTAGAAGAAGGGGTATGTGGTTTATTATGCTAACTTACAATTTCATTTAATTTGACAATATCTAACTATATTCATATAACCCGTTAGTAGTATGGGGGGGGGGGGCTATATCGTTACGCACTAGTCTTCTTCTTGACTTTGCACGGGGTTAAATGAATGATGATCTAATTATTCAATATTTATTTAACAATACTTAGCTTTATTCATAATTGTTTTGGCCTAGGTGAGCGAAACTATAAATAAATTTAGAAAAATTGTATTGTTAAAACGTCTAGCACACTAATAGTTCGACTTGCTTTTAGGTCTACCATGTGGTGATGGTCAATTCTGCCCTATAACGTCTAAATGTATAAATGGCACTTGTTATGATGGTAAGTATAACATAGATATATCTTATTCATAACACGTCTGTTTCTGTTATTAATCATGATCTACTTGATCATTTGAATGGGTTTAGCAGGATATTCTTTATGCCTTAACAAGGGTAACAGGTCTACCACGTGGTGATGGTCAATTCTGCCCTATAACGTCTAACTGTATAAATGGCACTTGTTATGATGGTAAGTATAACATAGATATATCTTATTCATAACACGTCTGTTTCTGTTATTAATCATGGTCTACTTGATCATTTGAATGGGCTTAGCAGGATATTCTTTATGCCTTAAGAAGGGTAACAATGTCCAATGTTGGTTGATTTGTCGGATTCTGTATTGTGAATTATATTTATTATAGTTGATACTGCGTGTGTTGGTGGAGGTGATGGTACAAGATGCGGTCCATCGTCTTCTGGTTCTTACACTGGTTCCTGTTTAGGTGGCGTTTGTATCGGTAAGTATGATTTTTATACAACCACATTTTCATGTTGAGGTATAATATTGTCGTAACCTCTGTCCGGACAGGCACCAGCCCACAAAATATTTCACAACACCCTTCAGGTCACAATTTTTATCCGACTTCGACGAAACTTGAAACATAGGTTTATCTCCAAACGATCTCGGTTCCTGTCGATATTGGCATGTATCGTACCGTCACTTCGTGGATTATGGACCCTGATTGCACGAAAAATCACGTTTGTTTAGCTTGTGGACTTTCACAACTTTTTAACCGATTTTGATGAAACTTAGCATGTATCTTACAAAAATATCTTTGATTACGCACATCGAACCGTAACTTCCTGGATTATAGCCCTTGGATGTACAAAAAAATCTGGTTTTAGCGTGTGGTCCCTCTAGAGGTCACAATGTTTATCCGATTTTTATAACGGTTTAGATATATCATAGTTGAACGAAATGACCACAGATAGTGTAAAAGTATGTACATAATACCAAGGATGTCGACCTTCCAGAGGTCAAAATTGTTATCCGATTGTGATGGAACTTAAAATATATGTTTATATCCCAGAGATTTCGGTTCCATGGGGCGTAACTTCCTGGATCATGGTCCCTGATTGTTAACAAGATCGCCCATCACTTGCAAATTTCGGGCGTATCTTGCATGGCAACCGCTTGTTATGATAGACAGTTAGTCAAGTATACAAACCCAACTAATGCACAAGCCTGTAATACGAGAGTGATACAGTCAGGAGTCCCCAACCCTGTAATGCCATATCTGGGACTTTGGGTGAGGGGGTGCAGAATTCTGATGATCAGAAAACACTTCTAACATGAGTAAAATACGATTTAATATTTCTACTGGGACAGAATATGCAACAAGTAAAAATTCATAAGTTCAATAGATTGCCTTAACATTTCATAATTTAAAGATTGTTACGTATTTCTCACACCCCCAATTACGCCCCTGGGGTGAGTGGTCTAACGTACATGCATGTAGGTTATAAAGTCAGCTACCTATGAAAGTATTGATCATCTTTCTCATCTCGAACTTATAGCAAACGTCTGGTTGAAACAAAGCCTACAGTGATTAGGGTTTAGTCATTAGCGTGGAAGGACTGGTGTAACCCTCCCTTATTTGTTGATAGATAGTTTGATGATGTCTTGTGTAATAATATATTCATTATATTATAGATGAATGCGGTAAGAGGTGGAGGTGTCCATGTTTTAAGGATGGTGATAAATACTGTACACGTAAATACTATTACTATTCTATGTATAACCACCTATAAAAAGGCCTGATGTGTATACATATGTATATACATGTTTAACATATGTACTTGAAAAAGACAAAATACTCAAGCATTCATCGTAATGGCAAGACGGGGGTGGGTTGAGTGGTGTGGTGGATGGCCGAATGGTTAGCACGTGCGTGTTGTATATTAAAGCATGTCATTGAGTCATCTGACGTCGATTAGAATCCCCGGTTGTACGTGACAAGGAGTAGGGTCGCATGTCCAGCCTCGTTGGTTTTCTCCGGGTCCTTTCACAGATAAAACCCGTATGCGCATGCGAATTATTGAAATAAAATTAAACCGTTTGTTAGTCCCGAAATGACCTAGTTTGTTTCGAGTGGACGTTAAACCACATTTCTCTCTCTGTCTCTGTCTCTCGCTTTCCCCCTCTCTCGTAATGACGACAGATTCCACATCACAAACATCTCAGAATCCTTTTTTACTTTTTACATCTTGTAATCTCAAATCAGAGATGAAAAGCTCGGACAAAATGACGTAAATAGAGAGAGAGAGAGAGAGAGAGAGAGAGAGAGAGATGGGATTTAACGTCAGAGGTCATACGAACGGCCTTTGGCCATATGATGTCAGACATTTGATTAACCGATCAGCATTGATGTTACTGTTTGATTACCCACAATTCCGTGCAAAACCTAACGCTCGCCGTAACAGACCGTTTCATTTGCTAATACCTCACACCATTCAGAACTCGAAACGAAATAGGATCTGTGTTTTAATCAGATTAATATTATAGAAACAATATTTTGTATTTTACAGAGCCTAAATGTGAAGAAACTTTTTGTTGGTAGTAAAGTACTACGCAGTGAAAAATGATGTAATAATATCTAATAAAATAAATTTGGACATTTAACAACTGATAAATATTAATAAAATGAACTATAATGATGTAACTTAGTTATGGCTTAATCAATTAATGTTATCAACTTTAAATTACTGTCCGTTTCAGGTCACACTCCGACTCGATATATGTTTGTAGTCCTATCAATTTACGAAAAAAGGGGGTCCACCCCAAACCAATTGCAAGACAAAGTTTTTTGATGGTTGTTGGTTGTGCTGGGTGTACTGAATGACACCCTAAAAGTTTACCAAAATGAGACTTCCAGGAAGTTCCTAATTTTGAGATTAATTGTTAGGCCTTTAAGCACATCAGTCAGTTTGTGAAAAAAAGAGGATGCCCCCCCCCCCCCAAACAATTGCAAGAAAAAGTTTTTGGTGGTTTCTGGTAGAGTTCGGAGTACTAAATCCCAACCTAAAAGTTTACCAAAATCGGAGTACCGGAAAGTGGCAAATTTTGAGGGTTATGGTATATTCTACAAATCATTTCCTGATACCCCCTTATGCCATTTTCGGGGCAACCCTACCCGAGAACTCACATAATTGAATGGACATTACTCTGCTCTGTTGCATCATCAAATAACAAATTTGGTAAGTCCCTTATTTGTAGATACACCATTTTCAGATGTATCCCTACGCCACAACATACGACCGAAACGCCACAAACTGTGACCAAAATATCAAATTTACGAATAACCAAAACTCATATAGTGATTGATTAGAGTTTTTTTTATTGTCATTGACCAAAGGGACCGGTTACAGTAAGTAGAATACAAAATCATGGCATTGTGTTTGAGAACCATGTTTCCCAACCTGGGGCTCAAAAGGTTGTAATCAGGGAGAAAAAGACATCCAACTAAATTTGAGTATGACATTTTTAGTATTGTAGAAATTGTTAGTATAGGGACAGTCAATGTCAGAAGTTGTTGTCCGTCATATTACCCTGAAGCGACCTAGTTCAGAAAGTAAATTACAGTATGAATGTTTTGATATTATAGAATGTTTTAGTATTCCCACAAGCGACCTAGTTGAGTTCACAATGGGGAGGTGTTGTGGTGTTAGTGTCTTAACTGCAATAGAAAATTCTCTCGGATTAATTTCCGACTTTATCCTTTTTGTCAATTTTGTATAAACTTGTAATATTTCAATTTAAAGCGAACGTCTAGGATTTTAATAGTCTCCAAAACAAAAGTGAATGTATGAAATTTATTCGCAATTCATTTCGATTAATTTTTTCGATGGGTGACCAGATAATCTATTATCGTTTCTCTACAGATCATACAGTGCATCACCCACGTGCTGTACTTGTTTTATACAGACACCGTATACAATACTGCTGGGGACATCGGTCCCCGTTTCCAGATGAAGACCGACGGGTTTAGGTTGAATGAAAACGTATCACATATTTTTTTCTCGACCCAAGGGAAGAGGATTTTAAGGGCTTTACACACAGAATTAAGCAGTTTATTCTCCAAAATATAGTGGATATTGACCCTTTAAATAAGAATCTAGATGTAGATCGGTGTTCAGGTTCTTGATAACGACACTGGCGTAATTTCAAATAATACTTTTATTCTGCGTTTTACATATTAGATACAAACATCTTAATGTTAACGACCCCAGAACTAACTTGTATTGAGGGAGCCATGTCTTAGCCAACTCCTAGACGCCCTCACCTCCGTCCCCGCCTAGACTCGACTCTCTGTGTTATCGCCTGGACATAACTGTCAATTCGTTGGTATTCTGGGTTTATAAACCCTTTTTGATAAATGATCTCATAGGACACCTGACTATTGTATCATATCAGTACAGTTTGTTTATCAGGCCAACCACAAGTTTGTTACATAATGACTAGTGCACGCTACACTACGAAGAACACCAGGGATGTCGATAGCGCACAGGTATTATATTAAAATCAGTTTCACGTGTCAAGATGGCACGAAGAGTCTATAACACTATAAACCTCAGAACGCCTCGTTCGACATTTCTGTCCAAACGAGGTAAAAAAAATGCCTCGTTGTCTGCAGTTCTAACACGAGGTTTTTTAAATTGCCCTTCTTTTGGAACGAGGTATTTTGTTCAGAACGAGGCTTGGTAAAATGCCTCGTTTACTAAACGTGGTTTTTTCAAGATATTTATTAGCGGTATATCGGCCAATTTGTAAAAATTAAAATTTATGTTATTTAATACGAAAATAAAACCAGTTTAAACTATATTATTATCAGAGAAATTGACAAGACAAAAATACACGCCATCGGTGAAGGTGTAAAACTATTGCAGGGACATAACTACCTTGATTGATTTATTGCCCCAATCAGTATAGGTGTTAAGAGACAACTGTGGTGTTGTGACATTTTATTGGGGGCAATCAATTAATCAAGGTATAGCTGTGTGTCTGCAATTGTTTTACACCTCCACTGATGGCGTGTATTCTTGTCTTGTCAATTTCTCTGATAGTAATATAGTTTGAACTGGTTTTATTTTCGAATTAAATAACATAAATTTTAATTTTTACAAATTGGCCGATATACCGCTAATAACTATCTTGAAAAAAACACGTTTAGTAAACGAGGCATTTTACCAAGCCTCGTTCTGAACAAAATACCTCGTTCTCCAAAAAAGGGCAATTTAAAAAACCTCGTTTCGGAACTGCAGACAACGAGGCATTTCCTTTACCTCGTTTGGACAGAAATGCCGAACGAGGCATTCTGAGGTTTATAGTGTAACCTGTCATTATGTAACATCGGTCACCTGAAGGTGAAAATGTAATTATCATTTTTAATAAAGTTGTTCGCACCGCCCCGCTTGGCATTTTATTACAAGAACATAAATTGCGTCTATTTCATGGAATTTGATGGAATTTAATTGACCGTTTAGATACTGCTTTTGCAATTTTTATGCATACAGCTGAGTGTCAGTTACAAAAAAAATTCATGAGATATATTAAATATAATATCGTTTATTTCAAATAGAAATCTAGATTTACTGGGCTATAAAAACATGAACAGAATATTTGTAATTATCAAGCTTCAAAGACCTAAAATACAGTTATTGGGTTTGCTCCGCTTTGAACTTGGCTGTTTTTCTTTTTTTACATCTTTATTGTTGGAAATATTGTGTGAATATATGAAACTGCAACAAAGACTGTAACAAACTCTTTTAATGCAACGAATGTCATTTCTATTCGACTTTGCTTTGTGTGTTTTCTTCCCTACATAATCGCTTGAAAGTGTCACCAAATATGCTGTCATCGATACGCTCGTATCGGATTGGCGGGGGAGGGGGTGTTTGTCACAAACAAGACAAGGCAGGCCGCGGGCATTTTTTCCGTAGGCTATATCATATCAAGGTTGTAAACTCTCAATCGTTGCTTCAGGAACACAATCCCTTAGGATCGAGAATTTCATGCATTTTGTTTGTTTGTTTGGGCCTTTTTTGGGTTTTGTTTTGGTTTTTTTAGGGGGGGGGGGGTCGCCTCCGCAAAAAAATAATTAAATAAATAGCACGAAAACAATCGCACAATACAGATTGGGATTTCGGGAACTTTATTTTGTTGACTAGCAGGCAAAAGGATTTTCTCCACATTAATATTTCTTTCTTTTTTCACTTAAGACGTCAACAGAACCAGAAAGACGCTGTTTTGGGTTAACCAACATGAAGTCATGCCGCCTCCTTGTCATTCAACCTTTTTTAATAAGTGTAGGTTTGAGCGGATTATGGCAAATCGTGTCACTTTAATAACCGTCCCAAGATGTTTTAATGTTCAATTCATAAGACATAAAATGAAATGGGTGAAATTTAGCCCGGGCAGCTGCTTTTCCGTTAACTCCCAACCGAATTAGATTTAACAAAAAACCTGGAAGATAACATGAATGACTTACTAACACAGCAACATGAGGTAAACAAAATGAAACAACAAAGACAGAACAAACTGCTTATTTTTCAATCTGGGTTACATTTTAAAATCTTGTTCTTGTTGGTTTATTGTACAGAAGAATATTATACATGTATTGTGGTTATTGATTTAGATCAACATATTGTTGATTTAGAATTATAATTTTTAAAGAAAGAACTTAATAGAATTCAATTATTTTAAAGAAGTGGTTAAATATTTCAATATAGTTTATTGTAATAAACTTTATGAGTGGTTAAATGTCAAAATTGATATTAAATTTTGTTATATCATTCTTCACCGTGCAGTTCTTTACTACAGACAAAACGATTCTTTACATTTAGTTCCTGAAAAATACAAAATATGGTATTAAATATTATAGAATAATCAGTCCTTCAGGAAACTGGTTCCATCGAAAAGTCGAGTCAGAAAATAATTTATATAAGAAAATTGTTTTAATGGATTGAAATGGGTGATTGACGACACCATCTTGTTTAGGGGCTGATATGACTAAGTGGGTAAGACGCTGGCTCGCTAGCCTGGAGGTCGGGTGTTCGATACCTACATTGGCCGAGAAAGTTCATCCAGATTTTCCAGCGTGGTGCCCCCTTGTCAGTGATGAAGGACGGAGGGCCTGACAAGCACAGCTGTCTGGTCGTTCGGATGGGACGAATAACCGAGATCCCGCGTACACGTTGGCGAACACGTAAAAGATCCCTTGACAGTTGGAATTGGATATAAGAGTAGACCATAGCGCCGGTGTCCGGGCAAAATTTCCCTCACAGCACACCTTATGACATATGCCCGTCTTCATTAGCCCAGTTTAGGAGCAGAACAGTAGGACGTTAAACCCCATTTCATTTCAATCTTGTTAAGATGACCGAATAATCCCTGCGTTGACCAGATAGTCTACGTATGAGTTTAGTCACAAACAACAGGACATGTTATTACGCCATTTTGTCCAAGCTTGCGTCTCTCTGATTTGATATTACAAGATGCAAAAAAGGATAAGATTCTGAGATGTCCTATATCAGAATCCAAATGTTTGTGAAGTAGAACATGCCCCCATCCCATGATTTGCACCAAGTACATTAAAGTGATGAGTCACATGTTTGTAAAACGAAAGTGTATACGTATAGTATACCATGGTAGACAATTAATAACATTATAGGGTGTTTGTTGTCATGACGAAGAATGCTCGAATATTTTATCTTTTTCGAATAAAAATTTTAAACACATGTAGGCCTTATTTATAGGTGATTATACATAGAATAGTGATAGTATTTACCTGTACAGTATTTATCACCAGCCCTCATACATGGACACCATTTGGTACCACATGGTTCTATAAAATAAGAATATATTATTACACAAGACAACATCAAACAATATGTATATATCAACAAATAGGTGAGTAGGGATATGAAGTGAGGATTACAACATTCCTTCAACACAAATGATTAAACCCTAATCACTATAGGCTTTGTTTCAACCAGACGTTTATTGTAAGTTCAAGATGAGAGAGAGATGGAGAAATATGTTTACGTCCACTCGACTCAAACTAGGTCATTTTGGGACTAACATGGTTTAGTTTAATTTCGATTATTAGCTTGCGCACGGGGTCTTTAGCAGTGGAGGGAAACCGGAGTACCCGGAGAAAACCCACACGCAGGCGACCCTACTCGTTCGAGATAAGAAAGGTGATCACTACTTTCATATAGGTATGACCTTTTAATCTACATGCGGGGGTTGGGATTGCCTAGTGGTCTAGATGGCCGTGCTTCGACCTCTAGCTGACCGGCCACCTCTGGCTCGCGGCTGTGGTTTCGATCCCTTGTGTGAGCGTATGTGGCATGGAGATAGGGGCGCCTTCTCAACGTCGTGGGTTTGCTCCGGGCACTCCGGTTTCCTCCCACTGCTAAAGACCCCAACGCGCAAGCGAATTATTGAAATAAAATTGAAACCATGTGTTTGTCCCACAATGACCTAGTTTGTGTCGAGCGGACGTTAAACCCCATTTCTCTCTCTCTTTAATCAACAGGCATGTGCGTTAGACCACTTGCCTCATTATGAAATGAACGTAAGAATTCAATCCCAGTTACAGTAAAAATATTAAATCGTATTTTACTCATGTTATAAGTGTTTTCCTGGCCCTCGGAATGCTGGAAAAACTTTCCCCAAAGTCCAGAAGATGGCCTTTCAGGCACTTTATTAGACTCATCAAAATGTTGAGGCGGGCCGCCTATATACTCGAACCAGCGATGCTCGACTCCTCACTGCATCACACTCCTCGTATTACGGGCATGCAAATCAGTCGGTCGCATGTTTTCTAAACACCCCCGCCCCAACAAAATTGATATGGACGCCCCTGCCTCGCCCCGATCTGGATATAGATCAGGTGATAATAATTCAGGTCAAATATCGGCCAATACTTTGATTACAAACCGATTATCTATATAATGTTATTTATTGTTTATTATTGACCCGACAGTGTTAGTAGTCTCAGACACATAATATTTGAAACCGGTTCTGAATTATTTAAGTATTGTATAGCCGGAGACTGTCAGGCTATATCGTACATGGTGATCATGCTCTGATTTGTTTAAAAAGGGACAGTTGTACTCCTCACAAGCCAACCGATTTGAGATAGATTTACAGATTTCTAAATATGCGTTTAGGATACATGTCCAGTTTCATCAAGATCGGATAAAACGTGTTGACCTCTAGAGTGTCCAGAAGCTGAAAAACGTGATGTTTCCTTCATTCAGGGGTCAAAATCCACGACCGGACGATACATGCCAATATCGAAAGGGTTCGAGATATTTTGGAGATAAACCTATCTTTCAAGTTTATCAAAATCGGATTAAAATTGTGAACTGTGCGTGTTCGAAATAAACTGTGGACGGGCTGCGACAATATACGTCAACATGAAAAAGTGAGCGTTTAAAAAAACATACTTACGGAGACAAACACCATCTAAACAAAAACCAGCATACCTGTAGCCGCATTTGGTACCATCACCCCCGCCAACACAGGTCTTAGAAACTATAAATTAGAATATATAATAAAGAGTCATATGATCAGGTTGATAAAGTACAGAATCTAA
This sequence comes from Patella ulyssiponensis, assembly GCA_963678685.1. Lineage (NCBI taxonomy): Eukaryota > Metazoa > Mollusca > Gastropoda > Patellidae > Patella > Patella ulyssiponensis. The sequence continues at coordinate 14,850,981 of OY783229.1, read as the reverse complement.
CAAACCATCCAACATATGATAGTGTTACGAGGTGTTACTCTTGTTCAGGGATTAAGAATATCCTGCTAAGCCCATTCAAATGATCAAGTTGATCATGATTAATAACAGAAACAGGCGTGTTATGAATAAGATATAATATGTTATACTTACCACGATAACAAGTGCCATTAATACATTTCGAACTTATATCGCAGTACTGACCATAACCACCACATAATACACCTAAAACAATTAATCTTTTAGTGTGTTGGGCGTTTTAACAATATAATTTTGATTTATTAACAGTTTCTCTCATCTAGGCCAAAACAATTATGAATAAAGCTATGTATTGTAACATATGTATTAATAATTAGAGTATATCATCATTCATTATTTGGTCCAGTGAAAAGTCACGGCGAACTATGTCACATTCAGTGCAAGTTCACGGGATCAAAGTCAGTGCACAACGACACAAGACCCCCCCCCCCCTCCCTACTACTAACGGGTTATATGAATATACATGTAGTTAGATATTGTCAAATTAAACGAAATTGTAAGTTAGTATAATAAACCACATACCCATTCTCCTACACGTGACGAGCATGGTGTTTTTGGTTACCCAACAGTTTTCAGCTGAAATATAAAATAAATATGAAATAGACTTTATAAATAAAGCGGCCAATTAACGTATTGTAAGATGTCAGTAAACCTTTGTGGGTGCTGACAGGAATTCGTGGACTGTGTTGAAACTATGCATGCATACGATCAAAATATTAAAGGTGGGGGCTCCCCCTGTTTCAGACTGTTTCGTGAAATCGTAATACAATTTATGAAGTCGTTGTTAAAATATCAACAATTTGTAAACCTTATGAAATCTGGAAGTTCGACAGTTTCAAAGCCTTTTCTCAGATGCTATGACTTGTATGACGTCTTGGGAATGTTTGACAGTAATGATCTTTTTAAAAAGTAATATTCTAAAAGTTTTGATTAAACTTTACATAATTTCACTGGCATAATTTCATTAATTGTATTGAAAATTATGTGTCTTCGTTGTATCTGTGCTACGATAATAAATTGTATACATTAATTAACAGATATGTAATATGTTATAATTACCTCTTGATACACACTTATTATTAAGGCATATTTCTCTCGCAGTTAAATTACATTTTTCACCTCCACACTCGTCATCTGAATATGAATAACTTAAAAGATATAAGCTTGACAGATTTAATATTTTAGTTGGGGTAAAAGTTACGGATTAACTATACTATTCAAAAAAAGTAGGGGATATTTGATTTTTAAGGGTTATTAAAGTCACCTAATGAAACTGACGAAGAAACAAAATGAAATGAAGTTCACATTCATCGATTTATTCCAAATGATCGTTAGACTAAGTAAGGCACAGACTGACCATTATAAGGGTAAAATGATACCCGGGGTCAAACAGCAAAGTTACCACAGCATCACAACAAAGTCAGTAACGGGTAAATCCTCCTCTGTTTGCCAAACAAGCATTGATCCGACGTGGCATACTCCTAATGAGACGTCTAAGGTCATTTTGGTCCAGATTGTCCCATTCCTGTTGCAACGCAGCAGCAAGTTCTTGGACATTGGCAGGACGTTGTTGACGTTGACGTAACCTCTGTCCAAGCATGTCCAAGACATGCTCGATGGGGGAGAGGTCGGGACTCAGTGCTGGCCAAGGTAATGTGGTGATGTTCTGTTGTTGGAGGTAACCTGTAACGATCCTGGCCCTGTGACATCTTGCGTTGTCATCCTGGAAGATGAAACGGCGGCCATGACGTCGTGCGAACGGCACAACATGGACTGCCAAGATGTTGTCCCGGTAGTACTGGCCTGTAACACGCCCTGCAACAACATGTAAAGCCGTTCTTCCAGCAACAGTGATGCCTCCCCACACCATAACAGAACCACCCCCAAATCGATCATGTCTGATGACGTTAACGTCTTGGAAGCGCTCGTTTCGACGACGCCACATCCTCCTACGTCTGTCCAAAAAATCAACAGTGAACCTTGACTCATCTGAAAACATCACATTGCTCCAGCGTCGATTATCCCAGTGTTGACGATCCCTACACCAACGACGTCTTGCCTGAATGTGATGATCTCTCAAACAAGGGATCACGCGAGGACGTCGGGCGCGAAGGTGACCCCGATGCAGTCGATTCCGAATCGTCTGGCCACTCACTCTCACACCAGTGTCTGTTTGAAGACGAGCGCTGATCTGATTTGCTGTGATGACACGATTTCTCAAGGCCAAGGTACGGATAAATCGATCCTGGGCTTGAGTTGTCGCCCTTGGTCGACCTGAGCGTGGTCTGTCCTGTACAGATTGTGTATCACGGTATCTGGACCATAGCCTGCTTATGACAGACTGAGAAACATTCATCGTCCGCGCCACAACCGCCTGTGTTGTGCCGATCTGTAGCATGCCAAGGGCACGTAACCTTTCATTTTGGGTAAGCCGACGCATATCAAAATTTGTTTTCTGGTCACTAAAACAATTAAACTGATGTTTCCACCCTGGAATTCGATGCCACAATGACTGTAACATTCAAAGTCAGAGTCGTGCAAATCTTGGGTTGGACCCCCATGATGATCCCAAGCATCACCTGCATTCCATGCGGTAGCTATTGGTGCGTTTGGGCGTCACATGTAACTGGAAATGTTTCTTCTGTTAGGTTCTATAGTGACTTTTTTCGTAGTCATTTGCATATTTTAGTATTACGCCCCCAAAATCAAATATCCCCTACTTTTTTTGAATAGTATATTAAGCCATTATAAAAATGATTATGTGTTATTGGCACGAAATGTGTCGAGTAATTTGGCAGATTACTACACGGAATATAGGATGGAATGTTAATTATATCAATAAATTACAAGATTTTAGTTCTTTGAGTGTTATGTGGATAATAACTAGATTGGTTAGAAATGTAGATGACAGAAGGCCAAGTATCTTACATTTCGTATAGCATACCGTTTGGGCGCATACAGTTCCACCCTTCTTTTTACACTCGGCCAGATTACACTGGTTCGCTGTAAAATAATTATAATATTGGTAATATCGTAAATAAACATTAAAAGAGATATTTACGTCATATATTCCACATTTAAGAAATCATTGTGCCATGAGCAATATGTGAGGTCTCCCTTTCGTGCCCATCGCCACATCTTTGCATACAGTATATCAATACAGTACTTGCTATTGTTGGATGTCAACCTATATTACCATTCACCTGTCGAAGCAAACTCTACATAAACACAAAGGTCAACAGGGAAACCCCGGACGTGGTAAAAAAATAAAGACAACTATATGCCATTATAGTAGTATAGCCTACCGGACAGCCTTATTTTTTAATTTCTGAAAGCCGAGATTAAATCAGTCATATGTAATGGTAGAAAAAAGGAACCTCCATAAAATTTACACCTTTGTTTTAATCCAAAGATGTGTCATGTATATACTGTGATATGATATATTTGAACTAAAACGTATTCAAACCAATTTAACTATCAAATGTTTACCTCAATTTCCCCCCGCAATTGTCGTTTGACAATTTTCATCTTGTTTCAGTTTAGGCGCATTCCTGAATTACACTCTGCCAATTGACCTTTCCACCGTTTAATCATGGATTCTGGATGTACTGGACGCTCAAATCTCCCAGGTTTCCTACAACTGTTTCCGACAGTCAACACAGAAGCGCTCATTGTGCCCCTTGAGGGGACATAGCAAATGTTCAAGAAATGTAAGACTTAACTCTTTTTTATTGTATATTATATTACATTATGTCGTGTTTTTGTAATTTTGTCATTGTCTTGTAAGAATATGTCCCGAAGGGGTTCAACGATACAATTATATTGATATTGCAAAATAGTATAATAACCGACATACCCCTTCTCGAGTACACGAATTTAATGTTATCTTTATGAACCCAACAGTGCAAGGTCAGGGGATCACGGGGTCAAAGTCAGTGCGTAACAATACAAGCCCACCTACTACTAACTGGTTATATGAATATAGCCAGATATTGTTTAACAGACATGAAATATGTTATAATTACCCAATGATGCACATTCATTATGAAGGCATACTTCATCTGCAGTTCGGTTACATTTTTTACCTCCACATTCATCATCTGAATATAAATAAATTGCAGGTTAGAAGCTTGACAGATTATATATACATTATGCAAAACAAAATCTGCCTATTGTAGCTTTTTCTTTAGACCTGAAATGTTATAAACACTATTAATTAGACATGAATTAAGTTATCCAGACCATAATCATCTTTCGATGTCAAGGCTAGACTGCGATATTTGTTGGATTATATTCCGATTTGCTATAAAACTTTCCTTCGTGATTAACGATAAAGTGGACTTCATTAATGATGATCTAGACTAAGCGGAACTTTCATCCGCTTAGTTCTCGGTTCATAGTGGATCAATTTGACTGAAATTTTCAGCCAATTGCCTTTACAATATGCAGTTCTTACCAACTGGTTATCTAATCTCACCTATTATAAAAATGGTTATATGAAATTTGACAAAGCACTGAATATAGGATGGAATGTTAATTCTATAAGTAAATTACAAAATTATAGTTCTTTGACTGTAATGTGGATAATAACGAGGGAATTGAAAGCGTAAGTCAAAATTGTGGAGTACAGTATTAAAAGTTATGTAATTCAAAAGGTATTGTATCTATACCATTAACGTTTTACCATATGGGTCTGCAATGTGGTGTCAAGTTATCGAACATTCATATGGTACTGCATGTAAAATGTTATTGATACCGGTATTGTATTTTTAAAATTATTCCATTTTAAGTAGTGTACTCGTTTGTTTTGGGCCATCCTATAAAGTAACATATATTTGGCTTATGTTTTCGTATTTGAGCCCTACTTTTCTTTAATTACCCCAATGTAATAAGTGTTCTTATTTGTACTCGTATTTTAACATTGCTTTTATGGGACCGGGGCGAATGGTTAACGTGTGCGCATTGTTCCATAAGCTGTGTCATTTGATCAACTGGCGTGACCAGTTTGATTCCCCGGTTGTACCGGACAAGGAGTAGGGTCGCCTTCCAACCTCCTTGGTTTTTCGCGGGTCCTCGGTGTCCTCTTACTGCTAAAGACCACTAAGCGCAATCGAATTATGGAAATGAAATTGAACCATGTTAGTCCCGAAATAACCTGGTTTGTGTCGAGTTGATGTTAAACCCCCTTGCTCTCACTCTCTTGTATTTTTTTTAGAACATATGATATATAGATATCTGTTGGGGGAAACGAAGCTTAGCAGAAGAACGGGAGAAAGAAATCTGCAGAGTTTCAGACTTACAGAATACATTCCAAATGTTAACCATACATGTAGAAATATCAACTACTTCATACGCAATTAACCCGTTTTAAAACACAATAAAAATAAAAAAATGCATAATAATGTTTTATATCCAAATAAATGTAACAGTACTACTTACACATGGTAGGTCTACAGCTTGGCAACATGGAAGCAAGCACAAGAATAACGGAAATCATCCAAAAAGTACACATCTTGATGAATCTTCAACCTGGAGTCAAAAACAAGTGAAGAGTATGGTAGCTGCAGTCTATTTTAAAACCAAGTAGATGGCAACAGCTTTTGTGTGTGGTGATTGGGTTATTTGTGGTGAAGTAAATAGCGTTATGTGGATAAACACGTTAATTAATTTTACTGATTATTGAATATTTCAATTTAAAACAAACAATTTATTAATATTTCCATTTTATTAATGATATTTAAAGGGGAATGCCAACGATTTTCAACAAAGTTTCCATAAATATATATTTAGAAATAATCCCCCCCCCCCTGCAACATATGTAAAGAAATTGTAAGCAAGAAATTAATCTTTATTAATACCGGAAGTGACATAGTTGGTTCAACACGCCCACTTGTCTCTGTAGTAAACATACAAATTTAGCACTATTTTGTAATCGTTTCGCTGTTTGTCTAGACATATGATGAAAGGTGATCTTCATTAGGATATCAAAAACTTGAACTTGCGGTGTTTTAAAGGTAGAACATACAAAGCCGTTGCGTATATCAAGTTTCTGAACTGGAAACTGTGACCCATGAAGTTCCACAAGCCTATCCTATTGTGGATAAGTTTTCCCCCAACAACAATGGTCCCAATCAGCTTGGTTTCGTTACCCAGACTTTGATGCACATTTGAATGCAGGCCACATATTCCGTAGCCATAGCTACAATTGGAGACACTTTCCATAACCTAGTGGACCTGGAGGAACCCTTATTTTTGTATCCTTTTTTACATCCAGCTTCGGACTGACAAACCCTTTCTTGATGATTCTTAGGCTACGCCACTTACCCTCAAAGTCACATCTGATACAATGAATTGCATTTTATGATCAAGGGTATATAGTACATACATTATATTATATGAGATTTCAAACTTACACAAAACAAAATAAATACAGACCATTGATTATAAAACAAGTATTATTAGAATAGCCAACCCGAGAATTTTGTTTGATGTCATTTAAATAATTGCAATTCAAAGTTAATTCAGTTATTTATTCATGACATTCTTATATACATTTCGAACTGTAATATTCAACATCAGTAATAATAATAATAATAAACACTGAATTTATATGGCGCAAAAACACTCTGTTAAAGTTTCTATTACGCTTTCACCAAAGGTTTCAGTTCTGGTAAGGGAAAGCTTCATTGAATAATAAAGTTTTTAGTTCTTTTTTTGAAAATCATTATTGAGCTCGATTGTCTAATGGTTTGGGGTAGCGAGTTCCAAAGGAACGGTGCCGAATACAACAATGATCTTTTTGTCATTTCAAGATTAGTTGCAGGTTGATGGAGCCTTGACTTCTCTGATGCGATACGAGTTCTGGTTGGTTTATGTGGAATTATTAAGTCACAATGGTATTGAGGTGCAGTTCCGTAATATGGCCCTGTCAAAGTAAAATGCAACCTGAGTCTAAGTCATTTCGGGTCTAACACATGTTTCAATTTTAATTCAATAATTCGCTTGTGGGTAGGAGTCATTTTGTGCTTGGGGTAAGAAAAGACAAGCAATTTGCACTGGTCGATGCTTTTGGACAAGATAATTTTGATTCTACCTAATGAAGAGTGACAAACTTAGTGAATAGTTTCATTACCAGGTACCCCCAAACCTTGACTGCGATTGATAGTGTACATTTAATGCTTAGTCTTAGTATAGATAATCAGTTTGGTTGTTTGATACTTTTGAAAAAAGATATTAATATGCGACATCTATATATTTTGCCGGGGAACATCAATCTCGATGTAGGCTTGTTTAATTAAGTTTTACTTAATTTCATATCACTGCATTTTAAATTATTTTGTACCATTCTAAATTAATTTTCTTATCACTTCCAATATGCTACGGCATTTCATACCACTGCATTTCAAATTTATTTGTGTAATTTTAAATCAATGTGTTTATATGTAATACTATCGCGGTTATTTTACTCCCTTGTCTGCAGTCGTTATGCCCTAGTCGATCGTCAGCAGGGCCCAGTTTAGGCATGGGCCCGAGGGGCCTAGGTTTAGAGGACCCCGCGGTTCATGGCAAAAAGAGAAACAATTCGGATTCCAGATGAAAGTTTCATGGTAATAGATCTGACGGCGCGAGGGCTGAGACTGGGCTATATACCTCCGATGATGATCGGTCTGGGCTTCAAGCGGCGATTTCACTTGTTATAATAGTTCCTCGCCACTATATGTCATTTCCACGCATTGCATGCCATTCGTAACTGACATGCTATTTTTCTTTTATAACAGAAGGTGTAATTGTGTGTTACGCATGCGTGCCATTAAAAAGTGTATGAAATAATCTATTGATCGTCGCGTCAGGGACCCCGCGATTCTAGCCAGGCCCAGCTCCGATTATGCTGGGCTTTGATTGTCAGTAAAAATAATCCTAATTGTGTTATTGTTTAAAACTGTAGGGGTTAATTTAGTTCAATGGAAGGTGCCCTGTTTAATATATCAAAGTTAATAAACAAATGGGTGACAACGAGAAGTGGGCTAAGTAGGTATTTTGCAGGATTCAACGATCTTTGACTAACTCAAAGACAGGACCTGACACCACCAATTGCTGAAAGTCGGGTACTATCTATCGTCCAGTCATCTGTTGCATAGATTAGTCCAATTAAATAGAACAAGCCAACAGTGAGGCTGGTGTCACCCGCCGAAATCCCAAAATAAATAGATGACACATATTAATTATTCGCACGCATTTATTTTTTCAAAAGTATGGAGCAATCACTCTCTATCAGGTAGAATTAAGATTGTATTGTCCCAAACTGATTAGCTATGAGAACGTAGCTAAAAGCGTTGAGATATACTGATGTGTTGTTTTTAGCTACGATTTGAGGCCTTTAGTTCCAAGTTGCAAATTCAATTTCTTTATTAATGCATATAACATCTTTAAAATAAGATAAGTTAATACTATTATCACTAATTTAACTTACAGAGGCCAATGTGGTGGCACAACTATCGCCTAACTCCAAATATTCGCATTTAAATTACTGAAGCGGTATTTTTGTTCAACATTCACCGCCATTGAACTCCACGAGGATGTCATTTAGTTTGTTTACGTTTTTTGATTGACTGTTATAAAGCCTTATATTTAGCCCCCGCCTTCATGTTGACAGCACTAAACATCTCTGGCCTAAAAAAAAGATATCGGTCTTAGTAACGGCTTAACGCCTCGATTTTAAATACGATGATTTATACCCGTCCCAGGCTTAATTGTAATTGGGTGTGGCAGAAATATTATGAATAACAATAATCAATCGTTGTTTATATGAAAAATATTGTCAATTTTGCATAGTAGCGATTTAGCTTCTTTCGGAGAAGAGAGGGATTTGACACGACATTTTCTGAACACCTTGTTCGATTAGAAAAAACCCACATGATGTGTATGTTTTATTGGAGAGGGCACGTTGTCTCAGTAAGCCACTTGTTCACCAACCAGGGTATCCCGAGTTTAATCCAAGTGTTGGTCGAGAACGTTCGGAAAAGGCGAGAGAGAGAGAAATGGGGTTTAACGTCCGCTCGACACAAACTAGGTCATTTTGGGACTAACATATGGTTTCAATTTTATTTCAATAATTCGCTTGCACGTAGGGGTCTTTAGCAGTGGGAGGAAACCCACGAGGTTGAGAAGGCGCCCCTATCTCCATGCCACGTACGCTCACACCAGGGATCGAAACCACAGCCGCAAGCCAAAGGTGACGTCACCGGTCAGCTAGAGGTCGAAGCGCGGCACTCTAGACCACCCCCCTCCCTTCGGGAAAGGCAAACGTATAGCCGTGCGGGTGGGACGAAAAACCTACGTTCTGTGTAGGCATATACATTAACGTGCACGTAAAATGTTCATTGGCAGTTGGAATTCTATACAAGGGTAAGCCGTCGCGCCACTGTACGAGCAAAATATCCCTCATCATGTTTATTAATAAGTACCCTATAAACCCTCTGAAATTGTACAATTTCAATATAAAAAACATGTATTCTAACATATAAAATCAATACATATTATTCAGCAAAATAATATATTACATATTAATAATAGAACCTAATTTTGTTTTAAATCATATAATATATTTAATTCACAACACGTGAGTATATTAAAGGGGAGGGGGGTCACCTCCTGTTAACTAGCCTATACCTGTTAATTCCACACTGGTTAATAAGAGGTGCCCCCCCCCCCCTTTAATATACTCACGTGTTGTGAATTTAACGTCCTACTGTTCTGTTCCTAAACTGGGCTACTGGAGACGGGCATATATCATAAAGTGTGCTATGAAGGAAATTTTGCCCGGACAGCGGCATTGCGACCTACTCTTATATCCAACTGCCAATTGCAAGGTATGTTTTTCGTGCACACCAATAAACGTAATCACATTCCTTAAAGCGAGAATTTCATATTTTCTAAGAAAGTCAAAACATAATTATTTCTATATCTTTTGTTCAAAAGGTTGTCAACTCACTATTGTACGATCATGGGCATTAAAATCACTGACACAGGAAATAATTACACAATTACCTCCCTTGTTTTCCCATTCCCCTTCATGGAATGGCCATCTTAAACGTTTGAATTTGAAGTTAAAAATGATATTTTTGGCATTTTCTCGACTGGCAATAGTGAATTATAGGATTATTCTTTAACAAGGTAATCTATTTTAGGGCTTTATTTTAATTTTTTTTTAAAACAAAACAACACAGTTGATAAAAATAAAGCTTGAAGTATAATAAAAATATATTAAGGTTGGAGAGAGAGAGAGAGAGAAATGGGGTTTAAAGTTCACTCGACACAAACTAGGTCATTTCGGGACTAACATATGGTTTAATTTTATTTCAATAATTCGCTTGCGCGTATAGGTCTTGAGCAGTGGGAGGACCCGGAGAAAACCCACAAGGTTGGACAGGCGACCCTACTCTTTGTCACTGGGATTCGAAACCACGCTGGTTGACTCAATGACAGGCTTTATGATACAGCACGCACGTGCTAACCATTCGGACATCCAACCCCCCATATTAAAGGGACAATAACACTCTGGCTGGCTTGATGGCTCCAGAAAACAGAAAAATAGCCTTATTCTAAGACCAGACTGATCACGCTTGCCATAATACGGTTTACCACACAAACCCCATGTGCACTTTTACCATGGATGCCACTCTGCAAAAGGCAGTGTGTCTTTATTTAAGGAAACAAAATCGAAAAGGCCTACCAATTATTGACCTCACATCTCCTACCCATACTGGTCTAGGCCTACTATGTGGCGTCTCTGCCAAATTCTACAGAAACACTTGTCTGTGATATCGCCCTAATGGAAACAGGCATTAAACCTAAAGCCCCCCCCCCCCCATCATCCCCATTTAGGATGGAGCATAAAGGCAAATAATGATGGGGCCCAACTTCAGAAATAGCAAATAAAGAGAACCAGAATTTGATGTAAGAATTTATTTATTTTTAATAATAGTCGTCTTGAATTAAAACATGTACACTGTCCATTTCTGTCCAGAAACAATCTCCATATCTTCAGGAAACAAAATGAGGATTTTAGGACTCTATTCCCTATAGTACAAAGACGTCACATCACAAAGTGCCTGTAAGCCATGTGTCGTCTCCGCGTTTAACATCTTCGTCCTTACCAATTGCCATTGGCAACAAACTGATCAAAATACAAATCTATATATCTTTTATTTTTTATATATACTTTTGATGACCTACACTACATGAAGATCCTAGTGTAAGACAAGAAAAACAAAATTTTGAACTATAAAAAAATGAAACGAAATAGTATATGTGTTTTAATCAGATTGCATTGACAAGATCCAGAACTCGTGGCTCTCTAAACCTGACCATACTCTTCAAACTCCTGAAAAATATTCCATTAAACATACAAAACGCAAGTGCTAAATCTGCCTAATACAGGTCTTTCCTTAGGCCTGAAATGTTATCTAAATTATTAATTAGACATTAATTTATTTATTCACACCATAGCCTCGATCGCTAGTCTGCAATATTTACTGTATTTGAATTTGATCTGCGGCTCAACGCCCGTTAATGATTGAATAAAAAAATGAATAATCGATACTATGTTTTTATCATAACCGACTTTATTTATGATGAACGAGGCTAGGCCTAAAATTCAATCGCTAAATTCTTGGTTCAGATTGGATCAATTTGACTGAAATTTTCAAAAATGTCCCTTTACATGATCTAGTTATTAACTATTATAGTGAAAACAGTCAGCTCTTTATCTAATTTCCCATAATGCATAATGTATCTTTAACTATTTTTAAATTCTATTTGCAGTAAACCATGTAATTTGAAAAGGTGCGAATGAAGGGGTTTTAACTAACTACTTGTGTCACGAATAATATATTTAATATTTAGCTTGAGTTGATATTACTGTCTGAAGGTTCTATGATCCAATCAACAATAATTTAAAAATGGAGCTTGGTGAAGCAATGCCAAGATTAGGCCAAATCCAAGAAAATAATGAAGACAATCACCTAATTTTAAAGATAATCAGACAGTTTGATCTGCCAATTACGTTTACTCCAGACGAAGTATTATTACAAACGAAGAAACGAAATTCCAAACATTCACTGCGCAATTTGTCCCCGGTTTTGAAGGCTTGAGAGTATAAGTAAATGATATAAACTTACCGGAAAGAATGGAATCATCGTTTGGGATGCACCGTAGCAGTTTATGCTTTCTAAAAGTTAAACTGTCAGTCATGATCTATCATATCATAACCAAGATGAAGTTGAGAAGCGAGCTGTCAATAGAATGTAGGAAGGTGACATCTTACGCATGCGCGGCATTGGGATTTCCCCGTTTCCTGTCTGTAGACAGATTTTACAAGTCTCACTGATAGTGAAATTGTGAAAACGCTCAAGGCCTAGTTGAATTTTTCCAATTTTTTTAATTAGGCGTTTTAATATGAAATTTGTGTCATCAATTGATTGGAATAATGTAAAATAGTACAATTTATTGACCATAATGAAGATTGGGACATATTATTCAGTTACAGCAAGAGTGTTATTGCCCCTTTAAGGTTGGATGTAATACCAAACCTCACACTGCAAGATTCTATCTGCCAAGTGACCATGGAAGCTTCCGGTCAAAAGTGAAATAAAACACCACTGAGCAAACTGAACTCGGACTCACTGAATACATTTAGGAGAGTGTACAGAATAGGACAGTTTAACATGCAGCGATGTGTGACATATGCATTGTGACAATATAAAATATATCATTAGATTTGTAATTTATTCAAGAGGTGTGGTTCCGATTTTATGCTTATACGTGTCAATCAGTACCGTAGCCTGTCAACCTTCATTAGGTTTCTCTGGGTTCTCTAGGTACTTCCCACATGTGAAGACCCATAAAGACGAACGGTTGAAATAAAATTGAATTAAGATTGTCGTTGAATATGAGCATTAGCTAGAATCTATGGAACCACTCTACAAAGTACTATTTACAGGCACTCGCTACGCCCCGTTGGAAAGAACCTCCGAGGAATCCATCCATAGAAGGAAACCCACAGCTCGTACCTGGTATCATGCAGGCCTATATAGTCCATGTGACAGACAGATTTTCATTACCAAATTGATGAATAAATTCAACCATGATTTTCAGTTAACCTGGTGCCTGAAGTATTCAAATTTAGTTGATGGACATCCGGGTCACTTTGCGAAATGCCATTTTGGCGGCCATCTTTAAAAATGGCCGCCATTTTTACACTGAAATTGAGCGCACCAGGAAAACCTTCATAACTCCTTAACCGATTGACCTATTGATATGGAATATGGCTCAAAATCTTCACAATGACATTCTACATCTGCTGCTATATGATACATGGAGTTGAATGAATCATATATTTTCTAAATCAACAGGTTATTCCGAAAAAAGCAAATTTTTTTTCAAGATTTATTTTATAAGAATGATTTTAGCCAAATTATGTGTGTAGTCTTCTTAAGTTATTCATTTGGCATAAATATATACGCTCAGTGGCCACCTCTGTACAGGTTTTGTGGTCGCAAACTCAACAAAAGTCTTGCGTAGACTGTCAATTTTAAAATGTTGAACGGCGGCGGGACAGGGTACCAGCTTAGTGAGAGTTTAACTAGGGGACTCACAATCGGAACGATAGTTGGGGACGTGTTGTTTCTGAGGCAAAATTTATTACTGAAGACAATTTTGAGATTATATCACTTCTGTGACGTCATTTTCGGTTGGAATCTGTCCGAAATCAAAAATGGCCGCCAAAATTTGACGAAAAATGAATTTCTTGTTGGAATGGGTGAGTATCACACAAGAAAAGACTTGTGATATATCATAGATTTGATTTTCGTAGTCATTAAACTTAAAATTGATCTCTAAAATTAGTTCTCCCAAATCCAATATATGTTCATTTAAATATGGTGTACCGTGTGCCACATGCATTACTTTCCATTCAAATTAAAAATATATTGTTAATTTGAATTTTCCATGAAACGGGAACACCTATTTCACAGATAATCATTTCACACCTGTAGTGCTTTCCGCTCGAACTATCAATAAATTGTTTATTGGAATTTGGGATTTAACCGAAACGCCATTTTAGCTGTAAAATATTCAATCAAACGACCATGTGTTAATTTATATGATAATATTAGGTCTACCGTGTAATATGGAAATTTGCATCAAGTTTTAACACAATATCTTTCTTCATGCACTGACAGTAAATTGTTTATTAGGTATAACAGAAACATATTTGTTTTGTGTTTTTTAGCATTATATGAATTATCATTGTATATTGCGTTTTCCTATTAAAGTTATCAAGTAATGCAGACGTTTGCAACACGGTTTAACATCCGTCCCCTCCATTTTAGGGATATTTTAGTTGCAGGGGTCTCCAAACTAGTTAATGTTATGAACGTGGTTAATGTTATGAACGTGGTTATGAGTCCCCTTATATTCATGAATTTGCGCCGTTTTGGTTGAAATGCTAGTGTCAGACTCCCACTATCACGATTCGTGGTGCGATTGAAATCGTAGTTTTAATCGTGGTGTTCCTATCAGGTCTTAGCATATTTTGAGGACAGTCGTTTCAATCGTATCTAGACGCATCGCACCACAGACAGTTTGAACCTAGCATAAGGCCACACCACGTTAAATTAGTGCTACTGTCTGTTCCAGGCAATACTACGACTCGAAAATTGCTTGCCATTTCTTCAATTTTTCATTACTATGGTTTAAACTTGACGACCTACCTGATATTGTCATCCCGTTACTTCCTACCGCACGTTAACCAATTTCAGATCAAGCTATTCAACCTTTTTCTCTTGCAAACTCATTGTCTATTTACTTCGCGGTATTGTAGACAGCCATGCTTGACCTAATTATTTAGAATAAACCAAATCAAACAGGGTGTGGATTCGGCATAGGGTCGTTTCGTCCCATCTGAATGTTTAGATATAGTAGAATATAACTTGCTTTAAAGAGCTATTTACGGAAAGTAATATGAATTTGGTTACGGACCACAGACGTTTGTTCCACCGCGTTAGATATCAAATTGGCGGCCCAAGTCAGATGGCTTTTAGATATTAATGTAAACTACATCCAAGGTGGAACCTGATATGGTAATGACACGTCATAGAAATTTGGAAGTAGGCTAAATGACAATTTATACGAATTGTCTATCTAGCTTTAGGATAATAGTTTTATAACTGTCCTTTTTTTTGGCATTCTGTGACTTTCAATACTTTTTTTGAGTCCGCCAAATCGTGGTTTTATTGGACGTTTTAGAAAAATATCTACATTTGTGGACAAAAAAGTTTTTATCTAACTTCTTTTGTATTTTGTGTAAATGCTGCAACTATATACATTACCAAAGTTGTCTGGCCTACATTCACGCTTTCTATTATACAATTTCCTCACACAATCTACACATTTCAATCAATCAATCTCTCTGCCAGTACATTTCGCATGCATCAACCTTTCACACAAATCACAGCCTAACCAATCAACAATCGCATTAAACTCACTTGGCGGTGGGTTCTCTCAATCACATACACTACACGCGTCTATATTATCAGCACACAAATCTTCATTCGCCACACCACCTCCATCCATTTTCTCAGCAACATTTTCACTATCACTCTCTCCACTGACATTTTCACACAAATGTTCTCTCATACTCAAACTCGCTGTCACTTGCGAATGAAATCACGACTGGTGGTACTTCTTCAGTCAATCTTTCCGCTTCCCAAAACCGATCCTCCACCATATCTATGACGTGCTGACATGCCTTAGCCCAGTCTCCAGTAGTTACACTAGCCTTCGCCTCCATGAGCAGACGCCGAACCGTGTGTGATTGTCGAACGCAAATATAAATAAAAAATCGGTAACGGTAATCGATACTAGTCCATAAAATTATAAGATATTGTATCATCTTATCCTGAAAATAAGTGTTCTGTGAGGAATATTTTAAGAATTTTAGAAGACATGCAATACTATAAATATCCCTAAGGAATATTAAAATACCGGTAACCAAATAAAACAAACCAAAACACGCACACACACAGATTGTTGATATTGTAACAATAAATGGTTTTATTTTGCATGAAACGTTTAGAAACAGCTCTGAAAATAATCGAAAATTAGTATCACTGCCGCAAAATGAACGTGCGAAACCTTCCGCACACAGCATTATTAACCGAATGCACCCGATTTGTGGAATACCTTATAACCCTATAATGATGTACGAGTGAACCAATTTGCGCAGGCTCAGTGTTCTGAGAAATTGACTAGTGTCGCAAAATGTTAAATTTACAAGAGAATAGATGATTTTATCGAACTTATTGGCGTTAAGGTTCCACGGCGAAAGTAACGAGATGACCATTCCAGGTAGGTCGTCACGTTTTAACCATTTTAATTAAAAACTGAAGAAATAGCAAGTCATTTTCCAGTCTTAATCTCGCCTGGAACAGACAGTGAGCTAGAAACACCAAGATTTACCTTGAAAAGCACCATTTACAGTCTGATTTTGCGTCTGTTCGGAGAGAACTCTCGGAAACATAGACTGGGAAGCCCTCACGGAGCGAGATCATTCCACCCCTGGGGTATCAGTTCGACCAACAGTAATCACAGGTTCATTCCCTGCTCCTTTGTCAATTGCCACTGATGAACAGTATTGTTCTGTATCCAAGTTCACAAACCATTCTCAGGCTTAAGTTGAGAATTTGCTCAACTTTCAATCAAGGTTTATGAGAAATGTCTTTGATCCAGAAACACAAAACGTTGCACATAGTTTCTTACTGATGTATTTGATACATTAAAACAACAAATTTATTATAAAGGGCTATATTTTAGTTTAAATAAGGCTAACAATTTTGAGTAAATTCTCAACTTAAGTCTGAGAATGCTTTGTGAACTCGGGGCCTGAAAGAAATGAACCTGTGTTTACAGACATGGGCGAAAGTCTTTGAACCTGGTCTCACGACGCGTCAACACTCCGATGGGATGCTCTTCTCCCCGCCGTGGAAACTGTATTACGTTCCCTTTATTCTGATTTTTTAAGTAGATCGAGTGATTAGTCATTTCAGATAACAGGGATAAGTTATAAAAACCATTAAAAGGTTTTAAGGCCGTCATATTGACTTGATTGGTAGATATAACATGTCTCTCTGGCTATTATTCTAGATATATTCAATTGACGCGTATACTATCTCCCTGATTATTACCAGAAAGATTTAACGCAAGACATTAACGTTTCTTATACTTTTCATATATGGTAGTATAACGTTGCCATAAGTCTGAATGTAGACAACGTTTCTAAATACATTTTTCAATGTTTAAAAATACTAATATCATAGCGTAAAAATGCAAAATATACTTTTCAAAATACAAAGTACATTTGTTAAGCTCTTGCATTCTAAAGAATGAAACAAATTTGAATTAGCTTCTTTACATTTTACACATTGCATTTTGCATTATCGACCTACGTATCTGCGACTTTGCATCGTCGAACACATACCTTATATGGAACGGTCACGTGACTGGGAATTTCCAGCGCATTACAAATACCGTAAATTCTAGATAAAAAGAGAGCGATGAAACTCATGGTGCATGGAGGTTACAAGATGAATTACACGGTTCTCGGTATAATGAGGTCAAACTCAAGTTATTTCCTTGTAGTACACTTCTTTTTTTTGTGTTGTTTGATGATATTTCGGGACACGATAACTTTCTTTTTAAGTAATTGAGAGTGATGAAACTTGATGTATAGTTTAATTGCATCAATACCCTGACTAAGTTCGATAATGAGAATATTCTGCTCAGGGTAAGCTGGGCGATAAGCAAATTGAGTGGTCGAGACTTTGGAACACAATAACTCTCATTCTAATTACGTTAGAATGTTCACACATGGCGTAGGTGTCTATTAGGTGAATGCCTTGATGGAGTTCGAAGAGGATAATTTTCTGCTAAGGGTAAGCCGGGATAAGAAAATTGATTGGTTGATGCTTCGGGACACGATAACTTTAGTATTAATTGAGATTGGGGTATAGCTCCATTATGTCAATACCCTTACTAAGTTCGATAATGAACATTTTCTGATGAGAGTAAGCAGAGCGATAAGCAATTTGATTGGTCGAGGTTTTGGAATACAATAATTCTCCTTCTTATTGAGGCAGAATTAGTTGAATGCCTTGATAGAGTTCGATGGTGAACATTGTCTGCTTACTCTAAGCAGAGATAAGCAATCTGATTGGTTGATTCTTTGGGGCACGATAACTTCGGTTATAATAAAGTGAGAGCGATGAAACTCAGAATATATATTTATTTTATTATACCTTGACTAAGTCACTGTTTATTATAGGTTATAGTCATGCATACTGTAGCCGCCCTCAGTATGACCTTGAGTCGACTTTGACGTTAAATAAAAGACTGTAAAGGGATATAAATAATAATAATAATGGACTTATTATCTATTGGAACGTTGTTCAATATTTACAGTAATAATAATACAATAATGGTTGGGTGGTTTAGATCCTTCCTCGACTTCTTCCGGGAAATAATTCGGCTTTTACATTTTAAAGGAACGCCGTTTAACCTTAATTATATTCTCGTCGTATGGCACCCGTTAGTTGACGAAATGGCATTTAGGCTTTACAAATAATCTTTTTGTTGTCTATTTATAGTTAGGTGGTTTGGTTAAAAGGAATATGATAATTTTTACTAAGTTAATAATTGCATGAAGAAAAGGACAAATTGATATAAGAGAAGTGGGGGAGAGTTATGTACTCTTACGGTGCTTACCCGAAGAGCGTCAAAGACAGAATGCCATTACTGACGAGTTCAGCGCTTTATATAGACTTTGCCAAAGTGTCACGTGGGGCCTTTCGACCAATGACATAACGGTATTCCCGCAACCCATGCCTAGGAAGGATCTACTTTCACACTTACAGATGTACAATTCAATAAAACGAAAGCAATATTTCGAAAGGCAGTTTGGTTTATAACCGCCTAAAAACGTATTATTTATCATTCAAGACCAATATTCAGAAATGGGCCTCCGTAGTTAATTAATTACAGCCATCCCACCCAATGCAACCGTTTAACCCGTTGCCAGTGCAACCTAGCAAAGTGCTTGTTCCGCTTGAAATATTCGACTACAATTATAAAGAGGAGGAATAACGTCAGGGCATAACAAACCATACGGAGTTCAATCCTACAGGAATAATATACACAAATATGGACATAAAAGCACGCTTAATAGTCCACACTAAGCGTTTATTTATTAGGGAAACCACCGTCAACACGGCGTAGTAATCTAGACGTCATCTCGCCACTCCATGTATCGTTGTCACTCTTCGAAGCATTATAGTTGCAAATCAAAGCTGCATCTTCAATCGTGTTTTTATGTGCGGGACAATCAAGTAAGACCCCCATTAGTAGTTGTGGTGTTTATTTCCATGTTCGTCAAAAATAGGACTAGGACAAAGTGCGAGTGGCAGGATCGAAGCAAGTGACTATTACGATCAAACCACAGGTTTCTGGTGTGTAGTGTACTAACGTACATGGCCGCTCGTTAGCGGGTATGAAACAAGGGCATTACGAAGTAATTCTTGGATTATTATAAAGGGATGACGATAACCAGACGGGGTTAAATTCAGGTAAGGTTTTATAATCGTTTATGGTTATACGCTGATTCGGTTATCATACTTGTTCTAGCGGTAATGTTAGAAGGACGGATGTCACTCGCGTTGGTCCCTCCAGTCAATGAAACTTTGTATTAGGCCTTTCTCGTTCAACACATTAGCGTCGTTGTTGCACTCTACACCCATGGCACGTTTGTGAGATCGACCAGTTGAATGGACATGATAACATAGGGCACTTCCTTTCATTCTTAGGAGGCCAGGTAATGGTCTTTGTCCCAG
Source organism: Patella ulyssiponensis (assembly GCA_963678685.1). Taxonomy (NCBI): domain Eukaryota; kingdom Metazoa; phylum Mollusca; class Gastropoda; family Patellidae; genus Patella; species Patella ulyssiponensis. The sequence goes on along the minus strand of OY783229.1, from coordinate 14,831,005 downwards.
CCGAGAGAGCCATTAGATGACGAGCGCACCAATCTCTCCTTGCTGGGGATAGCAAAGGCCTACAGCCCTCAGACAGGATATCCCGTGCTTGGGAGGCAAGGCTCTGCCTGTGGTTGAGGCGATAGTGTCGGCCAGATGATGTTTTCATCGTCTTTGATGCCATGGTGATAGGTTCGTGGTCAAGTGTCCTCTTCCCAGCCAAACAAGAGGACATCTTAAAGATGACTGTCAGATTTGGAGGGGGATTAAGTGGAGATGACGACGACGGTGATGATGAAGATGATGTTGGCGTTTCTGGTTGCTGTGGCATTGGTGGTACTGATGCGGATAGACTGACGGTCCTCGTTGGCTGTCTGAAAGGTGTGGTCCAGCGAACAACAGCGTTTATATGGATCTCTTCTATACTAATAAGTTGGCCAGCACCAAACGTCGCTCTTCGAGCTCTTTCCCACGGAGAGCTTCTCCGTCTCCTGTTGGCTTAGGCATTGGTGTAGATGGAAGGGTGAGAAATCGTCTGCTGATAGCCTCACTCGATCAGGGCCTCTTCAAAACGTCTGGTGCAAGTTCTCCCTTGTAAACGATCCCTCCTATTTTGGTGGTGAACCAAGCGACACCGCCCTCCTCCCTCAAAGATTTTTGGTAACAACAAAGCGTCTGTTGGTGAATAGGAGGATTCCGAAGGATCATATTGGAGACTGGGTACCGGCGAAATGTTGCCATCACCAGGACGGCCCTGCGCTCTTCTACGTTTTACCCCGAAATACCTCCCAGGAACGGGCCCATTCTTCTTCACTTTTCAGGGGGTCTTTCAACTTTCGGCACCACTGTAGAACAAGGTTCCTCGTCTTGCAGGATAGCTCGCTGATAGACCCTTTTCTTGGACTTTACGTCGTAATACTTCTTTCGGGAAGTGGAACACTTCTTCAATTTAACGCTTTCGATGTCATGCGTCCGTTTCAGTCTCTCCCCAAGATTAGAGACATACGCACTCGTTTCAATTGGGTCTCCATCCAGATAAGGTTTACCAATGACAACTTGCATGGGCATGATGATTTCCCTACCAAAGACCATCTTGTTTGGCGTGTGACCAGTGCTGGCATGCACGGATGATCATCACCTGTGGAAGGTAAGTATCCCAAGTCTTCTGTTCTTTCTCACAGGACATTGTTAACATCTGTTGTAGCGTTCTATTAAATCTTTCGACATTGCCATTGGATTGTGGTCTGAAGCTGATGGTCCTGGTCTTATAGATATCGAATAGTGAACTGATGTCCTTGAAGAGTTTGGATTCGTATGGTTCTTGAGTGGTGTGCCGTACCTACTAATAAACTAATTGACCAGCACATCAGCTACGGTATGTGACTCCTGGTTTTGTGATAGCTATTCCTTCGGCCCGTTTGGTAAAACAGTCACATATAACAAGGATATAACGATTTCCGGATGCTGTCAGTGGTAACGGCCCAAGAATATCCATCGCCACCCTTTCCATTGGTTCTCCTACTGTATATTGTCCAAGTGGGGCTTTAAGTGGTACTTTAGACTGCTTCCGAGCTGTGCATTTGTCGCACAGTAAAAGGAGTGATTAATTTTCTCGGGCGTTTTATCTCTCCCCATATGTCCTCCAGTGGGTATATCATGGTAATATTTCTTTACATCTCCTTTCAATACATCCAGTACAATCAATTGAATGGTGGGAGTAGCATCGTATTCTATCCAAATCCTGTATAAAACGCCACTTTGTATCTGTAGTCGATCCCAATGTCTCCATAGTGTTTTGAGTACCAACGTTTCGGAGGAAATGGAATTCCATTCTGGCCTTACCCCATCCTCAAATGCTATTAGAATAGGTTCTATCTGCGAATCAGTAAGTTGGTTCTGTCGTAAATCTTCTAGCGTCCAGCCATCTAGGACGACCACGTTTCCGCGATTGGAGAGTTGGTCTTGCTGCGCGTTATTGCTCTCGTGGCTCCGGTAGGCGATATTCCACTTGTATCACACTGATCATCATCGTCAGAAGATTCATACTCATCTCTATCTTGTCGTGAACATACTTTGCATGTATATCTAGAAAGCGCATCTGCATTATCATGTTTCCGACCTGGTCTATGGATGACAGAAAAGTTATATGTCCCTAGCTCTTCCAACCACCTGGCAACTTGTCCAGTAGGCTTCTTTAGCTTGCACATCCAGCTTACAGCAGCGTTGTCAGTCCTTAGTAATATTTCTTGACCATACAAGTAAGTATGAAAGTGCTTTAATAATGTTATCATAGCCAGTAATTCTTTTCGGGTTATGCAGTAATTTCTTTCATGGCGGTTCATGGACTTGCTCATGTAAGCTACGACTTTCACTACACCGTTATGTTCCTGTGAGAGAACAGATCCGACAACATTATCACTGGCATCAGTATCGAGGATAAATTTTTGTCCCGATATTGGATATGAGAGAATTGGCGACGAAATGAGAGCTGTTTTTAATTAACTAGTGCATTCAGTTGTCCATTCGTATTTCTTACCCTTTTCAACTAGTTTGTGGAGAGGTCGCGCTACATCGCCAAATCCCAACACAAATTTCCTGTAGTAGGAGCACAACCCAAGGAAGCTACTAACCTGTTTAACATTCTTGGGTATTGGCCAATCACGAACTTTCTCTATTTTCTCTGGATCTGTTTTCACTCCGACGTCCGAAACGATGTGCCCCAAGAATCGGACTTTCTTTTGAAAGAACAGACATTTGGACGGACGCAGTTTGAGGTCATTTTCCAAGAGCCTTTGGAATACGTGTTCCAGCCTTTCGAGTGATCCATGGGTTGTTAAGGTTCCAACTATTATATCATCCATAAACAGGAGACATTCAACCAATTGAAGTCCACATAAAACATCTTCCTTAAGTCGTTGGAAAGTTGTGGGGCGTTAACGAGCCCGAATGGCATAACAGTAAACTGGTACAAGCCCATACTAGTTGCAAAAGCTGTTTTCACCTTGTCGTCCTCATCCATTCCAAGCTGCCAGAACCCAGAATTTAAATCCATTGTACTAAACCATTGGCAGTTAGCCAAAGCATCTAGACAATCATCTGTTCGTAGTAGAGGATACGGGTCTTACACCGTGATGTCATTAACCGCATGCTCCCATCCTTCTTTCTAACTAATACGACGGGAGACGCCCAGGCACTCTTTGAAGGTTCTATAATACCCCTATCCATCATCTTCTTTATTTCATCTTCCCTCTTTCCGAACGGTTGTCGACGTAGGGGATGCTTGATCGGGCACGTCACCCCCGTGTTAATCTTATGTGCCACCCTTTTCCTTCTCCAAAGGTGAGCAGATGAAGTTGCGAAAACATTACGAGCAACCGTGCAAGCTGTTCTCCTTCGTCCGTAGTTAGGTATGTTGAACTTTTCTCCCACAGATCTGTAACATGTGGTGGTAACTGCGAGGAGATTGCAGTTGATGAAGCTACATTTACGACGACTGCTCTTGCACATTTTCCTTTAGTGGACTTCGGTTCCATGTACACAGATTCCAAGGTCGCTCGCTACTTTCATATTGGAATGGAGAGTAATGTCATCTTCACTGCAATTGACAATGGTTATCTTCTGAATCGCCCAGTTGGTATCTACTATACATCCTGGAACAAAGAGTCCTTCTGGTAGGCATGATATCGGTTCTAGTACACCCAGAGTAGATAGTTTTCCGTTTGGGCTTATTTTTGTCTCAACAAAGGAAACACAGTTGGCTGGTATCACCGTTGTCGATCGAATCTCTACTCGACATGTGGCCTCCGCCTCACCGGCAATCCAGCATTGTATATGCGGCCCTAAAGCCGAATACATTCGTAAGTGTTTGTAGTCGATGTTACTAATGTGTTTCAACAGGACATCTTGTCCCAATATACCATCCGGTGTTATGCGACCTACCATTACTGGATGGGGGTAAGAAGCATTAGCAATGCACATCTCAACAGTTGCATGGCCTCTCATATCCAGGCTAGTTCTGTCTATGCTAGCTGCAGTTGAAATACATTGTTTCAGTTCTGGTGCGTGTAGTGAGTTGATCTAATCGAATGTGTAGCAGGAGACAATGGTCATCGTTGAACCACTGTCCACTAAAAAGTCCGCCAATACCCTATATAGATTGACCCGTATATAAAAACCATTGTCCCATTTATTCTTTGTGTTCCCTATAAGCCATATTCTGTTGTCTATATAGTTAACAGGCCTCGATGTCCCTGTCTTCCCATGGCCTACTGGGAAGACAGACGCGCGTTTCCCTCGTTGCTAGATACGGTAATGCCTTCCCTCGCCATCGTATCCTGACACTCCCTTATAAAATGTCCCCGTTGCTTACATAGGAAACAGGCTCTGTCTCCTTCGAACCTGCTGTTGCTCCTAGGCCCTGGTTGTCTGTTGGGGTTTTTTCCAGACTTTCTAATCTAATCTTTCAATTTTGGGGTCGTTATTGGTCTTTTGTTCCTGTCTTGTAACATGCCTGACGACTTCTTTTTCGTCCTCCCCCAATGCCCTAATCGCAGATCTTTTCTTTTCTCTCGTGTCACCAGCCAGTGCCTCATAACGTTCGACTACCTCCATGGTCTCCGGCAAAGTTTTGCAACCTCTATCCATGCAATGAAATTTAAGCTCGGCTGGAACTGCTTTATATAATTGGTTCAGGCCGATTACCTCCTGAGCTTTATTATCCAATCCTGCTAACGCTCTTTTGGTCATCTGTCTCAAATCGTCGGCAAAATTGGCAATTGACTCATGCGGTCGTCTTTGTCTAGTTTCTAAACGGGACAACCAGAGTCTCTGTTGTCGGTTACTCCCGAAACGTTGGTTCATGTGCTTCAGCAGTGACGAAAAAAGGTTGTCTTTCTGTAGGCCCAAGGCCCATATAGAAGGTTCTCGCATTACCTCTTAGACTATGGCGGGGGAAAGCGGCAAAAACCTAATGCTATGTAGAAATGTCTAATTCAAAACACACATGTAACATAAGGCATACCAAATACCTAAAACGTCTAATGCAAAAAACAAAATACAAGAAACCTCTAATACAAAATACCTCATACGTCTATTGCAAAAGACAAAATACAAGAAACCTCTAATACAAAATACATATAACCTCTTATGCACAATTGATTTTACAATCTGAAACATCTACCATAAGCATTAGATGACATATCTCTCATGCATTACTTACGTTTCTCCACTGAATTATCTTTATTTAGGTCAATGTCAAGGTCACCGAACACAACTTGGCGACCTATTCGGCTAGCGAGCTATTCGACCGATCCAGCTGGCAAACTGTTCGTTGACAACCTATTCAGAATTAAGACAACAGTCGCCCAAACTCATCTATTTTTAACAACCAATAAAATCCAACGTTACGTCTATCAAATGAAAGTAGAATAATATATTATTTTTATCAATTCCTTTAGCTCAGAATAGAGATGTAATTTCGCATTATCGTACAAAATTCTAGACATCCAACTAAATATATTCCGAAAGGTAATTAAATAGGCTTTCTAAGTATTATCAGTAAAAATTGGCACATTCATATTAAAGGGGTGCACTCTCTTCCTAAACATGACCAATTTTTTTAAAATTCTAAAGAGAAAAACTGTTAATATCCCGTGTCAAAATTCGGACCATCGTACAAAATTCTCGTGATCCAACTAAATATATTCTAAAAGGTAATTGAATAAGCTTTCCAAATATTATTAGTAAAAGTTGGCACAATCATATTAAAGGGGTGCGCTCTCAACCTGAACATAGCCAATTTTTCAATATTTTAAAGTGAAAGAACGGTAATATTTCGAGTCGAAATTCGGACCATCGTACAAAATTCTTAGCAACCAGCTATATATATTCTAAAAGGTAATTGAATAAGCTTTCTAAATATTATTAGTAAAAGTTGGCACAGTCATATGAAAGGGGCGCGCTCTCAACCTGAACATAGCCAATTTTTCAATATTTTAAAATGAAAGAAAGGCAATATTCCGAGTCGAAATTCGGACCATCGTACAAAATTCTGAGCATCCAGCTATATATTTTCTGAATGGTAATTCAATAAGCTTTCTAAATATTATTAGTAAAAGTTGGCACAATCATATTAAAGGGGCGCGCTCTCAACCTGAACATAGCCAATTTTTCAATATTCTATATGTAAAGAGCGCGCCCCTTTAATATGATTCTGCCAACTTTTACTATTAATATTTGGAAAGCTTATCCAATTACCTTTCAGAATATATATAGCTGGATGGTCAGAATTTTGTAGGATGGTCCAAATTTCGACTCGGAATATTACCGTTGTTTCACTTTAAAATATTGAAAAATTGGCTATGTTCAGGTTGAGAGCGCGCCCTTTTAATATGATTCTGCCAACTTTTACTAATAATATTTGGAAAGCTTATCTAATTACCTTTCAGAATATATATAGCTAGATGGTCAGAATTTTGTACGATGGTCCAAAAAATTCCGGTCTATCTTTACATATAGAATATTGAAAAATTGGCTATGTTCAGGTTGAGAGCGCGCCCCTTTAATATGATTGTGCCTACTTTTACTAATAATATTTAGAAAGCTTATTGAATTACCATTCAGAAAATATATAGCTGGATGCTCAAAATTTTGTACGATGGTCCGAATTTCGACTCGGAATATTACCGTTCTTTCATTTTAAAATATTGAAAAATTAGCTATGTTCAGGTTGAGAGCGCGCCCCTTTAATATGACTGTGCCAACTTTTACTAATAATATTTAGAAAGCTTTTTCAATTACCTTTCGGAATATATATAGCTGGTTGCTAAGAATTTTGTACGATGGTCCGAATTTCGACTCGAAATACATGTATTACCGTTCTTTCACTTTAAAATATTGAAAAATTGGCTATGTTCAGGTTGTGAGCGCACCCCTTTAATATGATTGTGCCAACTTTTACTAATAATATTTGGAAAGCCTATTCAATTACCTTTTAGAATATATTTAGTTGGATCATCAGAATTTTGTACGATGGTCCGAACTTTGACACGGAATATTACCGCTCTTTCACTTTAAAATATTAAAAAATTGGCGATGTTCAGGTTGAGAGCGCGCCCCTTTAATATGATTGTGCCAACTTTTACTAATAATATTTAGAAAGCTTATTCAATTACCTTTCAGAATATATATAGCTGGATGCTCAGAATTTTGTACGATGGTCCGAATTTCGACTCGGAATATTACCGTTCTTTCACTTTAAAATATTGAAAAATTGGCCATGTTCAGGTTGAGAGCGCGCCCCTTTAATATGATTGTGCCAACTTTTACTATTAATATTTGGAAAGCTTATCCAATTACCTTTCAGAATATATATAGCTGGATGGTCAGAATTTTGTACGATGGTCCAAATTCGGACTTCGAAAAAAATTCAGGTCTATCTTTACGTATAGAATATTGAAAAATTGGCTATGTTCAGGTTGAGAGCGCGCCCCTTTAATATGATTGTGCCTACTTTTATTAATAATATTTAGAAAGCTTATTGAATTACCATTCAGAAAATATATAGCTGGATGCTCAGAGTTTTGTACGATGGTCCGAATTTCGACTCGGAATATTGCCGTTCTTTCATTTTAAAATATTGATAAATTGGCTATGTTCAGGTTGATAGCGCGCCCCCTTTAATATGACTGTGCCAACTTTTACCAATAATATTTAGAAAGCTTATTCAATTACCTTTTAGAATATATGTAGCTGGTTGCTAAGAATTTTGTACGATGGTCCGAATTTCGACTCGAAATATTACCGTTCTTTCACTTTAAAATATTGAAAAATTGGCTATGTTCAGGTTGAGAGCGCACCCCTTTAATATGATTGTGCCAACTTTTACTAATAATATTTGGAAAGCTTATTCAATTACCTTTTAGAATATATTTAATTGGATCATGAGAATTTTTTACGATGGTCCGAATTTTGACACGGGATATTAACAGTTTTTCCCTTTAAAATTTTTAAAAAATTGGTCATGTTTAGGAAGAGAGTGCACCCCTTTAATATGAATGTGCCAATTTTTACTGATAATACTTAGAAAGCCTATTTAATTACCTTTCGGAATATATTTAGTTGGATGTCTAGAATTTTGTACGATAATGCGAAATTACATCTCTATTCTGAGCTAAAGGAATTGATAAAAATAATATATTGTTCTACTTTCATTTGATAGACGTAACGTTGGATTTTATTGGTTGTTAAAAATAGATGAGTTTGGGCGACTGTTGTCTTAATAGGTTGCCAACGAACAGGTTGCCAGCTGGATCGGTCGAATAGCTCGCTAGCCGAATAGGTCGCCAAGTTGTGTTCGGTGACCTTGACATTGACCTAAATAAAGATAATTCAGTGGAGAAACGTAAGTAATGCATGAGAGATATGTCATCTAATGCTTATGGTAGATGTTTCAGATTGTAAAATCAATTGTGCATAAGAGGTTATATGTATTTTGTATTAGAGGTTTCTTGTATTTTGTCTTTTGCAATAGACGTATGAGGTATTTTGTATTAGAGGTTTCCTGTATTTTGTTTTTTGCATTAGGCGTTTTAGGTATTTGGTATGGCATTATGTTACATGTGTGTTTTGAATTAGACATTTCTACATAGCATTAGGTTTTTGCCGCTTTCCCCCGCCATATTAGACTGGCGGCAAGTACTAACAGTTGTTGTTCAGCTGTCCATCCACTTAGCTGGGCACAGCTTTCGAAATGCGAAAAGTACTCATCCCAGTCGGCGGTTCCATCATTAAAGTCAGGTTTAATAGTGATTGCATTACGTGTGGTATGCGTTGGTAATCTTGACTGCGACATATTGGTACACGGTTCAAGTCTTTCGTTGTGCGCTTCATCAATGACGGATTCTTCCATGGAAATATCACCTTGGCCTCCCTCAAATATAACCCGGTCTTTAAAAGATATTTCCTGGTCAGGAGAAAATGGAGTGGCCGTCATTAGAACATAATTATGGTTCTTTTTGGATCCTTTGGATTCGTATCGGGATATTTATGGCAATTAAATATCCCACTCCAGCCACCAGTTTGTAACCGCCCTCGGTATGACCCAATCTCGTTCTCAGAGGCGGCCGTGGAGCCGAAGGCCTGTGGCGCATTAGACCGTCCATTTTTTCCAATTTTTTTCAAACCTAAGCCCCGCCCATTGTGACCTGATCTATTTTTCTACGCGTGGGTATATTTTTAAGTGATTCAGTCACCCAGGCACGTAAAATCAGGGGCGTACGACGCAAATAAACCGTCTACGATATCACCTTAGGTTGAAGTGGACGTTAAACTCCCAGTAACTAACTACTAACGCAAATAAACGAGATATTTCGCGCGTAGGAATTACATGTCACCTTCCGGGAAAATGGCTATCCCGATTCACCAGAGAAATTTCTTCAAAAATGTTTCTGGTTTCGAGATTGGGTATGACCTTGAGGTTAAATAAGACTGTTAAAGGATATTAATAATAATAATAATGGATTTATTATCTATAGGAACGTTGTTCAATATTTACAGTAATAATAATACAATAATGGTTGGGTGGTTTAGATCCTTCCTCGACTTCTATCGGGGAATAATTCGGCTTTTATATTTTTAAGGAACGGCGTTTAACCTTAATTATTTTCTCGTCGTATGGCACCCGTTAGTTGACGAAATGGCATTTAGGCTTTACAAATAATCTTTTTTTGTCTATTTATAGTTAGGTGGTTTAGTTAAAAGGAATATGATAATTTTTACTAAGTTAATAATTGCATGAAAAAGGACAAATTGATACAAGAGCAGTGGGGGAGAGTTATGTACTCTTACGGTGGTTACCCTAAGAGCGTCAAAGACAGAGTGCCATTACTGACGAGTTCAGCGCTTTACATAGACTTTGCCAAAGTGTCACGTGGGGCCTTTCGACCAATGAAATAACGGTATTCCCACAACCCATGCCTAGAAAGGATCTACTTTCACGCTTATAAATGTACAATTTAATAAAACAAAAGCAATATTTCGAAAGGCAATTTGGTTTATAACCGTCTAAAAACGTATTATTTATCTTTCATGGCTAATATTCAGCAACGGGCCTTCGTATTTAATTAATTATAGCCATCGCACCCAATGCAACCGTTCGCAACCCGTTGCTAACCCGTTGCCAGTGCAACCTAGGAAGGTGCTTGTTCCGCTTGAAATATTCGACTACAATTATAAAGAGGAATAACGTAAAGGCCAAAACAAATCATACGGAGTGCAATCCTACAGGAATGATGTACACAAAATTACTCAGTATGGACATAAAAGCACGCTTAATAGTCCGCACTAAGCGTTTATTTATGAGCGAAACCACCGTCAGCACGGCGTAGTAATCTAGACGTCATCTCGCCACTCCTTGTATCGTTGTCACTATTCGAAGCATTATAGTTGTGTATCAAAGCTGCATCTTCAATCGTGTTTTTATGTGCGGGACAATCAAGTAAGACCCCCATTAGGACTAGGACAAAGTGCGAGTGGCAGGACCGAAGCAAGTGACTATTACGATCAAACAACAGGTTTCTGGTCTAACTACAGACTGTAGTGTACTAACGTACATGGCCGCTCGGTAGCGGGTATGAAACAAGGGCATTACGAAGTAATTCTTGGATTATTATAAAGGGATGGCGATAACCAGACGGGGTTAAATTCAGGTAAGGTTTTATAATCGTTTATGGTTATACGCTGATTCGGTTATCATACTTGTTCTAACGGTAATGTTAGAAGGAAAGATGTCACTCGCGTTGGTCCCTCCAGTCAATGAAACTTTGTACTAGGCCTATCTCGTTCAACACATTACCGTCGTCGTTTCACTCTACACCCATGGCACGTTCGTGAGATCGACCAGTTGTATGGACATGATAAAATAGGGCACTTCATGTCATTCAAAGTAATCACAGAAAAGGGTTTGTGATTCCACCACAGGAACGTAACGGGTCTGACACTTGTAGAGGTCAATAGTCTAAAAATTGCATAACAACACAACACAGGCTTCATTGGAAGGAGATGATGTTTACTATGGTATGAATATAATTAATAGAGATGAATAGCTTTATGGCTATTACAATACCCCCTACTTAAACATGAAGACTCCGGATTCATCGGGAAGCTACTCCGGTACTGAAGCTTCAAGACGCAGGGCTGCCTTGTAGAAAGAGGTCAATAGTCTAAAAATAGAATAACAACACAACACAGGCTTCATTGGAAGGAGATGATGTTTACTGTGGTATGAATATGATTAATAGAGATGAATAGACTTATGGCTATTACAATACACACCATTTGAATACGCATTACACTACTATAACAAAACCAAACTGATCCCGCAGTGATTATTCGCTTGGCCGCTACAATCACTGACAACAATATTGGCGATACACGTCGGTGGTAAGCATAACATTTTAACTGAAATGGGGTTTAACGTCCTACTTTTCTGATCCTAAACTGTTCTAATGAAGACGGGCATGCTTTGAGGGAAATTTTGCCGGGGCAGCGGCGCTACGGCCTATAGTCTTATATCGAATCCCAACTGCCAAAGGATCTTTTGCGTGCACGCCAATGTGTACATGGGACCCCGGGTTTTCGTACCATCCGAACGACTAGACAGCTATCCCTGTCAGGCCCTCCGTTCTGCATCATTGACAAGGAGAAACCACGCCGGAAAATCTGGATGAACTTTCTCGGCTAATGCAGGGATCGAACACCCAACCTCCAGACTAGCGAGACAGCGTCTTACCCACTAAGCCACATGATCCCATATCGATAAACTTATAGTGTTAACATCTGGGCGAGGTAGTGAAGCGGAACAGGAGATAGGTTATAGTGTTCAAATCCAGGCCCTTGGCTAGTGGAGTGGGGCAAAAGAGGCAGTCGCCTGCCCTGAAACAAATCGGGGCCTTTACTAAATGGGGAAAACGTGACCCTCTTGACCCACCCACCCCGCCAGCTACGGGCCTGAAATCATATTGTGGGTTGTCAGTGGTTTCCTTTCGTGCATTTAAATGTAAAGAGCACTTCAGGAGGTAGTGAAAATATGACGACGGGGTGGCTATATTCAATTTACATATTTGATATGGGGCGAAAGGTAAGATCCCTTGACAAGAATACACAAAGCGCATACAAATAGGTTATTATAGTACATATTCATAATACGATGTCGATGCCAAGGCTACATGCATACAAACATTTAACGACGACCATGGAAACGATTCCAAGGTACACAATATTTCTCGAAATTATTATCGATTCGCATAAACAAACATAAAATGCAACCAAATCAAACTTTAAAGAATATTGGTTGTGTTTTTAATACGAACTATGCTTATGTAACAGGGTTTCTATTTAAAGGAACAAACACCAGGTCGTAGGTTCAGATTTTATTGGTGAATTACATACATATGAAAAACTCTGAAATACATAAAGAAATGTATAAAAATCAAGAATAATAATAGTTTACACTATATACATAGGTTTAAAATAATGGCGGGAAATCATGGATTTAAACAAAGGAATGTAAAAGCGTCTTATTGAATAACAATGAACTCTTAAGTAATAAATACATACAAATACATACCCTATAAAATAGGAGTTTTTAAAAAGGTTGCTTATTTTTATATGTCTACTATGGTACACACACCGTAATACGAGACTGAATATCTAATGTAGCTCCTCGTGACTTAAGGTCATAATGAAATTTTTGTTTTTCTTGGGCGCTTTGAATATTCTTTTGAGCAATATTATAAACATTTTGAAACCGTTGTTGAAAATCCTGAGAATATTTAGAAAAACTATGTATATCAGATGACGAAGAATAAGTACCAAATATAAAATCTATGGGTAACCTTGGCTGTCGACCAAACATTAAAAAATACGGACTAAAAGAAGTTGAAACATGTTTAGTACAGTTATAAACATAAACAAGGTAAGGGACATAATCTTTCCAATTCTGCTTTTGATGATCAGATAAAGTACCGAGCATATTCATTAAGGTTCGGTTGAAACGTTCTGTGAGACCATTACCCATAGGGTGGTAAGGAGTGGTGCGGGATTTCTTAATATCAAGAAGAGAACACAATTCTTTAATTACATCACTTTCAAAATTACGACCTTGATCAGAGTGAAGACGAGCGGGAATACCATAAGGAAGAATAAAATTGTGGATGATGGCTTTGGCTGTAGTTTTAGCTGTCTGATTTTTCGTGGGAATAGCAACTGCATACTTAGTGAAATGGTCCGTAATTATCAAAATATTTTCAAATCCACCCTTCGACGGTTCAAGAGAAAGATAGTCCATACATACTAATTCCAGAGGCTGTGAAGTTTTAATGTTGATAAGTGGAGCTCTTTCTGGAATGTTAGGCGATTTTCTGCAGATACAGCGTGAACAAAATTTGATTTTATCTTCTACGAACTTAGACATTCCAGGCCAAAAGAAAACGAGATTTAAAAAGTTCAAGAGTACGATCTCTACCCATATGACCCATATTATCATGAAGAAAAGTAAAAACAGTGTCTCGAAGAGAAATTGGAACAACCATCTGTAAAACGGGACCAGATGAAACAGAAATTGAACATTTACGATAAAGAATATCATCCATAATAAATAAATTATCCCACTGACGAAGAATATGTTTGGATTCTTGATCAAAACTACGTAAAAAATCATATGTCGGTTTAACTCCAGTCTGAACACATTTAAAAACAGATTTTAAAGAAGGACATGCTTGCTGACATCTTCTCATACGGCTGCTGTCAATAATAGGAGAATCAACTGGTGGCGAAACAGTAGGAAGTGAAACATCTTGCGTACAACAAAGGGACTGAACTTTACCAACATTTATATCATGAGCTGAAGTGACTGCAGCGACAACTGAATTGCTAACTTTATTATATGGAAAACGAGATAAAGCATCTGCAAGGGTATTCTGTTTTCCACTCAAATATTCCAAAGAGAAATCATATGTAGATAATTCGGCAAGCCAACGATGACCAGTAGCATCAAGTTAAGCAGAAGATAAAACATAGGTAAGAGGATTATTATCAGTCTTTACATTAAATTTATTCCCATAAAGGTAATCATGAAATTTCTTACAAACAGCCCATTTTAATCCGAGAAATTCTAATTTATTTGCAGGATACAATCGTTCAGATTTAGAAAGACTTCTACTTGCATATGAAATTACACGTGTTTTACCATCCTGAACCTGGAGTAAAACTGCTCCTAACCCACGTGAACTGGCATCAATGTGAACTTCAAAAGGTTTAGTGAAATCGGCATAAGCTAATACAGGCGATGAAATTAATTGCGAAATAAGAAAATCAAATGCAGTTTGTTGTTCGGGACCCCAGAAAAACACAGGTGAAATTTTAGCAGATCTTTTCTTCTTTGTAGTAGAATGACCAACAAGGAGATCAGTTAAAGGCTTCGCTATTTTAGAATAGTCTTGGATGAAACGACGAAAATACCCACAAAACCCCAAGAAACTTCGAATTTCTTCCACAGTTGAAGGAGTAGGCCAGGACTTTAAGGTCTCAATTTTATCAGGATCTGTATGAATGCCATCTGCAGAAATAACGTGTCCAAGATACTTAATTGACGTCTGAAGAAAACTACATTTTGAAGGTTTAAGCCGAAGATTATGTTGACGAAGACGTTTAAAAACTGATTCTAACCTGGACATATGTTCATGAAAAGTTTTAGAAAAAATAATGACATCGTCTAAATATATCAAACATTGTAAAAGATTCATATCGCCCATACAGCGTTCCATCATTCTCTGAAAAGAAGCGGGCGCGTTAGTAAGTCCGAAAGGCATAGTATTAAACTCCCAAAACCCGAGAGCACCCGCAGTAAATGCTTGTCTGCCTCATCCATTTCAATCTGCCAATAACCTGACGTTAAGTCAAGAGACGAAAAATATTTTGAACCGTTTAATGAATCTAGTGTTTCTTCAATACGAGGTAGAGCATAGGCATCTTTAATGGTAAGTGAATTTAGTTTACGATAATCAACGCAGAAACGAAGACCACCATCTTTTTTCCGAACAAGAACAATAGGTGAAGCATACGGACTCGAAGAAGGGCGAATAACATTGGAATCAAGCATTTCTTGTATATGATCTTTCACTTCCTGGTACATTGAAGGAGGTATTCTTCTATGACGTTGTTTAAATGGAATATTATCAGAAAGGTTGATCTTGTGTTTTACTAAATCTGTCCTACCAATATCTGTGTCCGATGAACTGAAAATATCTCTGTATTTAATAATTAAATCGTTGAACTGCTGAACTTCACCTTCAGAAAAATTATTCTTCAAATCATCCGTATGAATACTTCCTAATAAATCATTAATACTCCCAGTTGACGAATTAGAGTGAACAATATCCACTTGATGAAGTTGACAAATAATGGATTTAGCTGGAATAGTAATGGGTGTGGAAGAGTCATTTTGAATTTTAACTTTAATACGTTGTGAAGAAATATCGAAATTATTACAGCGAATTAAACCAGGAACAATCTTTAAACTAGGGTGTGAAGAATTATAATCTGTTGCCATATATTGTTTAGAAGAAATTGGCTTAGGGAGACGTGAAAATCCAGATATCGAAACACATGAATGAGCTGGTATGGTCGTTGAAGATGTAGATTTCAAATCATAAACCTCATGACTCTCTTTAAGTTTATTGGATAAACAAGTAAAAGTTGAACTCCAAGAAGAATCTATATGTGAATTATGGACATTAATGGAACTATGTAATCGATTCAAAATATTTGTACCAATAATAACAGGAACACGAATCTGTGACGATGAAGTGCTGGAAGGTACAATAATAAATAAAACATACATATGAATATCTGTATCAGGAATCTGAATAGGTACTTCAATATATCCAAGATAGTTAACCTTATGACCTCCAGCTGAACGAATATCTAATAAGTTATTCAAGGGAAATAATTCAAATGAAGAAAAATGACGGCGATATAAATTATCTTCTAATGTTGAAATCATAGAACCAGTATCCAATAAAACTGAGCAATTAATTCCATTAATTAATAATGATGAAATGTTAGAATGACCAACTAAATCTGAAGAAATGGGACAATTATTGATAACATTGGAGTTATCAACTGAAACGTTTTCAAGACCTACTGACTGTCCCTTTAAGTAGGCCTGTTGTAGTTTAAAGGACATGTTGTGTCTCCTCTTCTATGACCAGGTTGTTGACAATCCCAACATATAGGACTAGGATTAATTCTGAATGGAAAGTCCGGTCTATGTTGCATTTGTGGAGGAGGAACTAAAAATGAAGGTGGTGGACGACGAGGATTAAAGTGAGGAACAGGTGGTTGACGAACAAACTGAGATGATGAAGATGGAATATTATCAGGCCTGCACGAATATATAGACGAAGTCGATTTAGGAATAGGGAAATCTGTAGGTGAAGAATCAATTACTGACTTCTCTTCTTCAACCCTTCTTACAGCATACATTAAATTAGAACACGTGGTATTAGAATCAAGAACATGCCGTGTTGATACTTTCAAGTCATCGCGATATAAACCATTCCAAAACCGGTTCTTTAAGACATTTGATGCCGATGGTTCATTAAGAATTTTAGCTGACTTCAATTTAAAAACAATATCCTGTAATCTACATGCCCACGAAGAAATGCTTTCTGTAGATGACTGTGAAGTTGAATATAAGCGACTCATTAAACATTCATCTGAAAATATCTCACCAAATAATGGATCAAGAAAACATATAAGTTGCTCCACCGAATCAAAATTTACTGTAACTAGAGTCTGGGCGACAGTACCTCTCGCTGCACGACGAATAGAATTAATAATAGAAGTATCTGAATATATACCTTCTGACTTTAATCCAATAATTTCTAATCTCCATTGTTCATAAGAAACATCTCCTTTATTTAAATCTCGGGCGAATGATGACAATCTAGGGGAAGAATGTGAAATTGAAGATGTCTGAAGCTGGGACTGAGAAATATTTGATGTTCTCTGGACAGGTTGTGAAACATTAGAAGTCTGTTCAGTAGAAGCAGTTGATATTGGAGTATGTGAATGAGAAGTGCGACGTTGTGGAATAACATAAGTAGTATCTAGAGATGGAGTAGAATGTGTAACGGGATTAAAAGCCAATGTTGACTGCTGTGTTCCTGAAGTAGTAGTAGGTTGACGACTATAATTATCATCAGAATCATTTGAAATAATCGATTGAAAAACTTCTCTTTGGATCACTGGATCAAATGAAGAAATAATTTCCTTTAACTGATTAATCATATCTTGTGTTGGTGTAAACGTACTTCCACCTTCAGCCATAATGAAAATACAAAATATAGACAATAACCAACTCATCAAACAATGACAAAATGATAACTGGAAATGAATTGTAATCTAACACTAGACAACTATGTCTAAACGACATAAGAAAAATAAAGTTGAAACTGAAATGTAATAAAGTACAATCTTGGATGTTGAAAACACAAAATTAAATCAAGTTGAAACTCATCAGACAAAACACAAATTCTAAGTAGAATTGAAATAAAATGGAAAAGTTGAAATTTATTTCGAAGTGAAATTAAATTCAAACTGGAAAACAAAGTCCATAATCCGATAAACAACAATAATTTATAAATGAACAGATACAATAAATTATATACAGGATATCTAAGTTGAAAATCAGGGTGAAAGGGAACAAGAAGTTTCTGATAATTCACGACTGGATATATAAGTCTAAAGTACAAGATCAGGATGACCCAAAACTGGAATGCTACAATAAAATATATAACTGGATAAAGAAGTCTAGAAAACATAAACTAAAGATGACAACCAAATCTACAGTCAAGAATATCACCAGTATAAACAGTGTGGACAACCAAGACTACAATATAATAAACATGAAGTAATAAAATAAAGCTACAATGACCAAGACTAAATCAATGACCAATAGTCGGTAATGACAAAAGATACCAAAACAGAACTGACAATCAAGACTATACACCAAACCTAATAACATTGCAGGTCACCTTGACATACTAGAAAGTTACAAGTGGGAAAATTCAAACAACATAACCCAACTAGGTCAATCAATAGATATTACCCGAGAATAATATCTATTATTTGACCATCAAAACTAAAAGACACTTATGTATAGATATGATAGTTGTTATGTTAATTATAAAAGTTTAAGTGTATCGAAGTGAGTGTGCTGTAAGCAATTGTGTGGCTGTTTTAAATCAATAGTAAAATGTCTGTCAAGGCTGTCACTTAAAATTTACTAAATATATATGAAATACTATAAATTATGAAATACTATGTTTCTCAAGGAAATACACAATAAATACTGTACTAGACGGGGTTATATGTGGTAACTAAGCAATTCTATATGTATAAATCTTATAGTGATAACAATACTGTATAATAAATATTAATTATATGTTCGTGATACACTTATCAAACTGTATATGTATATGTAAACCAATATGTAAATATGTTATGAAAGCAAATGATTCTAAAAATCAAGTGTTGCAAAATCTAGATTATATAAATTACTATATAGATAGATATTTATACACAAAATAATACAGAACACATAGGACAAGACAGGACAAGACAAACCGGTTATCACCCTTCACTCTCACACACTCTGGCCAATACTTAATTACTTAAATAATATAATGTTATAACACTTACATTGGATCCAATGAATTAATAATTAACACTTAACACTGAGACAGATTTGAAACTGTAGCTGTAGAACTGTATCACTGTAGAACTTGAAAATGTTGAACTAGAAATATGTTGAATTCACCAAAACCACGTTGGGCGCCAAATTTGTAACAGGGTTTCTATTTAAAGGAACAAACACCAGGTCGTAGGTTCAGATTTTATTGGTGAATTATATACATATGAAAAACTCTGAAATACATAAAGAAATGTATAAAAATCAAGAATAATAATAGTTTACACTATATACATAGGTTTAAAATAATGGCGGGAAATCATGGATTTAAACAAAGGAATGTAAAAGCGTCTTATGAAATAACAATGAACTCTTAAGTAATAAATACATACAAATACATACCCTATAAAATAGGAGTTTTTAAAAAGGTTGCTTATTTTTATATGTCTACTATGGTACACACACCGTAATACGAGACTGAAATTAACAATATGAAAAGATTAAACTAAGTATGATATTCTAAAAATGCAAATACAATTATAGGACTACTATAGAAATATACTAATAACCTAATTATTTCTTATATAAAATATCTACTAATTATATTACCATATTAAATAGATAAAATATTAAAGTCAGTCAAATAAATATAAAACTTACCAAGTGAAATTAGGTGCTCCTTCTTGTAACAAGGTTAAGATGTAAGTGAGGTTTGAAATAGAAGCTGAGATGTGGTTATTTTAGTGAGTTAAAGTGAGTAGAGTTTAGACTTGCTATTGAAAAGAGACTTCTGACCAGCTTAAAAATGTACTATTAAAGGGACAATACAACAAACACCAAATATACTATAAATAACAGTTGTATTAAAGGGACAATAATACAAAAAATACTTAATATACAATAAATATAAATACACACAAATATACACTACCACACTTACTACTTAGTTGCCAATCTACTATAATTAATGCTATAAACCCCAGACGCTAGAATCAACACATTCTTTATTATATGCCCCCCCCCCGCTCCAGTCACAATCTACATGACAGACTTTATTATATAAAACCCCCGAAGATACAATCAACACATTTTTTATTATATAAAACCCCTGAAGGTTCAACGAACATATCCGTTGATATTTAAAAAGCTAGAATTTACAACCAACAATGTATCCTTTATCGTATTAAGCCCTAGAGAAACAGCCAATATATCCATTAATATATGAAACCTCAGAAGGCCCAATGAGCACCCTTTATTACATAAAGCAAATGAAGTTGCAACCTTTTTGATATTCAAGAACCTTTTCGTGATTTTACCAATATTCATTTCAGAATATTGGTACAACCGTAAAGCTGCACTACTTTGTTTCACGGTAAACGATGAAAAGATAAAAGGTATCCCGAGACAAACTGATTTCAACAATGTTATAAACCAGTCTTGAAATATATATATCCAAAATTATTAGTACAACCGCAAAGCTGTACTACTTTGTTTCAAGGGAAACGACGAGATAAAAGGTATGCCGACACAAACTGATTTCAACACAGGTGTAATAACATTTTAACATTTTAAAGGACTTTTCGTTAGTCTTGGGACTATTCATAAATAATATATATGTATACTACGCCTTCGTATGTAAATAACGAACCAACCCACCTTTAATTATATAAAACCCTAGAAGTTAAATTAATGTATCCTTTATTCTCCAATTACATCTTTTTTTCGGAAACATAAACGATCCCTAAAATGCGCACAATATTGTAGCAAGATCGTTTCAATTTTTGCTCTTTAAATTAATAATAGCATTATATTGTATCTTGAAACATTGATATGCTTGACATACGCTTATTGAAGGGAAGTCAGGTCCCATGCACTAAAATGAATGATTGATAAGTTGACATATAAAAAAGTTATAATTTGGTAAATAATCAATTCTAGGTTGATAACAGGTATCACGTGTGAAATTTCTTGGGTAAGTTTCCACTATCCATATAAGGGTGGTTAATCGAAGGTTCAAAACCCAAAATTACAAGATCATCATATCAGTGGCCATTCGTGAAACAACCGTTTTGTTTCCGAAGGAGAAGGAAAAAACAATGTCTATCAGCAGACTCACAGTCCGGGTGGATTGGGATTGAGGGTATGCCTTTATTGTAATCTATTATTCATTGTACCATTGTAAGCAGCTTGATATATAAAATATAAAAACGAACTGTTGCACTGTTATTCCTGGTAAGGCAAACGTCTTAACTACCCAGAAGATAAACGTCTTAACTATCCAGAAGATAAACGTCTTAACTACTGGGATAGTAAGAAGCAAATACATGTACACAACATGAAGAGAAAGTCAAAGAAGACAAGTGAAAATACTAGACGATCACAAGGCCATCAAGATGTGTAGAAGAAAATATGCATGGACCGGAATTGAGAGTCGCTTTCCACGTCTGACAGAAATGACCATGGAAGTGCAATATTCATTATGGATCCGGGTCGGATTGATTAATGTTTGGCGTATATTTTCACAGTAGTGGTATCGCAGACTTATTATAGAAGGTGGTCTATGGTCAATAAAAATAGTTAATCTATTTCTATTGTGTTCATGACTGTGAATCTGTTATTAATTTCATATTGCTATTGATATTAAATTAATAATTCAAGCATGGGCCTCTTATTTGTTCCTTGTGAAAATCTTTGATCTGTTTGGAATTAACTTGGATCTTGTGATAAAAATAATAGTACACACACGGTTGACAGCTCAAAAGAGACTGAACTTTAGTACTGCCTTGATGTTTATGATATTGAAGTCAAGTCCCAGAATGTTGATATATGCATTTACCTGCATTTCTTTAATTTCCTTTGGTAAGTTTCCAAACCATTCTTAAAGATACATTATGTAAGATTTAGGTACAGAGTTAGACGTCCGTGTTATAATAGGTTAAAATTAGATAATTCAAAATTAATATATTGAAATTTTAATTCAAATTACTTTATTATGAGCGACGTTATCACTATTTAATGTTTTGACAAGATGTGTTATAGATTGTTTATTACCGTGGTAACGGTACTTATTAAACGAGGCGTAGCCTCGTGTTTCCATTTAATAAAAAAAATCACCAAATCCGATTAAATATCTGCCATCCGATGCTCTAGAGAGTTGAGTATTGGCTTAGTCATGTGAATAAATATCTAAATAAATAATCTACCGTTAATATTCCGATTGTCTCGGTAGACTAGCAGATGGGGGAGGGGGGGTATGAGACAAAAATTTACAGCGCATGCTGATTTAAACCCAGTTATGATACACACTTACATACAATTTGAATTTTCTATTTAGGATCTGCATGTACCTGGACACAGTTCTTAAATACAGACCGTCCATCTAATTCACTTGACGCTGAGACGTTAAAATTTCATCCGTACGAAAGCCCCTGGAATTGTTTGTGAAACACCGGTGGATATAGAAGTTCGTCTGGCAGATGGTAGAGCCTACCAAGAAGCTGGTGAAGAAGTCTATTTTACCCCAACGTTCGGTTTTTTATGTATCAACTCTCTACAATCGGATAAACAGTGTGAGGATTATGAAGTTCGATTCTGTTGTGACGTATGTAAGTATACCCAAAACAACCGAAAATTTGGTCAAACAGCCCATTAATGTAAAAGAATGATGAATATCCACGGGGGGGATCACGTGGCTAAGTGGCTAAGACGCTGGTTCGGTCTCTTACATGTCGGGTGTTCGATTCCTGCATTGGCCGAGAACGTTCATCCAGATTTTCCGGAGTGGTTCCCCCTGTCAGTGATACAGGCCAGCTGTCTAGTCGTTCGGATGGGACGTTAGAGAGCGAGAAATGGGGTTTAACGTCCACTCGACACAAACAAGGTCATTTTGGGACTAACATATGGTTTCAATTTTATTTCAATAATTCGCTTGCGCGAAGGGGCCTTTAGCAGTGGGAGGAAACCGGAGTGCCCGGAGGAAACCCACGAGGTTGAGAAGGCGCCCCTATCTTCATGCCACATACGCTCACACCAGGGATCGAAACCACAGCCGCAAGCCAGAGGTGACCGGCCAGCTAGAGGTCGAAGCGCGGCACTCTAGACCACTAGACCATCCCCCACCCCCGGATGGGACGTAAAAGATTTCTTGGCCGTTGGAATTCGATAGAAGAGTAGGCCGTAGCGTCGCTGCCCGGGCAAAATTTTCCCCATAGCACACTGATGGCGTATGTCCGTCTTCATTAGCCCAGTTTTGGAGCAAAACAGTAGGACGTTAATCCCCATTTCATTTTATATAACTCGGGATGGTGACCACTGGTATTGCATGTGGTACATTTTCTGCGAGAGCAAAACAAAAAAAAACCCCGTGAATATGTAAAAGTTGATTTGTAGTAAATTACGGTATTTGGTTGAAAAATATGATTTACTAAATAGGGGTGAGGGGGCACACCCCCTTCATGCCACATACGCTCACACCAGGGATCGAAACCACAGCCGCAAGCCAGAGGTGACCGGCCAGCTAGAGGTCGAAGCGCGGCACTCTAGACCACTAGACCATCCCCCACCCCCGGATGGGACGTAAAAGATTTCTTGGCAGTTGGAATTCGATAGAAGAGTAGGCCGTAGCGTCGCTGCCCGGGCAAAATTTTCCCCATAGCACACTGATGGCGTATGTCCGTCTTCATTAGCCCAGTTTTGGAGCAAAACAGTAGGACGTTAACCTCCATTTCATTTCATATAACTCGGGGTGGTGACCACTGATATTGCATGTGGTACAAATATGCGAGAGCAAAGCAAAAAAACCCGCGAATATGTAAAAGTTGATTTGCGGTAAATTACGGTATTTGGTTGAAACATTTGATTTACTAAATAGGCGTGAGGGGGCACAATCTATTAACCACTTAGTCCTAGAGAGAGAGAGGTGGGGGGTAACGTCCACTCGACATATACCAGGTCATTTCGAGACTAACATATGATTCAATTTCATTTCTATAATGCCCCTACGTATAGGGGTCTTTTTAGCAGTGGAGAGAAGCGGAGGACCCGGAGAAATCCCACGAGGCAGGACAGGCGATCGCAAGTTGACTCAATGGCAACAAGACGCACGCGCTAACAATTTGACCACCCAACCCACCTTGTATTCTGTATGTCGATGTCATTCGTTAAATAACATTCCTGTACAGTAAATGAGATTCTAACAAAGTAAACGGAAGCTTTCTCCCTTTACATTATGGTGCACACAATCGATTTTAATTATTAAAACATTTTCAGCGAAATAACAATTATTGTTAAATGCACCTACATACTGGTACAAGATATAGGACTAAATAAAATCTCAAAAGATTTTGGGACTAACATATGGTTTAACTTTATTCGCTTGCGCGTTGGGTCCTTAGCAGTGGAAGGAAACCAGAGTACCCGGAGAAAACCCACGAGATTGGACAGGCGCCCATTCTCTTTATCACATACAAATAAAAGAAGAAAACCAAATACTGTTCCTGGTACTCTTAAAGAAATCCCATCAACATTCTCTTACCAGGTTAAAAAAAAGGGAGTTTCAGTGGTGGCTCAATGAGTAAGACGTTGCTCGATAACCAAAAAGAACGTGTTCGATCCCTGCGTTGACCGGGAAAGTTTATAAGAATTTCCCTGCGTCGTTTCCCCCTTGTTAATGGTGGACGGGGTTAAGGCTGACAAGGGTCACCTATAGTTGTTCGGGTGGGACCAAAAACATAGGTACCGTGTTCACATAGTTTTGCACGTAAAAAACCCTTGCTGTATGGAATTTGGTATGAGTGCGGCCATATCAAAACTGTCTGGACAACGATTCCCTCATAGCGCACTGTATGGTGTATGTCCGTCTTCATTAGCCTTGTCGGAGTCGTTAAACCCCATTTCATTCCATTTTTGGTATTTCGTAATTACAGAAAAGGTAAGACGTTATTGACCTGTCCCCGATGCTAATAAAATGATTATTGTCAATCTATAATGGATTTAAATAAACTAGATCTAGTTAACCAATATCAAATATTTAACTAATACGCAAGTTTCGTTTTAAAAAAAATAACTGTCAAATTGATTCTGGTCCTGATACAGCAAGATATATTTAATTGATACGTATATTATCTCCCTGATTATGTCTTGTCTACTTCATGGTTAAAGTGCCAATTTCATATTTTCTAAGAAAGTCAAAACATAATTATTTCTATGTCTTTTGCTCAAAAGGTTGTCAACTCACTATTATACGATCATGGGCAAAATTTTTTGAGCATTAAAAAGGCTGACACAGGCTGATTGAGAAAATAGTTACTCAATTACCTCCCTTGTTTTCCCATTCCTCTAAATGTACGGCCATCTTCAAACGTTTGAATTTGAAGTTGAAAATGGTATTTTTGCCAATTTCTCAACTGGCAATAGTGAATTATAGGATTAATAGCATTATTCTTTAACAAGGTAGGACTGTTTATAGGTTCAATCTATTTTAGGGCTTTATTTTAATACATTTTAAAAATATAACTTTAAAAAATGCTATTGGAACTTGAACACTGTTCATCAGGTGCATTTTGCGTACCGGTAGTCCATTGGCCAATCACGCTATTTTACTGAGATTTCGTCTAATAGTTTGGATGCAGCTATGGCGGGTGTGACGCCAGGCAGAGTAAGCTTACTCTTCCGGGCACCTGTTACCACTGTTTGTCGTGTATTAAGTACACGGTGAACAGTCCATTTGCTGATTACAGTATTTTGCCTTTACCTCTTTTAAGGACTTTGAATTTTGCCTCATGGTTTGGATTGTTCGTACTTGGTTTTATTTTATTCTTACTACTTTTCTGCACCTGCCCGGCGAATGAAAACTGTCGGGAGGGGGGAATATAACAAGTGCCGGGGGACTGTCCGGACAAGACACAATACATAAAAATCACAAACGCATATGTCAGATCAAATGAATGGGATCCGTGGGCAAGCCGTTAGCGTCTCAAGAAGCAGCTCAAGAAAAAAAGATTAGGGGAATTATACTGTGCATGAGATATAAATATGCTACATGAAATATAAATGTAGACACACTGACTCGAAACCGTTATACATAACTATCTTAGAGAAATGACCTATGTAGTCAAAAACCATTAGGGATCACAAAATTATAAATGAAATGAAATGGGGTTTAATGGTCAACTGTTCTACACCGACTGGGCTAATTAAAAATGGGTATAGAATTCAAGTATATTAATTACAAGGTTCGGACATAAAGTTCTTATTTCTATTAAACAGAGAAGTGTAAGGTCCTAATAGTCTATTAAAGAGTATCTTTATTATTGACAAAATTAAAGTAATTATCAGCTGCATAAAAAAGTGTCAATATCATAAATGTCGATGTTTATAGCTGTGATCTATTCTGCATTATTGAAGAAGAAACACCGAACGTATTACAGAAACATTTTGTTGATATCGGTGTTTTCGTTTTTGTCCGCGTGTTGGGGTGTGTGTTTGGGGTAGAAAGTACAAAAGCAAGGATTTGAAGGGGAAATCAAATATGACTCCAGCAGACATACTTTATATATTTTCTTTATATTTCAGATCCAACCACTCCCTCAACAACAGCTATAATCTCGACTACCCAACAAGCTATTTCGGATCCAACCACTCCCTCAACAACAGCTATAATCTCGACTACCCAGCCAGCTATTTCGGATCCAACCACTCTCTCAACAACAGCTATGATGTCGACTACCCAGCCAGCTATTTGGGATCCAATCACTCCCCCAACAACAGCTATGATGTCGACTACCCAGCCAGCTATTTCGGATCCAACCACTTCCTCAACAACAGCTATAATCTCGACTACCCAGCCAGCTATTTCGGATCCATCCACTTCCTCAACAACAGCTATGATGTCGACTACCCAGCCAGCTATTTCGGATCCAACCCCTCCCTCAACAACGACTGTGATACCGACTACACAGCTAGCTATTGTCAAACAAAGCCTATTCCCCACAGAAACAACTACATCTATCCCCAATATGTTCTCTTCGGAAAAATCTAAGCGCCCATTTACGTCAATGGTGTATTCTACGCACAATGCAACACAGATTCCGCCCAAGGAATATTCCAATCAAAGTCAAATACTTACGTATATTTCTACCGCTACTATGCCAATGTGCGGGTGTTTGTGTTACGTCATTGACAACCCCCGGGAAACTGAAGACGGATTGGTCGAAGAAATAAAGAAAAATTTGACCCTAAAAACCGAGACATTATCCAGACTAAGACGTTCTAAAACTAGCGCTCAAGATAACCGACCATCTGCCGTTTTAACTGGATATACTGGACTAGTAATACTCGTGTTGATGATAATATTGGTGGTCCTAATGGATGGTTTGAGAGTGATCCCTTTTTTCATTTCGAAGCTCAAGAAACAAAGGACAGAACTACCAGTGTGATAAATTAAAACAGTGGATCCTACTGTGTCGTAATATTCCAAATAGTATATACTACCGCAAACCGTTAATATTAGAATATTTATTGGCCCTTTGAAATATTAAAAGTCACTCTGAATATTTTTACAAAGAATAAATATACCCCAAAAAGACACTGAATTGACATTATGCATGTTTGCAGCCTCGCTTTGATTTTTCCCGTGAATGACGTCAAAGACGATAGACGTTGTATAGAAGGCTATCGTAACTGAGCACTTCATGCCGTCATTTCGACTAACTGGCAGCATAAACATGATCATTTGCGTTGCTTGGGGATGTACTAATAACACCAACAATAAATAAGGAAGCGCGTGTCATTTTTTTTTTAAATTTCCAAGCGAAAGGTCCGGACACAGCGGGGAGGACGGGGGGGGGGGGGCACGGAGACTAAGTGGGTGAAGCGCTGGCTCGCTAGCCTTGAGGTTGGGTGTTCGATCCTTACATTGGCCGAGAAAGTTCCTCCCGATTTTCCGGCGTGGTCCCCCATTGTCAGTGGTGGAGGGGATGGGGACTGACAAGGTGCCGCCTATACTCGATCGGAGGTCCCGTGTACACATTGGCGTGCACGTTAAAGATCCCTTGACAGTTGGAATTCGATATAAGAGTAGGCCATCGTGCCGCTATCCGGGCAAAATTTCCCTCATAGCACATGGTATGGCGTATGCCCGCCTTCATTAGCCCAGTTCGGGACAATTTGAATAATAATATCATGTCGATCATGATAAAACACTTATGTTATCTTCCTATGCTAAAACCGTGCATTCTATGGCGAACCTGAGACGTTTTCAAAATGTATCAATAGAAATGACTGATGTAACCATAGCAACTCTAATGTTCTGACTTCCTTTAATATTGTCGTAATTTTCCAATCGCGGTGTGGTATTAGGTTTGCATTTAAAAGTTATATATGAACTTTTAGAAATATAAAACTAATTCTATCTTGGAAACCGTTTTCAACCACTATGGAGACTATCACGCATTTAATGTACCATAATCTTATTCAAGCACAACCGATTCCATTATATCATCATTCGTCCACCCCCAGACCACTCAACACGTCGTAATTGATGAAAGATAAACGGAATGAAATCAAAATCGTGGGACATTGTTAATGTACTCGCGCGAACTTTATTTGTGTTGTATTCAGTGGGAATGATAATAAAACTTTCTTGTTATCTCAATTAAAAAATGTAATTGTCTGCACACTGGGGTTCCAACCAGTAACCGTCAATAGAGCAAGTCCAGTTTACAGCAGGGTAGTAACCAGGTGAACAACTGTATTTAAGATGACTACCTATTCTCCATAAACTTACAGACTGATCAAATTCTGGTACCACGTGGACATCAATTGGAGGATCCGGTGATGAGCAATCTGAAAAGAATTAAATCCGATTGAGAGGGGATCGCAGTGACTCAGTCAGTGGGGTTCGATGGTTTTTGTTTTGTACATAATGGCATATAAGTAAAAGAACCAATGGGTGTTTAGTCTCGGTCATCCAGAACCCCCTAGTCTTCAACGTACGGTGGGTCTGGGTCGGTTGTCAATTATTGACGAAAATTACTGGACAATCTACCACATAAAAAAACAAACTCCCGGTTACGGATGGGCAATGGAACCTTTTGGCTCAAGTTTCGAAATTTATCCCACAATTCACATGGCACATCTATTATTAGAAACAAAATAGGGTCGGTTGTCAATTTTTGACGAAAATTACTGGACAATCTACCACGTAAAAAACCAAACTCCCGGTTACGGATGGGCAATGGAACCTTTTGGCTCAAGTTTCGAAATTTATCCCACAATTCACTTGGCACATCTATTATTAGAAACAAAATAAAGACGATGATTAAACATGAATCGTGATGAAGAATTAAGAAGATTGTGAGAGAAGTCATACGTCCGATTCTTGACAAGAGAAAATTACCAATTCAATTAAAAATTTTACAAACATACTTTTAGAGAGTTTCATTGTTCACATTGGTAGATTCAGTACGTGGTAACATAAAAGACTGGATAATCCAAACAATGACCTACTTTCCGTCATATTTTGAGGACCCATCCAGACTAATATTCGCAGAATATTTGTTTGGATGATAGCACCACTGTACGGATTATCGCCCTTATTATTGTTATTTGTTGTTCTGACTCATGGCCTAAACTGGCAGACTATCGCCATTAGAAACGCAATTCAGGAGACGACCACCGTGAAAACTGGTCGCATTGTTCCTTCTAAATCCTCGTTGTCAATTTACAGGCCCGTGTCTGTATAACGCAGTAGAAGATTACAGCAGACCTCCCCGGGTCCATTTACTTGATTTGATATTGGTTGTTTATTGCTTGCAACGTATACGTGTCGTTTGTGTCCAGGCCACAAGTTTGTTTTTGTGGTTTTGCGACCCCCAAGTCCCTACACGGACTATGTATTACAGTGGCCATTTTGATGCCCGTAGGCTACAGGTGAGAAGGAATCAGTTTCAGAACGAACAATGAAATAAAATTGGGTTCAACGTCTTACTGTTCTGCTCCGCACTGGGCTAATGAAGACGGCCATACCCCATACAGTGTGCTACGGGGGCAATTTTATGTCACCCGAACAACTCGACAGCTGACCTCCTCGGGCTCTCTGTCTTGCATCGCTGACAAGGGTGAACCATGCCAGAAAATCTGGATGAACTTTCTCGGTCAATGCAAAGATCGAACACCCGACCTCCAGGCTAAATGGATATGAAGCAAAACCCTTAACGCAATTTGGGGCAAATGGTCAAACGTACTCACCCAACCCTTAGACGAACGTCTTAGTAACAAGATGACGAGCGCTTAGGGATGAGTTTATTTCCGAAAGGGTGATTGGTTGAAACTCGAATAATATGTTGGCTAAAATCGATATGATTACAACCAACTCTTCAAGATTAACATCTGAAGATGCTGTTCTTGTCAACAAATAAAGGCTGCCAAGGATCAAAACATATACCCAGTAGTAACCTGTTAGCGTTAAAACACTCTAGTGGCAAAAGTGTATTCACAAGATCTTGTAGTCAATATTGTAGTTTCAGTAGAATTATCGAAAATCATTAAACAACCATAGCTGTTAGAAGCGAAGGAAAGTAATTCTGAAATGATTTGTAAATCGATAGGTTCCTTTTTTTAAACAAAAAGATAATCAAAACAAGCAGCTTACCAAAATTCTGAAAATGGAGTGCTAATCTGATTATGAAGGAATGAGAGGTAACAAGGTAGAAGGGTTTGGGTCATAATCGTGAACTCTACAAATGGGAAGCACCCCTGAGGGACAACAATGACCTTCCTGTTGTTAAACGGATGTCGCAGAAGAGACCCCTGGCTATTGATTTTAATGTTCTTTCTTACTTGTAAGTGAAGTGCTAAACAAATTGGATTATACTTGACGTTGTAAACGGTAGTATGCAAGAACTTTCAACAAAGAATGAGCACCTCCTGGAGAACAAGTAACAAAGTACTTGTACACAATAACAGTCATATTTATAAAATTGTTTCAGCCATGCTATTGAGTCA
This sequence comes from Patella ulyssiponensis, assembly GCA_963678685.1. NCBI lineage: Eukaryota > Metazoa > Mollusca > Gastropoda > Patellidae > Patella > Patella ulyssiponensis. Next base: position 14,800,272 of record OY783229.1, on the reverse strand, counting down.
AGTTTTTGGTTTTAAAACTTTACAGACAATCAATACAATCAATGAAATGGGGTTTAAAGTCCTAATTTTCTGTGAAGCCGAGGTGATGAAGACGGGTATACATCATGCAATGTGTCATGGGGAACAATTTGTTGTTTATATTTTAAATCTAAAAACTATGATACCGACTACTCGGCACACTATTGCTGATCCATGACTATTGACAATACAGCACAGATAGAGCGGAGGTGGTATGTTGGTTTGCAAGACGGCTAAAACGCCACACCACGGATTTATTCATCAACACAACACTCCAGCCTTTACCAATAACGGATTGGGGTGGAGTTGGTCGTCTTGTCAACACAGAACTTCGCCATTACATATAGACCGGGAGTACTGTGTTGGTAGTTGGCCAGACGGCGAACTCCACAACTAGCATTATATCGTCAATACTACACCCAAGCCATTACGAATAACGGATAGGGATTGAGTTGATCGTTTTGTCAACATAGGGCTTCCATTATTAGTAATTACAAATAGAACGGAATGTGGGTTAGGTTGATCGCGTTTTGAACACAAAACTTCCATTATTTCAAATAGAAAGGAAAGGTATGAAGTTATATAATTAACTCGCAAAACATGGCAGTTTTAGGCATAAAATAACACCCCTGCTGCTCACTCGATTACCGCAGCTTTAATAATAAAATTGGGCACATTTTTCAATATGGGAAGGCACATAATTTCCAGGATTGAACACTTACACTTGACTGTACAGATATACGGAGGTGTGGCCCCACTATCATCCTCACAAACTTCTTCGTCATAACAGGGCTGTGTCGAACACTCGCCTACAATACCATCCTGAAGCAAATAGGTAAAGGAAATGAAACATATTTTTCTTACTCTGAAGTTGTTTTGGTTCATACACTAGTTGAATGAATACATTTATTTTAATTTGATTTATTTATTTTAATTTATTTATTTATTTTAATTTATTTATTTATTTATTTTAATTTATTTATTTATTTATTTATTTTAATTTATTTATTTATTTATTTTAATTTATTTATGTATTTCAATTTTTTATTTTGAATTATCTATTTATTTATTTAATTATTTTATTGTAAAGCACATCTGGGCACTTATGTGAAAGATGGGCTATAAAAAAGTGCCATAATAATAATAATAATAATAATAATAATGGCAAGATGGTTTAATAGGTATTATTTACACGACCAAAACTCCTAAACACGTCACAGCATCAATCTGAGAATTACTTACTGATCGTACTGGCCTAATTGAAGGAGTTAATCATCTAACTCGATATTTTCCATAATATTTGAAATTAAAAACACGAATTAGAATTCAATATTGGTCTATTTCGATCAATAATGATATTGTTTTCTTGTCGTAAGACACCGTGAACATTCTAAAATCAGTACACGGGGCGTTTATAATGAACAAAGAAATATATATCCGCCAAGAAATGATGAATGGCTCACTAACGACATATTAGTCTGTTTAAACAAACATTATGCAAGACTTATTGTGCCTGTGGATCTTTCTTTTGGCCTCATATGTTATATAACCTATTAATTAGACATTTATTAACATGAAAAGACCATAATCAACTTTCGATGCAATCTTATGTGTCCGATTTTCACTGGATATGTATCCAATGTATCAATGCTCATTGATGATTAGCTGCCAAAACGGATAATCAAGACCTTGTTAATCACCGTGACATTGGTAACAATAACAATCGAGGCTAACTATTATAGTGATAACTGCCAACTTTTAATCTAATCTTCCATAATGTATCTTTAAATGATCACATGTCGTGATTCCCATAAAATCTAAAAACAATACTCACAGGATCATAGTGGTTTAAATTACTATACAGAGAACCCGGCATGTTTCCAATATATGAAAAATAATCTGTTGTCATGGTCTCCGTGTTTAGTTCGCACATGTTGGTATTGTGTTTATAGTTAAACGAAGCACATGCGGAACGGTAGTAACATTCCGCAACACATTCATATTCTGAGAACGCGGTGACATTGTCAAAAACATAGCCAATTAAAGCAGTTTCGTATTCGTTGGTAACATCAACTGAAATTGAATACATATTATATTTGAAAAGGTTTTATAAAATATAAATTAGGAAAGCAACGAACATAAAAAAAACCAGAAGAGTGAAATGTTGTTTAACATCGCCAGAGAAAGAAATCGTTGCTAGATTGGTTAGCGTGTACTAACACGTCAAGTTAAAGCATATTATTCTAAAAGGTTTTATAAACATTCAAGTAGAAAAGCAACAAAAAATCGGACGAGTGAAAGGTATAAAATCGATTGATTAACAGCGGTTTAGAAATTAGCGTGCTCTAATAAGGCAGGCCTGTGCACACGCTGCGCTTATTGTCCGATTGGTGCCGTGTGACAGGGGGTCTGTATTATGTCCCTGTATTATGTCCCCTCTTAATAAGGGGGGGGGGGATGGGATTCTACGTCCACTCGAAACAAACTAGGTCATTTCTGGCCTCAAATTTGGTTCAATTTCAATAATTCGTATGCGCTTCGAGGTCTTTAACAGTGGGAGGAAACAGGAGGACCGGGGGGAAACCCACGAAGTTGGACAGGCGACCCGACGCCTTGTCACGTACAACGGGGAATCGGAACCACGCAAATGAACGCAATGCCAGACCTTTTGAGCCAACGCAAATGCGTTACCCTTTCGGCCATCCAACCCCGCTTCCCACCATAGAATACTAACGTTTTACCTCAGCCCAAGATTGATGATGCTAAACTGACACAGAAAGTGGGATTTATTATGTCGCCAGGGACACGCGTTTACAATCTAACTGGGGAACCAGGTCAGGGCCAGTAAAGTCCCCGCGGTATAAGTATAGTTTTCGTTCTATCTTTTGATTTAAAGCTACCCTTATCTTGTGTAAAGTGAAATTGTATTTTTTGACTTACAGTAAATCGTCTCGCACATATAACCATTTTTATTTGGTTGACACCTTTCGTGAAATTCACATGGTATATCTGTGCACTCTCCAGCTATAGTCTACAATGTAAATGAGAACACAGCACTGTAGAAATTAAATATTCTGCTCTCTGACCAGAGAGAGAGAGAGAGGGTGTGTGTGTGTGTGGGGGGGGGGGGGGGTAGAAATTAAACATTCATCTCTTGGACTGGGGAGAGGATTACGTCCGATAATAAGTATTTATATAGAGACACCTTCCGAGTATATACCTTTGGTGGCATTCTAACCTATGCAATCGGCAATCAGCCATTCTATCGGCTGATCCCTATAGTGACCGTGACTGCGCCAGGGCAACGAAATACTCGAGTTATTCAACATTCCCTTTAATGGATGATGAAATATTTTCGACGGTAGAGATCTAGGCCACAGTGCGGTGGGTCAGGGGTACGTAACCCCGGAGGCCGAGAGATTCATCATTCCGGATGAGCGAGACGTCATACGGAGTTCATAAAATAGACACCATGCATGTAACGTTTCAAACGTTAGGCCTTCGTCCAAAGCTCGTGAATCTCAAGACTATAATTTGGAAGAGCATAGACTGAAGTTTGCTAAGCTACGAGGGGTTAAAGTGAGATCAAGTCTTCTATCGAAGATGGTGCGGTTGCGAAGGGTATTCGTGACCCCACGAACGTACCCTTAACATTTGTGGGGAACTGGTTTATGATTGTCTAGCGAGAATTTTATACATTGTCAGCTACTTAAAGGGCTAAATCGCTAACATTTGAGACCTAGAAATTGACACAAGTGGGTCGCAACGCATATAATACTGTAATATGAATGTATATAAACTGATTTACATACAATGGTTTCCGTTTTTACTCTAATTTCAAATCAGTTATGTTCGGCGGAATAAGCCAGCAGTGTCAATCGAAAGCAAATTTCCAGCGTCTGGTTATTCCAGTCGACATACGCCGTTTGATTTGGTGCAATGTGTTTAGCCTCGTTCCTCGAGTCTCTTGTTACAACTGGGGTTGAAACGCATTATGGTACACGATTCGTGTACCAATAGTAATTTTTTTTATTTTGTCTTAAATATTGGATATCAGACGCCCATCGTTTGTCCGGTAAGATCACAACATCAATGTTGATATAAATTGACAAATAATTGTGTTTTCAATGTTGAAGATTTTGAGAGTTAGAGACTTAGCTACTTTAAGATCTAGTATAATGTACACAGGGTGAAGTTTGTTCAAGTCGGATCATTGTTCAGAAAATAGCAATCCATAAAGAAGTGGAAACCTTTACGGCCTTGAAACACGTTATATAGCTACACTGAATATTGCACCTACCTCTGGCCATGTATTAATATTACTGTACGAAAACCCATCCGATATAGCATCTGCTGCCAAGTCAGTCATAGTTTTCTGGTTTAGTTGACATTCATCAGTACTGGCTTTATAGTTAAACGTTATACATCTTTGTCGGAATTTACACTCACGCGCACATAGGGCCAAACCACCCGGGTATAGTATATCAAACACACCAAAAGACAATGACGTATTGACTAGAACAGATGGCAGATTCACGGCAGCGCACACCGAGGCATCTGAGTAAGACACGGACAAGAACATTATCCAGCAAATCCATTCTGATTTTTGAAATTTTAATTTGGTGAATTCCATTATTCCTTGGTGTCTCGGGGTAGTGGTGAAACGTCTACGCGGATAGTGTGTGTTTCCCTTCGCATGTCTGAGTAGCGGGTGGCGTCTACGAGGCATGTATGCTTTTTTCTTCAAGCAGTGTGGTGGCGTCGTTGACGCAGGTGCACTTTTCCCTTCGTACGAGGCTGGGGTGTTTTTTCCTTGGTGTTAGGTGTGGTTATTCCTTCCTTTTACGAAGAAGCAAGGTGGCGTCTACAATGCAGGTGTGCCTTTTCCTTGGTATGTGAGAGCAGTAGGGTTTTCGTCTACGAGGCGGGTTTGCTTGTTAGGTTTTAAATCTGTTCAACCAGTCACCACGTTACACAACTAATCAATCCTAAAATAAAGATTAAAATCAAATGTAGGGGGCACTTATCGGCGATATCAGTCAATCGATTTTGAGGCGGATTCCGTGCGTGCCTTTTTAACGTTAAATATATATCAATATTACTCATTAACAAAATAGTATTTATATACACCGTGGGACAGTTCAAATGCGGCCAATTTATGTAAAGAGAGAGAGAGAGGGGAGAGAGAGAGAGTGTGTCCATTTATTTAAGTGAAGGGAGAGAGATGGATGGATTAAATGTAATGAATTGAGGTTAAACGCCCTACAGTTCTGATGCGACTGGGACTAATGAAGACGGGCATACGCCATACTATTTGCTAGGTGGAAAATTTTGTCCGGGCAGCGGTACTATGATCCTCTCTTATATCGAATGCGAACTGTCATTGGATCTTTTACCTGCATGCCAATATATACATGGGACCTCGGGTTTTCGTACCACCCGAAAGACTAGACAGGTGCCCTTGTCGGTCCCTCTGTCCTGTACCACTGACAAGGAGAATCCACGTCGGAAAATTCCATTAATTTCTCGGTCACCGTGGCTCCCTACAGCTACTTTAGCTTTATGCAAGAGCTAAATCTGCCTTTTGCTCACTTAGCCACCGGGGTTCGTTCAATGGGCGTCCTCACTGGAGATAAGGGGAGTTACTCTTTAGAGGGCGCTGTACATAATGCGGCTCCACGTGACGTTATCGTGTACTTCTGCTCATTCGCTACATTCGAGGCAAACAAGCCTGTAAAAATATACGTAGTTTTTTTGCTGTTGAAAATGGATTTCGATCTTGATACTTCAAAATAAGGTTTTATTACCATTAATGAGTAGAAGAAAGAGTTAAGCAAACGAGGAGCGAAGCTTTCCGGTCGTAAACAGGAGTTGATCGAACGGCATGTTTTTAATGTCAAACTGGGTCAAATCAATCACCGCATTTTTATTTTATTGTCTTTTTTCTTTGTTATAATTTAATTCTGTGGCTAGCTCACATATGCCTATTAAATTTAAGGCTAAAGTCGAATTGAGAAAGTTAAGGATCTTTGTTTTAAAAAAAAAAAAATAAGACTACAAGCATATTTTACTATGATATGGATAAAAAAAAAAGGCCAGAGGAAATCAGTGTATGACAGGCATACCGATATCGTGAAGCGTTACGGTTAGGCCTACGGCTACAGTTTATGAATATTTATGACGTTTATAATATAGGCCACGGCAGGGTGCTAGTTGACTCGGGACCAAGTTCTTTCAATAATAACAATAGCCCAATACCCTGTATTTTGTCTTTATTTACTAAAAAAAATAGGTTGCCAGGCAACGAGAGAGAGAGAGAGAGAAATGGGGTTTAACGTCCACTCGACACAAACTAGGTCATTTTGGGACTAACATATGGTTTCATTTTATTTCAATTATTCGCTTGCGCGTAGGGGTCTTTAGCAGTGGGAGGAAACCGGAGTGCCCGGAGGAAACCCACGAGGTTGAGAAGGCGCCCCTATCTCCATGCCACATACGCTCACACCAGGGCTCGAAACCGCAGCCGCAAGCCAGAGGTGAGGGGCCAGCTAGAGGTCTAAGCGCGGCACTCTAGACCACTAGGCCACCCCAACCCCCCTGCCAGGCAACGAAACATACGCCCACACACCAGCTAAATCGTCCGGGCAGTCAACAAGAGTTGTCGCATATTAAGTAATTATCAGAAAATCATTAGAATTTGTTTGGTTTTTATAAAATTCTGTCCCAAGCTAACCTTTAGTATACAAAACATTTAATATTATTTCTAAAATTGGATAATAATTGAGACCTCTAGAGGGACCACAAGCTAAAAAAGTCAATTTTGCGTACAATCAGGGGCTATAATTCAGGAAGTTACAATCCAATATTATCCGTTGAATATCAAAAGGAACCAAGATCTTTGGGTTATAAACATGCATTTCAAGTTTCATCAACATCAGATTAAAATTGTGACCTCTACAGGGTCCACAACCTTGATATACCATATTTTTTTATAGTATACGTGTACAAGTGGCGGCCATTTTGTCAGTCAGTTTTAGTCCGATTTTTTTAAATCGGGTAATAATTTTGACTTCCAGAGAGACCACAATCTAATAAAGGCGATTTTTCGTATACAATCAGGGGCCATAATTCAGGAAATTACGATCCGATATGCACAAATATCGAAAGGGACCAAGATCTTTAGGTTATAAACATGTATTTCAAGTTTTAGCAAAATTGATTTAAAATAAAATTGTGCCCTCTACAGGTTCCATAACCTATATACCATATTTTTACACTTTTCGGGTACAAGCGGCGGCCATTTTGTCCGTCAATTTTGGTCCGATTTTCACAAAATTTGAACTCAACCTTCATTACCATGTAACGGTGATATAATCAAATGTTTTTTTTTTCTAAATCGGATAATAATTTTGACCTCCAGTGGGACCTTAAGCTAAAAAGGGTGATTTTTCGGACAATCAGGGGCCATAATTCAGAAAGTTACGAATCAATGGGCGCAAATATCGAAAGGAACCAAGATCTTTGGGTTCTAAACATGCATCTTAAGTGTCATCAAAATTGGTTCAAAATTGTGACCTCTCTAGGGTCCACAACCTTGATATAACATATTTTCACACTATTCGCGTACAAACGGCGGCCATTTTGTCCGTCAATTTTGGTCCGATTTTCACGACATTTGAATTGAATCTTCATTACCATGTAACGGTGATATAATCAAACGATTTTTTTTTACATCCTTAGGGTGTAACGGTGATATAATCAAACGTTTTATTTTTAAATCGGATAATAATTTTGACCTCCAGAGGGACCACAAGCTAAAAAGGGTGATTTTTCGGACAATCAGGCGCTATAATTCAGGAAGTTACGATCCGATGGGTGCAAATATCGAAAGAACAAAGATCTTTGGGTTATAAACATACATGTCAAGTTTCATCAAAATCGGTTCAAAATTGTGACCTCTATAGGGTCCACAAGCTACAAAAATGATTTTTCGTACAACCAGGGGCCATAATCCATGAAGTTTCGATCCGATACGATACATGCCAATATCGAAAGCAGCCGAGATCTTATGGGGATAACCCTATATTTGAAGTTTCGTCAAAATCGGATAAGAATTGTGACCTGTAGAGAGTCGAAAACAAATTGTGAACGGACGACAATATACGTCCGCATGAAAATGTGGACGTTTTATAAAAGACTTGCACAAAGATAATTTGATAATTGTTTCTAGGCCTTCATATTTTGTTTTCACACATCTCCAGAAATTTATTACTAATGAGAATAGGCATATGGCGTCAAAGCCATCATATTTCTAGTGAATAAGTAAATACATGTACATTTTATTATTTATTTATATATATGGTACTTTATATTTTTAGGCTAGAGGCATATGAAAGAAATTATAATTTTGGTAAAACAGATATTCCTTCAGCATTCCAAATGACTACACCTGAAGAAAAAACCTTCAAGGATTTGCATGAAGGCTTGGTCATACCCGATATAGATATGAACAGCATCGAAGAATATCTTACACCTCTGAACAAGATTTTAGGTAAAGACAGTGTTAATTTAGTTATAGAAAAATTCTTAAGATATATTAAAATGGTACAACAATCTTCTTTGACATGTTTCAAGAGTCAGTGTAAGGTAGAAATGAAGAAAATGTTACCTATAATATTGACATTTCTATAAACACTTATGAACGCGTTGAAGAGTGTCAGTGTGACTGTGGTGCTGGCATGGGCCCTGAAGCTCACTGCAAACATGTCAATGCAGTTTTGTATGCTCTTTTCAAATTTAGTACCTCTGGAGTTATAATGACAGAAGAAACCTGTACTCTAGAGTTACAGACATTTCACCATGTTAGGCGACACCAGGGCTCACCTGTAAAGGCCCGTGCTCTAGAGCTGAAAAGAAACCCTGGAAATGACAAATCAATTAATTTTGAACCCCAGGACCAACTGCATAAACCAAACAAACTTTTCGCGGGTTCCACTGGCACAGTTGTATGCTCCAGCAAATATACAAGCAACATCATTCGATCATGACTACTTAGCAGTGACACCAGAAGATTTGTTTTTGAAAAAGATTGGGTTGACATCAATCGACCAGGTAACCATCGACACAATATCCATGTCCACATTCAAACAGTCTGCTGATAAAACCTGGTTAGAGTTAAGGTGCTTACTTAACTTATCTGACTTTGGTAGGATTTGTAAGCTAACAGACCGAACAGACAAAATAAAATATGCAGAATCTCTGACGAAGCCTTCTGTAATAAACTGTAATGCAGTTGAACATGGCAACAGATATGAAAAGGTAGCACTGGAAACATTTGCATTAAAATATGATAAGAGTGTGCTTCCTTGTGGCACTATTATTTCAAAAGATTGCCCCTTTCTTGCATCTACTCCAGATGGTCTAGTAGGGGAGAATGCTACCATAGAGGTGAAGTGTCCCTACGCTTCAAAGGATATGGATATAAAACCCAAGACAGGGCCATATATTATTTGTATAAATGGAGATATTGATTTGAATCCAAAACACCAATATTAGTTCCAGTTATTCTGTACTGGGAGACAAGAATGTTATCTTTGTGTTTATAATTTAAAGAAATGTATTAAATAATATTAAATGTGACGTCACCATTTGATGTTGGTGCCAAGTTTACATTATTTACACAATATTCCGTAGTATCAATATATTACATTGTTCAACTCGTCTCTTATGGTTAGCGCTCTTCTAGTTATCAAGCACCGGTTTTATGGAATAATCTACCATCTAATTTAAGATGTTGTGTATTCTTTTAAAAAACAACTTAAAACACCTTAATTTATTTTTTTTAATCAGGCTTTTAACTTGTCCATAATCTTGTTGTTTATTTATGATTACACTGTCACTTTGTAAAGTGTCCCTAGACATGTTGCCTGAAAGTGTGCACTATAATTATGCTGTAATAATATAATAATAAATAATGTCTCATTCTATACCACACTCAGTTAACAGTGGTATTTGTAGAATACATTTTAATTAGAGTGACACTGTGTGATATTTTAACACTGTGTAATATTTATTGTTATTTATTGTTGTTCATTTTAAATGTCTTAAAAATCCCACATACGTTTACATAGTCAAATAGGTCATTAATCGAGGTTTACATATATACTTACGTAGTCATCTAGGTTTCCATGGTCATCTAGGTTTACCCACAGATCTACATGTTTATCTAGTTTATGTAGGTCATTCATCTAGGTTTACACATAGGTTAACATAGTCATATGGGTCATTCATCTATGTTTACACAGTTTCGTAGGTTTACACATTGATTTACATAGTCATCTAGGTTTAGATATCGGCATTTACCTTTACATATAGTCATCTACGTTTACGCGTAGGTTTACTTAGTCATATAGGTCAGCCTTTTAGGTTTACAATAATAGTCATCTAGGATTACACATTCGTTCATTCTGGTTTTGTTTTAATGACTTGACACTTTTGATGTTACTGACACTTTTACAGATCACTCTGTTAAAAGAACAATTTTGTAGAGCCATCCGGTGTCTCGTCGGTTGAAACTGGATAAGATGGTTCCAGATTTAGTTTGGATGAATCTGGAAACCGAGGTCAGATTTAGTTTGGATGAATCTGGAAATCGGGGTCCCCATTAATATTCTGCATGTACACGCAAGTGTACGTAAATGAACATTTGGAAGATGGGACATGACGAGGAGTGACAACACTTACAGGCATAATGATTCAGATTGTGTCCTTTCGTTTCGTCTGCTATGTTCCCTACTGACGTCAGTGAACGGTTTAGCTTGTTTGGTAAAGGCTTAAATCCCACTTTCAAAAACTTAGGTTTTCAGCTTCAGAGGGTGCTGTGGGGACAAGAAACAGATTTAGCTCTAACAGAGTGTCCTTAAGTTGTCTGAGAAACAATATTGTCCTTAAAATTGCTTAACATACATCAAACAAAGAGAATCTCAGTTGCTAGATTTGTTTCGCTAAGTGTCAAGGGTTCTCTAATTATTTTAAATGTTTTGGTCATTCCTATAATTCTCTCAATATGTACTCTCTTGCTTGAAATTGTTCTATCACTTTGCACTGTTATCCCATCTGATCTATTTTTTTTTAAATGAAGGCATGTTTATTGCAACATTATACGATGCAAAAATGTCTTGAACATTAAAGCCTTTGTCGGCCATTATCCAGTCTCCTGGATCACATTGTGTCATCAGACTACTCCTCTCAAAAATCTGTCGGTCACTGACTGACCCTCCATATGCATCGCTTACATACGATATTAATCCGCCAGGGGTTGCACCAACAAGAATCTTAACTGTGTTTCTATTTTTATATGTCGAAAATGTTGCTTGCTGGGCAGTGGACAGTGTGGGTTTTTAATAATTACCCTAGTTTGGGGAAATTTTCTTTGAAAATCCGAAGGGGAAAAGAGTATCGAACGAGATCTTGAGATGGCCAAATTTGTATTTATTTCCACTGGTGGTACATAAAATATACCAAGGTGATAAGTATGTTTGAAACTGTTGTTTCAGATATTTCAAACATACCTGCAAGTACAGAATTTGTCCAGTTCATTCGAAGCTTTACCAGAGTAAAACACAGTTGGTTTTCTATGCTTACATTTCTTACATCATGATAATAATAGTTCAGACGGTATGCTGCATGTCCCAGTGAATGTAAAATCATCAAGAATCGGTCGTAAGGTTCTCATCCGCTGTAATTTAGCATATTTTTTTATTATCATGCTTTAAACGTTCAACAGAAAAGTGACTATATGAGTCGGTTTGTACACTAGTATCACAGATTTTGGTTTCCAATATAATGTCACATTCCACGGGATCTGGCACATCCTCAGAAACAAGCTCAACTTCTGCGCCAATATCATCCACCAAAATATTGTCATTATTTCTAAGAAGTAATATTGGGGAATCTGTAATACTCTTTCGGTTTGCTCTCATGACAGCCCGGTGCTGTCTGTTTACTGTGCTGACTTCAACTGGTTTGGTCAAGGAAAACACAGATGGAACTGAAGCCCCTTTGAATCTTTTTAACAAGTAAACATGTTCTTGAAATAAATAATAAATGCAGTTATCCATTTTTTAAGACCACTAAAAAGAAGGAACACTAGTTTGCCAAACTTGTCGCTAGTTTTCACATCCACCCCAGATTTCTTCCTCTTATAATATTTAAGTGAATAAAACTAATTCAATAAGAAAATGTTAAAATGTGTACGGTTGTGTATGGCGTTGCAGGAAAATACAGTACATTATTTAGTAACACTAACAGACCCCTCTCGACTCCGTCTTTCACTGAATCACTGTCACTCTTTGCAGCAAACTCGCTAAGTTTGTCAGTTTGTATTGTCCGTGTGAATTTTACACAGAAAAGGGACAAATAACCCTTAATATTTGAGATGACATTATAAAATATTAGTAATATTTAAAAAAAATTCAAATATTTTAAATAATTCTTACCAAGCGTAGTTGCTGAAATGTAGTCATTGCATGTGAAATGCTCCGAACACACGAGGCTATATTTATTCGGTTCCCAGTGAATTCTACGAGAGAGAGAGAGAGAGAGAGAGAGAGAAATGGGGTTTAACGTCCACTCGACACAACTAGGTCATTTCGGGACTAACATATGATTTAATTTTATTTCAATAATCCGCTTGCGCGTAGGGGTCTTTTAGCAGTGGGAGGAAACCGGAGTGCCCGGAGGAAACCCACGAGGTTGAGAAGGCGCCCCTATCTCCATGCCACATACGCTCACACCTGGGCTCGAAACCACAGCCGCAAGCCAGAGGTGACCGGCCACCTAGAGGTCGAAGCGCGGCACTCTAGACCACTAGGCCATCCCAACCCCGCTGAATTCTACGAATGGCAACTATCCATTTTCTTCAAAAATTTGCCTTTGGTACACATTTTGGTACACAGCACAAAGTTGACGGCATTGTTGTAAAATGAAACGAAATAAAAAAGCTCGTTGCGGATGTAAACAATGAAACACTGTAGCAGACGAGAGGTCACGTGGAACCGTGAAGCCAGTTAGAGGCACCTGGTGGGAATTCCATTAGCGAACACGCCCAAAAGACAACGTTGTTTTACGTCAAATTATAATATAATGCATATACATATTGTTTTTTGGTGTTTTTTTTTTAAATCCCTATATTTTATTCAGATTAGGGTTCGATCAGTCCACGGCCTTTAAATATACGATCGAATTACAATCATGTTGTGTTATTAGGAAAATAAATAAGGATATTTTTACCAAAAAAAACCCCCGTCACTCGATATATTTTTCATAATTTGAAATACAACGTAATAACTTGATTATATTCCAATAACGTATTTGAAATAATTCAGGTCGATCAATTTTATGGATGCACAATTACTGAGTTTAATACTGACCCCCCCCCCCCCCCCCCTATTAATCCCTGTGGGACTTTACGCTGCGTAGCTGTAGTTGTAAATGTCGCCCTAATCGAAAGTGTTAAGTTTTAATTGTATTTGATTGTTATTTATGTTGCATATTCTGTATATATTTGCCTACTTTTCACATACCTGTATCATTCGCTTGATAAAGACAAGAGTATCCCCGTTAAAAAAAACGTCGCTTAGTATTTAACTCAGTAATTGTATATCCATAAAATTTACCTTGTCACACTATACTTTTTTATTACAAGAACAATATACGATATTTGGCGAGGATATAACAATTCCCATCCTAAAGATGAACCTCCCTTCCCAAACACACCATCATCTAAATAGCGGCAAACTAATATAATCCCCACAAACTAATACGACTAATTAAAGGAATCAACGAACCCGTTGATCGAAAATCAAATTGTGTATAATGTTTTACAAAGAAAATATGCAAAGCAACCTACCTTATGCTTTCTGTTGGCTGGTGAAAACTTACTTACTATAAATTCTAGTCGAGCAGCTGGTTGATAATCTACATCGATACAAGTGCACACAATGGTTTTAGTTAAGATTTCCGACTGTTTAATCAATTGTGGCTTAAGATCACTTGTAACACAGTTTTGATCTTAAAGGTGCTGGTAAGTTGGATCAGACATCTATATTTACACACACCTTTCCATAGGAGCAGAAGTTCATCTAGGTTTACACATACGTTTACATAATCATATATGTTATTAATCGAGGTTTACATACTTACATAGTCATCTAGGTTTACATGGTCATCTAGGTTTACCCACAGATCTACACGTTTATCTAGTTTTACAGGTAGATTTACAAGGTTATCAGGGTCATTCATCTAGGTTTACACATAGGTAAACATAGTCATATGGGTCATTCATCTAGGTTTACACAGTTTCCTAGGTTTACACATTAATTTACATAGCCATCTAGGTTTACATATAGGCATTTACGTTTACATAGAGTCATCTACGTTTACGCGTAGGTTTACTTAGTCATGTAGGTCAGCCTTCTAGGTTTACAATAATAGCCATCTAGGTTTACATTATAGGTCATTACTTCTGGTTTTGATTTAATGACTCAACACTTTTGATGTTACTGACACTTTTACCGATCGCTCTGTTAAAAGAACAATTTTGTAGAGCCGTCCAGTTTCTCTTCTGGTGAAACTGTATGAGATGGTTCCAGATTTAGTTTGGATGAGTCTGGAAACCGAGGTCAGATTTAGTTTGGATAAATCTGAAAATCGGGGTGCACGTAAATGGAACTTTGGAAGTAGGAACACGACAGGAGTGACAACTCTTGCAGGCCTAATGATTTAAATTGTGTCCTTGCGTTTCGTCAATGAACGGTTTAGCTTTTTTGGTAAAGGCTTAAACAAATATCGCAACAGTCATGACGACGATCCTAGTCCCTAGGGTTGAACTAAATATTGACGTTTACGTAACAAAACACTTGAAATTAGGATAGGCCGTAACGCCGATATCTGCGCGAAACTTTCGTTAAGGCAAACTACATGGCGTACGCCTGCCTTAATTAGCCGAATCAAAATACTTCAATCTGAGCGACGATAAGACTGTACGGAGAATAACTGAGTCTCGATTATTCATTTCTAATTGAATCATGATCCATCAACCGGGGTTAAATTCGTTGAAAATCAAGTGCATCCTATGGGGTAGAGAGTTGATTATGGTCGTGTAAGGTTAATAAATGTCTACTTAATAATCTATATAACATTTAAGACCTAAAGTAAGATCTGTAATAGGCAGATTTAACTCTTGAATACTGCCTCTCTAATTGGGTTCACCAATCGACAATAACGAAATATAACTGAGCGAGGGAATTTCGAACACGATCTTATAAACATTCGATACAATTCTAATTCAAGACAAAAAAAGTTTGACCGTAGATCAATATGTAGTTAGTAAGTTTTAAAAGGTTTATTGGGGACGATCAATTATTTATCTATGTAAGTAAATAAAAAACCTCGGTGTGATTGATCTTCGGATCATTATACAGAGAACATATGTTAAACATCCACGCAACACAAACTAAATCACGTTAGGACGAACATATGGTTATGGTTCAATTTTATTTCAAAAACTCGTTTGCGCGTCGTGGTCTATGGCAGTGGGGAGGGGGTTACGGGATCCTGAAAACCCCACGAGGTCGGACAAGCTACCCTTATGAACTAAAGAGCAAGTTTTGGGTCCTTTGCCAGTTCATGCCAAAGCTTAAAAACGTTAATTTCATTTCTATTCTAGAACGTGCGTACGGTTCTAACCGTTAGCAGTTGTGGGGGGGGGGGGCAAGAAAACGTCCCGATCGTGGTTGGACAGGAAACACTACTACTTGTCAGATACAAGGCCACTTGACTCGTTGATAGACTTTCATACATTCAGCCATCCAACCTTGGCGGTAGCCATGACATTTTTACAAGTAATAAAAACAAGTAAAAAGGAAAATATCTAAACAAAGCAAAAAGTCAGCACCGAGTGTGTGAAATAGCTTTATTTAACGTCCGCTTCCAGCGAATAAAAGATTTACACTCATAATAAACAGTTGGGTTGTTGAGTAGCTCTCCAGTTGAGTGTTTTATTAACAATATGTCAATAAGTGTAACAGTAATGAACTCAATTAATTGTCCAGTGTTAACTTCTTGTGAAAGTGAGAGAGAGAGAAAGAAATGGAGTTTATCGTCGACTCAACACAAACCGGGTCATTTTGGGACTAACATATGGTTTAATTTTATTTCAATAATTCGCTTGCGCGTAGGGGTCTTTAGCAGTGGGAGGAAACCGGAGTGCCCGGAGGAAACCCACAAGGTTGAGAAGGCACCTCTATCTCCATGCCACATACGCTGACACCAGGGATCGAAACCACTGCTGCAAGCCAGAGGTGACCGGCCAGCTCGAGGTCGAAGCGCGGCACCCCAGACCACTAGGCCACCCCAACCCCCCTCTTGTGAAAGTTCTTCACGGGTCAAGTGAACGATGGTCTGAAGGGTTTATGTATTTAGCTTATAAAATCAGTTCCTTGGCAAGTGGATTTAAAGATAACAATTTTGTCATGCGTCATTTCAGCTTTATGTAGCGAAAGAAAAGACGCAATATAACGTCCTGTCATACAGATTTCGATGTTATTGTTTCTCGTCTGTTATTGTGACCGTTATTCTGCTCTGAATCATATTTAGCTAGTTTAACAAGCTCTTTAATTAGGAGTTAAACACTTCCTGTTTCGCATTTAGGGGGGTGTTAATGTCCAATAGACATGTCCTGAGATCATTAGGACCCAAGAATCGTAAATGCGAAATAGGAAGTGTTTATCGACATTGTAACATGCTTTTTCAGGACTTTAAAAGAAATTACTAAAACAGAGGGGTGTTATTGTCCAATAGACAGTGTCTAAATGACCAATCAAAACGCAAGATTTACCCATAAGCATGTTACAATTAAATAATAAATCACATTCTGGAACCTAAACTTGGTGCAGTTGCCAAAGGGACGGAATAGTAACATGCTGACTGCAATATTTCCATTTCCCATGAAATTGTTCGCTTTGTGAACGTGTTATGGCCAAGTGGAACCATGGTCTAGATCTAACGGATGTGGGTAGAGAATATGTTATTGATTGGCTTCAGCTTCTGTAGTGGAAGCGAATGTCCAAATGATACCTTTTGTTTCAGGCTGTATTTTTTGATCTCCATACAGATCGACCTGGCGAAGATTTATATATTTTTAAGTTAGAATGTTTATAAAACTGACAGCTTTTCCCTTCCTTGGTAAATAATCCACAACTGATAATCCTGGTACATTCACAGCACACTTTATTACACCTCTAGATGTTATTTCTGCCAGCGGTGTAGAATACGGTGATATATCATTGCCGATCTTCGTATAGCCATTATTAATATATACCGCATCTGAAATACCAAATCAAGCTATTCTTACAAGTAGTTATTTGTTATCATAGAAATAAGATACAATGGGGCTTAACGTCCATAATTTTCTGCTCCGATTTAGCTAATAAATATATAGTGTGCCATGGGGGCGAGTTTACCTAGACAGCAACACTACGGTTCATTCTTATATTGAATTCCAACTGCATTACGTACACTACAACGTGTACATGGGATCTCGTTTTTTCGCCCCATCCCTTCGACAAGACAGTCTTTATCAGGCCCTTCATCCTGCACAGCTGACAAAGGAAAATCAAGCCACAAAATTCCGATGAACTTTCTTGGTCAACGACAATAAAGTGACAAGTCTAAGTAGTAATGGTACAAACGAAGTACAAAGGGAGTTTAACGTCCACTCCTTTCTGTACCCACAGGGTTAATGCCGAAGGGCATATGCTAAATATTGTGTGTTGTAGGTTTCATTTTGCACCTAGTCTGCTTTGAATTCCAACTGCAGATAAAGGTTTCTGTTTTTACATGCGTCCCAAAATGTGCATGGATGGGGCCTAGCTATGTTGATCCGCCCTGTACCACCGAAACGGAGAAGCAATGCTGCATAATCTCAACCACTATCTCGATTGAGCATGAGACCTTTATCCAGTGAGCTACTGCCAGAGAGAGAGAGGGGGGAGGGAGAGGCTCAACGCACCTGATTCAGAGAAAGATGTTGTACAAACATAATTAGTTGGAACGTCACAACTTCTCAATGTCCACTTGAATTCAGAGCTACTGTTGAGAAAAATACATGTCGGGGCAGTAGGTTGAGGATTGACTTGAATAAAATTGGATGTTTCTAGATGTTCGCCATCAATCCACCGAAACTTGCCTAAATCTTCCGCAGATGTTCCATAAAAATACAAACCTATCCAAACATTCCATCTGGAAATAAACGATATTCTCTATCTAGAATAACTCCGTCACGTCTAATAATACCTCACGGAATAGCATTAATTTCGAGGACACTCCGTACCATGTCTAAGCATGCTACATAAGTCACAGTGTAACTAATTATTTCTATATACCATCACTGGGGATTAGCAGAAATGTAAACCGAAACAGCTATCTTAGCAAAATCCTTATCCCATAACAATGGTTCGAACAGAAAGTGAAAGTTTAATTCCTCTTGGGTTTTTTCATTCAATGTGTATCTTTAAGGATCGCTGGGTGATAAAATGGTCCAACTCATCCGTTCTAGATCATCTTGAAGTGCCAATCATTACTGTCACCGAATCAATCGGATTAAAACGCAGATGCTATTTCATTTTACTTTTTTTATGGTTCAAATTTCGTTTTAATTGTCTTTACTACAGTAAGACTTGGAAGAGTTGTTATATAATCCGAGTTCTGGTTAAAGTGAGGGCTAAGTCAATGAAACGGTCTGTTGTGGAGAGTTCTCGGCGTGGGATGCACGGAACTGTTGGTATCTCACTAGAAACATCAACGCTGATTGGTCAATCAAATCTTAGGGCCAACAGCCGCTCGCGTGATCCCCGAACCGATCAGATCTTCGTGTAGTGGAGGCCATCGAAAGTATAAAAAACGAAACGTAATATAGATCTGTATTTTAATCAGACTGTCATTGAGTCAAGGAGTGTGGTTTTGATCCCAAGCCTGTACGTGTTTCTGGTCTTCAGGTTTTCCCCGCTGCTTAAGACCACTATAGCACCGTATGTTAAACACAAAATACGGCGTTATTTCCACACTATCCCTTACCAGAGTAGCAATGGCCATCTGTGAGAATTTATAAGTATTATGAGTAACACTATAAAAGATTATTAAACTTACATGACGGTTGATTGGTCCGTTAAGAATTTTGTTATTTCGTCTTGTTTGTGTTGTGTTTTAATTATGAGCAGATCTTTTCCTTTAGATTGACAGTCGTCTCGCGCATTCTCATACGTAGTGCGGGTGGTAACCACTTCAAAATCATATTCTAAAAATACAATATCAAAATCATATTCTAGAAATACAAAATCATAAATCATAAAGTCCAGAGAGAGAGAGAAAAAAAAAATGGGGTTTAACCTCCACCCGGCACAAACTAGGTAATTTCGGGACTAACATATAACTTAATTTTATTTCAATAATTCGCTTGCGCGTGGGGTCTTTAGCAGTGGGAGGAAACCGGGGGACCCGGATAAAACCCACGAAGTTGGACAAGTGATCCTACTCCTTGTCACGTGTAACCGGAGATTCGAAACCACGTCAGTTGACTCTCAATGACAGGCTTTATGATACAGCGCGCACGTGCTAACCATTCGCCCATCCAACACCCCAAGTTTTAACCAAAAAAGTAAAATATCAAATAATAATCATTCAGTTTATTTTAACCTTGGGTAATATTCGAAGTAGTCGTAACCAACATTATCAGCTCGTTAACCATTGCAACATTTAGATAAACTTACTCGACAATTCATTCATTGTCATCGTTCTTATGTACACAGTAAGCCAGATTCAGTGTCGGTCTGAATCCGATGACGTCACACATCGTTGTTCGATTAATTAGAAATGAAATGAAATGGGGTTTAACGTCCTACTCTTCTGCACCCAAACTGGGCTAATGGAAGACGGGCATACGACATACAGTGTGCTATGAGAGAATTTTTTCCCGGACAGCGGCGCTATGGCCTACTCTTATATCGAATTCCAACAGCCAGGGGATCTTTTAATTGTACGCCAATGTGTACACGGGACCTCGGCTTTTCGTCCCATCCAAACGACTAACCAGGCCCTCCGTTCTGCATCACCTACAAGGGGAACCACGCCCGAAAATCGAGATGAACTTTCACGGCCAATGCAGGGGTCGAACACCCGGCCTCCAGGCTACTGAAAACGCGGTATAGTTTGATGGCCGAGTTCGAGACATTAAGAAATATGTTGATATTGCACGAGATATTGCACGGGACCATAAAACAACTTCAAATGCGGACACTATCCACCAGATGCATTTCAATGGTACAAAATTTCAACTAGTATAGGTAATGTACGCTTGATACATTGTCCATACCATAGAAATAAAAGATCATTAAAGGTACATGACAGTTGATTGGTCCGTTAAGAATTTTGGTACGCCAACATCAAAAGATGACGTCACATCTGTATTTTTAGCACATTTACATGACTTGATATTTACCAATACCAACAGACACTAATATTTTTGATTAACAATGTCACTTATCGAGATAAGAAGTTGTGTATGGGAGATAACTACCCGTTTATAATTGGATGGAGACCACCAACGATTGGCAATAACAGATACACATTAACTTCGCGTACTTTTCCATTAAACTAATATTCAGAGATGCGCATCCAATATGTTTTATGTTAACGTAAACTTTTTTCTAATTTGTCTCTTACACATAATCAAATTATCTATTGCACCGACCAGGATAATTAAGATGGACGCAGTCTACTATAAGGGAAGCAACGGTCTATCGATTGCAAAGTTGAAAGCCTTAACAAAAAAAAACCGTATTACTTACCAGATTTCGAGTAATCAACGCATACGTATTCCGATTTATCTGAGCATATGCGAGTATTCCACAAGTAATTATCTTCAGCTTTCAAACGAACACAGTGTTCTACTGGTAAGTGATTAGGTTCATCCATTGCCCAGTATGTCGTAAGTAATTCGTCCTGTCCCCCGTTTTGTCCGAGCCATCGATAGTGGGAACCCTCCTCTGGTTTGTATATTCCAAGCCAAATATCTTGATCACTGAAATATGTTCACAAAACAGTCGTTCGGGTGGAACGAATAACCAAGGGTACTTGTACACATAGGTGAAAGAACCCTAGGCAGTTGGAATTCGATATAAGAGTAGGCTGTTGGGCCGGTTTGCGACTAAATTTCCCTTATTGCACACTGCATGGCGTTTTTACGCCTTTATTATCCATATCGAAACCACAGCAATTATTATGCCCGAGCAGTGGTTTCACGTAAAATCTTCACTTTCTACTTTATTTTTTTGCTATTTAATTAAAAGTATTTTGGAGACACTCTGTTGATATACATCTTCCATCAAACCTCATTTTTTGGAGATTTAAGTCCAAACATCAACATTCATCAAATAAAAGGAGAGAGTTCAGTTTTTATGTGAATCCACTGCTCAGGCATCCTCATTTAAAGTATTTTCTCTAAAAATTTGTTTTGTTGGAGTCATTCTGTAGATATACATCCATGAAATCTGCCTTTTTTGAGATTCAAGTCTGAACTTTTCAAACAAGCTACACTGTACTTCATTTTCGTTATTCGCCTACATTGAAAAACGAAAATCGAGCTAACTTCACACTGCCACAACTCACTCCTGCCCGGTATTACCACAAACACGGGATAGCTTTTATCGTTATATTGGAATCGAGGTGGACTCGCAAACCTGGAGGTCACGTGTTCGATCTGGGTGTTGGCTGAGAAAGTTTATCGGGTTTTTCCGGCGTGTGTGGCCTCTTTGCGAGGGATAAAGTATAGCCATTTGAACCCAAAACTCAGGTGCGGTGGTCACGTAAAAACATCCAATGGAAATTGGAATTCGATTTAAGACCAGAGAGTCTTCATTAACCCGGATGGAGCAGAACAGAAAACGTAAAACGCCAGTTGATTTCGTTTCGTTTACAGGTACGCTAATGTGTACACGGGACCTCGATGTTTCGTGCCACCCGGACAACTAGCCGCTGCCTACGGCTAATTTTTCCAACCTGCACAACTGACAAGGAGAAAGGCCACGGAAATCTCAATGACTATCCCGGCGAACGCCGACATCGAACCCGCGAACTTCAGACGAACGTCTGAACCACCCCTTATGGTCTTAATGATAGATTTAAAAATATCGATTATAACAACCGGAATGAAAACACTTTGATCACCAGAAATTGTTACAAAAAACTTGACCATAAATTTCAAAATAAAAAACGTTCCATTAAAATATCGAAATTTCAAAAAGATCCGGAAAGTATTTTGAACGAATTGTATTCTGCATGCCAATGCCATACTTCCGACAAATTATCTTGTGCAGCTTGTGTACTTAATCTAGCTCGACAAATTGTACATACCTTGAAAAAATCAACAGCTAAGAAACTTGGTGTCCTCATACAGGATATTATCTATTCTAATCAACTTAATGAAAGCTTTCTTCCTCAATATTACGATGTTATTACCGATTTGATAAATAGTAAATTTTCACCTAAACATTCAGCACAGCAAAATAAAGTACATAAGAAAAAACCCGAGATTTTATGTAAAATACTTTTTACAGATAAACATATACAAGATATTGGACTGAATAGAATTTTCCGAGATAGATCTGTAATCAAATCTATACCAGATACTATTCCTAAAATTTCACCTACAGTCGTATACAAATTTTTACCTCCAATTCGTAATAAAATATTTAACTACCATGAAACTATTGCAAACCTAGACGTTCACGAATTTATCAACAGTTACGACAATACAACATGCCAATGTCATAACTCTCCTTTTAAAGATAAATTTCACGACCATGTACTGACTGGAAACTTCGATATTGTTGAAGACAATAATCTTAAAAAACTATTTCGCTTTGGACCACAATTTCGAGAACAACCTAATAAAACTAACTTCAAAAAATTACATAATAATCTAAAATCAGAAATCAGAAAATGCATAGTAGCTTGGTCAGATAAATTTCGTGCACCAATAGAATCTTTTGGAGAATGGAGAAACATTGTTTTTGACCTATTATCAAAGAGAATCAAACATATTAAAAACAACCCAAGACATCCACCACCCGAAGTCCTAAAAAATGCATCTGCAGCTGAATGCCTTTCTGCTCTTCAAGAGAAATTTGTTCTAACACCCGTCGATAAGGCCAGCAATAACATTGCCTTTATCTGTAAAAAGTACTATATTAAAAATATCCTTACCGAAGTTGGACTTTGGCCTAACACCAATAATAACACTTATAAATGTATTACGGAATTATCTAAACTAGATATTTTACAAAATCAATATTCGTTTAACAGGAGTAATTATATAAAAGACAATGTAAAAGTAGATGCCCTTCCATATATTTATTCTATACCTAAATTTCATAAAAATCCGGTAAAATTCAGATACATAATTTCCTCCAGCATCTGCCAGACAAAACCTCTAGCAGTGACTATTACGAAAGGACTTAAATTATGCCAGGCCCAACATGCCATCTGGTGCAAAACACTTCGCAATTATACCGGAATTAATAGCTTTTTCATAATTGATAAAAATAAACCAATAGTAGACACTTTAGATAAAATCAATCAAAAAGACAATGCAAAATCTATAGAAACTTTTGACTTTTCTACTTTATATACTATGCTACAACATGCAGACCTTAAAAAGAATTTGGATTGGTTCGTGGATAAGGCCTTTAATGGTGCTTTTGGAAAAGGCAGAAATCTGATGGCCATCTACTCACAAGATGCAAGATGGATCATAAAACGGCGCAATGCCAATACTGTAGTTTTCGATAAAGAAAAATTTCAAAATATTATACATTTTCTCATTGATAATGCCATATTTGAGGTTGGGGATCAGATAATACAACAAACTATTGGTTTACCAATGGGAACTGACCCCGCCCCATTTATGGCAAATGCACATTTATATAAATACGAATTCGACTTTCAAGACCATAAAAGAAAAACAGATTACAAGGTAGCAAAAAGTCTAAATTATACCTTCCGTTACATTGATGACATAACACCAATCAATGATAATGGTAATTTCAATAAATACAAAGATGAAATATATCCTCCTGAACTTATATTAAATAAAGAAAATTCGGGCACTATAAATGCATCTGTCCTTGACTTGGACATCAATATAATTAATAACAAATTTAATGTCGGTATATTCGATAAAACGGACAAATTTGGTTTTGAAGTAGTAAAATACCCGTCAGCTCATAGTAACATACCAGACACGACACTATACAATGTTTTCTATTCACAGGCATTACGATTTTTAAAAATATGCAACAATAAAGAACTATTTCTTTCCCGAATAAAAACTCTTAATTTTAAGTGCACGGCCAAAGGTGGTACACAATTACGCATTTTGAAAGAAATTTCAAAACTTCCATTTCTTCAACATAATAAGTTTTACATTTCTTATAACGATATTACTGACTACATATTGGATAATGATTCTATATAAATTGCTTCTATATGTCTAGTCCTATTTGGATTATCGCCCTTAATTTTAGGCCTTTATTAATACACTAATAACTTACGATTTCTTCAGCATTCCTGTTTTGCATTTCTTACGTGGGACATTATATAATAATTATACTATGGTTTGTACAATTGCATGGTCTTTAAAACTAATAGTTTTCATATTTTAACGTAATTTTATCTAGATTATCGCCCTTTTATCGGGAAATTGCATCTTCTAAACTACGACGTCATAACAGCTATTACGGCAGATTCACGTCACACCACTCAGTCAGCAGACGGCTGTCTCCCTAGATAGTCTATTCCTTTGCTTCTTTGTATTCAGTTGTGTTTTTGTTTCTGTGACGGTTGCAATGTTTGTCCTAAATGCATTTATATACTTCAATCCTTTTATTGATTTTGTTTTGAACTAGGCCTACTTCTGATACATTTAACTATGTGGTTACTTGTGTAACGGAATTTATACAACAATATGCTTGCATTCGTAATTCTTGCAACATACAATAGAACATGACTCATGCTGACACTATATAATTATTTCTTTGGGTTGCATTCCCAGTTGTTTTCAAATATGAGTGAAGTCTGTGTCACCACAGGCCCGGGACTGTACAGCGCAGTGGACGCTTACGGCTAGCCCCCGGATCCATTCACTCTCTTTGATTTGTTTATGTTTGTGGTCTTTGAGTATGATGTCTTGTCCATATATTTGTTTTTGTGTAGAATTGTGTGTGGTGCAGCCCTCCTGCACTTACTATTAAAGATAAGAACTGAATAAATGGAGGAAGCCAAAGTTTTCACTTTCTGGCACCACGCCATGTGACCGGCAATACGGCCTAGTCTTATATCGAATTCCAAATGTGAAGGTATCTTTTACGTGCACGTCAATGTGTACACGGGGCCTCGTTTTTCGTCCCATCTGAACAACTAGACAGCTGTCCTTGTCAGGCGCAGAACCTCAAGGGCCAACACCGGGATCGAACCCGGGACCCTAAATTCAGCAAGCCAGTGCTGTATATACTAAGACGAAACTCTCATTGTGCTTGTATAAAATTATAAATTCTTACATTTTACTGGTTTCTAGAACTCGTAGGAATGCTAAGTATTCTTGGTAAGTTTTTGCTACTGGTAAATATAAACCTCGACTTTCACAATCGGATGCAGCAGTAAAAAAATCAGACGGATCTTTTACTGGTTCTACTCCAAAAGCTAAACAAAAGATACGAAATGAAATGGAATTTAACGTCATACTGTTCTGTATCGAACTGGGCTAATCAAGGCGTTGTATTTGTCATATAATGTTATCAAACCTATTTGTCCCGGATAGCTATGCTACGAGTTTCAACCGCCAAGGAATCTTTTATATGCTGGGACCTCAGAATATAAGATGCGTTGCTTCAAATGATTCATCAGTGACGTCAAGAAAATGAAATCAAACAAAATCTCTGTTGAACAGCAACTGCCATGAGTACGCTAATATGCCAGGTAAAATGATTCACACTCTCCAACTGTGATGCGACTTTGTATAGGATTACATCACAGTTCTCTCCTCGAGGTAAGGGAACATGGGAGAAATGGGGTTTAACGTTCCCTTGACACAAACTAGGTCAGACTAACACACGGTGTAATTTTATTTCAATAATTCGCTTGCGCGTAGAGGTCTTTAGCAGTGGGAGGAAACCGGAGGACTCGGAGAAAACACACGAGATTGGACAGGCGACTCTACTCCTTGAACCTAACAGGAGAATCGAAACTACGCTAGTTGACCCAATGATAGCCCTTAAGTTAGAGCAAATAAGGAAATAAACAAAAGATACAATATAACTATTGGTTTACCTGCAGTCAACGATAGGAAGCCGAAAACAAATATAGGATGAATCTCAAACATTTTGGGTTATGCAACCTACAAGCAAAATAAATGTTATCAAACTTTCATACTTAGGCGGGCGTCACGCTGGCTAAGTGGGTAAGACGTTGGCTCGCTAGCCTAGTGGTCGGTTGTTCGATCTTTGCATTGGCCGAGATAGTTCATCCAGATTTTCCGGCGTTGTTCCCTATAGTCAATGATTCAGGACTGAGGGCCTGACAAGGGCAGCTATCTAGTCGTTCAGCTGGGACTAAAACGCGGCCCCGTGTGCACATTGGCGTGCATGGTAAAAGATCCCTTGGCAGTTGGAATTCGATATAAGAGTAGGCCATAGTGCCGCTGTCCTGGCAAAATCTCCCTCAACACACTGTATGGTGTATGACCGTCTTCATTAGCTCAGTTCGGAGCAGAACGGTATGACGTTAATCCTCATTTCATTCCATACTAAGGCACTGTGTGTTAAACTAATGAAATCAGTTTACGGATTCGAAAACCTGTCAGTACACCAATTATTGTAAGGTTTTATTGTTACGTATTTCAGACAACCGGGTACATAAAACCCGTCAAATGTCACTTACCCTCATTACAGTACTACAGCAGTCCCAAATGAAATGGAGGTTTAACGTCATATTTTGCAGCACCAACTGGACAAATGAGGGACAGCGTCACTACGCCTTACTCTTGTTTCGTACCCAACTGCCATCGTTTGTTTTAGGTGCACGCCAATGTGTCCCCCCACACCCAAATTAAGATGAAAATAGCAAAATTGCTCTCAAACTCACCAACCACCGACATTTGAGATTTATTTGAAAATGAGACACCCCCCCCCCCCTCGGAAAAAAATAATATTATTTTTAAAAAAAAAAATCAGCATATAAACTCACCAATGTTACCTTCCTCTGATCTTGAATTCCTGCCTGATATTTCTAGCTTCAAATAAAATATGGCGTCGTGGGTTATAAATCTCCCTTATATTAACAATCGACACGCGACAGGGTGGACAATTCTCGGCTGTGGTACACTCGTGTTCACTATGAGTCTTCACATATGATCAGGATATTTATTATTCAACGCTTTCATTTATTGATTAATAGCTAGAGTTTGTTACATGACTCCATATTTATTTTTTTAAATCATTTTTATCTGATATTCTCGGAGTCGTCTTTCCAAGTATTTTGAAAAATATTTTAAAAAAGGGTGAATGAAATGAGGTGGGGTTTAACGCCATACTGTTCTGCTTATATATATTGATCAGCAGTCTATAAACTACCATCTGATATGTTGCTGTTAGCGCGTGTGCCCACAGATCAAAGTCTTGAGATGTTTATCAACAAGCCAACAGTGAGGCTGATGTCCCCGGCCGAAATCCCAAAATAAATAGATGACACTATTAATTAATCGCACATTTATTTTTTTTTTCAAACGTATCGAGCAATCAAACTGTACACGAAGTGTCATCCAAAAGTGTTTTATAAAGAAAAATGCTAAAACCGACGTGAAAAAATGAAAATGTACCCTAGTTAGGGGGACCCTAAAGACAGACAAAAGGGCCCCCACGCTTGACAAAAGGGCCCCTCTGGCCAAGGGAAAGGGCCCTCGTGTCCAAGTCAATCGTTTCTATACACTGTTACTGTCGAATCCATTACTGAATGAGAATGCAGTCATTGTATTGGCATAAAAATCATCAATCAAGATGAACCTAAATTATCTTGTCCCAAAGTATCAACCAATCAAATTGATTATCTCTGCCTACCCTAAGCAGAAAATGCTCATCTTCGAACTCCATCAAGGCATTGACCTAATAAGCATACACACCAATTCTCGGCAAATCAAATTGCTTATCGCTCTGCTTACCCTGAGCAGAAAATGCTCATTATCGATCTTAGTCAAGGCATTACTGTAATGAAACTATACACCAAGTTTCATCACTCTCACTTAATTAGAACTAAAGTTATCGTGTCCCAAAGCATCAAAAAATAAAATTGCTTATCTATGCTTACCCTAAGCGGAAAATGCTCACCTTCGGACTCCATCAAGACATTGACCTAATAAGCATATACACCAAGTTTGAACATTTTAACTCATTTAGAAGGAGAGTTATTGTGTTCCAAAGTCTCGACCAATCAAATTGCGTATCGCCCTGCTTACCCTAAGCAGAAAATGCTCATTATCGAACTTAGTCAAGGTATTACTGTAATGAAACTATACACTAAGTTTCATCACTCTCACTTAATTAGAACTAAAGTTATCGTGTCCCAAAGCATCAACCAATTAAATTGCTTATCTATGCTTACCCTAAGCGGAAAATACTCATCTTCGAACTCCATCAAGGCATTGACCTAATAAACACATACACCAAGTTTGAACATTCTAGCTCAATTAGGAAGAGAGTTATTGTGTCCCAAAAAGTGTGACGGACAGACAGACGGACGAAGCCATTTTAATAGTCCCCCAACTTTCTTCGAAAGGCGGCGGACAAATATTGAATAATTTCTATAGTATCTAATAATAACATCTGGTATCTCGTGTTACTGGATTCATCATTGCACGAGACGCTGTAGGTCTACACTTACCGGAACAACCTAGCATTACTGGATGCATTGGGTCAATCTGATTAAGAGGGAGAGAAATTGGGTTTAACGTCCACTCGACACAAACTAGGTCATTTTTGGGACTAACATATGGTTTAATTTTATTTCAATAATTCACTTGCACGTAGGGGTCTTTAGCAGTGGGAGGAAACCGGAGTACCCGGGGAAACCCACGAGGCTGGACAGGCGACCCTACTCCTTGCCACGTATTACCGGGGATTTGAAACTACGCCGGTTGACTCAATGGCAGGCCGTATGCAATCTGATTGAAACGCAAACTACTGTCTGTTCCAGGTAATACTACAACTCGAAAATTGCTTGTCATTTCTTCAAATTTTAATTAAAATGGCTAAAACTTCGGGAAATACCTGGAATGGTCATCCCATTGCTTTCTGTCTTGTGAGAACTAAGTTCAGGTCAAGCTTTATAGCCTTTCTCCCGTGAAAAACTGTGGTTTGTTGATATCTTACTACGGGAAACAGCCATGTTTGGCCTAGTTTTCTCGACGAGCCTAAGTGGACAAGGGGTGCTGGGTATGCTTTAAGTCGTTTCACCCTAATTGGATAGATAGGCGGATGTTTCGGTCAAGTAGAATATATAATTCCTCTGAACAAGTTATTTACTAAATCCGAGACCACGGTTGTTTGTCCCACTAACTTAAATATTTACTTGTAAGTTTTTGATGTCGATATAAGCTAGTTTGAAAATAGATAAACTTCAGTCAATAATTTTGAGCGAAGCTATAAATGATGGGAGTTTTGATAAGAAAAGCGCTGTCTCGATTTCCATTGCTACCATTTTTAGGATAATAAAAATATTCTCGATTATCCATTTCACTCCATTAAAAAGAACGAACATCCGATACTTTAGATAGTTGATTATGTAGGCCTAACGGGTCATGAGAATAAATGTAATAACATTTAGGGCTTAAAAAGGAAGATCTACAACAGGCAAATATAGGTCTTACATAATGCATCTTGAAAAGAAATTCACTCACATACTAGTCATTACCATGTAGAATGTGGATGGTCGCTAACTGGTCAGGTCAAATTTATCTAATTTTGGTAAACAGTTTTTATCCGTCCTTATTTACAACAGCATCTAAAATTTAAGACCTAAAATGCACGTTGCTCTCAAACAGAGCTACAATGTCTCAGAAAACAAAATTCGGAATCATTTTACCCGACATATGTATTCAAATTCAAATAAGGGCTAACCCTTTACACAAATTTACTTATTTCGGAGAGTTACATGGTTCTGACATGTGCCGACTTTTCAGAATAGCTTTAATCTTTAAGTCACTCCATATTATCCAGTGAGAATTTTTGTGCGAAATTAGCAAGGTGAAAACAGAAAAAAACATATCAATCTGAACAAAAACAATATTGTTTCACACACCCTTTAGAGCGTGAAACCCTAATAAGTATTATTGTCGCGAAACATACGGGCGAATTCTCCTTCACTAGACATTTCTAACTGAATGCACCAAATTTATAAAGTACCTGTCTACCCTAATGCGATATGCAAGTGTCCCATTTAACGCACGCGCAGTCGTAATATTAGACTGGTGGCCAGTCTTCTCCACACACCAAAAATTGGCCAGTCCTCTCAACAAAAAAAAACGAAAAAAAAAACGTAATCTCTAGAGACTGGGCAAATAGAGCTTCATTCTCATCTAGTAGATCAATCTGTATTATGTAGGTCGTGTGACGTCGTGCACGTGATCACGACATATCTAACATCACGTGATAATAAACATGGCTGTCGACTAACTGGCAAACTGGTGTAGGTGCGAGATGTTTGTTGTGGATAACAGTTATTGTTATTTAGTGATACTTTAACGATCTAAGAATTTTGTTGACGGACAATATCTGTCGAATGAACGGATACAACGTATGGGATGAGGCGAATGAACATAAATAATTACACGCGACATGATTCCACAATTACAACGGCGTGTGTGTGAAGCCGCGATAATCGAGACTTTATTTACAAATTCGTGTCACGTGACTCGGGGCTTGCTTGACAACTGTCAATCATTCCAAATAAGGAACAACGTAAAACAGGACAGGAACGCCCATTTTATTGTGAAGCTCGCAAATTGTCCAGTCTCTGGTGCTGGTTACAGGTTTACTCAAATTTTTTTTTTTATACAAATGGAAACGAAAGTGTTGGTTTACTAAAAATTAATACTTTTATATAAATCGAAATGTAAAATAAATAGAAGAGACTGGGCCAGTCTATCGTAATATTTATATTCTGAGAAAGTGACGTCGAAATAATATGAAATTTATAAGAGAATACTTGATTTGATCGGACTTCTAGTAATTTATTATAAGGGGAGAAATCAAAGGGAGGACAAATGCAGGTATGTCACAAAGTTTTAGCCATTTTTATCAAACAATAAAGGCATGGCAAGGATTTTTTGAGTTGGAGTATCACCTGGAACAGACAGTAGGTCAATTCGGGACTACCATATGGTTTAATTTTATTTCAATAATTCGATTGTGCGTAGGGGTCTTTAGCAGTGGGAGTAAACCCACGAGACTGGACAGGCGATCCAACTACTTGTCACGTACAACCGGGGATTCGAAACTACGCCAGCTGACTCAATGACAGACTTTATGATACAGCTGCACGTGCTAACCATTCGCCCTCTCCCCCATTTATTTAACGCCTTCATTAAGAATGGAATGGCTTGTAGGAAACATAGCAGGATATATATTACTCCAAGTGTCAAAATATGGCCGTATATAATCACCGTAAATCAATTGTTCGTTTTGATAAATGTTCGAAACAAAATCATTTCAAATAAACTTACAATTTATTGTGTTTATGTTTGTTATACTTAATCCAAACTTTGTTTTATACTCTATATTTAAGCATGGATTATACTTGTGAAAGGAGGGGCGAGGGATCCCTCGTGATAAAACGTCTATTCGTTCGGATGGGATAAGAAAAATACTAGATTTCGGTGAAGGATAAACAGAAAAGCCCGTCTTCGTTGGCTACCGATGTCCAGGCACAATTTCTCTTGTAACATATTGCATGACGTATGTCCGTCTTGATTAGCCCAGTCGTAAAATGTTAAACCCCATTTCATTTAAACCAGGTGCTTTTGATCTACTTCTTGTTCTATCAGTTGAAATCAGTTCAAACTTACGTCTTTCGCCTTCTGTGACCTTTCCCATTAATTCCATCACACTCCGATAAGATAAAAACAATTTGAAAAGATATTTTGTTTATTTTTTAAAAAAGAGTTTCATTTTTAAGACATACTAGGATGGATGCCATTTTCAAGGTGGTCGTGTTGATGTTCATCTGTTCAGTTTTTACTGTTCAAGGTTTGTAATATTCACTTTAAACGGTGAGATCCTGTATCTAGGCATATGCATCACGACCGCTCACCCCGGGAGAGGGGGGTGCTCAATCTTAATCCTGCTCAGCTGCATAAAAAATACTAAAACAACACTTTATGAGAAAAGTGTAACCGTCGCGTGCTTTATCCTTTATCATCAGGTGGTGGAATGAAATTGAAGAGCACAGGGGAAGACCGATCTAAGTCACTTTTTTAATGAACCCCAGTTAATGGTGCCATCTGGTAGCAAATTGTATAAGCTTTCTGCGGAGTGACATCGAACCACGGCCCTTCTGAAATGACCTCCCGGACAAATACTTCCATAGTACCTTTTATTTGACCTTAATTTAGCTGAAAACTCCCAGTAACGAACGAACGAACGGCTGAAAAGTGGAAGTCTGTTGTTGTACTGGTATTATGATTCGTATTACATATCATTTTGAAGTTGTAATTAAAACCACTTCTTGTTCGATTCGCGTCAAGCATTCTCGTCCAAAAGTTTGTTTTGCCTTTTATGCGAAAAGACAAAAATGTGACTTAGATCGTTCTTCCCCTGGGCTCAATTGGCATTCACAGTGCGAAATAATGAAAAAGAGATGTGAATAATCACAACTTATTCTTTGCATCAAAGAAATTGAATCACAATGTGATCCTAATATTTCATTATAAAAATTGACATCAAACGGGGTGTTTGATTTATCTCTTTAACAAGTTCAATGTGTATGTATGCCTACGAAATTTAAAGACGATGATGACATCATACATTGTCAACTTCAAATGTCTGGCAATCCCCTCCTGCAACAATTATTACAGAAATTCAATCAAAAGACATGAAATGAAGTGAGGTTATATGACCTACGTTCTTGCTCCATACCAGTTTCGTTTCATTTTACTTACATCGACGAGTGACAGATCTATTTGTCATACGGGACTTTGGAGATTTGTCTACGGTTAGCTCCGGTTTAGCACACGAAAATGGTAAGTATTTATTCTGTTCCATTGTATGTATCATCAAAAGACCACATGCGTCCGGTTTGTAAAATGGCACCAGTTGATAAGCCACACACTCGAAGTGTTTTTAATCAGGAGACATTTCTGTATATATATACTTCTAGATTTTTAAATAGACCAAATGTATGACATCGACATTGGCTGAAATCTATAAATATAACGACCATCTTGACTAGCTTACTATTGTCAGTGTACACTGCTTCTGTTTTACAGTTGAAGGTGCCAGTTTCTTCTGTTCATATTACAATAAGACTTGTACGAACACAACTCATCCACCACCTAACCAAAATACAACTTACTGTGGTAGTGACGGTAAAACATACCATGGAATGTAAGTTATCTTTCTGATCCTTCATTCTATAGGCCATGTGTACATATGGAGTGCACGTAAAAGGTCCCTTGGCAGTTAGTATTCGATATAAGACCCCATCTCATTTCATTTCTCGCTACAGGAACGGGGTTTAACGAGCTAGGTCATAAGGCCTGTCATTGAGTCTAGTGTGTGGTTTCAATTTCCAGATTGTACGTGACGAGGGGTAGGGTCGCCTGTCAAACTTCGTGGGGTTTTTAATAACCCTCCGGATTCCTCCCAAAATTAAAGACCAATACGCACAAGCGAATTATTGAAATAAAATTGAACCATATGTTAGTCCCGAAAAAGCCTAGTTGTGTCGTGGGGTTTTGAATTAAAGGAGTCTAAGATGAGTTCTTGGTCCAAGATATTTATGTCAATACAATGGACCTCTATATATCCAACTACCGTTTTATATATGTTAAATGCCGCATTGTAATCAACAGGTGTGCGTACTTCCGGGCTTCCTGCAGTCGTAACGTAACAGTTGTTGCTACCGGCGTTCATTGTGAACATAAGATACCGACACGAGCGCCACCTACCTCACCACCACCATTGACCTACTTCGAGATAAACTTATATCACAGTATAACTCGAAGTATTGATGACAGGTTAGAACTATCGAAAGCCAAGGGAATTTCACCAGCTAAAGCTAAACCAATCTTCTCGAAACAAGACCACGTTAACAAGACCTACATCAGAAATCCAGATTGTTGGGCGTACGGGTTGGATCTCACTCCCATCTCGCCTTGGAACAGCAACCACGGAATCAGAAAAGCGGGAACTCTAGTGTCTAAGAGACATATGTTGTGGGCACGACATTATGGTATCCCCGTGGGTTCGACCATAAGGTTCGTGGATCTACATAATAACGTTGTTGAAAGGAAGGTTGCTGGAATCCGATACGTCAATCACTCTTCCACGGGACACGAAACCTTCTGGGGAAGAGACATTGTCGTTGGTGTTCTCGATAAAGATGTCCCGGACAGCATAGCCTTTGCTAAGGTCATGCCCAAAGGTATCGAAACCTTCCGACCAAGACGCGGTAGCCGACTTCCTGTCATGAGCACAGACTTTGAGGAAAAGGCTTTGGTGGCTGATTTTTCTTATTACATGAATACGGGTATTGGTCTACGAACACCAGAAGTCCATTCATTAGAACACGATTATTACGAGTCTAAGATAGGTGGCGACAGTGGTAATCCTTCGTTCTTTATCATCAAAGACGAGTTGGTGCTGCTATTTGTGTTCACCAGTGGTGGAGCAGGAGGGGGGACCTCCATCAACCATTACTACGATGAGATTAACAGATTAATGAAAGAGGAAGGCGGGGATTATCAGTTGACACCTGTTGATTTAACTACCTTTGGTTTACCTGGTAAAACTCTCCCGCATCTTATAGGGTAGACACCCCCGTTTATTAAATATGTACCGGGTAACACCCCACCCCACTCCCATCTTTATAAGTTAGACAACCCCCTTTATTCAACATTTACCTAGTAATCCCAACACTCCATCTCAAAGATTAGACACCCCGCCCGCCTCCACCCCACCACATATCATAGGTAAGACACCCCTGTTTATTAAACATTCACTCGGTAAAACACTCCCCCATCTTATAGGGTAGACACTTACATTTATTAAACATTTATTTGAAGACATGCATGGAATCTTTTTTGTTTTCTTTTAAATAAAATTAGGGAAAGTTTTCGCACGGACAGCGTCCTTTTACGTGCATACCAACGTGTACACGGCGCCTCTGTTATTCAATATGTCATTTAACGTACTACTCTTGTGCACCGACTTGACTAATGAGGGAAATTTTGCCTGAACAGCGGCACTATACGATCTATTACATCTCACCATCTCAGTGCTCACAAAATACGTTTTTCTAATACTAATATCCCTCTCTCTCTCTCTCTCTCTCTCTCTCTCTCTCTCTCTCTCT
Source organism: Patella ulyssiponensis (assembly GCA_963678685.1). Lineage (NCBI taxonomy): Eukaryota > Metazoa > Mollusca > Gastropoda > Patellidae > Patella > Patella ulyssiponensis. The sequence goes on along the minus strand of OY783229.1, from coordinate 14,764,524 downwards.
TCTAGGCATTTGCATGGCCAATTTTGGGGGGTTTAGAACCGAACAAGTTGGTTTGAATTTTCATTTTATTCCAAGTTCTGTTAAATATCCGTTTGGTTACGGTGATACGTAACGTTTGGTTACGTTAAACGTTTGGTTACGGTGATACGTACAGCAGAGAGTTACGTGTGTATCTCACAAGTTTATTGTTCATCCTCCCTCATGCAAGCTTCGAAGCAAAGACGCAACCGGTTCAGCCCAACGAAAATTTACGGAAAAGTTGAAGACGGGCAGAGACAACTATTAACATTAAAATCAATCGTGGTCTGTATCCATATCGTGAACGTCTATAATGGAGTTATTTCCCTTTCTTCGTGTTACGAAAATATTTCTTAAAAAACACATTGTCGATCGACCAAGGAACTAAATGCCGTTTAAGAATCTCCCAGGACTCGGGTCAATTTCCACTTGTTAAGGGCAGTGATCGCATGGTGGACTTTAGTTTAAAAAAAGAGTAGCAAATTAACCCGAGTGACTGTTTTATATTTTCCCCTTGGAACATCAATAAAATTATTTAATACACCCCCACCCCCTCGCCACACACACACACACACACACACAGCAGATACAGAAGAAGGTTTAATAGAAACCTTGTCACTTGGAAACGCCACCAGGGCGAAATTCTCCTACATGTACTTCGCTTTGAACAAGCAACCATAGGAAAAACACGGTCATTGTATTATGATCATAATGCTATTCCGGAATTAGGCTTGACTGTCAAGCATTCCTTAACGTTTGGAAACACCGTTGTCAGGGCAATACTCTCTTACTTTGCATTGTAAACATAACCAAAGAAATAAGAATTGCCATATATTAAACATGTTTTATTCAAGAGCAAAATCTGCCGATTGCAGGTCTTTCTTTAGGTCTGAAATGTTATATTACTAAGACATTTTAATGTTGACTTATACAGACCATAAGCAATTCTCGATGCCATCGTTAGCCTGTGGTATTTAGTGGATTTGAATACACTTTATGATTGATAACTCAGCGTAAAAATGGATAATCAAGACTTTGTTTATTAACGTGCCGACGTTAGTAATGACAATCGATGCTAGCCTGAATTTGAATCGCTAATAGATAAGATTGCAATTTTCAGTATTCTGTTTTCATAATCTATGTTGAAGCTATTATAATGAGAACTGTCAGCTTTTTATCTAATCTTATCTAATCTCCTCTGAATTACCATGCCATTCTAAATTGCATTATAACTATAGATTATTGCGGAGTGAGTTTCAACAATGTAAAAGAAACCTTGACAGTTGCAAATACCGCTGCCGGAGCAAATTTCCAATACTTAGCATTGTGCATAATAGAAATACCCTTTCATTCTATATTACATTATGATTATAACGCTATTCCGAGGAGAGCATGTAAAATAGGCCTTGACGGTTGCAATTAATACCACTGCCGGGGCAAATTTCTCCTGCTTAGCATTGCCGTAATAGAAATACCATTCCATTCTAGAGTACATTATGATCATAACGTTATTCCGGAGTGAGTTTAAACCATTAAGCATTCCTTGCCGTTAACTTTTAAAAACCCCGATACTATAATCCGTGAGAGCTCGAAGCAGGTGATTGTGTTGCTAATGGCAACTGAGCGGAACAAACAACTTCAATGTCTTGTACCATTTCAAAACACCCAGATCCCACGAGAAAGTCTGTTAAAATCCTCTCTAGGCTAGTAAATTTAGTGAAAATGAAACATGCGATAAAAGTTTAAAATTTGGTGGAAGAGCAGGTGTCGGTTGCGCCACATTACTTCTCCGCAGGCCAACACCAACTGCCGCCATATTCTCACGCTTGTAGCCTTGATTAACAGGTCTTTGGTAATAATAAATGAAATGGGGTTTAACGTCCTACTGTTCTATTCCTACTGGGCTAATGAAGACGAGTGTACGGACAGCGGCACTACGACCTACTCTTATATCAAATTCCATGTGTCAAGGGATCTTTTACGTGCACGCCCATGTGTATACGGCACCCTGGTTTTTAGTACCACCCGAACGAAATTCATAACCGGTCGGTGCTAAAAGGTAGGACGTTAAACCCCGTCTGAGTTCATTTATTTCTATATTTAATCATTAAATTCTATTTTTGTATCTCTGGAAGAATTACACGAGACTTCCAGTTTGAGATACAATATATTTTTTATATAACCAATCTTTTATTCTCAGAAAAGGGTTGATGAGATCGGGTTTGGCCTAGATTACCTCTCTCCTAATATTAAAGGTCATTTCGGGACTATAATATGGTTCAATTTTATTTCAATAATTCGCTTGCGCGTAGAGGTCTTTAGCAGAGTGGGGAAAGGCCTTAGAAAACCCACGAGGTTGGACAGGAGACCCTACTCTTTATCACGTATAACTGGGGAATCGAAACAACCCCGGTTGTATCAATGACGACCATGTGATACAACGCGCACGCGCTAACCATTCTTTCATCCAACAACACAAATACGACAGCAATCAGTCCCCCGAATCCTGAAATTTGCGTTGGGCTAGTTTCAGAAGTATAAGGCTTCTAGAATAATAATATTAAAAACAAATTTACCGAATACAAGAGGTCTCCGCTAGCAGGCGCCAGTCAGCACCGCGATAATCGATAAAGAAATTACTTTTTTGTTTTACGATGCTGGTAGTTCGAGCCAAATCCCAAGGCGCGTGACATCATTCAAGAAAAGATAACTCGGCAATTTAAAATAAATTAATGACTTCTACAAGACGTTGTGAATTCAGCCGGGAAAATTCTCACTCGGCTCTCCCGGGACGAATTCAACAACTGCCGTCTTTAATCTTAAACTTTTTGCCAGAATTTAAACCGATAAAGATTTTAGTTAAGCGGGGAAGTGAGTGAGATTATTTGCCGGTTGAGAGAATGGCGCCCCCGCTCCTTATAATTCTCCGTATAATTCCCTTAGAAGATCGTAAACTTAATCTAAATTTGATAAAATTAATGAAAGACGTGGCGAAGATGGAGATTAACAGATTTTTCATCATCTGCTGAAACCATTAAAGGAATTATTTTTGATGAAGATATCTTCTCGCTTGATGAATAATGATCGCAATACAGGCGAAAATAACCGATGTAAGTCTTGTAATATACACTAAATAAACACGATGTTCCGACTTAATCTATCGGCAAAACATGCCCTTGTGTATATTTTTTTATTTTACACATCTAGTTAAAGACGTTAACGAAATAATGTATAAAAAATGATCTAATAATAAACCCTAATTGATTTGAACATGTGTTGTAAAATTACATTTACCGTTTTTTATTGTAACTGTTTTCTTTTTAAAGATATTAACCGAAGAACTCGCAAAAAACACAAGAATATAAGTTTCTGTAACTCACCAGAAAGTTCTTAATCGTTATTGGTGTAATTAATATCAATGTTAAAGTCATTTCTTTATTTTGAAAAATATTAAATTCTTAACGGCTTAACCCACATTATAGATTCCCCAATTATTTATTTAAACGGATATTAAAAATGGCGGCGCTGTTCTTTTTGGCCTTATCCTGATTATATCGTCTGCAGTGAATGTTGACATATTTTAATCCATCATGTAGTTGTAAATACTGCACGGAAGAACGTCCAACTGTTCTGCTCTGACTGGGCTAATGAAGGACACACGCCATACAGTGTGCTATAAGGGAAATTGTGCCCGGAAAGCGGCACAGTGGCCTACTCGTATATCGAATTGCAACTTTCAAGCCAGTGTGTACACGGCACCTCGGTTTGTCGCCCCATCCGGACAACTACACGCTGCCCCATGCCATGCAGGGATCGAACACAGGGACCTCCAAGTTACCAAACCAACGTCTTATTCTCCAGTCGCAAAATAACCCTAGCAATGAGTTGGCGAGACGTTCAACGTCTTTCCTTCACTTGCCTTTAAAATTTATGTATGGCAGATTTAGAACACGTGTTGCTCAAGCGAAGCGTGGCGAAATGGTCGAGATATAAATGACCGTAAGTGTTACGCTCCACTAACAAAATTCTACTAAGTAAAGATGCCAGGCGATGATGAAGTTGAATTCTTGGTTCTGTTTGAATGACAATAATGTTGTCTTGTTTATCTAGGCTTTTAATCGTGGACATTAAGGCTGACGATGTCTAACGCTCGAAGATAGATGGCGCTGATAAAACTTAGAGAAGGTCAGTGTTAGTTTAGCCGTGTAAAAGGCTGCGATTAGACATGAAATAGGGTTTAACGTCCTACTTTGTTCTTTTGTATTAATATTATATATTAATATTATTCGTGTGTGTGTGCGGGGGGGGGGGGGGGTACATAGATTCTGATATTCAGAGATCCCGAAATGGGGTTAATATTATGTATTCATATTAATTAGAGAGAGGGGTTTTACACAGATATTCAGATATCCTGAATAAAAACATTGTTTGAAAAAAACCCTCCATTTTTCTACACCGACTGGGCTAATGATGAAGGGCGTACGCCATACAGTTTGTCTTGGGGAAACTTTTGTCCAGACAGTAGCGCTACGGTCAACACTTTTTTCGATTTCCAATAAGGTCTGTGCTATAAGGTCTGTAATTGTGTCAACTGGCATGGTTTTGGTCCCTCGTGGGTTTTTTCCGGGTCCTACGGTTTCTTCCCAGTGCTAAAGACCCCTACGCGCAAGCGAATTATTGGAATAAAATTGAACCTGTGGGTGTACTCCTGAAATCCTGGTCGGAACATTTCCTTAGCAATGTGAACTCCCCCAAATAACACCAAGTGCTGCAAAACATATCAGTCTATATAAATAGTGATAAACTAAGAAATTATACATTAATATTTGAGCGAAATCAATTATTTTATCATTGCCAATTCATATTAACATAGATGTAATAGGAAATGTCACTTTAAATAACAAACAAATAATGATTGATCCCTTGATTAGCCTCTTGACCCGGTGCCAGGTAAAAACATTGATTTTACTTGATATATCATATTTACTGCGAAGCTGCTAAATTTGCTGCTGGCCTGCTAAATGCGACAGTCGAAGCCACCCGATAAACTCATTCACATCATCAATTATCGCTCTTTACTGATAGAGGTAAAAAGTAGCGGATTTTGATGAGAACCCGGTGTTGATTTTTCGCCTAACGACCAATTGAGAAAGCAATTAATGTCAGGCGGAATGAAAAGTTTCTTCTTATCAGTCAATGTTATCTAGTTGCGAGATGCTAGCTGGAATAACATCCAGAAACCAGGAATTAAGAATTAAAAAAGAAAGCTACGTGTTTCTTTGTAATGATACGACCGTAAAATTTACTGTTGTGTTATTTAGAATTTAATTTTTGTGTAGATTAAGAGAAAAGCAGCGAAGATCTTGTACTATATAAATATAAACTACTCGCTGGGTAAGAATCCTTAAGATTCGCCGTTTCTCTCAACAGAAATCCTTTAAATTCGACAAATTCTTATCTCGGAATATTTTGATTGCGGGGAGTAGCGATGAGAGGAGGTAGGGTGGAGATCAATTGCAAAGGCATCATCCCACACTCTCAAAAGCGCTGACAAAAATGGCCATTCGACCTTCTTGTTGACACATTATGTGTAGTTTAATGGTTTCGAGCAGGACATGAAAGGGGCATCAGGTAAGATTCGATAGAGCTGACCCGCTTAATATGTTTAAAGATGTATTGTGTAAGATCAGATAAAGAGATGACAGTTCTCGCTATAATCGTTAAAAACTAAATAAGGTAAAGCGAATTGGCTGAAATTTTTAGAGATGACAGTTCTCGCTATAATAGTTAAACAATCGATCACGAAAACCGAATATGCAGAAAATTTCAGTCAAATTGCTTCACTCTGAACCGAGATATTAGCGATTCAATTTTAGGTTTGCCTCGATCGTCATTACTAACGTCGGTATGATAATAAACAAAGTCTCGATAATCCACTTTTCCACCACAACATGTATTCAAATCCACTAAATATGGCAGGCTAAATTAATAATTTAGATAATATTTCAGGCCTAAAGAAAGACCTGCAATAGGCAGATTTAGTGCTTGCATAATGTATGTTTAACCAAATCATTAAATGGTCGAACCGTTCTACTTTACCTAAAATCTGTGGCATCTAATGTCATCGAAAGTTTATCAAGGTCTGTACATTATATTGAATTCCAACTGCCAAGGAATCGTAATATTAAGGGAGATATATTTGCCTAGATGTTCGGCTTGGCCAGGGCGTGGTGCCATTGTTTCAGCAAAAATGTCGCTTATAACACCCTTTTGGTGCAAAAATGTAGGACGTTAAACCCCATATTATTTTTTAGTATGTTATGTGTAGCACCGATATTTCACGATCCTGGGTTTCGATTATAAATCACAATAACATTTAACCCTGACCTCTTGCCGACTGTTTTATAGCAACCACAGCAACAACAGTTTTATCGAAACTTCTTCATCTTTGTTTCCCTCATTACAATCAGTGATATCTACTTTCGATTTACGGCCATATTGTCAGAACAGAACCACGCGCCAGTGCATTATCTGTTTTTAGAAGTAGAAACCACCCACAGGGTAGATAATCGTGATTAACTTGAAAAAGTGGAACCATTGACAGATTTATTGGTATTTTAACGCAAAATTTCTCTCATATCGAACAAATGTGTTTTATAGAGATCCATTAACACTCCTTAAACTGTTGATGGGGAGTAAAATACCTTTCTGATGTCAGAGAATGGATGCTGGCGAGGGGAGAAAAAAAGTAACCCGAGAAAAATAGATTAGATGATAATGTGTTAGAAGTGTTGGGTTTAAATACCTCAAGTTGGTTTAAACAATATTTTTATTTCGAGTACATCACGAATCTTTACAACACTGATGTAATGTATTAGAAAACAGGCCAAAGCTTATATAAATTCATCTCCATATAATTTATACAATTCAATACAATTACTAAAACGAACAAGTATATCTTTACATATTTACATTGACAAATTAAAAAATAAATAATTCAATAAATTATCATCATCATCGTCATCGTCATCATCATCATCATTTAATTTAACATTTAAAATTACTATCGCCTTTTTATTCAAAGCGTTTAGTTTCGTTTAAAAATAACTTTTAAACATGACTAAAATGTTCGAACTATTTTCGTTGAAATCGTCATAAGTTCTGTATTTAACGTCCAACTGTTGAAATTCGATATAAGAGTAGGTCATGGAGCCGCTATCCGGGCAAAATTGCTTTCATAGCGCACCGTATGGCGTATGCCCGTCACCATTAGCCCAGTAGGAGCAGAACAGTAGGACGTTAAACCCTTTTTAATTCATTTCTTTTTTGCGAACTTGTATTCTTTCATTTCAACGCCCACCCCACCTTGGTTTTTATGACCACACAAGACAACATTTCACGTACTGTAAAGTCACTTTGCGTCATAAATAATTCAGGAATTGGTCTTTAGTTCGTCTGATATTAGTACCCGACAAATTCCACAAATACTTTCAATGTCAAAGTAATTATCAGCTCTTTATCACACTAAATATAATCTGAATATTTCAACTTTTAACTCAACAACGCAATACGTATCAGGTTTACTTCATACATATAGTGTGGCAAAGTGCAAATATGCGATACTAAGACAAAGATAACTTCTGTTTAAAGGAACTAAGTCTCTAACTCAATATTTTTCATAATTTTCTAAATGAAAAACACGAATTAGAATTCAATATTGATCAATTTAAATCAATGTAGATTTTGTTTTCTTGCCGCGAAACTATGGGATCCTTGTATCTAATATTTAAGAGACAATTAACATTTTATAACCATTACATGGTTTCGGTTGTTATTGTGTAATGAACAAATAAAAACATATCCAACAAGACAGTGTGGAAGTAATTAGTAAAGGCTGATTCATAAACTACAAAATGCATGAAGTAGGCGTAAACTACTGTCGTTAAATTTGAACTGTTAACGTTTTATCACTATAACTGATTAGAAATTACAATATTTTTTTTCAAATTTTGAATATAAACCATTTTACATAATTCATATTTCATTAATATGTGCTTTTAGAACCATTTTTGTCTATCGCAAGGTTCCAAAATATAGACCCATACGACGCCCATTAAAGGAGCTAAAATAACCTAGTATTTTGAACTAAAACAAACGAGAAAGGCGGCGATAAGCACATATCAACAACATGAATATATATAAACTGATTTACATTGTATCTAGCAAATTTTTAACCAGTTATGTTCGGCAAAATACGTAACGGAGAGAGAGAGAGAAAAGAGAGAGAGGGGGGAGGACAAGAGAACTATAGAGATAATATGCTGTTAAATTAATTTATATTTAAACATGCATTATGTAAGAGCTAAATCAGCATATTTATTAAGGCTTCAGATGTAAATGGCTGACCAAGCTAACGCTTACAGTTATTCGGTGACGTCACTGCCGGAATGGAAACTGGTGATAAAAGGCCTGCCTAGCGAGAGTACTATTGCTATTGAGAACGTTACTTGACATCAAGAATATATGGGTTGATTTATCGTCTGTCAATAAAACGATCGACTATTCTCGTAGACGGTGTAGACACAGTTGATGCCTATTTCTAGTACTAACTTCCAACTCTGTTCAGAATAAAGTTATTTGACTGAAATTTTCAATATTTTCTTTTTTATCATCTATTTTTGAATTATTAAAGTAAGAGTGGCCAACTCTTTATTTCTTAACTAGTGTATCTTTAGCCTTTATTGAATAATGCTTCCGTTTTCGAGATCAAAATATAAAACCCCGAGAAAGATTTTTTTTACGAGAAACAGAAAGATTATGGTACCCTCATATATTTCAAAATAAAAACGACAAAAAAAAAAATTAAAATATTGTTTTAGGATTCGAAATGAAACAAACATTGCATGACTATGATTGCTCATATTAAAATAGCTTTTGGCGTTTGCAAATTCCTGGATAAATTCACTTGGATTAAAGTAACAATGCGTAATGTGCATTTTATTCGCGGCTTAATCCACGATAGTACTTAAAGGTGCATTATGTAAGAGCTAAATCTGCCCATTACAGGTTTTTATTTTGTCTTCAAATACAATATAAACTATTATTTAGACATTATTAATTGTTCAACTATCTCGATCCCCATTTAATAATCAAAATTAAAAATGGTTTCTGGAAAAATGGATTCGTAGCAATGATATTTGACAATCGAGACTATATAGTTAAAACTTCAGACACCGATAACTTTGCTTGGATTTAAGTAATTTGACTAAAATTTTCGATATTAATCATTCATTATCCATGCTGAACTATTAAAGCGGGGATTTTTAATATTTTCTAAGAAAGTCAAAACATTATTATTTCTACGGGGTTTTTTTGGCTCAAAAAGTTGTCAATTCACTATTATACGATCACATGTATCATTCCCACGCTTAAAAATCATTCACACCGGAAATAACACAATTACTTCCCTTGCTTTTCTATTCCCCCATGGAATGGTTATCTTCAAACGCTTGAATTTAAAGTTGAAAATGATATTATATGATTAATAGGATTATTCTTTAACAAGGTAGGACTGTTTATAGATACCATCTATTTTAAGGCCCGTCTTCCATTAGCCAGGTCACGTGCAGAAGAGTAGGACGTTAAACACCATTTCATTTCATTTATTTTAAGGCTTCAGTATAAAATTCTTGCTTTAAAGCAATAACGACTAGCTAGCTCTCCATCCAAATCTCACATAATGCATCTCAAAATACCAACGCTAGATAATCGCCCGACTTCGATTCAATCGGATTTCAAACAGAGCCATCAATTTGATTCACGACGGTGGACTGGTTACATAATAGACGGATGGAATTTTCAATGTTTTTCAGTGAGACATAAGAGCACGTGAAAAAACAAAATGAGCATAGCAAATGTGTATAATGTTTACATAGCAGGGTATGTTTTTACGTGTTTTGATGAGTGTGGCGTGCTTATTGCTAATAGAGAATATGAGTTATGCTTCGTTAACCGTCATCAGAGCTATAATTACCCGCACACAGTTATGATAGAAGAAGAAATAATACGTTTATGATATCAACTGAGTCTCCTTTCCGCTATTTACTCGTTTATAAATCATGCAGTTTGTTTGTGTTATCCATGAACGTGTTTAAACGCAAGATTGATGTAAATGCTAGATTATGAAATAAATGATGTTATTTAAGGAAGATAGGCATCACCTAACTCACTCAGGCTTATTAATATACCGCTCTGTGTTGTTATTGTTAGATGTTATCGCTTGCATCCTTAACGGGTCTCACCTGAAGACAGTTCAGAGTTATCTCCCCTGCGCTAGTCGTTGATGGAAATGCCGCCATAAAGATCGGTAACTTTCCAACCAATTATTACGCTCTGTTAACCCCGCACTTTAGTAATTATTGTATAGAATTTATTAATAATATGAAGGGAAATATTGGCATGGTTAATTGAAGCAATTATTGGTGTTCTGAGAATATTGTTATTGTTTATGTACTCCAAGTATTAATATGAGGCTGCTGTAGAGTGCGACTTGTCTACATATCACCCCTGGTGGAAGTGGACGTTACATCTGTTTACATCTCGTAACCTTTGACCAAATCTGCAGGGTTGATTGCGGTATTCCACGGATGAAAAAAAAACGTGTTAACGTTTTGTTTGAGGTTCACCATGGAAATCGTGAGATACACAGACCGGAAGTGAAGCGCTAATCAACATGAAACCGACTGCCACTTAATTATGTTATCCTTCCACCACAAAATCATGCATATTCCCCCTAAATCTGTTAGATAGTCTAAATTCAAACCTTTTCTAAGATTTTAAATCAACCCATATCCACTTAAAGATACATTATGAGAGATTAGATTAAAGAAAGACCTACAAAATATGCAGATTTAGCTCTTGCATAATGTATGTTTGAAGGGGTAAAAGCGATAAAGTGAATGGAACTACATTCTTGGGACAGTGTCTGGATATCGCGTCTTGTCTGTATTCATTGACTTAAACGGGGTTATGTTCTTTGACACACGTGGGGGGTTGGGGTGGTCTAGAGTGCCGCGCTTCGACCTCTAGCTGTCCGGTCACCTCTAGCTTGCGGCCGTGGTTTCGATCCCCGGTGTGAGCGTATGTGGCATGGAGATAGGGGCGCCTTCTCAACCTCGTGGGTTTCCTCCGGTTTCCTCCCACTGCGCCTACGCGCAAGCGAATTATTGAAATAAAATTAAACCATATGTTACTCCCGAAGTGACCTAGTTTGTGTCGAATGGGCGTTAAACCCCATTTCTCTCTCTCTTTGACACACTGGTTACAGATCTCCAGATGCTACAGCTGTTGTCGCACTATCGAGATTTTCCTGTTATTCTGACAATTCATGTCAAAGCATTGAATTAGGTCCACCCCCTCTCCATTCCAAACGTCACCGGTGGTATTTAAAATAAATAATATGGGAGGGAAGGTGAATCCCATTTTATTCGTTTTTGTCACTGGCCAATACTTCTTATTTAATCTAATAAATTACGAATTTGTAGAGCACAATTCTTTCCAGTAAACTACTCAAGACTTCAAAGTGTTCAATATCACTGGACCTTCTGGTTTTTAGTTTATGCCTAGTATAAAGGATAAAGTTGTCTAGTATAAAGGTTGAGGTGTTCATTGAAATATCTTAGAGATTATACGATTCAAGAGTCACTCAGCATGTACTTGATTCCTGTGTTTTTGCCATAATCAGCACAGTTCACTTTTCCCCTTTATTTTCTACAATACACAGATTCTGTATGACTTCTGGACAATCAAAGATATTTGTTAATCGGTTGTCCAGACTTTGTATTGTTTTCATCTTTGATCAAAAAGAGATATCCAACTGAGATGACCATCTTTTGTGATCTCACTTTCGTGTGATTTTTTTGTATTGTTGTTCTTTTGTGGTTCTACAGTTCTGGAATTAAACAAAGGGCAAGCATAGTTTGATGTTCTGTTATTCATTGTCCAGCTTGTTATAAGATATCAAAATATCACTTGAGATAAAACGATTTGAAGAGGTTCAAGAGGCGATATAGCTTTTACAGTCATTGATTTTTAAGCCCTTGTTAATTACAATATCCCTAATAGTACACTGTATGCCCGTCTTCATTAGCCCAAATCGGAGCAAAACAGTAGGAAGTTAAACTCCATTTCATTTCATACAATTGTTGGGAATAGTGTTATAATAATTCATGCATATTGCATGGAATAAGACACACAGGCATTGTCTATAATACGAAACTAACTACAAACAAGCATATTACATACACTTAAAAACCTACATAGGTCGAAACAGTAAATATAAATTACTTGATTACTCGCAAACTTGATGTATACAACATACTTCTTACATTCTTACACGAGAATATAACACATTAGTTGACATCAATCTGATTAAAACACAGATCCAATTTCGTTTCGTTTTTTATAGTTCAAAATTTCGTTTTTACTTGTCTTTACTACTCTTGGATCTGGAAGACTTGTTATTTAAGCCGTGTTCTGCCTGAAATGAGGGGTCAGCCAATCAAATGGTCTGTCGAATCGACCGTTTGACCTTTTCATGCGTGGAACTGTGGGTAGATATCACCAGCGGATAGAAATCAAAACAAAACAAAAGTAGATTTTAAAAAGCATGGCGGTCGCTAATTGGTTAATCGAATGACTGACGTTATCGGGTCAAATGTCCCGTGCTCGATACCTGACGTCATAGAACGCGAGCTCCCACTATAACTTGTTAGATCTACATGAGTGTAGGCCATCGAAAGTATAAAAAGCGAAACGAAATATAGATCTATATTTTAATTAGATTGAGTTGACATGTAATTAAAGAATATTAATACGGGGTTATAGGAAGATGTAAATACGAGGTATATGTGTAATACATATGCGTGGGGCGGATTTAGAGGTTAAAGCTATGTATCATTATTTTCAAACAAATTTTCAGACCATTTCGATTTTGATTCAGCATTCCAGAAATGAATTATTTTTTAACTTAATGTCTGGAGGTTCTCCCTGTTGCAGAGATTTCTGAGCTGCGATCCTTAATCCGGTCGAGCAAAATGGGCATAAAGAGAGGGAGAGAGGTAGATAGATAGAGAGAGATAGAGCACCAAAGTCACCGTGATCTGCCTCGATTCAGCGGGGGCCATGATTAATAAATTGTCACAAATCTACCTAAAACAAAACGTCATGTTGTCTTCAATCAAACTAACATTATACCAAATGGTAATTGCAACATTTCCATTAAATACACATTTTATACCTTTATGCACAACATGGAAACCAGATTGTTAATATGCAACAAAAAGAACCAGTAATGAGGCAAAGATGCACTTTAAAATGTGAAGTCTTGACATTTTCATCAGGAGAAATGTAATAGGACGTGGAAATCTTTAATTGATTAGTATCTTCAATGTAGCCATCTTTGTTGTGTTATGATACCAGGTGTTTGGTGTTCGTACCACGTGTTTGTCTGTTTTGGATCACAATAACGATATTCTACCATCTTTAATAATACGAATAACAAGCACAACATATTACACTTGAACCTAAACATAGCCCCCAAGAGATATGTCGAGAAACGAAACAAATTTAAAGTCATCTTTTTTGTAAACTGGGTTGTTAAATGGCCGAACGGTTAGCACGTGCGCGCTTTATCATAAGATCTGTGATTGAGTCAGTTGGAGTGGTATCGATTCCTCAGTTGTACATCCTCAGTTGTCCATCCTAGTGGGTCTTCTTCGGGTCCTCCGGTATCCCCCCACTGCTAAAGACCCCTACGCGCAATTGTTGAAATAAAATTGAGAGAGAGAGAAATGGGGTTTAACGTCCACTCGACACAAACTAAGTCATTTCGGGACTAACATATGGTTTAATTTTATTTCAATAATTTGCTTGTGCGCAGGGGTCTTTAGCAGTGGGAGGAAACCGGAGTACCGGGAGAAAACACACGAGGTTGGACAGGCGACCCTACTCCTTGCCACGAACAACCGGGGATTCGAAACCACGCCAGTTGTTACTCCCGGAATGGTCTAGATTGTGTTGAGAGGACGTTAAACCCCATCCCTTTCTCACTCTCTCGCTCCCTCTCTCTGATATTTCTTTAGGAGATCCAACCGTTTTGCAGTTTCCAGGGGATTCAAATTCTCACAATTGGCGTTCACAGACTTAAAACTTTAATGTCTATTTAAATCAAGTACAACATTAAACCCCATTTCATGTCCATTTAAAACATTACATGAAAACAAACGTGTTATAAACATTTCTACAAATTTTAAATGATACCGAATGTGTCTATCAGTTGTCAAAATATGTTTCTTAAATCACTGGCCGGGCAATGATTCTAGACACATACAACATTTAACAGATCACCCCACAACGCCTCAAGCTGCTTGTAACCGGAAGTAACAGGAAGAGGAAGTAGCGAGGTCACGTGGTGCCAACAAGGTCTCGTTGTTTGTTTATTGCACGTGTTTAAGAGAATAGAAACACGGAAATATTGGAGTAAGAAAACAAGGTTAATATCGTCCTGATAGGTATTATATTTCGCTAGGGAAAACACGAATGGACACATTATCTTAAAACTTGCAATATCCGACTCATTTTCACATACTTTTTTGCGTATTTTACCACTAGTTCCTGTCTTTTAAATGTTTTGTTTTCGTTGTTTTACATTCGGATTTTTTCCAGTCAAGAGGTCATTGGAAACATGTAACTATGGTAGTAGCTATAGCAACCCACGTGGTGTAACAGTTGGTAACCATCTAGGTAATGAATAAGAATATTATCATCTGGGTGGGGGACATTAAAAACAAACATTTGTTGTTTTTTTTCTACTTGTCAACAATTTATGTAATGAGATTCATTCTAAACGTGAACACGTGAATGTTGGTATTTAACAGATATTTAAAATATTTTATTTTGGCATGTAAACGACGTTTTGTCAGACGGAGACACATTGTTAATGAAATGGGGTTCACGGTCCTACTTTTCCATGTTGGGGGGTTGGGATGGCCTAGTGGTCTAGAGTGCCGCGCTTCGACCTCTAGCTGGCCGGTCACCTCTGGCTTGCGGCTGTGGTTTCGAGCCCTGGTGTGAGCGTATGTGGCATGGAGATAGGGGCGCCTTCTCAACCTCGTGGGTTTCCTCCGGGCACTCCGGTTTCCTCCCACGGCTAAAGACCCCTACGCGCAAGCGAATTATTGAAATAAAATTGAAACCATATGTTAGTCCCGAAATGACCTGGTTGTGTTGAGTGGATGTTAAACCCCATTTCTCCCTCTCTTTTCCATGTTGTTTTCTCTCGACCATTTACGCGTTGGTGTTCCCTTGCATGTCATTGGGAGTAGAAAGTTCCCCCATTGCGCACTGAATGTTGTACGCCCGTCTTCGTTAACCTGGTGGAATAAATTAGCACGTTAAAACCCATTTCATTGCACAGAATTATATGTAGGTACCAGCAATGAAAGGAGGTTAAGGTCCTACAGTTCTGTTCCGACTGGGCTAATGAAGACGGACATACGGCAAACAATGTGTTATGAGAAATATATTTTTTTCCTGACAATGGCGCTCGTCGCCTACTCTTTATTTCGAATTGCAACTGTCAATGTGTGCACGGAATCTCGGTTTTTTTGTCCTGCCGAACGACTATGTGCTGCCCCTGCCCCCTGCCAGGCCCCCAATCTTGCACAACTGACAAGGGGAAACCACACTGGAATATCCTCAACCAAAGAAACACGGTACCCAGCTCATAGTTTGATCGTCAATAATTCCTTTTTAATGAAAGGGGTGTCATTTTCCACTAACCAAAAGTGACATATTTCCAGAATTAAAGATAATTCAGTGCTTTCGTTTATTCGTCGGCTCATTTAAGCAGTCTAAATTCGAATACTATTTACCAATTGACAAAACAAAATCACGAGTTTCGACGATGAAGTCGAAGACAAGAGCAGGGCGGGGGACATTTTCCATCCGATGAAACTTTCCCCGAAGAAGACAATCTTAGCAATAATTCCGAATTTTAGTTTATTTCTCGGCTCATTTAAGCAGACTGAATTCGAGTTTTATTTGCCGTTTGACTAAACTGTGGAAATCAAATCAGGATTAAGGACACTTTGGATCGGTTAACGACGTATTGAAAATCGACAACAAAAACTGCGCGAGAAGTGGATGAAAGGAACTGACTTACAGAGAAGAAGCGAACCGATTTGTCAATTTCTGGATATAGAGTTAACCAGAAAGCGAGAAATTGTTTTTTCAAGAAGAATATAAACGAAATAGGAGATTTCGCAAGGAGTGTTGTATAAATAATGAAGCTTTGTTCAGATCAACTACATAAGCGATTGATAAAACAATAGAAATCTATTTCTCTAACATATTGGTTGTATATTCGCTTCCCTGGTTTCGGGAATTCGTAGCCGTTCGATTATAATTATATTTAGAGACATTCTTGGACAGCGGGAAAGACATGTAATGTGGTTTAACGTTCTGCTGTTCAGCATTGGCAGGGCTAATTACGAGATGGGTTTACCGTCCACTCGACACAAACTAGGTCATTTCTGGACCAACATATCGTTCAATTTTATTTCAATAATTAGCTTGCGTGTAGGGTTTTCTTTTGGCAGTAGGAGGAAACCGGAGGACTCGGAGAAAACCCACTAGGTTGGACGGGCCACCCAATTCCTTGTCATGTTCAACCGGGAAAACGAAACCACGCCAGTTGAATCGATGACAGAACTTAGGATACAACGCGCACACGCTAACCATTCAACCCATGAAGTGTAAATAATTTAATTTAATCAAAGGAAGTTAATTTGGTATATTTAACCTTTGTGGGTTTTTCTATTTAAAACCTATATTTGACCTTAATTTATAATCAAAGGAAGCGAAGAGCACACATTTTATCGTATCAAACCCATTTTCAACATGAACCTGTCACAACACCATAGCAACAGGTCAAGCAGGACGGGGAGAAAACTCCAACGGAATAAGAGAGGAAATGGAAGGAAGCCTCGAGTCGGTAAACGAACTAATCAAGGAGATTTGGTATTGTAATGACGTGAAGAGTTATTGGCCGGTGGAAAAGAGAGATCAAGTGATTTGGACAGGCAGGGGCTAATTAATACAGATTGAAATAATATTTACAACGAATTGATCCTCGTTTCCCTGCGTCACATTTCTCGTGCTCTTGTTCTACAGTGTCTAATCGACAATCGATTCCCCACGCACTCATTCACAACCCATCCCACTCATAACGACCGTGATGATTGGTTAACGAGATACGAACAAAATGGTCAAACGTTTGGCATGGAATTAATCAATAGATACGGGTAGGGAAATGGAAATGGGGATTAGAACAATGTTTTTATAATAAGATAAGAAAACGATTGAATGAGTCAATTGGGTTCAATTAAATACAATTAAATATCACTGTAGTCATTGCCTTTTTGCATATATCACTGAAGACATTGTTTTACTGATGTCACTTTGGTCATTGTTTTTACGAATAATATCACGCTAGCCATTGTTTTTATTATGTAGTTGATGTTTCCTTGTTTTTACTATGTAGTTACTGTTTTGTACTATGAAGTCATTGTTTTTACTATATAGTTATTGTTTTTACTACGAAGTCATTGTTTTACTATGAAGTCATTGTTTTTACTATGAAGTCATTGTTTTTACTTTATAGTTATTGTTTTTACTATGTAGTCATTGTTTTTACTATGTAGTCATTATGTTTACTATGAAGGCATGGTTTTTACTATGTAGTCATTGTTTTTTCTATGAACTCATTGTTTTACTATGAAGGCATTGTTTTTACGAATATCACGACAGACATTATTTTTACTAGTATCACCATAGCCATTGTTTTTACACAAAATAATGAATTGTTCTAATACGCAAATAAAACAACATCTTAAAAGTTACATACAGTTCGATATAACAGTATATAAAAAATACAATTCGATATAACAGTATCCAATAAATACAATTCGATATAACAGTATCGAATAAATACAATAGGATATTATAAAAAATACAATTCGATATAACAGTATCGAATAAATACAATTCGATATAACAGTATCGAATAAATACAATAGGATATAACAGTATATAATAAATATAATTAGATATAACAGCGTATTAAAAATACAATTCAATATAACAGTATCTAACAAATACAATTCGATATAACAGTATCTAATGAGTGCAATTAGATATAACGGTATATAATAAATACAATTCGATATAACAGTATTCAATATTTTTAAAGAAACGATAATTGTAAATTGTTCCAACACACAAATTGTTTGCGTTGATTTTGTACCAGGAACAATGTCCATACATTTGTGTATTGTGTTGTTTTTGTATCAGGTTCAGTTACCATACATTAATGTATTGTGTTGTTTTTGTATCAGGTTCAGTTTCCATACATTTGTGTATTGTGTTGTATCAGGTTCAGTTTCCATACATTTGTGTATTGTGTTGTTTTTGTGTCATGAACTGGTTCCGTACATTTGTAAATATGTTGTTTTTGTACCAGGAATTTCCCAAACTGATCCCGCAGTGAATATTCGCTTGGCCGCTACAATCACTGATAAGCATGACATCGACGAGGCTTAATAAGTACAGCATATTAACTTTTTTATTCCGACAAATTAAATTCTCAAACATTTTTTTGAGGTAAAAGAAAAATAAATAAAGACGTTTGAAGTATTTGAAGTTAAAAAATATTTCCTATTTAGTGTAAATGGGTATTAAAATGAGTAAAATGCATCATTTTGCCCGAAGCAGTTAGGTGTTAAGTAAACATTGCACGAGCAGTTGAGCCAATGACTGGCGCGGTGAGCAGTCAACGCACGTGCTATGGACACTTATCTGTTACAGAGATAATTCGTAAGTAATTCTCTGTGAAACAGATTGGGAATTTCCATACACAATTGCCATACATTTGTATATATGTTGTTTTTTGAGCCAGCAACTTGGATACATAGAATTATTCATGTGTTAATTTTGTACAAGGGACTTTTATGGGAATTTTTTTAAATGTTTGTTGGCTATGAGAACGTTCGAAATATGTGCTAGCTATAGGAAATTTCTACCTGTGTGTTAGCAATGCGAACTTTCGAAATGTCAGCTGACTATGAGAACGTCTTAAATGTTGGTCAGCTAGGAGACCTTTCTACACGTGTGTCAGCTATGAGAACTTTCTAAATGGTTTCTAGTTATAAGATCTTTCTAAATGTGTCAGCTATTACAACTTTTTAAATGTGTGTCATCTATGAGAACTTTCGAAATGTTCGCTAGCTATGAGAACTTTCGAAATGTGTGTCATTTCGGTGAACGTTCTAAATGTTTGCTAGCTATGAGAATGGCTTAGATGTTTGTTAGTTAAGAGAACTGTCTAAATATTGGTCAGAGAATTCAAAATTTGTACTAGATGTAAGAACTTTTTAAATATTTGTTAGAAGTTCTTCTTAGCTATGAGAAAATTGTAAATGTTCGTCACCTATGAGAACTTTGTAAATGATGGACCGCTATGTGGAATTTCTAAGTGTGTTTTAGCTTCTGGAACATTGTAATTGTTTTAGCAATAAGATTTTGTGAATGTTTCTAACTATAGAAACGTATTAGGTACGAGAACTTTCTAAATGTATTAAGGTACGCAAACTTTCTGAATGATTGTTAGCTATGGAATATTGTTGGAATGACATCAGGATTTAAATTACTACGGGATTTTGTCTTTCATTCTGATGTACAAACATACTTAAATCAAAAATAATTTCTTTGACAAAACTGTCAGCTAATAATTGCACGGTTATCAAAATTAATCATAACAACTTCTTAATCAGACGTGCGAGTTGTTCCCCCTGGAGCTAGAAATTAAAACTTTGATGTACGAATATTTAAAAGAGATATACTTGATTCATATTGCACGAGCACTTCAAACGATATTAGTATTTATATAACATTACTGAAATATACTCGAATCGTTATTCACTTTATCGTAAGATTATATACACCATAGCTTGAAGGCGTGTTTCACGCTTTTATAAATTGGAAAGAGGATCTCATTTCATTGCCCTATTCTTTCTATTGTCGACCATTTAACAAGGGGAGATAATTCTCTTATGTTTATCTTACCGTAGGATGTGTGTCCAGATTAGCAGCCCGCGGGTCAGCAATAACATCAGTGCCTTGTAGACGACTAGCTGTCCCCCGGAGAACCACTTTTTCCTTCCCTCTTACAAGCCAGCTTATCAATGACGTGAATAAAGTGGACATCAAAAGAGCAATTGAAACATAATTAAAAACCAACTAACATGGCACGCGGGTCTCGAGATCAATTGAATAAATATTTTGTGAGTAAAATGGCTCATGGCCTCGGCTCCCAAATTAAACCGATAAAACGCTGGACAGGAGTTTCACGAATCGCTTAGTAAGCCGTTACAGCTAAATTATCTCGATTCCGCAAACAATTGTAACCACGTCGTTGCATGAGATCAGAGTCTTTGCCTTGATTGAATTTAAATAGCTTTCCGAATGCGAATTCAATTATCGGAAATTTTCAATCGGCTTTCATCGTCTGCTAATTTGATCCTCCTTATCGAGGCATTCGGTGTTGGCGAACAATCTTCAGTAAACGACGTCGAGGCGAGTGTTGAATTAGTACTTGACGAGCAGCTTCTGTGAATAGAAATAAAAAGCTTATTGAATTCGATGGGAACTGAGCACCACGTCCTTACGGTCTTAATTAAGTTATGTTGTCACTCACACGCTCTCTGTTTAAAATATGCACGTGCATGAACGACAGCATTAATAAAATATTATTATTTCCACGTGTTGTCTTAATATGCCTAATATAAGGTTAATTATTACAAACTGTTAATTAGTTTTTAGACAATAGCGATTCGTGTTTCTTTCTTTTTTTTAATTATTTAAAATTGTAACAAGATGGTGCCAAATAATACAGCCGCTAGAGAATTAAACAAATTATAGATTAAATTATTTTCCTTGTACACGTGACGTATTTCCTTCTCTTCATTGGTTGTCAGATTGGATTACAAAAATGAATTAATCGGGTCGTTAAATATAACTTTTGACTAATGTTAATCGAATCTTAACGAGGCATGCGCGCAAATCTTTTTCATTTTAACTTAAGTTGAAAATTTGCGAACTTTTATGATAACATTGAGAAAGATAGGTTGCCAGGCAACGAAACATACGCCCACAGCAGCTAAATCGTCCGGGCAGTCAACAAGGGTTGTCGCATATTTTTACTTTTTTCGGTAATGAAACATTTGTAATACACTAAAATCTGATAAAGAGTAACAACTCATGATGTATTTATCAGAAAATCATTAGACTTTGTTTGCTTTTTATAAAGTTTTGCCCCACGCTAACAATTAGAATACGAAACATTTAATATCATGGATTTAGCTGTGCAGTTATCAAAATACTTGTTCGTTTCAACACCTTAAACTCTGTGTATCAATCTGAAGTCAATCGGATGATAAGTTTGGCCTGTATAGCGGCACACGATTTTTTGAAGTTATCAAGGGAGACAACTCTGGCAGTAATTATTTGAAATCACTGAAAATCATTAAGCTTCTTCGTCTCATGACCTTAAACACTGTGTGTAAATATACTATTCAAAAAAAGTAGGGGATATTTGATTTTTAAGTGTTATTAAAGTCACCTAATGAAACTGACGAAGAAACAAATGACAAAATGAAATGAAGTTCACATTCATCGATTTATTCCAAATGATCGTTAGACTAAGTAAGGCACAGACTGACCATTATAAGGGTAAAATGATACCCGGGGTCAAACAGCAAAGTTACCACAGCATCACAACAAAGTCAGTAACGGGTAAATCCTCCTCTGTTTGCCAAACAAGCATTGATCCGACGTGGCATACTCCTAATGAGACGTCTAAGATCATTTTGGTCCAGATTGTCCCATTCCTGTTGCAACACAGCAGCAAGTTCTTGGACATTGGCAGGGCGTTGTTGACGTTGACGTAACCTCTGTCCAAGCATGTCCCAGACTTGCTCGATGGGGGAGAGGTCGGGACTCAGTGCTGTCCAAGGTAATGTGGTGATGTTCTATTGTTGGAGGTAACCTGTAACGATCCTGGCCCTGTGACATCTTGCGTTGTCATCCTGGAAGATGAAACGGCGGCCATGACGTCGTGCGAACGGCACGACATGGACTGCCAAGATGTTGTCCCGGTAGTACTGGCCTGTAACACGCCCTGCAACAACATGTAAAGCCGTTCTTCCAGCAACAGTGATGCCTCCCCACACCATAACAGAACCACCCCCAAATCGATCATGTCTGATGACGTTAACGTCTTGGAAGCGCTCGTTTCGACGACGCCACACCCTCCTACGTCTGTCCAAAAAATCAACAGTGAACCTTGACTCATCTGAAAACATCACATTGCTCCAGCGTCGATTATCCCAGTGTTGACGATCCCTACACCAACGACGTCTTGCCTGAATGTGATGATCTCTCAAACAAAGGGATCACGCGAGGACGTCGGTCGCGAAGGTGACCCCTATGCAGTCGATCCCGAATCGTTTGGCCACTCACTCTCACACCAGTGTCTGTTTGAAGACGAGCGCTGATCTGATTTGCTGTGATGACACGATTTCTCAAGGCCAAGGTACGGATAAATCGATCCTGGGCTTGAGTTGTCGCCCTTGGTCGACCTGAGCGTGGTCTGTCCTGTACAGATTATGTATCACGGTATCTGGACCATAGCCTGCTTATGACAGACTGAGAAACATTCATCGTCCGCGCCACAACCGCCTGTGTTGTGCCGATCTGTAGCATGCCAAGGGCACGTAACCTTTCATTTTGGGTGAGCCGACGCATATCAAAATTTGTTTTCTGGTCACTAAAACAATTAAACTGATGTTTCCACCCTGGAATTCAATGCCACAATGACTGTAACATTCAAAGTCAGAGTCGTGCAAATCTTGGGTTGGACCCCCATGATGATCCCAAGCATCACCTGCATTCCATGTTGAAGCTATTGGTGCGTTGATTTTATGAAGTGATCAAGGGCCATAACTCTGGTAGTAATTATTGGACATCGCTGAAAATCAATAGACGTCTTCGTCTCAAGACTGTAAAAGTCAATCGGATATTAACTTTGGCCTCTAGAGCGTCCACAAGATTTTTTGAAGTGCTCAAGGGCCATAACTCTGGCACTAATTATCGGGAATCGCTGAAAATCAAAAGGCTTCTTCGTCTCATGACCTTAAACACTGTGTATAAATTTAAAGTCAATCGGTAGTTAAGTTTGGCCTCTAGAGCGTCCACAAGATTTTTTGAAATGATCAAGGGCCATAACTCTGGCAGTTATTATCAGAAATCGCTGAAAAACAATAGGCTTCCTCGTCTCATGCCCTTAAACACGGCGTATAAATTTAAAGTCAATCGGATATTAACTTTAGCCTCTAGAGCGTCCACAAGCAATTGTGGACGCCTGACCGACGGACGGACGGACGGACGGGGCGACAACAATATACGACCACATTTCAATGTGGGCGTATAAAAACGACGCAATGTCAAATGTTATGGGTGATAACAACGAATTTTGTGGGGTTGAACCCTTCAATTATTTTCTTACAATATCGAATTGAAAATGATGCTCGCAGAATCCTTTTCACTTTTGCTGAAATCGCAAAATATCAAGGCAGATATCATGGAAATAATATGTTGTTTGGCTTTTTTGTTGTATTCTAAAATGGATATTTACTAACAGTGAAAAAACATTGAGCTAACTTGGACGATTTGTATTATCATGAAGATAACACCCATTGAAAAATGTTGTCGGTATCAGGATTTCCGAATTTCGTTCCTTAAAATAGTTTAATACTTGTCGAACTATTTTATCATAAACATACAGTGTAACAGCTGAGTCTACCAATTGCAGGTCTTTTTTTAGGGCTGAAATGTTACCTAAATTATTAATTAAACATTAAGTAACTTATCCAGATTATAATCAACTCTCGATGTCATCGCAAGCCTATGATATTTACTCATTAGAGGCCGATCTGCTGCTGATTAAATGGATAATCGTACCGGCTTAAGTATGGTGTCTGGGGCTATGCCCAAACTTCGATCACCAAATTCGCGGTGGATCAATTTGACTGAAATTTTCAGAAAATTCCCTGTACATTATCGAGTTTTTAACCATTATAGTCAGAACAGCCTGCTCTGTATATAACCACCCATAATGTATCTTTAAATAAACTATGTGATCAAATGCTACTTGCAATCTGAAGTATTTAATCCTAAAATCACGACGTTTCGACAAGTATCCTCTCATCGTTATGAAGTTTACTAAATGCTTAATAGCGAAAAGTGGATACTGAAAACATATTATTTTTTTAAAATGTGGTTTGCTTTGAACACATCATGGTAAGGCTAGCTTCTATACAGGTATTCGGGCAAATCGAGTGAAATTCAGTTCAAATTAGAATGACTTAGGTAGGTCCCACACAAACCGAGTTTAATTCAGTTTAAATTAGAATGACTTTCGTTTTCATTAACAATAATTTATATATTAAGAGAAGCGATTCAGATACTGTGCTTGCACCCAAGATAAGAACGTACGAAGGAGGTTTATAACAAATAATAGAGATTTCTTCGTCGCCATGTCGAGGGTTTGTTGAGTGCAAATTTATAAAAATAACCCCCTCATCCTAATCTTCATCAACAAGGTGTGGGGCATGCGCACGGGTAATAATACCCACTGGCACGAATATCATATTCTTGGTTTTTAATTAACCACTCTTTAATCCGCCGTTAATTTACAATGCCTGTTTTAGACTCTGGTTTATACCCTAATATCTTTACTGACGGGGTTATTAGCAGTATAGTCTGTGTAATTCAAGAAGGTGTTTTGCTTAGCGGGCTAAAGAACTTCACTATTAAGGTTCACCTTCCCTCCCAACCAATTACCGACTTGTTCATCTACACTGGATAAATATTAGTATCTTGTTCAAACGTGCTCCAAACAATACCTCAACTTTCACCGGCAACCTCGAGCACCGCTAGGCAACATGTAAGAGGGGCGTCGCGCCAGCCAACGAAATGCCAGTAAACAAACCTAACATAGGTGTTTCCCACCATTGACCAATGGGAGTTCGCGTGACATCTTGGAGTTTGTCAAGAGGTCAAACGACACCGATTTTGGCGGCATATGCAGACATGGCGACGCCGGACGGACTCGTATGACTGTAGTTAAATGTAGGCAGATAATTAGAGGCGTGAAAATCTCACACACGAAACACGATCCGCCATATTTATGTATATCCATTTTCGTCAACAAATGATGGCGCCTGGGGTGGCCGTGATCACTGCGGATTAAAAGATCAGTCCGTTTTGACAATTTTGTCATAAATATCGACAGAATTATGACACCATAAAGTACATGCCCTGACCACAAATGACACGAGATAGGCAAATGACACGAGATAGGCAAATGAAGAAATACAATTTAGTCTTTGTTTGTTCGGGACTTAAAACAGCTGATAAATCCGCTCTCCTGAATCAAGTCAGTAATTGTAGCCGCCGACCACGCCCCCCTAATTCTCTAAAGAGCGAAAACATTTACACAATAAATTGAAATGTGTACACTTGGGGAAACTAACACGACCACGCGAACGGGACTCAAACTTTTATAAGTAGAAGATAAATTAGTCCAAGTGAATGACACCCAGGGTTGGTCTAAACTGGGAGAATCTTTCAATTCATGTTTCCAGGTCAATTTTGTATAAGTAACTTTAACTTCATAAAGCAAATGGGAGTCGCGGTGATTCTGTGAGTAATACAAGAAAAGCAAAAGCCGCTGTTTGGCTAGCCAAGAGGTCTCGGGTTCGCCCCTAATGTCCGAAAACATTCCTCGGTATTTTCCGGGGTGGTTTCAAATTGAAGGAATAGTGTAAAGTCGTTAGGGTGGGGCATGAAACCAAGGTCCCGTGTACCAAAAAAAAGTTGGCAAGAGTGCATCTGTCCGGACAAAATTGCCCTCATAGCACACTGTATGGCGGATGCCCGTCTTCATTAGAAGTGTCCGTGAAGAGAGGTAGGACGTTAAACCCATTTTCATCATTTCGAATCTAGAACATTCTGGTCGAAACTCCAGCGAACTGTCGGCTTGACATGTAGTTTACAGTTGGCTCCCGGATTCATTCCCTGGATTTGATATGTGTTGTCTATTTTTTGCAATGTCTATGTAGTTTGTTTTGTCGTCAGGTTTGTCTCGTCGGGTTGGTTGGGCCTGTAGTGTGGTCCTCCTGCACTTCCATAGCAAGTTGATGTGTGGATTTAGTTTGATAACAATTTCAATTCCTGCCATGATCGAAGTCCCTGCTTGCATAGATGAAAGGTCGTAGATCCGCTGAAATGAAGTGGGGGGGGGGTCGAATATCTTACTATGGTTCACCGACTGGACTAATAAAAACGAGCATGCGTATACAGTGTGCTGTGAGGGAAATTGTGCCCGGGCAGCGGCGCTACGGTATACGCTTACGTGTATGTCGCATTCAAACTGCTAAAGGTTCTTTTACATACACGCGAATGATTCCATCCGAACCACTAGCCTCTGCCCATACCAGACCGTCTGCCCTGCACCACTGACCAGGGAAAAACCTTCAGCTACCCGACAAAATAAAACAAACACAACCTCAAACACATGATAAATGGAATTGTGCTATAAACATTTTATAAGAAAATTGATTAAATCTAAAAAAAAATTTTTTTTATTAAATTAAGGTCATAATTCCAATCAATTAAACTGACCTTTCCCGCATTATTTTTTCACAAACCCATTTTTCAACGAAACTTTAATCTTTCCACACTCTAATGCTATAATAAGCTAATTTGCAGCCGTGCCGATAAAGCAACATGAAGTGGAATAAAGCTAGCCCACTTGACTATGATAATTGGCGTACTCGATTTATCTGTTCAATCAACAACAAATTGAACCAGTGGAAAATGATTCGATCGTCTATAATTGATAGCGATATTAATCGGCGCTTTATTAACCTCGGCCATCACGAGATGTGCATCTTCTCCACTAGAGGGCTCTGAACATCATCGTCAGGTAATGAGCTAGGGGGTCAAATGTTAACCCCTTCGCCATTACTCTTCCTCCAGAATGGCCGTTCAATTAGAGAATGTTTTTATGTAATTGCCAAATTTTATCGCGCGGAGAATATTTCTTGTCCATTAAGAATCCAAGGAGAGCTTTATGAGTGATAATACACGAGTAATAATGATAATAAACTACCCGGGGAACCGAGGAAATTGACTTGCACCTTGGTTAATTATTTGATTGTATCAACTCGAATGAGGACCACCATTTTGTGATTTAAACTCTCGTTTCGCCGTTAGGAAGCGATACGTGATGTGACTGGAGTCACTAAGGAAATTATCTCCCTTTACTGACAAATTACGACAATCGACAATGGAGACGGTTACCATTGGTTATAGACCTGTGAGGGACCAATGAAAGTCTCGTTTTAGTAGCCCCGTTATCTGATGTCAGGACTTATAACGGGTAATAGATTGAAGAAAGGAATCTCTGTAGAGTTCATTAAAGAAAATGGCGGAAGATACCATCTAAAAAGTTAACAATCTCGACACTCCAATTGGCCAAACGTGAACAAATGTCTTGTAATATCGTAAAGTTATTGTCGCTATGAGATGAAGTAATTTGTCACTATCAGTCACGCAAGGCTATGTGTGATAAAAAGCCAGGGTGGTAATTCAAATACTCGGTTAGAAAAAATCCCTATATTGTTATGATTCATCAATTTTATCCAATTTAACGCAGTGGCTAACGTGTCTTTTAACCAAATTGGCGGGAAATGACGGATTTATTACTGTTGTCATTATATACGCCACTTCCAGACAGTAATGGATAACTCTGGTACATCTTGGCCCAAGATTCATTTGTTTCAAATAATTGAGAAAAATAAAATCTTAAATCACTCTAGGTGTATACGCATTTATTTTAACGACAGCAGTTGGGATTTGGTGAGAGACAGGCTTTACGATCCAGTGGTTGTGTTTGCATAATCGGCCATATTAAAAACAAACTGGCGCACACGTTTAAAGCTGAAATAAGTCTATATAAGCCAGAGTAATTTCTCGCCATGAACCAGCCTTTACTCTTAGTAACTGTTGAATATGTTTATTAATTAAGACGTTCTATTTTAAGCTCCAGTACTTTTAAACACTGCCCATTGTTTATCTCTCTGTAGAATATGAAAGCTATCACACAAGCGATATCAACTGTAGAATGTGTTATTGGGTGATAACTTGTGTTTACACCAGCCGTTATTGTTTTTTATTTCAAAAATATAAATTATTAACAACTTCAACAAAGCCCAAAATATTGTATAGCCTCGTCGTCAACCTCGTCATTCATAATCGCCATGGCATCGACTCGATACATATTGTTCTTTTATACATATTGTTCTGTTATCCATTGTTCTTTTATACACATTTTTCTTTTACACCTGATGTTCTTTCACATTGTTCTTTTATAGATATTGTTCTTCTAAACACATTGTAGTTACATGTAGTTTATGAATATTATAGTGCTTTTATACACGTTATCATTGTTCTTTCACACATATTGTAATTGTTATTTTATACGAAGTATTTTTTATTTTATATAAAGTATTGTTCTTTTATTTAAAGCATTGTTGTTTTCTTATACAAAGCATTGTTCTTTTATTTAAAGTATTGTTCTTTTGTATAAAAGTATTGTTCTTCTACATAATATTGGTTTTCTATATAATGTGTTATTTTGATACATTATTTTGATACATTTTGTTCTTTTAAATATAGTAATGTTATTTGATACATATTGGTGGGGGTGTCCCTTTATACATAGTATAAATAATATTATTTTCTTTTATACAAATTATTGTTCTTTTATATAAAGTAGTGTTCTTGTATATAAAGTCGTGTTCTTTTATATAAAGTCGTGTTCTTTTATATGAAGTAAGGTTCTTTTATATAAAGTAAAATTCCTTTGTATAAAGTATTGTTCGGTTATATATTACTTTTCTTTTATACATATTAGTATTGCTCATTAAACTTACTGTTCTTTTGTACATATTGTTCGTTTATTCATATTGTTCTTTAATGCATCTAGTATTGCTCTTTTATGACTGTTGTTCTTTTAAGTTAGTCCCGAAATGACCTAGTTGTGTCGAGTGGACGTTAAACCCCATTTCTCTCCCTCTCTCTGTTCTTTTAAGACTATGAAATATATTGCTTACAGTCGGTTTCCAGATCCATTCACTTGTTTTAAAAGGAATCAGTTTATTTGCATGAAGTAAGTTTGAAGGATGGTTTTTCACACCCTACTGAAATATAAACAAGCGCGTGGCGTTTTTTGTATTTATCATTTGTTTTCGCATTGTTTAGTTCAGGTAATAAATTTATGAATTTAAAAAATAAATTTCAGTTTTCCAGGACCTGTGACTGTGAAATAGATAATGTAGCCGTGCGTTCAATCCCATGATTACCCATGACGCTGTGCGTTTAATCTCTACGCACATTGATGAATATGTTAGTCTCGAAACTACCTAGATAAGCGGTGTGGGTGTTGGTTACCATATTATCTCCCCTTGCTAGTATAGCGACCAATTGTCCAATTAAAAGACGACTGTCACCGTAAAACCATGAATAATAAATACAAAACTAAGTCATCATTATCAGCTCCAAGACATAAAAGCAAAATTAACGAAGTTTGTGACACAGGAAATAGGATTATAATAGTTCCTTTTATTTGTCGAGCTTTTATATGACGTATTTTTATCGCCCAAGTAACTCATGAATAAGCGGTACGCCATTAGGTACCCTAATCAGTGAAGTGAATTCAAAAGATGGCGGAAATCCTATTAAAGATATCGCATAAATAGTTTTCACGGATTACAGTTTAAGAGTTTGGCATACGGTACATGCTTATCTTCTTATCGCCCCTCTTTTATTAATACACGTGCTCTAATCTTTAATTGCTAGATACAGTGCAACGCGCACGTGTGTAGTCCGCCCTTTGTGGGCCCAAATCAGTTATCATGCAAGAAACACACAGTGAACGTACCGTAACGACTAGGGTAATGACAGGCCATGATAACAGGGCAGATATTTAAGTCGCCTTTTAGTTGTATAATTTCTCGGCAGTTTGGTCTCGGAAACAATCGAACGCCGAACATCTCAATCACCACACTTCACGACATCAAAAGAATAAAACCACGTGCTATTACGTCATCGATCAATGACCGACCGGGATTGATATAAACGTTCTTGAAGCAGGGGAGCAAGTCAAATGAATGCTAACATCTCAAATCTGAATTAATTGATGTAATAGGTCGATTGCCCGATTAATTTCACATAATAATAGATTGTTGATCCAGCGACTGGTTTGGGCACCGTTGGCTCTTTTCGTTGAAATCTTCTGTAGAAGACGAGAGGACTCTCAAGCTAACCGTGTGGGTCGGTTCACACGATTTAAACAAGAAAAGGCTGGTTATTAAACACTAGTTAAAGCTTTATTCAATTCTAACAGCAAACATGTTTATTTTTCATTGTCTTCAAAATCTACTTGAAACAGCTTTAGGTGGAGAATGAGTCACGCGTGTAACTAGAATATATTGAAATGAACTAACCCGAGTAATTCATTACACAACTTGGCGATTTATCGCACATTTACTTATAAATTGTCAAGTACCTTTCACACTTAGTGGCGAATTCCTGGTTTAAGGCTTATAAAAATAGCAATTAGTCTTATAACGAGAAGAAAACAGACAATTTTACACCCATTTTCTTCGCCTTTTCGCCTCATTAGTTAGCTATGTATTTCTTTATCCGTGTATAAAATTATCTCACTCTTCCACAATAGTAACAAATTTAAATTAGATAATTTACTAACCGATCAAACGTGACAATCTAATCGAGTTAAAGGGACAACCATGTCAGGACAAAATATATAGATTAGATATATACCAAGTGACATGTCCTTTTATAAAATCATTCAAGTCCGCTATTTATTTAATCTATCAAGTAGTCCCGAAATGACCTAGTTTGTGTCGCGTGGACGTTAAACCCCATTTCTGTCTCTCTGTCTGTTAATCTATCAATTGTAACATAAGAGTTAAATATTTCTGTCTCCTATTTTATTCATTAACAAAGTTATTTGTTCAATTGAAAACTATTTATCCATAACAATTACTGTGGTCTATGTCACTGCGATGTTTCCACAAGATACACAAATCGTTATCAAGCATATAAAACACGACAATTCCAGGCAATACAGATTGTTGTCGTAGAATTTATGTATTTGACCGTAATGAGAAAGAGAGAGAGAGTTTTACGTACACTCAACATAAACTAGATCATAACATATGGCTTAATTTTATTTCAATAATTCGCTTGTGCGTTTGGGTGTTTAGCAGTGGGGGGAAACTGGAGGAGTCGGAGAAAACTCACGAGGTTGGGCAGGCGATCCTAATTCTTGTCAAGTACAATAACCAGGGAATTGAAACCACGCCAGTTGACTCAATGACAGACCCTATGATACAACACACACACGCTAAACATTCGGACACACAGCCGACCTATTTGATCTTATTTTATAGATCGAATGAAGTAGATCCCTTAACCTTTTATCAATCAACGATTCGACGTTCTTACAGATATCTTTATCAAGCAGTATTATGAGTGTTATTTTTATGAATGTTATAAAAATACATCATGATGGCGTTAATAAAAAAAAAACTTAAAAAGGTGATGGCAAAATACCCCCACCCCAATGTTTTGAGCTATAACAGATTTTGCTCTGCAAGACCATTTGATTGAGGCCGTCTTCATTATCCAAACAAATAAATCATGGTTTCATTTTTTCGGCGATTGATATCGGGACTATACATTTCGCACAGGAGCATGCATGGCCAACAGTAGAAATTTATCCGACATAAAAAAAAAATTGTAAACCATTTCTGAGGGTATTTGGAAATTTCTCCCCATTCAGCAGTTGGTCTTAGTTGGGAAAATATACCGATCTATCCTCTGCTAACATTTTGTTTTTGAGGAAAGATTCCTGATTCACTCCATTATTTGTATCATAACCGTTTATGCGGGCAGTATTGGTGGATGACGTTTTAAAACCATCAATCCATACAGATAAACATTAGTTTCAGCCACATTAGTTGCCAACGATAATTCTCATCATAGATAGAATAATTCCCCTGTGATTCCGCCATTATTCACCCCCATTACTAGGCCTAAGAGGGGTCGATCGCGTCTTAAGACTCCGATTTAAGTGTTATGATTTATAATGACGAATTTGTCGTCTCGTAGAAGGCGGATCATTACCGCATGCTAATGAGCCCGGGAAATTGACAAGAGTTATTAACAGATTAAACGTATACAATTGTGAAGTGCTCAAGCGACATTCAATATGGCCGTCATGCGAACTTCAAAGTTGCCACCAAACGTCCCGCCTCTTTCCTTCTATTTGAAAAGCCATTACAGGACAATAGAACTAGACAATTGTTTCCTATTTCTTCCATTAATGGCGGCTTTAGTGGGGCTTTGGTGAGGAATTCCCCAGTGAGCATGACAACTGGTGCCAGTGACGATGGGAGCGACCCACAAAGCCCAGCTCCTTGGCTCTGCACCTGCTACGCTCGAGGTCAGCGCGTGGATAATGCCACTAATAACAATGAGAGGCGTAATCTTCTGTTAATTACGTGTAATAAGGTAAATTCCTCAAACAATATTGTCAAAATAGCAGCAATTATTAAGAGTTCTTGGATTTTGTCTGCTTATAGCTTGTCAAGCGTGAAAACCCCCTCATGACAAATTCGCTAATTAGTCTGTCGTCTCGTTATGGGGAATAATGGCGGCTTTCTGTCTTATTAAAGCCATATCAAGTTGGATGCAAAATCAATTGACAACAATTAATCATGGGAAGACAATTTATTTTTAATATTTCAACATCATTTAATAAATATACATCTATTTACACGTCCTGCAACTTTTACTCCAGTCTCACAAAAGCATTAATATTCTTGAATAAAATACAGAAAAACATTTTTTCTTGACTCTCAAAAAAGCAAGAAATTTCTTGAAAAAAATTACACAAATCCATTATTTATTTTGACTCTGGCAAACAATGAAAATTCTTAAATAAAATCCATTATTTCTCGAATCTCACAAAAAATTAAAATTTTTGAAATAAAATATACAAATCTATTATTTCTTGAGTCACACAAAATATCAAAATTCTTGAATCAGTAAAAAAAAAACAAAAAAAAAATAAATAAAATGTCAGTTATATTTCCAAGAAGTCAAATTAGACCATCATTCCAATTTCAGAGATGTACTGGAAAATTGAAATTTCAAAGACTGTATAATAAAATAAGAATATCATTCAAATGTTAAAGATTTGTAATAAAATTAGAACATCATTCAAATTTCAAAGATGTGCACTGAAATTAGACATCATTTAAATTTTAAAGATATACATTGAAATTAGATCAAGATAAATCTGTCTGTTGACCTCAAATGTTACGATTTATTATATTATTCACATGATAAGCCCATAATCAACTCTCTAGGTCAACGTATGGTCGCGATTTTGAATGGAATCGAAACAAGACCGACATTTTCATGTAGTAATTCAATTTAAAAATGGATAAGCGAGACTTTATTATCGTAATTACGGTAGCAATGGAAACCGAGACTACGCTAATCTTCAAAATTCACGACTTCGCTCAAAATAAAGTAATTTGATTGCAATTTTCAATATATTCCTTCTACATTATCTATTATTAAACTATTATAGCGAAAACTGCCAGCTCTATATTCTTATCTTACATGATGCATCTCTGAGTTGAATTTTAGCACTATGATGCCAACGACTTCCGGTTAAGTTCATCTCAGGGAAATTAATTTATTCACACTATTGGAAACGATCAGCACACAGAGAACTGTTTACTTTCAGAATAGATCTCTGTCAAGAGTGGCCGCCATATTCAAAAATTAGTTTACTATTTTGTAATGCTGTTATACTCCATTTCATATCTGTACTAGACACAAAGACTAACTAAACAATTTCAATTGTATTAAATGGAAGAAGAATAAATACTTCTCAAAATCCTCGAAGTATACTAAGCGTTTTTGACTGAAATCGTCGATTTAGATATTAAAATGTCTGTCAACCAGCTTAGTGTCTGTTCTCAGATGGAGCTAATTTTAGACAGGCAGCGTAAGTTTAGTATGTATTGGAAACTATAGCATGCAGTACGGTATAACCAGTTGACTTTCCTCGAGTACTCTGTTGTTGTCTTGGTCTACTACCACACGTCTTTCTAATCCACACAAAGACATCAATAAGAATGACAAATGAGTAAAAATATCTAATTAAACACCGAATGATTTGAAGTAGGAAACGCCGAGTGCGGTCGAAATAAACCCAAAGGGCCCAGGAAATGTCCAGGAAGATAAGGGTGAAACGCTTGTCCATATATAGCCGAGTACGGAGAAGCAAATGGAAATGTTCCGCTTGGGTTCGAGTCCATACCATGTGGCACAGTCGGGCTGTTGACATCGAGTCCAGGATTTTGTTTTTTCCACTTGGTACGACGATTTTGAAACCAGATTTTAACTTGTGATTCGGTTAGACTTAAAGACAGGGCGAGGTTGAGTCTCTCACATACAGACAAATAACGCGTCGTTTTAAATTTGTTCTCCAATGCTACGAGTTGTTCATAAGTAAACGCTGTGCGAGCCCGCCGGGATTTACCGAACTTTCCCGATGATGACGTTGAATGGTTATTTCCGTTTTCATCTTTGCTGGAGCCGTCATGTTCCTCCAGACTTTCGTCATCCGTGTCTGTGTCATCTCGATCTCTTAGACCTTCTGAAAATAGAAATAAATATCGCAGTAATTAATAATGGGTTTAGCTATAAAAAAATACAATATTGGATTGGATAGTTAAAGTCTTCAACTCAATATCATCCACATTACAAACACGACTTATTGGTCAATTTAAATCAACATTGATGTTGTTATCTTATCGTGAAAAGATGGGCTTCTGATATCCGATATTTAAGACAAAATGAAAATTTTAAAAATGGCACAGGAATCGTGTGCAAGGAGGCTTCGAGCGCTATTTGTAATGACGCGCCTCGATGAACGAGGATAAACATATCCCACTAGAGAATATTTCCATTGTAGACCAAAGACCGCCTTTCAATTTTGTACTCTCTCGCCTAATTCGCCGAACATAACAGATTTGAAATTACAGTGAAAAACACATTCATATTACATTATCATATGCGTTGCGACCCATTTGTGTCCATTTCTAGATTAAGGCACTGGTTCGCTAGCCTGGAGGTCGGGTGTTCGATCCCTGCATTGGCCGAGAAAGTTCATCTCGATTTTCCGGCAGCTGCCTAGTCGTTCGGATGGGACGAAAAACTGAGGTCCCGTGTACACATTAGAGTGCACGTAAAAGATCCCTTGGCAGTTGGAATTCGATATAAGAGTAGGCCGTAGCGCCGCTGCCCGGGCAAAATTACCCTCATAGCACACTGTATGGCGTATGCCCGTCTTCCATTAGCCCAGGTTAGGTGCATAAGAGTAGGACGTTAAACCCCATTTCATTTCCATTTCTAGATGCCAAAGAATAGAGATTTAGTTTTTGTAAAAATGATGTTGAACCATCACGCAGTACCTTTTAAACTGAAAACTAGTTTTATTACAAATGAAATGAATGGGGGTTTGTTCCACAAACACAGATGGATATATCTTATTATATTAAAATGTGTGGATTCAAACTAAAACATTGGCGTGCATGTAAAAGAACCCTTTACAGTAATGCCGCTGTCCGGGCAAGATTTTCCCTATAACACTCAGTATGGCGTATGTCCGTCATCGTTGGCCAAGGTTAAATAACTGTAGATAGATTTATTTAAATATACTCCGAGGCATCCACTAATAACTTTAATAAATTTAATGACACCAGTGACATAATTGATGTAATTAAAATGGTTATTAAAAAGAAATTTGTTTAAATATACTTAAATATCCCTCTAAACATAAAACACTCTTAAATAGTGGTATTATCCCGGTGTTAAAAGCGGGATATTATATGAATAAGTGTAGCTGAATATGTTTAACAAGACGATTTGCGCATAACATAAATTTCCAAAACTGTATAGTTATATTTGGTTTTGAAATCAATTATAAATATTTCATTAATTATGTCGCTTCGGTCGGGGAGTTTAAGTATACTTTAAATTATGTATATATACTAATTACAGTAATATCTAATTTACAAATGACTAGAACTGTATAATAACTATATTTTCATAGTATTGACACTGTCATTTTAACCCAGGCATTTTAAACAGAGCATTGAAGCATTCAACGAAAGAAAGGAATGAACTGAACTTCTTCTCCGCCAGTAAGGCGCTGGCTCACTAACGAACCTGGACGTGTTGGCCGAGAAAGTTCTCTTGATTTTTCAGCATGGTTCCTTGTCGTCGGTAGAGGATGGGGGATTTGGCAAGAAACAGTATCTAGTCTTGGGGATTGGAGGAAGAAAATCAAAGTCCAGATTGATTCTGATGAAGAGTAGAAGCTGACGGAAACGGCAATATCCGCCTTCATGATTAAGGTCGCTGCAGAAAAAGTTGGACGTTAAACCCCATTCCATTAATCCGATCCCTGCAGAAAAGTCGTGCGTTTATCCCCATTCCATTAATCCGGTCGCTGCAGAAAAGTTGGACATTGAACCCCATTCTATTAGTCCGGTCACTACAGAAAAGTTGGACGTTAAACCCCATTTCATTTCATTTCATCCTTCGTACTGCACACGTAGCAAAATATAACCACAGTATTGTGTTGACGCGACTTTTCCACTCGATTCGTCGCCTTTCACATTATTGACATACGTGACGCATATTTAAGCTATGCATAAGTGGTTATTATTGTGTATTATCGGATATAGACCATTTCATAAGTACCAATTCAACCATCAAAATATTGGGGCAATTAGCTACTTAAACATTTGTTGATTTTAAAGTTGATAACTTGCTGATAACTTAGTACTTGTTAAATAAAAACTAATTTACGCTTTCTCTGGTCCATTAGCCATTTATTGTCGCCCCCTTTTGTGGGACGTTTATAGATATACACCGTTTACAGTCGATCTGTTCACGTCTGCTGTCTGGTAAAGGTTGACCTACACAGTTAGGTTCGCCGGTGTCTATATTTCTGTTCGATAGTTTTAAAATCGATTGGAGCTTAAATTATCTGATCATTATTTTACGATTTTTTGTCAAGTCGATCTCTAACAGAAATATCAGTCCAAAAATAATTCAATATTTAAGTACTGGTCCCACTTTTTGCCGGACTAGCCTCTAAATCTAGCCGT
Source organism: Patella ulyssiponensis (assembly GCA_963678685.1). Taxonomy (NCBI): domain Eukaryota; kingdom Metazoa; phylum Mollusca; class Gastropoda; family Patellidae; genus Patella; species Patella ulyssiponensis. The sequence goes on along the minus strand of OY783229.1, from coordinate 14,726,983 downwards.
TAGTTTTCAGGTAGGTTTCCTTGGAAATATATCCGAAATATCATCTTGAGTGGAAGCGGACGTTATGCTCTACGAGCCAATCACCACCCCGATGGATACTGATCGCAAGCAATAGGCAACCGTAGGTGTGGGCCTTTACCGTGTTTTCATTCAATCACACCTTTTTAACGTCTATTAAACCAAGGCTATAATCCCATTAACATAAAACCATCGCCTTTTATCCTTAATACAGCCAGGTTTTAACACAAATAGAGGCCTGAGAAAATTCAATTTATCATAGCTAAGGGCTATTTATACATTTTAAATTAACGAAAACGATTGCTTATTGAATAAAGCGAAATTCAATAAAAACAAATCTGAGTATTACTCATTGAAAATACATTTTAACAATTTTATAATTCATTTTTGATATTATGGGTTTAGATTTGAATCGAATTAAAATTATTTGACTGGGCGGGCTTATTAAAAGAATATATTATTCTTAAATTACATTTCAACTGTCATATTATTTCTAAAATGCTGATTTTATAAACGTTCATTTATATCTGAAACCACAGAAACAGTCAAAGCAATCAAAACAGTCAATATAACTAAACAAAATTAAATATCATTTTATTTTAAATTCTTCCTTTAGAATTTCATTTGATTCGAACTGTACTAATAAAAAATATTAAGAAGATAAGAATTAAACACGAGTTAAATAATAACTATGGTGTACTTATATAAACATTAATATGATAAGAATTGAGCATGACTTAAATAATAACTATGGTGTAGTAATATAAATATCAAGAAGATAAGAATCGAACACGAGTTAATTAATAACTACTGTGTACTAATATAAATATTAATATGGTAAGAATTTAACACGAGGTAAATAATAATTAAGTTGTACTAAAAAAAATATTAAGAAGATAAGAATTGAACACGAGTTAAATAATAACTATTGTGTACTAATGTAAACATTAATATGATAAGAATTGAACATGGCTTAAATAATAACTATGGTATAGTAATATGAATATTAAAAAAAGGGGGTTGGGATGGCCTAGTGGTCTAGAGTGCCGCGCTTCGAACTTTAGCTGGTCGGTCACCTCTGGCTTGCGGCTGTGGTTTCGATCCCTGGTGTGAGCGTATCTGGCATGGAGATAGGGGCGCCTTCTCAACCTCGTGGGTTTCCTCCGGGCACTCCGGTTTCCTCCCTCTGCTAAAGACCCCTACGCGCAAGCGAATTATTGAAATAAAATTAAACCATATGTTAGTCTCGAAATGACCTAGTTTGTGTCGAGTGGACGTTAAACCCCATTTCTCTCTCTATAAATATTAAGAAGATAAGAATTGAACACGAGTTAATTAATAACTGCTGTGCACTAATATAAATATTAATATGATAAGAAAATAATAACTGAGTTGTACTAATATAACTATTAAGATGATAAGAATTAGAACATGAGTTAAATAATAACTATGGTGTACTTACATACATATTAATAAGAACTGAAATGAGTTAAAACTGTGGTGTACTAATATAAATTTTAAGTTAATAAGAAATGGAATAAAAGAAGTTAAACGTTCTACTTTTCTGGCCGACACGGGGCTAATAAAGACGAGCTTACGACTCACATTATTCAATGGAAGTAGATTTGCCCTGGCAGCGACACTACCTTCTACACGTACTCTTATTTTGAATTATGAAAGTCCGGGGCTCTTTTACGTACACGCCAATGTGTACACGTGACCATCCGCACGACTCGTAAGATGCAAAGGAGTTATGATTCTTAAAAATAGGGATATTATCTTTACCAAGAATGGTTTATTGGTCATATCCGTATAACTGTACGAAATTCCAACTCGGAAATAACACCCTAAATATCAAAGTCATCACACGTCTTAATTCATATGCGATGAAACGGATTTCAGAAAATGTGAAAATATTGTTAGGAGAGAGAGAGGGGTGGGGGGTAACGTCCATTCGACAAAAAATAGGTCACTTGGGGACTAAGATATGGTTCAGTTTTATTTCAATAATTCGCTTACGTGTAGGGTTCTTAGCATCTTAGCAATGGGAGGAAAACAGAGGTCCCGGATAAAAATCCACGAAGTTAGACAGGCGTCCCTATTCCTTGTCAGGTTCACGCGGGGAATTGACTCAATGACGACCTTATGACGCAACGCACATACATTAACTATTCGGACACCCAACCTCCCCATATTAATCGAGCTTGCAATTATCTGTATTAGACACATAATGATGGCGGTTGTGAAATCATTAAAAACCAGTATGAAATAAAACGAGTTTAACGTCTTACTGTTTTGGACCGACTGGGCTATAAGGAGTATTTTGTCCGGAAAGAACAGTAAGAAGTTAGACCCCATTTCATTTCATAATTCGCTGAATATATATAATACAGTAATTATTGTCATTTCTAAGAATCCCTTCATTCGTTTAAACAATAACAGAAAGCTTACGAAATCGATGAAATAATTTGATTAGAAGATGTTACGCCTATTGGCATCCTCGTTTGTTCATAGTAAAATTCTTAATATGAAGCTTACGTGAATTATCTCTGTTTTTCAAATCTTACAACCAACAAAATCTATTTTTTGTTTTATGAAAGATATTTAATACAAGAATTCTTGCCCATAGGCATATAATCAAATCCCTGAGATTACCTGTGTTTTTAATAACACTAAGTTGACTTAAAATCGCATTTTGTCAGAAGGAAAACTGCAGAAAATAATACAGACATAAGAAACAGTACAGTTCAACAGCTCGAAATGCAATGAATGAAATGAAAGGGGATGGAAAAGTTTTTCTTTTCTGCTTCATCGAGGCTAATGAAGGTGGACATACGACATGCAGTGTGCTATGATCGAAACTTTACCCCGACAGAGCCGCTGCTGTCTAATTAATTTGAATTCCAGCTGACAAGGAATCTTTTACGTGCACGCCGATGTGTACACGGGACCTCGGTCTTTCGCTTTTCGCCACATTCGAAGAACTATGTGCACCGGCCCTCGTGATATAAAAAATTAATTCGAAACAGAAAATGTAAAATATAAAATGTATTGATCTGTTTATTTTGGAACATAATGATCATGAAATACCCAACAACTTGAATTAATTCAAACATGTGAACAAACCCACCATTTTGCTGAGTAAATATGTGATTTTATCTATAATAAAAATATTTATTTATATGGCATTAAATTGTACTAATGACATATAGTAATTCAACTGCAAATACACAGAGCTAAATTCTATGAAATACTGTTTATTATTAGTACTGCGTTAATTTAAGCTCGACATGGGGTTTAACGTCCTTTATTTCGGCTTCGACTGGGCTAAACATGACTGTAATTGTATTTATTATTGAGTGATTATAAGTTTGGTAAAAACTACAGAAATCTAGACTTAGAAATACGTACTGTGTCTATTAGTCATTTTCTATGGAATATAATTATTATTTATTTTTTTGAGTGCTTATAAGTTATATAGAGATTATAAATGTAATAAAATTGAGTTTAATGTGCTACTTTTCGGTTTGGACTGGGCTAATAAAGACTGAATATAGACTATATATAGCGTTCTAGTCCTACTGTGCATACATGATAATTATCATAAACAGAACACAATTCTATGGAATGCAATTGTTATTATTTGGTAATTATATATTTGATAAAGACTATAGAATCCTGGACCTAGAATTATTTACTGTGTATGCATAATATTAATCATATATTTAAATAGAAGACAATATATATAAAATATGTAAAAAATACAACAACATCCTGGTAGATATTACTAAAGTCTAATTGCCCCAGTGTTCACAAACCATTCCCAGGCTTAAGTTCAGAATTTACTAAAAAGTGTTCACCTTTTATAAAAACTTTGTTATTTTAATGTATCAAATAAGAAATTATGTGCAAAGTTTTGTGTTTCTGAATCAAAGATATTTCTCATAAACAGTGATTGACAGTTGAGTAAATTCTTAACTTAAGATGAATGCTTTGTGAACTCGGGGCCAGATCTTTCTCATTAAAAATATATACAAAAAAACAAATATTAACATGACAACTTGGCATAATACAAATACTTATTTGTTAATTTGAATTTTGAATATACAAACAATTTAAAGAATTCATATTGCTCAAAATTTCTAAAAATAATAAATAAATATTTGCGATAGGCCTATTTTTACAGGCCCATTTCATATTATCATATTGTTGGTTTCAGCGCATATTACAGTAAGCTTATTGTTAAATAACACAACGAATAAGTCATAGCGTTTAATTTAAATTTCCGTGTAATTTCTGGACGTCAATATATATAAATAGCACTTACCGGAACCGCCAGCCAGAAGATGACGTGATTTTGATTGATGATGGAACCTCTTAGGATTTAAAATATCTAAAACAGAAAATGGCGTAGGTCGTTTGACAGTCTGTGGCAAGTCTCTTATTAATGGCGGTATATCGTTATTAGTGTTTATATTATTTGATTGCTCGTCTTCGCTTTCTACACAAATACTACCCTCACTGTCACTTTCACCACATTTCTCTTCTTCCGCCATTAATTTATCGTCTGCTACTGAAGTGTCACGCGCTTCTTGGTCTGTCATGGCTTACGTTTACTGCGCGTGAATATCTGTCTATTGTATCACACACTCTCCCGTTCTTCTAACTTCTTATAAACAGATTATAAACTAAATACACGTTTCTTTATGTCGGTTAGCTCATACTTGGAATCATAGATGTAAAAGGTCTTAATCGCTGTCTTTAGAAGATCGCGTGAATCTATCTACCGAAATTATCCAAATAAGGCATTCATAGCGCTTTCTAATTGGTCAGTAAATTAATTGATAGAGTTGTGGGCGGAGACTAAAGTATTTGAATCGAATCATTTCATCAATGCGATAACGTCGCATCCTTCTTCAACAAATAACTCTATTTCGCTAATAATGCTTAAGTACATTCATTTTCGTAGTAGTCACAATAGATCGAGTTTATATTAGACGAACTTTGTCTAAAATCAACAGTCCTTTAACTAAGGCGGCTTCAAGCATCCTCGTCGAGACTGATAAAACCAAAACATTATTTGAATTAATGAAAAGGAATGAAAAACCGTTTAACGCGTTACTTTCCAATATCAACCGGACTAAAGAAGATGGGCATACGCAAGGCAGTGTGCTATGAAAGAATATTATGTCCCCGCAGCGGTGTTCTTCCTGCTAATAATAGGATGAATTTGATGTAGATCAAATTAATTCTACATATAGATATTATTATACTTACATTCATAAATTTCTTCAAAGGGACTATCCCGATTAGAATAAGGGAATGGTGTATTTACCTTGTCTCAAAATTTCAGCTCAAAATATTGAGTCGTTTGGACGTGAACGTCAAAACTGCTTATCCGGACGCGTAGCACTTTTAAGATTTCGGGTCAATGTTTTCGTTGGTTGACCTGATAATCGATTCCCGTTCCTTTAGAGGTATATTCAATGAATCACCCTTGTGCTGTACTTGATAAAGAAAGGTAAATTTCTCCTACACATTATTTTTATAAAACAAAAGTCAGCTTACAGCTTAGGATAACGGTTGTTTGAAAACGTATCACAAATATTGAGTTAGTTGCTCAGTCCTCAGGTAGAGAATTTTAAGGGATTTTGACACAGAATTAAGCAGTTTTATTCTGCAAAGTATTATCGAGATTGGCCCTTTAAAGGTACCCAAGATCGATACCCCCACAGCCACCCCTTTCCGGCCCCGTGGAATGATGTTTAACGTCCTGCTTTTCCACACAAAATAAATTAATAAATAAATAAATAGGCTGTTTGCTTGTGTGGGAACAGATTTCTAAAAAGCCTTAATTGAAGTTATTTTGAAAAGTCACTTCAATATATAAAAATATATTTGAATAAAGTTAATTGTGTTGTAGATTCGAATCAGCTGCGTATTAAATGGAGTAGAAATAATTCGCGTGAAAGGCTATTAGATATGAATAACCCACGCTAATTAATCCACTTACGAGTTATTTATATCAATGATCCAACCAGAATCAAATCAATCGACTTTTTGTCATTTTTACTCACTTCAGCGAAGCCTGTTTAAATACAAACCAGACACTGTACGCTAAAGCCTGGCACACACGGGGCGATTTTTTTTCTCAAAAGTTTATTTTAGCTTGTTGAACACATGGTTGATATTGGGTAACCTGTCATCGGTGAAAAGGGCCGATATGCGTTGAAATCGCCATAACGCGCTTACCGGCGATATTTGTTCACACAAAATGGGTACAATTAAAAATCGAATACAGATTGCCTAAGTAAATCACCCATGTACGACAGACTTCGGGTGTCTTAAATCCTGGACTTAAGTATTGCTCCAACTAAGGCAATTTATACGTTTCCTTTCTAGAATACCTGATATCACTCCTTATGTAGGACATGATATCTCGTCTAGAACACTTGATATCACTTATCATGTAGGTACATGTTTACTCTTTCTAGAATGACATGTTATCTCATGGAACTCCTCATATCACTTCCCGTTCAGGACATGTTTACTCTTTCTAGAACACCCTCATGCCATTTCGCATGTAGGACATGTTTACTCTTTATAGAACACCCCATACCACTTCCCATTCAGGACATGTTTACTCTTTCTAGAATAACTCATACCACTTCCCATGTAAGGCATTTTTACTCTTTCTAGAATAACTCATACCACTTCACATGTAAGACATGCTACCTCATAGAACACCCCATGCCACTTATCATGTAGGACATGCTTACTTTTTTTAGGACACATTATACCACATTTGAGGAGTTCACATAGTTAACAAACTCTCGTAATAATTTTGTCTAAAGATTACCGAATGGAGTATCTGACAAACTAAATTAAAGCGTGTTTTGTTTTGTTTTCATATTCTGAAATGAAATGAATTGGGGTTAAACGCCGTACTGTTCTACACCAGTTAATGAAACAGACAAACGTCATGTTGTGTGCTATATGAGAGACATTGTATCCATTATCTCCTATTTTCCTTCCAATTCAAACTACTAGGGTTTATTTTATGTGAACTGTAGCGCCGCTGTCCGGGCAAAATTTCCATCATCGCACACTGTATGGCGTATGCCCGTCTTCATTAGTCCAGTTTAGGATCAGAACAGTAGGACGTAAAACCCCATTTCATTTCATTTCTTTGATGTCAGCGTGTACATGGAAACTCGGTGTTCCATACCACCCGAACAACTAGACGCTCTTCAATGCCATACCCTCCGTCCTGTCACTACCACTGACAAAAGAAAACCAGGCTGGACTTTTTTCATCATTAGAGATTATTACCTTTCCTGTATGTATCATATATTTGTACGTCCACATTTCATTTATGTACATTACAGTATAGAGGTAAAGGTCCCCAGGTACATCTCTAATAAATACTGTTAATATCATTTACACTTCATAACAATCCTCTACATTGTGACCCGCGAGTCGCTCCGTACAATATTACCTGCCCTTGTCCTTTTACCGCATCACGTCGTAGGCATTATTTCAGAGCCCCCTATATCAATAACAATGGTTTATATGAAAGCCCCTACTACCAATAATAAATACTTTACAGTTTATTATACACACGGCTACATCTTTTCATCCGGGCAAATTAACAAAAACACGGAGATTAACTGAATGTGCTCGAGGTTTTTAACCCAACACGGTCTCGGCTATACAGAAGTAAGGATAGCAAAGTGCCCCGCATTGTCGGTTGTAATGAAAAATAAATCACTCTGCTTAGGCTAACAAAAGCGTGGAGTTTAGTAGAAATAGTCGGCATTATCCTCCAATAAAGCAAAACTTCTTTTCAAAAGCTACAAATTCCCCACATAATACAAGTGTACATTGTGTTACAACTGTATGGCAGTACGGACCCGAATATTTTGACTAAGTTCTATGTATGTTTGACTCGAGGGGCCTTATTTCTACTGTTTGAGACACGTTTGACCGTGCTTTGTATTGTGATGAACAGAGCGAGGCGTTTACCTGTGGATAGAACAATTTAATAACAAATGTGAATGTATAAAAACAAACGTATTTTGTACCTTCAGCCTGCACGCACGCGCGTCCCTTAAGGCACGGCTAGCGGGAGGAGATAACGTTACATTGTTATTAATTGGGGGGAATTTATTGACTGCACCACGTCGAAACGTGCCGCCTTATGGAGAATATTTAAATAGTCTAATTGAATATAAACTTGTCCCTAACTGAGAATAAACTGCTGTAATAACACCACCATTCATTCCAAAATGTAATTCTGCGGGAATTGTGGTTTGAAAACACGATTTTATGTACAGAAACAGCTTCGTAATACAATATTGTATTATTCCAAAACACGCTTAATTGAATGGAAGACGAAGGTGTTCAGATTTTATTTGGATCAATTAAGCTTTTAATACGGTTAATGTAACAGTACTTTACTGTCGTTTAAACGCAGTAAAAAAACATTCTAGAAACTTCCTGAAAACATGCGAAGAATCTGTAATTTTTTCCGAAACACGTGTTGGTTTTGTTTCGTTTAACAACACCGTGTTTACAATGCATGTGCATGCACGTTTATTGTTCTTCCGCAATGAGTAGAATCTAGCATGCTGACTTTGTTTCCAATGTTTTTATGGGAATTGTGAACAAACATACAATTATCACCTGAAACAAAATTATAAAATATGAATAATCAAGTTTGACTTGTTGCTCGAAAACCTCATTTCAGCTGGATGAAATGAAATGAGGTTTAACGTCCTACTGTTCTGCCCCGACTGGGCTAATGATGACGGGCAAACGCTATGTAGTAAGCTGTGAGGTAAATTTTGACCGGGCAGCGGCAATAAGGCCTGCTGTTATACCGAATTCCAACTATACCAAGGGATCTTTTACGACGTACATGCAAATGTACACGGGACCTCGTTTTTTCGTAGCAATCGGAACGACTAGATGTTTGTCTTTGTCAAGCTCTCCATCCTGCCCTACTGACAAGGGAAACCATGCCGGAATATCCCACTGAACTTTCCCCGCCAATGCATGGATCGAACACGCGACCCACTTAGCCAACGTGGCTCCCCAGCTGGATGAACAAAATAAAATAATATGTAAAATTTATATAGCGCTAGTATTCCACGCACTGTTAAAACTATTTTATTTAATCCTGGTAAAATTTCTCGAACAGATTGTTTTAAGTCTTGGTTAAAACATGAAAGCGTTTGAAACAATTTATTGTCTTCTGACTGATTATTACAATGTTTTGGTGCCTTCACTGCGGACGATCTATATCCAAATGATTTTAACTTCTACCATGGCCAAGACAACTCGCAAAGACCGTTAGAACGCAGATTACGCGAGAGAACATATTATATTTGCATAAGGTCAGATAGGTATTTTGGAGCTAAGCCATTCACACACTGATAAGTCAGAGACAGAAGAGGGCTCTTTCATTGATTGGCAGCTATTGAGTGATTTCAAAACAGGAATAATATATGAGAGTATTTTGAGGATCTGGTATAACAATTCAAGCCGCAGAATTTTGCACAAATTGAAGATTTCTAATATTGGCACAAGATGTTTCTATTAATAAGCCATAAGTTGATTTTATACTAAGACAACGTTGGCAAATAATCCAACTCCCGTCCAGTTTTTCAATACTTTCCTTGTTGGGTTGAATGGCTGAATGGTCTAATGTATGCGTTTTATAGATCACAAGGTTTTTCATTTAGTCAACTGACGTGGCTTCGATTCCCGGGTTGTAAGTGACAAGGAGTAGGGTCACCTGTCCAACCTAGGTTTCCTGACACAGCTAAATATCCAAACGCGCAAGCGAATTATTGAAATAAATCTAAACTATATGTTAGTCCCGAAATGAACCAGGTTGTGTCGAGTAGACGTTACCCCCCTCCCCCCTCTCTCTGAATGCCAGCTGTTTCGTAAACTGGCTGTTTCGTACCCAGTTCATTCGTACCAAAAATTGATTCATACCTTTCCTATATATTTTGCTGAAATAGATTGAAACCTTAATGCATAATTGAATTAGAATTACAACACGTGATTTCACCTCTCCTAGACGACCTTTGCAACTGAGTGATAAGAAATGACGCGTTTACAGTATTGCAACTGATGAGTAAGTTGGAATTATTAACTATATTTGGTATTTGAAAAAAAAACCCCAAACAAATACATGTACTGCTACTTGCTTTTTGTTCATCTTGCCAAAACCAACGTGGCGTAAGGATGTCCGAACAACGTGTTGCCTGTATCGCCCTATTTTAGATACAGAACACAAAAATAACGATGACTTCCGACTTGAACAGATATAGAATCGCAGAAATATCTAAAATTATTTTCATAATAAACTATATATTTATCCATCCAGTTATGTTCGGTACATCCTTATTATTATTGGTGGTCAGCCAGATGATAATGACGGAAAATACCGATTGAAAGTTACCGGAAAATACCGACATAGATTACCCCGTATTTGTTTATTTATGGTTGGTGTAACACGTGTTTTAGGTCATGTGACATGTGCAGTAACAATGTGTACAACGTGAAATCCCTGAGTTAAATATGTTTTTAATTTCCCTCGGTTTTACATCTGGACAACAAATGATCAACTTCAACTTTTTCTCTGAATATCACTCGAGAGTATTAAATATGTTTTTCTACGTTGACATTTCGTTGGTAATCATTCTAAAACGTATACAATACAGTCTGGTAATAGCTGCTACCGCGGCTTTCCAGTCCTTTTAGTATAAAACCATTATATTATAGTGTCTGGATATTAGAGTTTATTTTATCGTCGTTACATCAAGTCTTTTAATGCAAAAATCGTAATGTGCATTATGCTTTCAGGAAACAGTGTTCATTTTTAATCGTCGTTATCCAGTATTTTAATATTATATTGTCTGGTTAATCGAATAAATGAAATGAAAAGAAATGGGGTTTAACGTCCTACTGTTCTGCTCCTAAACTAGGTTAACGAAGACGGGTATACCCCATACCGTGTGCTATAAGGGAAATTTTTCCCGGGCAGCGGCGCTACCGCCTACTCTTCTATCGAATTCCAACTGCCAAGGGATCTTTTACGTGCACGCCAATGTGTACACGGGACCTCGGTTTTTGGACCCATCCGAACCTAAGGCGCTGGCTCACAAATCAGAAATTCCCTGGTTTGCTCCGGTTGTTGGCCAAGAATGTTCCCACGTGGTTTCCTCTTGTCTTTGGCACATGACGGGGGACTAACCACGTGGGTTTTCTCTGGGTCCTCTAATTTTCTCCTTCTACTAAAGACCCCTACCCGCAAGCGAATTATTGAAATAAAATTGAACCATATGCAAGTCCCGAAATGACCTAGTTTGTGCCGGATGGACGTCTTTAAACTCTCTATCACACACAGAACTAGCACCATCTGGTAAATTTGACGATTATTTTCTGTTTCTTAAAACAGTCAACCCTTTAAGGTGCAAACATTATAATTTCAGACAATTTCAAACCCAAATGTCTGACAATTGCGGTTCCATAATCTTCTGTTGAAATTGCACGAATATAATGAAACATGATAACGACCCTTAACGGAACTGATTAAAGGTCATTAAAAGAAACTCATCAATCCAAGAAATGTATTTTTGTCTCTTGATTTCTTTGTTTGTTTGTTGATCGACTTAATCTCATAAATCTAGTTCCGTTTTCATAAGACAATGCACCCGCAGTGGACGCGCTTAATTCGTGAAACAGAGCGAGATTATCGTCGACTGATCAGAACGACAGATGTACCGCCATTAATCAGCAAGCAGAAATAAAACCAAAAAAAAACATGGCGGGCGATTTAAAACAAAAACAGAAGTCCTTGAAAACCCTTCTGTCTCGAGAGAAAATAACGGTACTTAATTTTTTGAATGCACGTAAATTACACCCTCTTGAACACCAGGAGTGGAAAATAGCCGGTAGAAGTCGCTGTGACAGATGATAGAGCCAAGTCTTTATAATTTAAATGATTCGTTTCGGCTGGTGAACTGTAAGGTGCCCGAGGTGACGTGTTGAAGAAGATACACCAATTATCCATAGTTGCATGTTTTCTAACATTTTAGTAAATGTCATTGTTCTATCTTGACTATAAAATGGTATACAGACGTGGATTTTGTGTTCAGTTGGTACATTCAATTATTGTGGTGGGATGATATATTATATGATACCATATTACTAATACCGGGACCAACGTCTTCCGATGAACTTGTCTTGGAGACTAGAAGGTGGGGGTGCACGGTGGCTCAGTAGATAGGATGTTCACTCGCTAAACTAGAGATCCCGTGTTCAAAACATTTAAGATACATTATTGGAGATATGATAAAGAGCTGTCAGTTCGCAATACAATAGTTAAAAACTAGATAATGTAAAGGCAATTTGCTGAAAATTTCCGTCAAATTGATCCACTATGAACCGAGAATTAAGTGAGTGAAATTTCGGCCTAGCCTCGACTATCATTACTAATGTCGGTACGATAAAAAAAAACTTAGTCTCGATTATCCATTTCATGATTAAATCATGAAATTAAAGTTGAGCAGCAAATGGAATCATAATCCAGTAACTATCGCAGGCTAGCGTTAACACCGACGGTTGATTATGGTCTGGATAATTAATGTCTAATTAATAGTTTATATAGCATTTCAAGCCTAAAGCAAGACTTGCAATAGACAGATTTAGCTCTTGCATAATGTATGTTTAAATAATCAAAGTTTATTAAATAAAAGTGCTGACAGGTATAGAATAAAAGACTGTTTATTCGATAGAAGTGTATATATACACTGATAAAATAAAAGATTGTTTATGAATTTAAGAAAGATAAGCCTGTAAAACAAATGAAATGAAATGGGGTTTAACGTCCTACTATTCTGCTCCGAATCTGGGTTAATAAAGACCGGCATACGCCATACAGTGTGCCACGAGGAACATTTTGTTCGGACAGCGCCGCTACGGCCAACTTTTATATCGAATCCCAACTGCCAAGGGCTCTTTTACGTGCACGCTCACTGCCAACACCAGGATCGAACACAGAACCTCCATGTTTGCAAGCTATCGCCCTACGCATTTGAGCCGATGAGACTCCCCTATCCTTTAAAGAATATAATAAAGAATGCAACCTGATTAAAATACAGATCTATATTTCGTTTCGATTTTTTATACTTTCAATAGCCTGTTAAAGAGAAGTATAACGAAATTTTCAACTATGAAAGCGAAACGAAACAGGATCTATGTTTTACTCAAATTGTAAAGAATGAAATCAAAAAATTGTGCACTTCATTTGGATTCGTATTTAGTATTTTATATTCCTTTATTTACAATATTTCAAATTCTATTTGAAGAATAATTATGGCTGATTATTAAATTCAATTTCCCCCCACCCCCCGCCCGTCCCCTGGGTCGGAGAGATCCCTTGCTACGCTACATCTCCATATAACCACCCTGATGAAATTACCTTTCTTGTTCCTCGTGGTCCCCCCCCCCACTGCGCAAGCGAATTATTGAAATAAAAATTGAGCCATATGTTAGTCCCGAAATGACCTAATTTGTTTCGAGTGGATGTTAAACCATATTTCTCTCTCTCATTTCTTTGTCATAATATCCATATCATCCTTAGCTTAATTTTCTCTGCGGGGTAAGTTCTCTCGGGGCAAACGTTAATTTCTAGTAATTCTTTAACTTCCTTCTCCATGTTGTCCTTAGATTTTTCAAAGCTTTTACGCGAACGAAATTATACTTCATCGTTGCCGCGAGCAGACGACAACAGGAGACAAGACAATAACTGTCAAAATAATTACTCAAGATGTCTCAATCGCTTTGATATCTGACAAATTGTGGCCGAAAAAAAATTATAATGATACCGCTCCCCCGCAGGCTAAACTAACACTATATAGCTCTGTGTGTCTATTTGTACCGGCAGGGGGCAGCAGCGACCACACACACCCCTCAAAAACACTTAAACCCCTGCAACGCGCAATACTACACCAGGTTGCTTGTGTGATTCTCACTGCGGGCTATTTCACGACCCGTATCCTTCCGATCAAATAGTCTGTCTTCGATTAGGTCGGGGTCAAATGCGATGTCATTATAGGCTTTGTGCGCACAGAACGATCCGGCAAGCAACTATTGAACTGACTAAATGGCTATTACCTCCGTCAGCCCGAGCTCATTTTCACGCGTTTTCTGACCGAAGTGTTTCACCACCCGTGAAATCAGTGTGAGGGCAAATGGCGAAATAATGAGATCCATTAAGACTATATCGACTTAAGGAGATCACTTCTGGGAAAACATTACATGTAGACCGACTATGCCCCACCGCTTTTAAACACCAAATCGCCTCTTTTCAAACAAAATAAGGGCGCGCTGAAGCGGAAGAATACTGTATTGCGCCAGATGGGAGTTCGGTCAATTTTTCTATTTTGTTTTCCGAGACTAAGCCATCGTTAAAGAAAGAAGAGTTAGTCGTCGTTCTGTTGGGGGAAATAGTGGTTAAATATTATTACAATCACTGGCAACAATTGCTCAATCACAACTGACTATTCAACCGACTATTCAATTAGGTTTTATTCACCATTTCAACGACTCACACAAAACCCTTCTCTCTCACTAAACGAGTTAACAGACACAATTACACTTGAGCGAAAAACCTTTTCCAATTTACATCAAAATGGATAAAGACTTAAACAATATTGATCTGCTGATATGATTTCAATGGAATTTTCTACAAAAAGACGATTTTCTTCTTTAAAAAAATATAGGGTGATTTTATAAGTTGATTGCCAAGACGATAACTGTTCCATTCATCGCGTATTGTTATTCCGTCTAGGAACAAATTGAAAAGATAAATTTAAGGTAATGTTTTGCTATCATACCAGACCATAATCAACAATTGAAATAATTATTTAGCTCTTCGTTCCATAAATGGGGTAAAATTCGATTCCCGTTCTTGAATATAAGGGGCGATAATTCTTAATAATTGAATTTGACATCGGCGGTTATTTTAGCTCTAACATAAGAAATAAAATGAAATGGGGGTTTAACGTCCTACTTTTCTGCACCGATTGGGATAATGAAGATGGGCCTACGTCATACAGTTGTGCCCGGACAGCAGCTCTGTGGTGATAATTCGTCATAATTCAATTAGAAAAACAACGTTTTTTAGATATAACACTCGAAAGGTCTCGGGATAAAGAGACTTCCAGCTAACAGGTGCTTTTGGCATGGACGTTTTCACGAATTATTTTCTGAATACCACAGCCGTTACACACAGAGAGAGGGGGTGGGATGTATAAACGTCCGCTTAATACAAAGTAGGACATTTTGGACTAACATATGGTTCAATTTTATTTCATTAATTCACTTGTGCGGAGGGGTCTTTAGATGTCGAAAGAAACAGAAGGACTGGGAGAAAACCCACGAGGTTGCACACGCCTACCCATTGTTACGAATATTTGACTAAAACATAATACCTAATATGTTTATATCAGTTTGCTATAAATAATTCCTGTGTTTGTATCAGTAACGCTATAAATAATTCCTATGTTTGTATCAGTATCGCTGTAAATAATGACAGTGTTTGTATAAGTGTTACTATAAATAATTCCTATGCTTGCATCCATGCCCGTAGCTAGGGGGTGCCAAGGGGGGGGGGGGCAATGCCCCCCTGAAAAAATGTTTTGCCCCCCCCCTCCCCGAAAGAAAATTTGCCAATCATAACTCTAAAATACCTACTGCGTGTGCCCCTCCTAAAGACTTCACTGCCCCTCCGAAGCCAGCAACCTGGCTACAGGCCTGCTTGCATCAGTGTTGCTATAAATAATACATATGCTTGCATCAGTGTTGCATTAATGATGCCCATGTTTGTATCTGTGTGCTATAAATAATTTCTAATCTTGTATCAGTCTCGCTATGAATAATTCTCCCCGTTGTATTTTCGTTGCTATAAATAATACCTATGCTTGCATCAGTATCGCTATAAACTATGCCTATGTTTATATCGCTGTTTCTATAAATAATATCTATGTTTATATCAGTGTTACTATAAATAATAATGTCCATGATTGTATCAGTGTTGCTATAACTAGTTCCTATGACTGTATCAGTGAAATGGGGTTTAACGTCCTACTCTTATGCACCTAACCTGGGCTAATGGAAGACGGGCATGTGCCATACAGTGTGCTATGAGGGAAATTTTGCCCGGGCAGCGGCACTACGGCCTACTCTTATATCGAATTCCAACTGTCAAGGGATCTTTTACGTGCACTCCAATGTGTACACGGGACCTCGATTTTCGTCCCATCCGAACGACTAGGCAGCTATCCTTGTCAGACCCTCCGTTTTGCATCACTGACAAGGGGAAACCACGCTGGAAAATCGAGATGAACTTTCTTGGCCAATGCAGGGATCGAACACTCGACCTCCAGTCTAGCGAGGACTGTATCAGTGTTGCTATAACTAGTTCCTATGCTTGTATCAGTGTTGCCATAAATAATACCCATGTTTGTATAAATAATGCCCAGACTTGTATCAGTGTCGCTATAAATAATTTCAACGTTTGTTTCTATCAATTTGATGATAAAGTGATGTACAGATGGCCAACTCTGTATTGTGCTATCGCCGTGAAAATCAAGAAAAGAAACCCAATTAGATTTAAGACAATAACGAAAAGGCGACCACCCGGAAAATACTCTTCTTCCACTTGGTTGAGGAAACTATTTAAAGTTAATTATGGGAGTGCAATTGGGAAATGGCGCCTGCATTGTGCCTTGATCAAGATCCGTCAGTTTAATCCTGTTACACAGATTCTTATCTGACCCTGATGATAATGTCTTCATTTAGTCTCGTTAGTCCAGCTAATTTTCTTTAATTGAAGTACATTTAGCGATAAGAGGGGGATACGTAGCCATGTAGAAAGAATTGAAATGAATGAGAAAATGAAGAGAGCCAATTGAGCGAAGTAAATCCAATTTTATATCTAATATTGTATTGATCTGTTTAGTTCGTATGAATTATCGTCCATCTAACTCGGCTAGCTCGTAATTCCTGTGACACAATACCCGATCGAAATAATTGCCTTGGACTCAAAAATGTTTGATTCAGAGAACTGGTTGCTATGTCGTATAGATACGTTTTTCTGAATAAAATAAAATGGAGTTTAACGTCCAATTTTTCGGCACCAACCGGGCTAATGAAGACTGTATGAAAACCAGTGTGCTATGAAGGTAATTTTACCAGGGCGGCGCCGCTTCTGCCTTACCCTTGTCAAATCCTAATAAGTGTCTATTACGCGCACTGACTTGTGTACATGGGAGTTTTTATATCATCCGAATGATTAAACGGTTTTGAATCCCTGACCCCGAGTTCACAAAGCAATCTCAGACTTAAGAGGACGTTAAACCCCATATCTCTCCCCCCCCCCTCTCTCTCTCTTTCTGTCTCTCCCTCTCACATACACACACATACACATAAAGGTTAATCTGGGAAATCGTCCCTTTAAGTTTTGGAGGGAAGAAGTCCGTCTTTCTTTACACTAAAGATATTCTATCATCACCTGCTAAAAGGGAAATAAAGCTTGTTATAAACTCTTAAAATCCCCATCGATAAAACAGCGAACACGCCGAGACAAATGGTTATGATTAGCCTTACAACTTGCTATTCATTATGCCTTAATTATTTTGTCGGTTTTGATTGAAAGCGTTCCGCTATTTGTGACCGACCGATCATTACTGGTGAAACCGACGCTAAAAGAGCAATAACGGTATAATTAATATGAGATTTTCCCAGCTCGTGTGTAACAAGCCAATAGACACTATCATCTATTTGGTATTAATCAATTTTATTAGCGACAGTTAACGCTCATTTAAAGCTAAAGGAATCTTCATGACATCCACCAGAAAGAAAATGGCTGCTCTCTACTCTCCGACCCAATGTGTTTTATCTAATGTTTATCACAGTTTTGTTTTTGTAATTTAGTTATTGGCCTTTTGTCACGGCTTTGCGTTTGAAATTGGCCTTTTTTCATGGCTTTGTATTTTGCAATTTGCCTTTTTGTAATTTAGCTTCTTTTTTTACCGTTTTGAGTTTTGTAATTGGCCTTTTATCACGTTATTACTACCCCGTCTTTATTATCCCAGTCGGTGCAAAAAGTAGAAGTGTTTTGTTTTGCAATTGTCCACTTTCTTCACTGCTTTCTTCAATGTCTTATCTTATAATTGTTCATTTTTATCCCGCTTTGTCTTTTGTCCTAGTCCTTTTTTTATCCGCAGCTTTTGTAATCTGTTCATTTTTTTCACTGCTTTGTTTGTTTAATTGTCCATTTTTACCACTGCTTTATTTTGCAATAATTGTTCCTTTTATCACTGCTTTGTTTTGCAATTGTTCATTTTTTCCTGCTTTGTTCTGTAATTGTCCAATTTTCCACTCCTTTTTTTGCCAGTGCTCTGTTTTGCAATTGTGCATTTTTGTTCACGACTTCATTTCGTAATTGCTCAATTTTTGGCACTGCTTTATTTTACAACTGATTTTTTTTTACTGTTTTGTAATTTTCCAATTTGTATCACGGCTTTATTTTGTAATCGACCATTTTCTCCACTGCTTTGTTTTGTAAATGTCAATTTCCATTCCCCTATACTTTGTTTTGTTCATTGTCTACATCACTTTGTTTTCAAATTGTGCATATTTTTTTTATCGCCGCTTAATTCTGTAATTGTTCAGTTTTCGAACTGTTTTTTTTTATGATTATACATTTTTTGTGATATACAACTATTAAAATGCATAGGAGCTAAGGAGCTTTTGTATAACAAACATTATTTATGTTATTGTATCTTTGTATATCTATGATTATGTTAATGTATCTATATCTTTGTATATCTATGATTATGTTAATGTATCTATATCTTTGTATACCTATGATTATGTTATTGTATCTCTATCTTTGTATACCTATGATTATGTTATTCTATCTCTATCTTTGTATATACGTGTATGTCTGTTATTTATGTTATTGTATCTCTATCTTTGTATACCTTTGATTATGTTATTGTATCTATATCTTTGTATACCTATAATTATGTTTGTTTTGTTACTGTACAGTTTTATTATTTATTCATACGCATAATTTTAACCCTTAGTTTTTTTTTACAATAAAATGTCTATTCAATTTGAAACCTATCGAGAAAAATTCTTCACATCAAGTTCTATGGATAACTCTAGCAACCATTTCGGTGCCACATTAAGGCGCTAGCTCACTAACCAGGAGGTTGTGGGTTCGATCCCGGTTTTTTCCCAGTATGTTCATCAGGATTTTGCAGCGTGATGTACCTCTGACAGTGATGAGGAATATCGTTTCGTTGTTCGGATGGTTTGAAAAACCAAGGTCCCGCGTAAACGTTGACGTGCGCGTAAAACAGTCCTTGGCAGAGTGGGCGGAAACTTCCTTCATAGCACACTACAGGAGGTAGGCCTCGTCTTTATTAGGGAGATCCCATGGGTAAGACGCTGGCTCGGTAGCCTGAGGTCGGGTGTTCGATCCCTACATTTGGCCGAGAAAGTTCATCCAGATTTTCCGGCGTGGTTTACGTTGTCAGTGATGTAGGACGGAGGGCCTGACAAGGACAGCTGTCTAGTCGTTCGGATGGGACGAAAAACCGAGTGGCGTGCACGTAAAAGATCCCTTGAAGTCGATATAAGAGTAGGCCGTTGCCTGGGCAAAATTTCCCTCATGGCACACTGTATGGCGTATGCCTGTCTTCATTAGCCCAAGTTAGGTGCAGAAAAGTAGGACGTTAAACCCCATTTCATTTCATCTTTATTAGCCCGACTGCTGCAGAAAAGTAAGATGTTAAACCCCATCTCACTTAAACATACATTATGCAAGAGCTAAATCTGTGGATTGCAGATCTTTCTTATTATGCCTGAAATGTTATCTAAATTATTAATTAGGCATTAGTTAAATTATCCAGAACATAATCAACTCTCGATGCTTGCGATATGTACTGGATAAGGACCCAAACTGTTGTTCGGCGCTCATTCATCAAGGAGTCGATAATCGAGACTATGTTTTTTTTTTTTTATCGCACCTACTTTGGTAATGATGATGGAGGCTAGGCCCAAAATTCAATCTCTAAATTCTCGGTTCAGAGTAGATCAATTTGACTGAAATTTTCAGCGAATTCCCATTACATTATCAAGATTTAAACTAATAACTATTATAGTGAGAACTGCCAGCTTTGCATCTATGTATCTTTAATTTTCCATTCTCTCTGTAGCAACAATTTCAGTATTACATCCTTAACTACAGAATGTCGAGTTCTGTCGCCATATTGTAAAGTCATTAACTGGTCTGTTTTTACTGGGCTAATATGAGCAATAGCCCTCCCACAGTTTACCGCCAAATACACCTGACTCGATTTCCATTAGCCCCGACCCCATGGGGTACCCAAATAAACCAGTTTTACAGCACGCGCGCTTTATGCCATTCCCCGCATGTTCTAACAGACAACCTGTAGTCTTGATCAAAAGGGACTGAACAATCACGAGTGATTAACATTTGAGATAATTCGCGAGAAAATACATTTTATATTGTTATCACACAATCGTAAATTGGCACAATTCATATCCCGATCGACAGGACGACATATTTGCTGAAAGTTCAATAACTTTTGATTAACTTTCGCCGAGTCTTTGTTAAACCCGGATAATCGAGTCTCTTATGTAAATGTTTATTCGTTTCTGGAAAATTGTGCATCGTTACCAAAACATGGGGGTCAACAAATCTCGCTTGGTTGGAAAGGATTAAAGGCCTCATTACCATTTATTTTTTCAAGTTGATACCATCCACATATAAATTGTGTCGAAATGGAAAAAAATATATCTTGAACGATTTTCTTAATTTCTCGGCGATACTAATTCGGCTACCATGTGTGATTGTAGAAATGGAAACTTTGGTGACTTTAATTAAAGGAGCAGGGCCTATTTAGTGTTGGTTGCAAACTCATCGATGAAGGATCCAATGAAATATGGTTTAACGTCCTACTGTTATTGGGTGGAAGAGGGGGTGTCATTCAATCGATTACCCACCTCGTCGGTTTTCTCTTGGTCCTCCAGCCGGTTCCCTCCCAAACTGCTAAAGACCGATACGCGCAGGCAAATTACAGAAATAAATTGAACCATTTGTTAGTCCCAAAATGACAGTCTCTCCCCCTGTCTCTCTTAACTACTTGATGCAATGACCACGGTTATGCGTATTTGACACCAATCACCCCACCATTCTCTTTTAAAATGTCGGAGATAAAAACATTGGCTCGCTAACCTGGAGGGCCAGTGTTCGATCATGGGGGTTTCCCTTGTCAGTGGTGCAGGACAGGGGTCATGACAAGGGTACAACATAATACAGTCGATCGAATGGGACATTGGCGTGTATCTAAAAGATCAATTGAGAGTTGAAATTCAATATAAGAGTAAGCACTGGCGCACACTTTCCCTCATCGCACACTGTATGGCGTATTCCTGTCTTCATTAGCCCAGTCGGAGTAGAACGTTAAATCCCATTTCGATTCTTTTAAAATGGACCCAGCCTCTTTAAACCATTTGTTTATTTGAAGACAGTTTCAATCGACCAGCATTTGTCATCACTATATGCTCATATATATATTACACCTTCTCTTACATATACATACACAGGGCTGGTGGACCAATCACTGTGTAATCCTAATGATTGAAACACACGCGCACATATCCTTAAATATACAAACAATAAATAATGCTCATGCACGCCTGTGAAATATAAATAAAATATAAACGATTTTAATCTGGAATGAAATGTAATTATAATTGAGTTTTATATTAACACAATATTCTAGTCTCTGAACGTTATTTGGGCCACTTCGTAGTCCCTTGCAAACGGGGTGGGGGGTAGCACGAGCACGCTGCAGCCTAAAGTCGGTTGTATGTGACAAGGAGTAGGATCGCCTATCCAACCTCGTGGGTTTTATCCGGATCCCCCGGTTTCCTCTCACTGCTAAAGACCCCTACGCGCAAGCAAATAATTGAAATAAAATTAAACCATATGCTAGTCCCGAAATGACCTAGTTAGTGTCGAGTGGACGTTAAACTACCTATTAGAATTCTCGTTCTTCGCCTTGGGGCCATGCTCAACGAAATTTCAAGATGGCTGCGATGACGCCATTCTCCGTCCCTAGTACGGTCGTACTTAATTTCAAATAAAAGTACCCTTGTTTCTGCGTGGTCTTTATTAAACCGTCATTCTGACTGGTTTTGAGTTTAATTATGGCGAATATTCCGAACAGAAGTTGAAGTAGACGACTAACATCATGCATTAATTGTGTAGATATTAATTGCAGCAATTAAGATTGTACAATTGTTATGCCACAAACACTAAAACCAACAAGAGTCAATTTGTCGAAACGAAGAAAAAAAACCTTGAATGAAAGCAATAACGTGGTTGCTACTTAAAAATAAAGAACTTAAAACATCGATGGTGGCGACAATTAAATATAGGAGCAGAGTGGCTTGTATTCGCTAATGACTAATATACACTACAAAAGTACTGTGTAAATCAAAATTTGTGGTATGGAACACACACGAAACGAAAGGTTAATTTCCACGAACAATCCCACCCGTCTTTGTGAGCGTGTTTCTAAAACAAATCATAAAACTACGATATTACATCGTTATTTTACGACTTAGAACATCTGCGTTTCTTAAAAATTTCACAATTCGGACTTCGACCATGAAATGAGTAGCGGGGTTAAATTAAATGTAGTTGGAGGTCGGTCGACACATTAGCCAGCTCACGCGCTGATGACGTAGTGCGCGAGATGATAGGCTTTAAGTGTATGTTTTGAAATTCATACTTGGCACATTAGATGAATAATACGGTGAGTTGTCATAATGACAAATGACTGAATGTTTTTTTTGTTATTATCGGAGAAATTCATTATGATGTACGGTGTTGTTATTATGGTTATCCCTCAGCCACCGTCTACAACTAATGGCTATTATTTCCCAACGAATACAAACAATTTTCCTAAATCCATTTTTCAGGCTTTTGCTTGTTTAAAGTAACAGATATAGTATATATTTTCCTCTTTTTGAAAGCTTTTAAATGCTTTATGCCAGACTTTTTATTTTTCTACCAACCGCAATCATAATAATATTGGATATTGTTAAAATGTAAACGACTTATTTTCCGTTCATGTGTTTTCGACATAATGAAGCGTACCTTACAATACAAATATTACACCCTGTATATTCTACCAGAAAATATCTTAAAATGGCACATTGTTCAACTGGATCGAAAATAAAAAAAAACAAATTCTTTTGGTTTGATATTTAATAGATTCAATTAAATATGGCCAATTTGAAACTGTGAATATATACATAGCTATATATTTTTTTTAATATACAAGGATCAATTAAAGGGCGTATGGCTGTATTCTTTGGAACCTTAAATGGACGAAAATGGGTCTTAAAGTGCAAATTTATGTAATATGAATGTATATTATAAAGTGATTCATACTCAAAATTAAAAATATTTCTGTAATTTCTAATTACATGAATAGTCCAAATTAAACGACGGTCGTTTACGCCTGTTTAGTCCATAATTCACTTTTTTTATTATTATTATTTTGTTGTTTGTGAATCAGCCATTATCAATTTCTTCCGCATTATCTTGTACAATAGGTCTTTCTTTGTTCATTACAAATGTCGCCTGAAATCATTGAATGCCCCTTTAATATCACATTAAGACTATGACAAACTGGAAACTGGCTTTGTTAATATTATGTTTTTGATTATTAATAACTATCCTATTATAGTATTAGTTCGGGTGGGACGAAATACCAAGGTCCCGTGTATACATTGGCGTGCACGTAAATGATCCCTTGGCAGTTGAAATTCGATATAAGAGTAGGTCATAGTATCGCTTCGCGGGCAAAATTTCCCAGTCGGGGGAAAACAATAGGACGTTTAACCCCAGTTCATTTCACAAATTTTTCACTATTATAGAATTCTATATTGTTTTAGATACCAACCTCTAAGGCTTCTAATATACGTTATCACTATTTACCGTTTGATTATCGACAAACAGCTTGGCATTAGCATATACAGACTATACTCATACCACGCCCCCTTACCACTAGAATACATTTCTCATATCATCCAGCTGTCAATCACATGTGACGTATTGATGGAGTAGCACGTGCTGGCTAAGCAAGGGGAGTTAATTGTGTTTATTAGACGGGCGTACTACTGGTTAGTAAACGACAGGTATCGAGTGATGACAGCTTGAAATAATCCATTGATGCCTAGCTGGTTACGTATTAGGAGATGTCAAAGACCTGAAAGGTGAATGAAAACATTTGCATTTCTCTGAAGCGCCACTGCTCGGGCTAAATTATCTTTATTGTACTACAGAAGTGACCATAGTAACCATATTCTAAGTCTCAAAATGGCAAAGCGCCCCATACCTGACCATAGTAGTGATAACCGAAGTATTCTGTTGATAAACTCATTTTAATTTCCACTTACTTCGAATTCCAATTGACCGGCAATTTGTACACACGTTTCCGGTTTTCCGCCAACCCAAACACATATTTTCTATTTTGGAAAGGAATGGGGTTTAACGTCCTACCGGCTACTGAATTTAGTGTTTTTGCATAGTCTTCAGCGATTTCTGAAACCAAAGCGTACACGGGACCTCGTTTGTCGTCCCATGCCAAGGAATAAACACCGTTCCTTTTCCTTGCCCTCCCCTCTTTACAACCGAAAATGGAAAAATACAAGGATCGAACCCGAGACTTTTCAACTACTGAGACAAATTAATACTCATGGAACCACCATGAGCCCGAAAGATCGAGATAATATCAATAATAGAAAGATCGATCATCCCACCCCATCCCCCCAGATAACCCATAAAGAATTGTCACGTCTTGTAATCTCAACTCGAAACATTTGTTAACATGATAATGAGAAAACCAGAAATAGAAAAAGTTGTTCAAAATATAATAAAGTATATGATAAAGCGCGAAATCTAATCTGTAAGAGAAAAGGGGGTATAGGATTTATTTGTAATCATATTTTTAACATTCATTACAGATAAAGATCGACTCGCGTTTAAGGTTTCAAGCAAAATTTGTTCCCGCCGGCGGATATATACATATACATGTATAAGTATTTCACAGTCTTATTATATAAATACTGATGAGTTGATAAGAGCACGAGTTTAGAAAACAGAACAGAGAAGATCTAAAGGGATTGAGAAACCCATTAAAAGCGAATTTAAACATTTGATAGAGGTAATTGAAAAAAGAACATTGCTACGCCCCTTAAAGAACCCCGAGCGATAGTTGTTGGTTCAATAGTGTGACCACGTAAGTTCAGTAGGAGTCGAAGTCACTTCTATGTGATTTATAGTTAAATGAAATCAGATTTTTAATGTATTAAACATACATTATGCAAAATCAGCCCATTGCGGGTCTTTCTTTAGGTCTGAGATGTTATTTATAACTATTAATTACTCTTTTTTTTTAACAAAACAAGACTATAATCAACTCTCGATGGCATCGGATACTCGCAATTTTAATGATAATTTGGCTCAGAATGTCTTTTCTTTTTCTATCACCTATTTTTGAATTATTATGGCAACAATAGCCAACTATTTATTAAACTCTTAACTAATGTTGCCAAAGACAATTTCTTCTACGAGGATTTAGTAATTTGTTGCATATTCTGTACATATTTGCCTGCTATTCACATATCCGTATCATTTGCTTGATAAAGACGAGGATATCCCCACCGAAACGTCGCTTAATATTTAACTTAGGGATTGTGTATCCTTAAAATTGTATCACTACAGGGACAGGGTAATCGAAATTGCCAAAGTAATATATATTTTAAAACATGAAATTGGTGTTGGTCATAATATCATTTGGCTGGCGAGAACTAATTATGCTCGATAAAGTTATCCAAATTTGAATTGATTAGTGGTTAGCGTCCCCCTAGTCACGTTACAATATTTCATTAGGCGACTAACATTGAGCGATATCATTTCGCCTTCTTCGACATTAAAGTTGTACATCTCTACACCATAAATGTAATGAAATGGGGTTTAACGTCCCACTGATCTGCTCCGGATGGTCTAGTCAAGACGAGCACACACAACACGCTACGACCTATGTTTATATCGAATTCCAATTGGCAAGTATTCTTTTATGTGCATACCAGTGTGTTCGTGGGGCCCCGGGTTTTCGTACCACCCAGACGACTATACGTTGTCCCAACCGGGCTAATGAAGGTGGGCATATGCTATGCAGTTTGCTACGAGGAGCATTTTGCCCGGACTGCGGTGTTTCCATCAACTTATGTTGCCATGAGTTCTTTCGAAATCAAGGCAAATCTTTACTGATAGACCTATATAAGCTTTTGACCAAATGCTGATTAAATAAATTTCAGATTGTGTACGGTCTAAAACTCCGCCTTAAATTGTATACTTTACCCTTTGATATTTATCAAGAGTTCAATAATACTTAAAAGTATCAATTACCTGCTGGAATGGCATTGGTGCATGTGTGAGACCAAACGATTTTGACGTAATCTTAGGATTATAATGAAATCAAAATACATGTATACCTCGAAACATTAGGTTAGGTGTTTACAAAAATTAAGAACACTGAAAATGTTTTTTGTTTTTTTTTGTACGTGTAGTTTAAGTATGTTTACGTTCTTATAACAATTACACAAAGTCTCTCGCTGAGTCAACTGGTCTGGTCGTTGATTCCCCTGTTGTACGTAGCAAGGAGTAGAGTCGCCTGTCCAACCTTCTTGGTTTTCTCCGGTCCCCCCCCCCCCACTGCTAAAGCGAATTATTGAAATAAAATAGAACGATATGTTAGTTACAAAATGGCCTGGTTTGTGTCAAGAGGACGTTACACCTCATTTCTTTCTCTAACACACACAGTTTACGACTTAAAAGCTTGTATTCAATTTTAAATGAATTTCATTGCAGTATAAAGGGAGTCTTAAATACTGTAGTTGACCCAACTTGAATATCTTTAACAAGTAACACTGGTTCGCCTTCCCCTGAATAGCAAAAGGGTCACAAAAGCAATTAGGAAGGTCAGTTCTTTCTTCGACTGTATTTCATGCTCTCATCATGTCACAAGAATGAACGCTAAACGAATAAAAAGAACGAATTACCCGGCCTCATTTACTAACGGTTTGATTGAAATGTCCAAATAGAGAAACCCAAAAGCGTTGACAGGCAAGTTTGTATTGAACACTGAAACTCAATTCTCTTTTGGCTTGTCAAGTTTGTCCTGGTAAACAGATTTCGGCTATTGTATCTATTCTTTGAGCAGCTTCTCGTTCGTCTATTATGTCGACAGTTTGTTCTAAGGGCACTTGCAGACAATGGACCAAATTTTGCCTAACTTAATCGTTAGTTAGAGGTACTTTACGCTGATGTGTCCTAATACTGCTTTATCTAATTCTGGATGGCGAACGCTCGCGTCTTCTACCACATCAATTGGAACCTATCAGCAGAAAAGCGACTGGTAATTAGAATATAAATCTCCTATCGAGGCGCTATTACGCTCGCATCTAATCTTTTTCCCGCTAAATTGAATGTGTTAAAGCTTGTTGGAAGCCAGGATTAATTGCGTGAGCCAGGATCGAGATTTCAATTTCTTCTCACCCGGACCAGCGATATAAAACACTATTTAATTAGCTTGCGATTGCCGTTAGAGACGAATTACCAGATAGATCCCCTAAATACATGGGGAATCTAGATGATAGCGGCTATTTCCATTTTAATCAAGTTTAGATCACTATAATCGCCGTCGAGCGCTGGTTGTTGCAGTCATTACCGGCGTGGAAAGCGCTTCCTCAGGAAATTGATATAAAACTATTACCCGATGTTAAGTGAACAAGTCACAAATTTTCTTTCTCTTAGCAACTAATTTTCTCGACTTAATCTTCCCTAGTGGCGCTAGAAAATCATCGTTTATGGAATTCGTCGTTGGGGCACTGTACATCTGACTGGATGCAGGATTAACTTAAATCCAACCGTTGGTTAATTCCTTCGCCTCTAGATAAAAACAAGGCGGGAAATTGGTTCCGCGGACATAAAATGTTTGTAAAAGCAGCTGCACATGGCCATTAGCTGCTCTTTATTGTAATATATTCGTTTCTTTTCCCGGTGTAAATTTTATATTTTTTTCAATTCAGTTATGGGTAATTGCTACTTTACGGAACGGCTGTACGACAAGAAACCAAATTATTGTGTTTTCGCCTTAAAAGCGAACCATTTGCTTTCGCATACATCTAGAGGCAAAATTAATTTGCTCAACGCGAATACTGGGAAATTTAAAGAATAAAAAAAAACGAAATTGAGTAAAGCATATAATTGGATATGAAAGAAAATGGCAACCAAACCTATTGAATCTGATGCGTTCGTACTTAAATGCTTTGAATGGTGTGTCCGGGGGCATCAAGCAAATGGCACGCGAGTTAAACCTTTCTGTCACTTGGTGCTCATTTTTGTTAGAAAAAAAAATAAAATTTTGCTGCGTTCTGATGGTATTTTAATCTATTTCAACTTTTGTAAAGGTCAAAGGTGATTGGTGTTAGATAGATTCTCCGACTATTATGCTTAACATAACATTCAATAATGGATAAGAATTAATATTTCTCCATCTTTTAAAAAGAAAATTATCTCTAACAAATGTTGTTCGTTAATTTAAGCGACACAGTCTTGAGTTATGAAAAGAGATTTTTAATTGAATTAAACCAAAGAATACCCCTTTGTGTAATTTGATAAAAAAAATTAGAGCGTTGACATTTATTAGCAAGAAGAGCAAAGGTGCACGGAGTTCGGGGTCATGAGGACTTGTTTAATATTTCTCAGTTAAAATCTTATAAATTATAGAGTTGGTAATTGAAAATTTTAGGCGAAGAAAAGGAGTTGTGTATACGTCTAATTGTAATGGTTTAACCCAATAGATTCGAACTAGCACTGTGTTATTATAGTAAATGTGTTTGACTTGATAAACGTGATTCAAGATGAATAACTCTCACAATAAAACCCCAAGCACGTGAATCTGCTCTATTTAGGGCGGAGTCGAAGGGATTCTATTATTTGATTATAAAATCTATTTAAATAATTCAAAATATGGCATGTTTATAAAACGGAGGAAGGGATAATTATCAAATTATAAAATATAATTAATTCGATCTTTAGGAAATTATGTTTGTGCTAGTGATTAATTATGAATAAATATTTTTACTTTATTGCAAAATTCTGGTGGAAGCTAGTTTTATTTTATTTGCCTTTCGAGCATGAAGATAAAGAGTCTGTTAAATTAATTATTACATATTTCAGATGACTATTTAGATATCAATGGAAAATGTTTTTGAATCGTGTCAAATCCGTGCAAACACTAAACACTAATCGTTGTGGGATTTTGTTAGCCCGGTTCCCTCTTGTCAAAAGTGGTGCCTTGGACAAAGACCCTCTTTCCTGGCTAATTAAAGGACAATATTGGTGCCAGTCATTATCACATATGTGATAGAACTGGTTAAACACATTCCAAATATACTTTTAACAGAGAGATCAATGCTACCATAGCTGAGTAATACAGGTTTCCCAAATCGGAAGTGACGAACGCCAAAGGAAAACACGAGTCACCGCTTTATATAACTAACTGAGGTGACTAGTGATAACAGATACATGGGCAAATATCTGCTCACTAATAATTCCCTCGAAGACCTAAAGTTGCTGTGTGACACTGTGAGAGAATATCTTACAATTCATAAAAAGAATTGACTGCCACTACATAAGAGAACACGAAAGAAAAACAGAAAAAAGTTCGTGCATTGCCATGTTTTTATAAGGTAGGGGAGACCGGGGCACATTGAACCACCATGGATATATCCTTTATAAATAATACTATACAACCCAACACTATACAGTGTTCAATGTGTCCCGGTCTCCCCTATGGAATGAATAAAAACAAGGGGCTGTACGGAGTATTTCTATTTTTCCCCTGTTCTCTTATCTCATGACACTTAATTACTTTATTGAATCGTCAGATATCCTCTTGCGGTCCCATATAACAACTTTTTTGTCTTCGAAGGAATTATTATTGAGCAGAAATTCGGCCGTTTATCTGTCATCACTCGTCACTTCAGTCATTCACATAGAGAGATAACTCGTGTTTTCCTTTGGCTTTCGTCACTTCCGATTAATGAATCCTTTATTACTCCTCTATCGTAGCGATGATCTCTGTGTTAATATTATATTTGGAAAGTGTTTAATCAGTTCTATCACATATCTGATAATGACTGGCACCAATATTGTCCTTTAAGACGTGTAATCATCACACAGTATGCTATGACGGAAATTTTGCCGTGCAGCACTATGGCTTACTCTTATATCGTATTCCAACTGACAAGTGTTCTTGTCCGTGAACGCCAATGTGTACAGGGGACATCAGTTTTTCGTTCCACCCGAACTACTAAACAGCTGTCCTTTTCAGGCCGTTGGTCCAGCACCACTGACAAAGGGAAACCACGCTTGAAAATCCCCAGGAACTTTCTCGGGTCAACATCGGGAGCGAACCAGAGTTCTCCAGACTAGTGAACCAACATCTTACTCACTGAGCCACCACGACTCACAGCCCAAACAGCGACGTTTCTGCCTACCACGGGTTATTTTGCTTTTCTATACCACCCGGAATAATGAAAACCATCCAATAAAAATTATATAAAATCCAGCAAATTGATTCCGGATGGGGGGTTGGTGCCATCGTAATGGTTCACTGAGCTGCAGGGTCCCGAATCTACAACCCCGATTACACTACAAATTTTAAGCCTGCCAGAAACATTGTCGAGAACGACTATTGTGTAGCACTGTTAGCGGAGCAATGTTTTGAATTTTAACGCGACAGAAACGAACCACAACGGAACGCTTGTCGCGGCCTAGTGTAAAACGCAGCCTATATGCATGTAGTGATTCCGGCTACACTCAAAAAAAAAACTAAACTCACGAACCACAATGGAACACATATCGCTGCCAAGTGTAAACGCGGCTTATATGTATGTAGTGATACTGACTTCACTCAGAATGAAAACTAAACTCACAAACTCAGTGGCGAATTACCACCATTAGTATGCAGAGTAAGCGCGCGATGTCAGAAGGTTAAATACACGTAATGGCCCTCGTGTTGACACTTCTTCGACTTGGTTTAATTCAACCGATTGTTCAGAAGTGCCCAGTAAATTATACTCACAGACTTCAATGGCGTCCCATCCTCTCGTCTAATGAATCTCGTAAAAATCTATCAAATCTCGTCTTTTATCTGATGTTGTCGAGCATTTTGGGGATAAAACAGCGATTTAGAATAATAATCTACCAATTACTGACAATAGACAACCAATTAGAAAGGATTTAACAAGTAAGTACGACACCTTATATGGGTGGGGTGTGAAATTTTAAAATATTTTCAACGACTCTGTTACACTTGGACTGATTTGTTAACAACTTGTAGCCACTGTAATGTGGCCCAATAACCAGGTGGTTCGATTCCGGTTCTGGCAGAGAAAGATCCTCGAGATTTGTCGGGGTGCAAGGAGAGAGATAAATGGGGTTTAACGTCCACTCGACACAAACTAGGTCATTTTGGGACTAACATATGGTTCAATTTTATTTCAACATTTCGCTTGCGCGTAGGGGTCTTTAGAAGTGGGAGACCCGGCAAAAACCCACAATGTTGAACAGGCAACCCTACTCCTAGTCACGTACAACAGGGGAACCGAAACAACACCAGTCGACCCCCCCCCCCTCCGTGGTGCAAGGAACATCGTCTAGTTGTTTGGATAGGACGAGACATTTGGGTTCTATTTACACTTTGGACAGCACGTAAAAGAATCCGTGAGTTGAAATTCGAAATAAGAATAAGGCAGCGCCGCAGTTTTGACTAAAACTGTTCCTAGAATAAGGTTCGGCGTAAAACCCTATAAGAATAAAGCTCTTCCTGGAATAGGGTTCGGTGTAAAACCCTAAACTACTGAAACTATTCCCGGAAAAATGTCCGGTGTAAATTACTACAAGACTAAAACTGTTCCTGAAGAAAGGTCCGGTGTAAAACCCCCACAAGCTAGAAGATAATCTATGTAGACTTAATGATAGATGTAAGAGACTTCTTCAGATAAGATGTTTGCCAGATTACAAAATATTTTATCGTGATAATTTTCTTTAACCAGAACTGATTTATTACATAATTTAGCAGCTCTTCATGTGAAAGAATTCAGTTGAAAATTAACTTTTTCTGCGAGAATTTCACAAATTATAGTAACAATGTTATTCCTCTGGACTGACTTGCTGCTTTCGAACACACGAAGAAACCATGTGTTAATTTGAAGACGTCGCTAGACTGAAATGAAATTCTCTTCTGATTCCAGGAGTGAAATGGGGTTTTGCAACCGAGCTATTGAAGTGGGATATAAGCCATTAAGTTTGCTTTGAGGGACATTTTACCCAGACAGTGGCGTCACGTCCTATTCGTATTTCGAATTCCAATTTTGAAAGTTCTTTTACATGCACGAGACCCCGGGTTTCGTCCAATCCGAACAGCTAGTTTCGTTATCGAGCTCACCAACCGGGGTTGTCTGTGCGTAGAGCACTGACACATGATATGTGTCTTGCCTTTGTGATTGGAAATAAAATGAAATGGGGTTTAACGTCCTACTGTTCTGCTCCAAAATGAGCTAATGAAGACGGACATACGCCATACAATGTGCTACCATTCTGATTGGACGACAATACCGTGGTCCACCCGTTAACACATTGGCATGCACACATCTTTGAAAGTTTGAAACGTAGGATTAAACGCCGCTGTCGGGACAAAAAGTCCCTGATACCACGCTGCGCGCCCGGTCGATGCAGAAAAGTAGGACGTTAAACGCCATTCAATTTCATCAATCAAAACGCAGAAACAAAACATTTTATTTCTAACAGTGTAAACATCGAGGGGAAATTTGACAATCTTAGAATGTCGTTTCACAGATTTTAAAATAATTCAGAATTTCTACTGCAATTAAATGCGAAATATCTGAAATTTATCTGCTGTCGTTTGGTCGGTGACGTATTACATTGTCGTACTGAACCGACGTGTTATTAGCATGTTGTACACGCGTAAAACAATTAAACGTATCGGCTTTCGACAATCATCGAGTAAATAAGTCGGAAATTTAAGGTGACAAGTTTGACAGTTAAATTATCACAAGTCGAGAACTATATATCATACCATGTACTGTCAGAAATAGTGTTGTTTTTTTAGTTTGGGGGATTTTTTTTTTTTTTTTTTTTTTTCGTTTAAATGAGATTGGTGCTTTTAAAATGTCATCTAATAATTGATATGGGTGTCGTGCACCATGTGGCTGGATTTACAGGAAACGTTTTTTGTCTTTAACAAATTAACGATTATGGAGAGAGAGAGAGAGAGTTTAACGTTCACACGACACAAAGTAGGTCATTTCGCGACTAACATATGGTTGGTTCAATGCGCGTAGTGGGAGTGGGGAAACCGGAGGTTAGACAGGCGACTATTCTCCTTGTCACGTACAACTGGGGGATCGAAACCACGCCAGTTGAGGCAATGACATACCTTATGGTACAACGCACTGGCGCTAACCATTCGGCCATTCAACCCCCGTATTTCTAGAGAGCAACTGGCGCTTTTTAATTGCTATCTACTTTTTGATGTGGGTTGTCGTGCACGGGGTCGGATATGCTTAACGGGTACTTATACTTTGTTCAGTTTATTCTTGGGGCGCAATGGTCAGGGGGGGCGGGGGGGTCGGTCTCTTGACTAGAATGTCAGAAGGGCCCCTGACCTCGGTTTCACAAAATGCTCTCAGATTTAAGTTAAAAATTTACTCAAAATTGTTTGCCTTATTTGAACTAAGATGTAGCCCTTTATAATACTTTTAATGGTAGAATTATCAAATACACTGATAAGAAACCATTTGCAAAGTTTATTGTTTCTGGATTTTTGAAATCAGGGCCAGGGGATGCTAAGAATAAATTATTATATGTGTTAAAATTTTTACGCTTATGGCATTTTTCGTTCCGTTGTGAATTTCCCGGTAGTTCTATTTTTACAGAGAATTAAAAAAAAACGCGGAAAATAAAGGAATCACGATCATTAAGTCACATCATCCCTATTTTTTAGGCGTTCGCCTTTCGACGGTTTAGGAGAATCACAGCACTGGGGCTACAAGGCTAATCGCCAAGAAAACAAAAAAAAACTATTTTTAACGGGGACCTTGTTATTAACTGCGATATTTTTGTTACTATTTGAAGTGTTTGAACGTGGACCAGTCTATAGATTAGAACAGGTATCATTAGGCCGTAATTTGATACCGAATTACTTTATATTTACCGATAGAAGACCAAAGAAAAAAAGTTCAACTAATTACGGTCTTGTTTAGGCTCTAAATACAAGTAAAATCTGTTTAAGTATATTTGTGAGAATGCCCAACAAACTAACAGTGTATCTTGAGAACGAGAAAAGGGATCCGCGGCACCATTCAAACCTCTTTGATGTTTTGACGCCATGTTTGAACACTGTTGAGCGCGTGAGCAATAGAAAGAACACGAATTGAACGAACCATTAGGGTGATTTCTTTAGTATCAAATAATAAAAAATAGCCCGGCTTTTCACAACAGCATTTCGGTGTCATATTTCCAAATGAAGATTTTATGTTGAATGTCATTAAGGGTAATTATAGGGGTGCATTTAAAGCGGGCTGACCATTTGAAGGTAAAAAAGGAAATGAAATCGGGTTTAACGCCCGATTGTTCTGCTCCGACTGGGCTATGAGGGAAATTTTGCCCGGACAGCGGCGCTACGTAATACTCTTGTATCGTATACCAACTGCCAAATGTTCTTTTACGAGCACGCTATTGTGTACACTGGACCTCTGTTGTTCGTCCCATCCGAATAAATATACGTTGACCCATGTTACGCCCTCCGTCTTTGAGACGATATTGTGGAGTGTTGGGGGTATTTTCTCTCAGATGTTGTGTTGCTGCCATCTTGCGGCGTATGTCTTGTCCTCCGCTACAATTGATACATGCTATGCGTAAGTTAACATAACTTCAACACACAGCATAACAGTTTGAATTGAAATAAGTAAATCTACCACACCAATGAAGAGTGTGCTGTTTATTTACCGGATAGTTTTGCTTGGTAATTCATTCTACATGATCGAAAAAATGTTTTAATGATGTACAGGGCACCGTGGCATCACCCAGGAGAAATATCGTCAGATATCGCATCACATAGCCCCGCCCATCATTTTGCGTCCAAGAATTTGTTTATTATAACCCAATACTATTAGCATCTAAATATGGGCATGGGCTACATATGGAAGGTGACGTATCATCATGCGCGACGTCGTGTGCATGCTAATTCTTGGTGTGTTATTGATTCTAAGAAGTTTGTGTTGTTGAGTCTCATCCCTCAGATGGCGTGTTGTTGAGTCTCTTGCCTGAGATGATGGGTTGTTGAGTCTCCTCTCTAAGATGGTGTGTTGTTGAGCCTCTTTTCTAATATGGCGTGCTGTTGACTCTCCTCTCTAAGATAGTGTGTTGTTGGGGATCCTCTCTTAGAGGGTGTATTGTTGAGTCTTCTCTCTCTGATGAGGTGTTGTTGTGCATCCTCTCTAAGATGATGTGTTGTTGACTCCCCTTCCTAAGATGGTGTACTGTTGAGTTTCTTCTCTAAAATGGTGTGCTGTTGACTTTCCTCGCTCCGATAATGTGTTGTTGAGTCTCCTCTCTCCGATGATGTGTTGTTTGACTCTCAACTCTAAGATGATGTGCTGTTGACTCTCATTAAGATGATGATGTTGTGTTGAGCCTCCTCTCTATATGATGATGTGATGTTGGGTATCCTCTTTAAGATGATGCAATGTTGCTTCTTCTCTCTAAGTTGGTGTGATGTTTAGTCTTCTCGCTCGGATTTGATGCTGTTGGATGTTCTGAGTTCTGAATACTCTCTTAGAAAATGTGGTGCGTGTCTCTAGGTCTATTTTTGTCTCTCAGAGGAGGAGTTCTTGGTATTAGCCCCCAACATGTTGAGTTGTGGGGCGTTCAGAGTTTCCTCTCACAAATGATGAGCTCTTGGGTGTTCTCCTCTCTAAGTACGTTACCTTTACATGTACGAGGAGTTCCTGATATTAGCCCCCGACCCTTTCTCTTAAATGACGCGCTTTCCTGTCTCAGATGGTAAGTCTCCTCTCTAAGCTAATGTGCGCCTTTAAGGCAAATTGTGTGGATAAGGTTGTACCTACGTTACCTTTACATGTACAAGTTGATTTAACAAACTTATTGTGTGAATCACACGCGTGTATCATACATATACTGTTCTGGTAATCAACTCACCCATTCAATGTATTATAATGATTAAACGTGATTTGTGGATTGAGTGTACTCAGATCTTTTCATAATAAAGCAATAGGTGGTTCTTTGAATAGGATTGTTAGATGTTTAACATTGTAGCCGTCTTGTATAATTAGCAGTTTTGTGTTTTCATAAACCCTGCCGATTGAGGACACTCGACGTAAAGTGGTCTTAATCACGCGTCTTGAAGTATAAATGTAGCTCTTTAAGAGCAATGATAATTTGTGATGATTGAAATAATATAAAGGTATGGCTTTATTCACACCTGTTTAAACTTGTGTTTGCATTAATTAGACACTTCTAGCGTGCATTATGTTACATAATTTGCGCATACTACGTGTTGAAATTGACAATTCGAATAAAAGACCGCATCGTTCTGTTCATCAAACTAGCTTTTGATCGGGGGTCAAACAACGCATTAAGCGAACTTTACGTATGTAAACACACGCCTTGCAAGTCGTTTTTTTTATTCTATATGTTATGTCGAAATAATACAAATATATATTAATGTTAATATACATGCACGGGTTGGTTTCCATTGATTTTCACGTGTGAATTATAAGAAATATGAAATATTATTTTTATTCCTCGCCAGCTAACTTGTAATTTGCTAATATCGCCTGGTTATTGTGAATGGGGTATATAATATCAAAGGAAGTTATAAGCAGGTTTTTGTATATGTTTTTCTATTTCATACTGTAAATAAAAAGACACCATCTTGCTATAGATTAGTTATTGAACTACGTCTTTGATCTCGGTAACACAAACATTATTTTTATTGTTGTATCGCCAATTACGAGTGTAACTTGAACTCCCTCGATTGAACCATTGTGTGTTTTACCTGCTGGTTGACTGGCAAGCCTGAGTACTATCAACTGACAAGTTACAAGACAAGTAACGTAATGGAAATGAAATGGGGTTTAACGTCCTACTTTTCCGCTCCGACTGGGATAATGCAGAAGAGTATATGCCATACTTTGTGCTATGAGGGAAATTGTGCTCGGACAGCGGCACTACGGTCTACATTTATATCGAATTCCAACTGCCAAGGAATTTTAACGAGCACGTCAATGTATACCCGGGAACTCGGTTTTTAGGACCATCCGAACGACTATACGGTGTCCTTTACCAGGCCCTCGATCCTGCATCACTGACAAGGAGGGGCCACGTCGGAAAATTTCGATGAACTTCATTCACCACAGCAGGGACCGAACACGGGACCTCCAGGATAGCGAGCAATGTCTTACCCACTGAACCACCGTGGCTCCCATAATATTTCGTCAACAAAATACTTCCTTTATTTTAAGACTAACATAAGTTATTTGGATTGAAATAGTTACGTGTCTAATGAGGAAGGTCGGTGAATTTTGTCCGGGTAGCAGTGGTGTAGCCCATTCTTTATCGACACCGAACTGCTATTGGAGCAAAATCCTCGCTATTAAACAACTGTCCGTTTAGACATGTATTTTAGTTACAAAGATAACATTGATTCCCCCAACTTAAAGATATATTATGTCAAAATTCAATAAAGAGCTGTTGGTTCTCGCTATAATAGTTCCAAAATGCATAATACAAATTATATTGAAATTGTCATTACCATTACTTTCTTCTGAGCGAAGTTATTATTGTTTGAAGTTTTGAAAAGATGCGTACATAGATTGTTTGTTTTCGTAACAGTGGTCCATATTATTAGAGACTTAGCCTCGGTTCGCCATTTTTAGATTTAATCATTCAATGGCGTTCGTCTTTTAATCCGCTTGTCATGTGAATAAATGTCTAAATAACAGTTTATAGGACAATCAAAGACAAAATAAAGACTTGCAATAGACAGGCTTACCTAATGCATCTTTAAGAATTTAGTTCTAGGCACAATTAGATATTGTGAGCTATCTCGGGTGAACACCAAGATTCCGCCACTAAGACTAATACGTATCCTTTTCGGGAATTAATTTCCTATCAGTAAGAAATGTCTGGTATCTCAAGCGGAAACCGATATACCACAGATAGAAACATCTTTGGATGGGTCAGTTTGAGTCAAGTAGTTTGTTTGTCATCCACCATTTTGATTTATGTAAATTTTCTAAAAGCTCCATGTGCTCTTAATCCACACAAGGTCAAAAGTTATTTGACCATTATTGTTATTGATGTTAGCGATGTCAATTTCATTCGAATTTTACAATTGTACAAGCCTATGTAAGGTATAATCTTTCATTAAAGATACATTATCGGAGATTAGTTAACGAGTTGGCAGTTATCACTGTAATAGTTAAAAACTGGATAATGTGAAGGCAATTTGTTGAAAATTGATCTACTATGAACCAAGATTTAAGCGATTCAAATTTCCGCCTAGCTTCGATCATCATTACTAAAGTCGGTACGACAAAAATCACAGTCTCGATTATCCATTTAATCATTAAATCGTGAAGGAAAGTTATGCAGTAAATCGGATCATAGTCCATTACAGATCACAGGCTAGCGATCCTAATTTTGGTGCTAAAAATCCAAATTGTGGTGAAAATTCCAATTGTTTATACAAGACGGAACAGTATTGCCTTAAATGGTTTGTAGACAGGATTTGAGAGAGAGAAAAATGGGATTTACCGTCCACTCGACACAAACTAGGTCATTTCGGGACTAACATATGGTTTAACTATATTTCAATAGTTCGCTTACACGTATGGGTCTTTAGCAGTAGGAGGAAACCGGGGGACCCACGAGGTTGGACAGGCCACCCTACTCCTTGTAACGTACAACCAGGGATTCGAAACCATGCCGGTTAGCTTAATGACAGGCTTTATTATACAGCACGCACGGGCTAACCATTCGGCCATCAAGCCCCCCTTAGACAGAAGGTTTTTCATTTAATTTAAATTGGATATGAATGAATTTTGGGTAACAATTTAAATGAAATGATATGAAGTTGGTTGTTTCAAGCGAGGTATATTTTAAACTGAGGATTGAAATAATGGAATGAAACGAGGATTGGCGTCCTATTTATTTTCTTTTGTCCCCCCCCCCCGTCTTCATTAGGCCAGTGAGAGCAGAACAGTAGGACGTTAAACCCCATTCCATTTCATTTTATCTCCTGTTCTGCACCAACCGATATAATGAAGACATGCTTTGTTATCGCCAGCTTATCCTCGAATTCCAACTGCCATGGGGGAAATTGAGAGAACTACTAAAAATAGAGGGATTATATTCGTTACCATATCTGTCCTACATTGGACATGGAAAAAAAGAACATAGCTGATAGTCTATTCGGGATTATTATACAAGGGAGGTAATTAAAGATGAAATACCGGAAGTTGAAGATTACAAGATCTAATCTCTTTCAACTATATAATCATCAATTACCATGGTTAGAGGTTTTTAGAGAAGTAAACTTCCACTGCAATTACATTTTCGTTCCGTATCATTATGACTAAGGTATGTAACACTCGTCAAAAATGTAAAATAAGCATTAGATGGGTGATGTTGTCGTGTCTTTGTAATATATTTATCTGCTGATTTACAGATAAAAACAGACTAATATACCAATACTGACAACATGATGGATGTTTGGCGGCGTTATCAGTCCATATTATCATAATGACTTATCCGATATGCTACGAGGTACATTCATTTACGCGTTAAAATTACACAAAGTGAAATTCAACATTGACATGGACACTGAAATATTCCTGATCGGTGGGTCCGTAAATAGAATAACTAACAAGAAATATGAAAATGAGAAAATAGCTGCCAAATTATTAAACAGAACACAATTTTTATAGGATATCAATCACTGGGTTTAATTCGAAAAGCACGACGTTTCGACAAATATTCTCTTATCGATATCAATCACATGCAAGGACTGCGTTCTTGTTAACCTAGGCGCTAGTCTATATAGTAGAATATAAAACGCTTTCCTAAAAAAAAAACAAATGTGTAAGTTTGTGTCAGTTGCATTTCACAGTTGTACATGACATAGAATAGAGTTGGCACCTAATATAGTGGCTCGGTGGGTGAAGCGCTAGTGTAGCCTACTTACCGGGAAGTGCCAGATTCGACGAACAGTAGGCCGTAGCGCCGCTATCCAGGCAAAATATCCCACTGTATGGCATATGTGAGCCTTCACCAGTGTGGGTGGTGCTAAACAGATGGACGTTAAACCCCATTTCATTTCAGTTGCGACTTATAAAAACTCCTTCGCAATAGGGATGGACGGGGAAGGGGGTTTTGGGTGCCTATAGAAAATCAAAATGATCAACCCCTTTCAATATTTTTAGCAGATGATTGTGACATGATTGTTCGGATCTTTATTGTTATAAAGGAGAAGTGGGAGGTCAAATGGTTGGCAAGGTTTCGCCGGTTGTACGTGACAAGGAATATGGTCGTTTTTCCAACCTCGTGAGTTTGCTGCGGGTCCCCCGGTTTCTTCCGACGGCTAAAAACTCTTACGCGCAAGCGAATAATTGAAAAAAGTTGAACCAAATGTTAGTCCCTAAGTGACCTCGTTTGTTTTGAGTGGACGTACACCCCCTTCTCTCTCTCTCTCTCCCTCTATCTCTCTCTCTCTCACACACACTCTCCTTCGCGATAGCCCCAAAATGATCTATATAGGCTCCCCTCTCTCTCTCTCTCTTTCGGGTATCATATTAGATCAATACCCATCATTATTTATTCAAGTGCATAATTATATATTATTTACAGACAATAATTTTTACATTATCAACCTATTACAGCCGCTAAACAATATTCACATGATGCAGGTGATGACGTAACGCGCACCTGTTATTGTTTGTATGTTGGGGTTTGGTTCCCTTCTGTATTACATTAATATTACCACGTATAGTTAGCCTTATTTTCACACGTCTAATAGTCTACCTGGCACGTTCATAATACACAATAATGTATGTTCATTGTTTAATATTACTTTATAATAATTGGTAATAGACATGTTATTGTTTAAAGCGATAGTTACCTTCTTTAAGTCAATTGTTTAAAGTTATAAAGCCTTTAAACCCACGGAATCGATACACGGGCATACTTCGTTGATGTTCACCCGTGATATCTCACAATAACTCCTTGCTAATAGCTAAATTCTAAGTTTCCGAAATCAATGCTCTTTTTTATGTCTAAAATGCAAACCCAAAAGGACACGTGTTTATTAGTTCGAGTCACTAATCAAGATGGAACAGTGAAATTCGAAATGACCCATTTCTTATGGCATGAATGCTGCACATCGAATTTGACAAAATTCTTATTTAAAAAAAAATCCAGTCTTTGTCTTCTTATCATTGACCGATGGACAGGTGGACCTACAAAGAACGATGAGAATTGATAAGACTCGTGCTCTTATGTCTCCAATGATATCCCCATGTTAACAAGAGATTTAACGGATATACGGTATACGGACAAAGCGCGATATTGGCTCAATGCCCCACACCAAATTTGGAAAGGAAATCTTCAAAGAGTCGTTTAACAAATTAATTATTTCGTAAAAACAAATTAATTATTTCGTAAAAACAAATTAATTTTTCCGTAAAAACGAATTAATTATTTCGTAAAAATTACTCCGTAAAAACAAATGACCCATTTATTTATGGCATGGATGCTGCACATCGAATTTGACAAAAATCTTATTTTAAAAAAAATCCAGTGTATGTCTTATCATTGACCGATTGACAGGCGGACCTACAAAGAACGGTGAGAATTGATAACACTCGTGCTCTCGTGTCTCCAATGATATATCCCCATGTTAACAAGAGATTTAACGGATATACGGTATACGGACAAAGCGCGATATTGGCTCAATGCCCCACACCAAATTTGGAAAGGAAATCTTCAAAGAGTCGTTTAACAAATTAATTATTTCGTAAAAACAAATTAATTTTTCCGTAAAATACAAATTATTTCGTAAAAACGAATTATTTCGTAAAAAAACGAATTATTTCGTAAAAAAACGAATTAATTATTTCGTAAAAATTACTTCGTAAAAACAAATGACCCATTTTTTATGGCATGAATGCTGCACATCGAATTTGACAAAAATCTTATTTTAAAAAAAATCTGGTCTATGTCTCATTATTGACCGATAGACAGGCGGACCTACAAAGAACGATGAGAATTGATAAGACCCGTGCTCTTATGTCTCCAATGATATCCCCACGTTAACAAGAG
The DNA here is from genome assembly GCA_963678685.1 of Patella ulyssiponensis. Lineage (NCBI taxonomy): Eukaryota > Metazoa > Mollusca > Gastropoda > Patellidae > Patella > Patella ulyssiponensis. The sequence continues at coordinate 14,684,277 of OY783229.1, read as the reverse complement.
ATTTAACGGATATACGGTATACGGACAAAGTGCGATATTGGCTCAATACCCCACACCAAATTTGGAAAGCAAATCTTCAAAGAGTCGTTTAACAAATTAATTATTTCGTAAAAACGAATTATTTCGTAAAAACGAATTATTTCGTAAAAACGAATTAATTCGTAAAAACGAATTATTTCGTAAAAACGAATTAATTATTTCGTAGAAATTACTTCGTAAAAACAAATCAATTATTTCGTATACACAAATTAATTATTTCGTAAAAACGAATTAATGATTTCGTAAGAACAAGTTAATTATATTGTTAAAACAAGTTAATTATATTGTTAAAACAAGTTGATTATATTGTTAAAACGAATTATTTCGTTAAATCGAATTATTTCTATTTCCTTAAATCGAATTATTTCTATTTCCTTAAATCGAATTATTTCGTTAAAACGAAATAATTATTTCGTTAAAACTAATTAATTATTTTGTTAATACGAATTAATATTTCATTTAAACTCGGTCGCCATTTAATTATTTAATTTAAAAATGGCGAATCAAGGCTACGATAATAAATAATCTATGCCTCTTGTCAAACTTCGAACAGTGATAACGTCTCTCCGAATAAAGTAATGTAAATGAAATTTTCAATATATTCATTTTGCATAATCTACTTTTGAACCATTATGGCACGAACGGACAGCTCACTATCTAAATCTTTCATAATGTATCTTTTCTGTAAAACTACAATTGGCTCAGATTGGTTTAGGATTGAGTTTAAAAAAAAACCTTGCTCCTGACTAATGTTAATAAACTAAGTTACTAATAAAGACGTATAATATCTGGTTTTAATGATACTAGCTGTAAACATATGGTTCCTTGTCTTCGCTCCATTTACGAACTGACGTAACCGTAGAACGCATGGGTTAAATCAACATCAACCCCATATTTACAATCCGTCCTGGCATATTTATACCACTCAATTCAATTATGATGAATAATAAAAGGAAAGTAAAAACAAAAGAAGAACGAATGAGTGATAAACAGGAATGTGACAAGATGCAGATAGCGCGAGATTTGGAAGCTCACGTGAGCAGACAGCGTGTCTGTCTTCCATATCGTCACGAGCTAATGGTCCATGACCACTCCATTTTACCAGAATCATTTCAACAGAAAAAACAACAACATTGACACGGAAACTCATCACTGACTCTAGTGAAACATGATAAAACAGGGAGAAATCGGTGATACGTCATATTTTATATATAAATAATAGTTTACCTACAGGAGTTATAGGCGGTTTACAATCTTGTAACCACAAACAATGTTTTATCTTAAATAACGAAAACACCATTAAATATATTTAACACCTCAGCTGGATTTAATATTCCCTCATAACACAAGCTTGGTCTGCCAATGTGAGATTTGTTGTTCCTGGTGTTAAACGTCCTCTTCCGTCGAAGGTGATATCGCTGACAAGCTGTCTTATATTTTATTTTTTTTAGCTTAGCGTACGCCCAGGGGTCTTTCCAAAGTATCTCCAATCACATACGCTCACACCATGGATCAAAACCACAAGCCATGTAAGCTAATTAGAGCTCGAAGCGCAACGCTCTAGATCACTTGACCATTCCAACCCCCTTTATTGGGGGACCAACGGTGGAATTAGGCGCTAGTTCACTAACAAGGAGTCCCCGGGCTCGACGCTGGAGTTGGCAGAGAAAGTTCCTTGCCAGGGTGCACGGAAGGGAACCTGGTGAGAAACAGCGTCTATGCACCCGAGTGCCCGTATACACGTTGACGTGCACGTAATTGAACCCTTGACAGTTGGAATCGAAGAAGAGTAGGCGGAAACATCAATGTATAACTGTCTTCATTAGCCCGGTTGGTGCAGAAATGTAGGACGTTAAACCTCATTTCATTACCTTATGTCGGTTCGGTCAATATGTTGTCTGTGCATCAAGGAGGTTTCCGGCGTGGTTTCTCCTTGTCAGTGATGCAGAAGGAGGGCCTGACAAGGACAGCTGCCTAGTTGTTCGGATGGGACGAAAAACCGAGGTCCCGTGTACACATTGGCGTGCACGTAAAAGATCCCTTGGCAGTTGGAATTTGATATTAGAGTAGGCCGTAGCGCCGCTTCCCGGGCAAAATTTCCCTCATAGCACACTGTATGGCGTATGCCTTAAACATTGATACACGGTAACAACAAAGATTGCTCGTGCCATATATAGATAGTACACCATCCACTTCCGGGTGCGCAGCAGTGCCTGAAATGATCCTGCAAAGAATGTATTGACAGGGTTGATAAAACAAATACTGACAGTATTCAAAGTTGGTTGGTATATAGACCAAAACATCAAAATGAAAAAAAGTTATATGTGATATATAACTATTTTCCGGTGCCGATTTCTACCTTATACTGTGTTTAAAATCGCTCTGCATAGATAATTGTTCATGACAGGGAATGGAAATGGGATTTAACGTCCTCTCGACACAAACTAGATCAAATGACCTCCGAGAGAGAGAGAAAGAGAGACTGAGAGAGAGGGGGGGGGTCGTCAACTCCACAAAACCTAGGTCATTTCACGACTAACGTATGATTCAATTTTATTTCAATAATTCGCTTGCGCAGAGTCGCCTTTATCTGTCGGGGGATTGTGGTAGGGGTGGAGGACCCGAAGACAGCCCACGATGTTGGACAGGCCACTCTTCTCCATGCCATGTACATCAACACCATTCGACCACCCCGCCCCCTAACTATAGATAAGTGACAATGTGACGTGTAGGTAATAAGTGTTCGATGCGTCAGCATAAGATGTCGCAAACAATACACACTACCGATTTCCGGAAATTTGTATGGATACATAGCTAGTGGTCTGATATATTTAATTGGCCTTGACATAATTTTCAAGGACGATGCATTGTCGCCCATCTTCGTCGACAAAAGATTTCCCCAACACAGGCGTGGCGAATCAAATTGTTTGTGCTGAATTATGGAGAAGTGTTCATGGGAATGGTATAAATAGCACACGGTTGTAATTATATTTTCATATAGTGTAACGAATCAAATGGTCTGGGCGGTTGGTGACCCCAACACAAAAATTCCTAGATCCGCGCTTATACTGGTCAGTGACGATGATATGTTCAACGAACTTCCATTTATTATTGTGGTGGTCGAGCGGTCGAGCATTGACGCCCCGACCGCGATATCTCGGCGTAGGCCTAGAAGAGCCTACAGGATTAATCAAAATCTAAGCAAATAGGCAGACACACCGCTGTCTGGTCACAATTCTCCCCTTTAAAGGAACTATTCCTTTACAGACTATGTCGTTTCGGGATTAACACATGGTTCAATGTATTTCAATACATAGGGGTCATTAGCAGTGGGAGGAAACCGAAGAACCCAAAGAAAAACAACGAAGTTTGACAGGCGATCCAACTCTTTGTCAGGTAAAACCGGTTGGTTTTCTGCGGGTCTTCCGGTTTCCTCTCACTGCTAAAGCGAATTATTGAAATAACGTTGACATTGAACCATATGCAAGTCCCGAAATGACCTAGTTTGTGTCGAATGGACGCTAAACTCCATTTCTCCCCTTCCCCTTCAACCAGATGTAAATTAATTGATTAAATAATTTATAATGTATTGAAAGTTTAATTTTAAATAAACACCAACACTAACCCTTGTCCATACCGTCACGTTCATGCAGTGCAAGCGGACTTCATATACACAAACAAAGGCTTCTAATTTAAAGAACAGACAGGGGAGTGCAGAAAAAGTCTCTTTTGTTTGAAGGTAAAATATGGCAGCGATGAGTTATTAGCCATGCATTGCTTACATATCTGGTTAAGTCAACATAGTGTAGAGTATCAAGCTAATTTCTTCGTACGTCAACATGTCGGCCATAGACGCGAGAACTAAATTGATCTCCACTTCCAGAGAGACGAAACTCTTTAGCTTTGAAGTCTCGTTAATGATTTTCAAGTGTATCAATTATTGTAGATTTCAGCGGGATCCAGACTGCTGATTCCCTCCCCCAATTTACTTTAATATTAAGACAATCATTTTGTAAATATATATATTTGGTCAAGGCTCTGTTATGTGTTTACAAATTTTGATTTAATATTCGTTGCTCCCAATTTCTGTCTAGTTTGTGCCCTATTTCGTCCCATCCCAACGACTAGATTACTTTGTATACACATGTACAACTACTTGATATATATTCATTAACACAAATGTATGTGTTATATTATTCAATGCACATATAATCATGCACTATTACTTTAAGCAAATATAAACCTAAAATATTACTTTACGCATACATATTAATACTTTACACACCTATAAACATATAATATTACTTGTCCCACATATCAAACGTATACTATTAATATAAGCATATACACATATAATATTACTTCACGAACATATGCAAGATTATATTACTTTACGCACATATAATATTACTGTAAGTTCATATAAACATATTATGGTATTCTACGCACATAAACACATATAACATTACTTTAGGCACCTATAAAGATATAGTATTACCTTACGCTCATATAAACATACAGTATCAATTTGCGCAAATAAACATTTAATATTACTTTGCGCGCATATAAACAAACAATATTACTTGGCGCACACATAATATTACTTAAAGGAAATATGCATACAATGTTACTTGGATTAACCAGGCGTGTGCCCTTTATCTAAACAGTGCCGAATAAACAAACGCGTGAAACATTGTCGCCTTTTAGGAGTCACTCCACTCTAATCCTACTTACCTAAATAAGCAGAAATACTGTCACAGGGCCTCTGATTTTCAACAATTCTAAGGCAAACAACCAGACTCCTCGCCAGATCCCCCCCCCCCTTGTTCAAATTCTTTGACACACCCCTGTTAATTAACATACATGTAATGTTAATATAAGTAGATATATGGTAATTACATCTAATTTGTTTTTGTTTCGCTTAGTTTATTCCATAAACTGGTAATTATGCTCCACTTTTTGAAAAAAAAGGAACCATTACCGAGAGGCTGTATTACAACTTAAAAAAAAAATGTTTTAATAATTTTCAAAAATTCAAATAGCCCATTTCCTGTTCGTTATGGCCCTGTTTTGTCTACAGCAGAAATGTTTACATAAATCGCATAAATTATTAGCTTATTTAATACAGTTTAAAGAGCGTGAACCCTTTTTGTCTTTTCTCTATTACCACGCAGCGATTCACTACACGAACGAACATGGCGCGCTAATGTAAATACAATTTATGCTACATGACTTTACGTAATAAAAATTAAGAAAAACGTTCGTGATTTACGCCAGAAAACAAAGGTTAGAAAAAGAACGCGCATTCTTTCGGATGTACAGTATGCATTAAAACAAGTGAAATCTTGGTGATTAATTCGCGTTGTGTGTTTGCAATATATGTCATTCCATTACTCACGTTCTCAGTCGAACATCTGTTTTTTTCTATAAGAGTTATCCATCTTGTTCCAAGCAATGTTTACATATACCCGACAAGCGACAAATTTACTTAAAGCTAAACTAATGTGTTTCAAACTGTTCCACTCATCATCATGAACGATTCCCTCGTAAAAATGAGGCGTACGTAATGAAACATAAATAAGACAGCGGAGAAAATTATAACCAAAATAGTTGAACCACAACGAAGAACCGAGACCTTAAAGAGAGCGACGTGCAAGGGAGGCTACCCCGAGCGCGTTCAACCGGAACTTGATAAATAAAAGTACATAAAACATATTTTGACCAGAGAAAGAGAACGAGGGTTTGATGTTATTAATGTAAACGACCGTGACTGAATAAGCCACAAGTTGAGTGGATATCCATTCCAACCGTCGTCTACGTCTCCGGTATTTTTCTCCGCAAATATGTTGGTTATGAGACCAATTTAGAGTATTTTAACAAATCACTTTAGGTCAGCTATTATACTTTAACCTCAAAAACTTTTAAGCAAATTGTTTTATTTATATTTGTGAAGTTGAGCTACGTGATGTTTACTTTAAGCAGGTGTAGAAAAGACTTCTGTAACTAAATTCCAGACAAAGTTTTCACCCCCCTAAAAAAGTAAAAAGAAATTAGTTCCATTGATTCTGTTCGCGAGATTCCTGACAGTCTAATTTCAAGCATCATCAGTCAACCCTAATAGGAGCGCAGGAAATAATTCACTTATTTCAAATACCCTATAGAAGTTTGCCATAAACGAGTCTGATAGTTCGCAATAGACAGAGAGAGAGAGAGAGAGAGATGAGGTCTAACGTCCACTCGACAAAAACTAGGTCATTTCGGGACTAACATACGGTTTAATTTTATTTCAACAATTCGCTTGCGCGTAGGGATCTTTAGCAGTGGGAGGAAACCCACAAGGTTGAGAAGGCGCCCTACCTCCATGCCACATACGCTCACACCCTAGATCAAAACCACAGCCGCAAGCCAGAGGTGACCGGCCAGGTAGAGGTCGAAGCGCGGCACTCTAGACCACTAGGCCACCCCACCCCACTCGCAATAGACAGAAAGGTACAAGCTCATACACTTGGCCGTACTCGGAACCGTTTCATGCCGCGATAAAATTCAAGGAATTCGTACTAGAACCGCTCTGGGACCGGATATCGTTTACGCCACGAAATAGTAACTGTATCGTACTGAGAACGGTACCGAAACCTCTCTCACATAACGATAAGCTATAGGAGATTAGATAAAGAGCTGGCAGTTCTCACTATACTAGATAATGTAAAGCGAATATGCGGAGCATTTCAGTCAAATTGATCCGGTCTGTACCGAGAATTCAGCGATTAAATTTTCAGTCTAGCCTTGATCATTATTTTAAAAAAAAAAAATGTTTTGTCATACTTCAAAGTTCAAGGATGCAAGTTGCTAACTCAATATCATCCACAGCCTTCGACGTTTTGGCCATTTTAAATCAACATTGATGTTGTTATCTTACCGTGTAAAGATGGGCTTCTGATATCCAATATTTAAAGCAAAATGAACATTTGAAAATTGGCACCCTAATCGCGTGCCAGAAGGCTTTGGGCGCAATTTGTAATGAAGCGCGACTCGATAACGGGGCTAAACATACCCCACAGATACTACCGGTGTAGACTTGAATAACCGGATGCCAGAGACCACCATTCATTTGGAACATTCAATCGCCAAACATAATTGATTAGAAATTACAGTAAAAACGGAAATGATTGGATGTAAATCAGTTTTTAAACATTCATATTACCCATTTGTGTCCATTTCTAGATGCCAAGAGATAGAGATTTAGCTCCTTTAAAATATCTCTTCGTTTCTCCCATTTCTCAGTACTAAAACCTACACAATCAAGACGTTGGTCTCGGGCACCAACAAACCTCTTGCATGCCACTGTTGAAAATATAAAACGTGTGTGGTAGAACACTAACGCATCATTCAAGTTTCCTACAAACCCGCTAGTGTTACTAATAATCTAAAAAATGTACCAATGACTTATAAAATGGCGACAATTCAAGCAATTTCAATATATATTGCGGCAGGAATTTTAACAAGAACCGGTATGGAACAATATGTACACGGTTGAGTAAAGAAGAATCTACTGTTCACCTGAGAGAGAGAGAGAGAGAGAGAGAGAGCTTTAACATAAGAGGGAATTCTTCCTTTAAATGCATGATAATAACAGTGGAAGGGGTCTCTTCTTAGAATTCCAACTGACAATATATTCATGGACGGAACTCAATTTGTTCGTTCCAGCCGAAGCACTTATACGTCCATGGCAATGTGTACAATGTGCTGCATTCCACCAAGACGTCTCCCCTGACAAATGACAATCGAAGGTTCGTCTTGGTCCACGACATTAATCGAACAGAAGACTCTCAGGTTACGCCATAGCTATACCCCCCCCCCCACACACACACATTTCCTATAATTTCTTGGACGCGTTGGCTCAGTAAGTAAGGCCGTGGTGGGCTCGGTAATCTGGGTATCCCGGGTTCGATCTCGATGTAGGCCAGCTTTGTTTACCCGTGTCAGTGGCAATAAAAGTGTTTTGTCGTTCTTAGGCGAGAACGTAACTCATAACAGTTGGAATTGGAAATGAAATTACATCATAGCGCAGTTGTCTGGGCAAACTATCTCTCATAGCACACGGCACAACGTCTTCATTAGCCCGGACGAACGTTAAACCCCATTCCATTGCCGCTTATAATTGCCGGGTGACCCATTATGATTAGATAAAAAAAAAGAGCTGTCTATTGATAGGTCTTTAACCTCCACAACTTTTATAATAATACTTCACAGCCTTCCCCCTACCACGTGTTGAGCATAGACAACAACACCATCAATAAAAAACAAGTATTATTCCGCCCCTTTAGAAAACCCAACACCAATTTCATGACTCCGACAATTTGTTTGTCAATCTGTTGTGTGTTAGACGCGGCCTGTGTCAAATTCCAAACATCTTCCGATAATATTTAATCCAGATTCCAAATGATACATCTTAAAATGGTGCATGGTCGAAATTCCAAATCTTTTAAAGACAATCTCGGGTTTATTTATGTAGTTGAGTTGTTCCATCTTTCACAACTGTTGTGGAGTTCAACTCTAACTCGCTGGCAAATACAAACGGAAGCTGGCTCTCCTATCGGAAAATACAAAACACACAGAAACCCGTATTGTTTCGAATGGTCGTAATGTGTTCCAGATAGCGCGGGTTCGTTGCACGTGGGAACCTAACTGGATGGTGAACAGAATCGAGCAGACAAACCCGAGTTCTGCGTGCCTCGACTAAATAGATTTTAACTCTTGTTGAGATTTGTGTGAAGCCGAGACACTACAGTTTACCAATGAGTGAAACTGGATACAAAACCAATAACTACTCACGGCTCTCTACCATTCAACGACCATATTTTTAGAGCTAAATTCACCGTTGAAGTTGAGAAGTAGAAAAATAAAACACATTTTGTCCATTTAGTTGGCGTACAATAGATGCATCAACATCTATTAATTTAAAATGGCGATGTTTCATGATGGCGTAAAGGGACGTGGATCAACGTATTGTAAGCGATGTAAACAATACATCAAGTTAGGCTACAACAATTTGATTTTATGTTTTTCTGTGGCATTAGTAATCAAATAGGCCCTTATATCATGTGAAAGATTTTGAGTGCGTTATATCCAAAATCGGGAGCCACGGTAGCCTTAGTGTGTAAGACGTTGGCTCGCTAACCTGGGGGTCCCATGTTCGATCTCTGCGTTGGCCGATAAAGTTCATCCGGATTTTCCAGCGTAGGAATGGACGACGCATAGTCGTTCGGAAAATATGAAAAAACCGAGGTCCCGTGTACTTATTAGCATGCACGTAAAATAATCCTTGACAATTGGAATTCGAAATAAAAGTAGGCCGTAGCGCCACTGTCCGGCACAAATTTCACTCATAGCACATTGTATGGCGTATCTTCAGTAGCAGATCAGTAGGACGTCAAACAACATTTCATTTCATTTTATCCCATGAAAACAGTCCTTAAACAATCTTGAATTTGGGTTTATTTTTATTTCTTCCAAATTATTGTTTCACGAATGTGAAATATTTACTTTATTCAGCAAACCTGTTCGCGTTTCTTCTTAACTTGCTCAAGAATCTAAATCTACAGAACAATGCAATTTATTTATCCCCGAGAGAGATTCCAATATTGTTCAAAATTTTAAATTGCACAGGTTTTTTTGTACGACCGGGTATTTTATTTAATTGCTGACAAACACCTTCCGTTGCTTTGGGTACAAAGTCAAGATATTGTTTTTCTCGGGGCACCTGTTTCTTGTTAAACAAGCGACGGTTAACTAGATTCCCTGTGTAATGTATACCACTTATACACACCCAGAAAACATGGCCATAATATTACCCGGCTTTTATTCTACGTGCTTGTTAAAAGCTTGATGAGATTGGCTCATAATATGCAAGTCTGATTACTTCAAGAATGCATTTATCTTCCAGGTATTTCTTTTTCCGGATTATTAAAGGGCACCTGTCACTATCGCAATTTTGTTTCGATATGGAATTTAGTAACTAAACTTGGAATACACGGGACACATATCTATTGTTTATTTGTATGCAAATCAGAAAACCCTAGATAGCCTAGGCGAAACGTCGTTCAGTAATGAACAGTAATTGCATCGAGTGCATTTGATAAAGACTGGATAGCCTAGCCGAAACGTCGCTCAATTAAATAAGCAGTGATTGTATTCCATGCATACCCTAATCGAACGACGTTCAGTAATCAGCAGTAATTGTATTCCTATGTGTTGCAATTTTGAAGCCTTACAAATGGGGTTTAATGTCCTAATTTTCTGCACTGATATAGGGCCAATGACGGCGGGTTTGCTCCATGTATTGTGCTGTGCGTTGGGAGCAGGAGGGGGGCGCACTGTACGCTACCGCCGACTCTTATTTCGAGTTTCAACTGTCAATGGTTATTTTACATGCACGCCATCGTGTACACGGGTGAAGGAATCTCATTTTTCTCTTACCATCCGAACGACAAGACTTGAAGCATTCTAAAGAAAAACAAAACATCATAACATTGTCTAACTAATGAATGGAAATCGGTTGTTTTCTTTTTAAATTTCTGATTTTATTGCATTTTGTATTTATCGAATGTGCAGTTATATGATGCACATTCCCATTTTCAATTAATTTGATAAATTAGAATAAATTTTAAATCGACATCCAAGTCTGCTTAATAATTAAACTATAATTACTTTTTGTTAAGTAAAACAAATATCATAAAGCAATAACGACGGGTTTCTCGCTTCAAACCAATCATTTTGGACGCCCCGGAGTCCTTCCAGCAGTTTGTTTTTCGGTAGGCATAATACAGTATGTTTTATTGATACCAAGATATTATTTGATAACACATATACTTCCTCCCCCGCCCAACCTATCCACGCCTTTAATAACCCATGCTTGCACCCCTTCAATAAATCAAATGTGTACACTCCTTTAATAACTCGTGTTTATACCCCTTTAATTTTCCACATGCTTCCATCCCTTTAATGACGACTGACTAAATACACTAAAAGTAGTTTTATAGTCAAACGGAAGCCACAAGATTTGTACGCGTTTCAAATTACCGTATAAATGAACCCCGGTAACCTGCTTACAGTGCCCCCACCCATTGTGACAGCAATGTGCACATTGTTGGCGCTAACTGAACAATTATAACAGTCATATTCATAAAAGGTGTCCTTATATACACCATTAGCAATGTTAATCGCTTCCAAATATTTATAATTTGTATTTTCGTGTAGGCGTCGCATAGTCTCGCTCATATAGGCGTCGCGTAGACTCGCTCATGTATGCGTCGCGTAGTCTTGCTCATATTGAAGAATGGAACATCACACAAACAAAATAATTTGGTCAACTTGAGACTAACATTATGTGGTCACTTGTGCAATATTTAAAGGGGAATTTTGCCGGGGCAGCATCTTTGCCGCCTTTCGAAATCCAACACTTTCGAGTTCTTTTTCGATCACACGGACAAAACTGTGCTTTTGGTCTTACCCGAACAACTAGGCGGGCATTATTTGTTAACCTCATAGTTCCTCCAATAAATCATTTTCAGACCAACATACGCCAATGTTTCTTGCGAGGGAGCAATTTGTCCGCATACTCTGCTTCGAATTCTCTTACATACACCCCAATCTGTTGGCTATAATAATTGGCAAGAAATGGTCGCGCTTGAAAAATCCCGATAACTATTCTTCTCGGCTAAGGTCAGAACTCAAACTGGGATATTGTAGTCGAGCGGCCAAGTTCGAAACCCAACCCGGTGACATTCTAGTCGGGTGGCGGAGTGGGTAAGGTCGGAACCCATATCGAGGACATTATAGTCGACAGAACTCTGTCCAACTCCGATCGCTTAACTACCATGCCCCCCGAGACATCCTGGCTAGCTATGTAGACCCCGTGAATATAGTACACAATAATACAGGCAGGCATGGCAGCTGCCTGGGCAAAATTCTCCGTCCTTTTAACAATCTAACCATACATTCTAGACTATCAATGAATGCAATAAACTTTATTATCACAATTCAAAATTTTAAAAAATCAAATGGTGTTGCATGTCCTGTTTTGCTCCGACTGGGCGAATGAAAATGGAAAGACGCAACACAGTGTGCTATGAGAGAATTTTTGCCCGGACAGAAAAATTTAAAAACAACAACCAAATAAAACTCAGAACAACTTTAATTTATTTGTTATATTTTATTAACGTTATAAACATATTTTATGATTATTTTCACATTTACAAATCTTTGGTAACAAATTAATAACGATTTCGTCTTTTACATGTAGAATAATGCGGGTGGGGTGGGGAGATGTGTTTACGAAATTTAGAAGCTGTCCGCGTGTGCAACAACATTAGTTACCACGTGACAATTTTAAATTTTCGTGAATAAGACCATAAATCGCACAAAATACGATATATCAAAAATCAAATTGAATTTATATTTTGAAATTACGATTTATCAATGTCTATACATTCATAGGAGCTGAAACAAAATCTTATTTTAATGTTGACAGCTGAATATTGCAAATTTTTCCTTGATAATATTTAATATTATCATTTTTTTTATTTCTGAAATTTAACTAAGACATTTATTTCGTGATAAAGAACAATGATTAGGGTCGTCTGTCCAACTTCGTGGGTTTTCTCCGGGTCCTCCGATTTCCTCCCAGTGCTAAAGACCCCTACGCGCAAGCAAAATTGTACAAATAAAATTAAACCATGTGTTAGTCCCAAAATGACCTAGTTTGTGTCGAGAGGACGTTAAACCCCATTTCTCTCTCTTTTCGTGATTAAGATGAATGCAACAAATTTTAGGAAGACAGAATAATGCATATTATGAAATATATTACAATGTTTCTAAAAGATATTCGACTAGTGTGTTATAAAAAAAATAAATAAATTAATCAATCATTAGGCCAAACCAGTTAAATATTAGGTTCTTTAAGTTCTTGATCAAGAAATAACACACTCAATTCTTGTTTGCGATGTTTTCTTAAAATTTCGTAAATTAAATATCTGCAGCTAGAACCTTTTGAGAAGATCAAATCGGTTTTTTTTGTTTGTACACTATTTTTTTCATGAAGAAATTGTAGGAGGAATTTTTTATAGGTGTCCCGAAAAAGCCAACAAACTCTTGCAATAGTAATAGATGAACCAAGGATATTGATTGGTTGTTTGGTCTATTTTTCAATTTTTTTAAAAGAAATTTTTGACTTTATACAAACACATAAGGTAATGTTGTTTTTTTTCCCCAAATTACCCAAGTCCCGAAGAACATAATTAAAACTGGTGTGGCCTTAACTACAAGTGTCCATCATATTATGAGCTGAAATTATTGTTATTTAAGTGACTAAAACAAATTATTTTTCTAATTATTTATTAAATTGTCTGCTATTAACGGGTTCATTTATTGTAAAATAATGTCTTATAAAAAATCTGAAAAAAAATTATTTCACCTGAGCGGGTACCCATTGTTAAATAAATTAAATTAAATTCCAGCTATTCATTCATTCAATAAAGATATGTATTAAAAAATAACACACAGTTATAGAAGAACAATTGCTAATATATTTGGACGATGTTTCGAAGAGTATAAATAAATAAGTAGCAGTGCCGTATGTAGGATTTTAAAAGTGGGGGTGTAGCAGAGTGGTGGGGCGCCATAGCCTCCACGTTAGGGATATAAGAAAGTGTAGATCAGGGTAAAGAACCCATTGGCGTCTGGGCCCGGGCAGAGAACCCATTGGCGTATGGGCCAGGGCAAAGAATCCATTGGGGTGTGGGCGCCTTTAATACAAACCGACTGATCAGTGCCTAAAGAGCATCATTGTGTGACCATAATCTAGTATATTATTTTATTATTGAAAGATTGTCAAATATAGGACTAATTCTGTGTGACTATTGTCTTCTTGAACGAATAATTTGATAAACATCGACAAGATTTCGTATGGATTTTTCTTAAGGTTTATTCCAAATCTAAAAAATAGGACAGGTTTTCCATGTTTTATCCCAAGAGATAACAAAATATTTCATGGGTATTCCAAATAAATAATTTTTTACAGGTTATTCCGGAAAGATAGGCCTTATTTTTTCATGAGGTTTTCCAGAATGTTAGACCCCAGATATGCTTAACTTTTCATGGGTTATTTCAGAAAGAAAGGCTTGATTTATGATGGGTTATTCCTGAAAGTTGGGTCTAATTTGTCATGGGTTATTCCAAAACATAGTCCTAATTTTCCATCGATTATTCAAGAGAGATAGGCATAGATAGGCTCAATTTTTCATGGTTTATTCAAGAAGAATCGACCTAATTTTAATGGATGATTATTTGTGAACCAGTTTATTAAGAGGACAGTATATCCTCTTATCTATCAATTTGATTAAAACACAGACCCCATTTCGTTTCTTTTTTTTAAACTTCAAAATCTGGTATAAAAAAAAGGAAACGAAATATTGGTCTATATTTAAATCACGTGGCTTATCTATAAATAGCACTATTCGTTAACTAATACTAAATGTGAATTAAAACAACATTCTATAACTTCATATAAATATATATATATGTATATATGCACACAAGCTGATATATATACACGATATGAAACGTCATGTGACCAAATTAGTCGTTTATGATGTCATAAACCATTTACAGCTTTCGCTTACTATTTGTAAGTCTCTTCGTTTTGGCAAATAGTTTTATTTCTTTGGCCTTGGTTAAATTAATGTTTTGTTACTTGGGTATAAAAAATAACCACAATATCGGACACGTTAAACTACGACACACTCGATTGTTGTGACGTTGTAATCATACAACACTTTTGAACAAGAACACGTCCATTATATTCAATATGGCGGACTAACTTGTTACAGTTGTTCGTATTGTCACGAGACATTTGGCGGGGCAGTCAAAGCTTGAGTGACCAATATATTACTCTCCATCACACAGCTCCTCCATTGTGGACACGTTTCTCAGTTTGTACAGGTCCCTTGTTGAACACAATAGCTGTGGTGTTCGGTTTTGATTTTCATTGTAGCTTAAACTAACTGACGAGATACATGCACCATTCACGGCGACCTCCTCGGCCCTTTCTTCACGTTGTTTGACCGAAATAAGGGTAGTAGATTGAATGAGAGTTAGCTGGATACTGAGCGTGGGCCCTTAATAAACCCAAAGGTCCTAATAAATTATGTCCCGGTAGATACGGGTGTAGTCCCTGTCCATATAACATACTAGCCGAATAAGGGGAAGCAAACGCCAGACCCCCGGCGCTAGGTGGAATCGTGGGACTGTTGACATCTAATCCCGGATTCTGTTTCTTCCATTTTGTTCTGCGGTTTTGAAACCAGATTTTAATCTGCGTCTCCGTGAGATTGAGCGATAATGCGAGATTTAAACGTTCACAAACCGAAAGGTACCTCGTGGTTTTAAATTTATTCTCCAGTGAGACTAATTGTTCGTAGGTAAAAGCTGTTCTGGCTCGTCTTGGTTTTCCAGCCTTTCCAGAATCATGGCACCTATCACCCTTTTCTTCGTCTTTTCCGTCATAATCATGAAGTCTACTGTCGCTATCATCCAGGTCTTTATCGTCTAATTCATTTCCGCTGTCGTTAATGGATATAGAGAGATCATCTGGACCCGGAGAACCTAAAAATAAACAGAAAGAAAATTATTAATTTGTTTGTTTATTGAAATAATGAAAAAAAAATCAAAGCAAAAAATACAGATTTCGCCATTTTGGTCACCATCCCCGGTTTCATTCCATCGCTAAAGACTTTTACCGGAAAGCGGATAATTGAAATAAAATTGAATCATTTGTTATTCCCGAATGGACCTAGTTTGTCTTGAGTGGATGTTAAACCCCATTTCTCTCTCTAGTTTACCCACAGACTTGATCCCAATAAAATATGACGTAAATTTAAGACTCAAAAGTTCCCCTAAGCCATGAGAGGATATTAACTTCTTTGGGGACTCCGGTGCCTGCCATACGCACAGGCTCAAGCCCTGATAAAATATGAGCTAATTCCCAGCTAGTTGTTTGATACTAGACGTCTCCGCCAACAATAGAGTCAGTATTTTTAACAAAACCGTTCAACAGGCGTTAAGTCAATCAGTCACTTATCGCTATCAACCAATGTTTGTTTTCACAAACTAGAAAAAAAAGAATGTTGATTTTGGACTTGTAGCAAAAGCTTGAATTCCCCTCGATAAAGAAATGAATTTTTTAAAAATGGAATGGGTTTTAACGTCCTACTTTTCTGCACCGACTAATGACGACTACGAGTATAGTATTCTATGGGGGGAAAGTTTGCTACGATTTACTCTTATTTCGAATTCCTATTGTCAAGTGCTCTTTTACGTCGATAAAGATACTCTAAATGTATACTGAACAGAAAGTGACAAAAGTCAAATTTCCATTCATTAAAAAAACGTTGATTAAATAAATATATCTTACAAAATTTTCTATACAAAATGCCTAAAAATACTAAATCAGAAATATGAAATATAGAATATCAAATATCTTAGCCAAAAATATAAACTTGCAAATCAAACTCGTCAAAATTCGTTTATTTATAATTTATAAAACCAAATTCCTAAAAATTCAATATTAGAGATACAAAATATGATATAATATGCCGCAATATAAATTGTTCAAAGGTGTTTTGGATCAATTAAGGATACCGTATGAAAGACATTCGTCTCAGTTTAAGCAATGGTTTTAACTTGGAATACAGTAGGGTCGGCACTAGATGATTTAGTCTATACGACAACATCTGCCAAAACGAACAAACATTAAAAACGAATGACAAAAAAATGAACAAGTTTTTTTATTTGTATATAAATTCGAGTCTTTTTTGCCTAGGTAAATATAAAAATGGCGACGATGATGGATCAAAGTAATACTTGACTCAGGTTTGAAGGATTTTAATAGAACATGTTTTTCTATTTTTCTGTTTTGTGTTATTGTATTTTACTAAGAGTAATTGAGGGTATAATTTTGCCGAAAAAAAACTGGAGGGGTCAATACCGCTTACAAGTCATAGTCTCTTTTATACCGTTCGAAGTTTGTAAAGCACTTTATGAAGTCCCTTTCACCACGAGCTAATATTTTAGAGAAGAAAATCCCGTGTTTGTAAAAGATTAAAATCATACATAGCCCGTTAATAGCAAATCAAAGGGCATTATATCTCCCATTTTCTATCAATGCGGTCTTAAGTGTTTGCATTTAGTAGTTATTCTACGCCCAGCGTAGTTCTAATTGTATCGCGCAAAGAGAAAATATACGTACACAAGCTCGCAACAATACAAAAATTAAAAGTCTTTCAATTTGGCCATGAAACTGGCAAAGGAGTAAATATTTTGATACAAGCCGGCTACTGGTGGAAGGGCAAATGGTCCTTTTCAGAATGTCGAAAAAGAAATCCCGTTTAACAAGAAGCAAAGAGCTACGGATGACAAAGAAAGCCTGCGGGCGACAAGCTCTTTTCTAATTATTTCGTTTCGTTTCTATGTCCTATAATTGAAACGATTCCTCCTTTTTAGTTTTTCCTACCAAGAGAACCTTTCCGCTCTTGTTTCCTCAAGGAACGTATTATTCCTTCATTAAGCAATAAAGAATTAAAGAGTCGATTAAAAAAACGAAAAAGAAAAATACTCCGGGCCGAAATTTTCTTCAGCGCACATAAATTCTATTACTATTTCTTTTCGTTTGATTTCATCTGTAGCAGACGATCAATGGGGGCCATCTTGGATCAATAGTAAAACGTATTAGATAAATTTTGGAGTTGTGTGTTCGTGTTTATTCAATTTGTACTCGCAGATTTATCAAAGATTTTTGTTCCTGAGCAAACAGACAGACGCTGCAATGAACATCGATGAATTTTGTCTAAGAAAAACATTGCAGTATTTATTTGAGGTATATTTCATGGTTGTATATTAAAAAATGAAGGCGACTGCTTGGAGCATTTCGAGGATATTGCACGAATTTCTAGCATAATTCATGTAAATCCTATTTTATACATTCAACGATGATAATGATAACGATTCGAATTTGAATTTAGGAAATAAACCGGAAGTCTTACAATAATAAGGGCCGCTCTCTTAACACCCATACTTAATACAGTTTTCTTCTTTTCAAAATAGTATTTTAGTAGATTTTATTTTGTACAACAATTTTTTAAATTAAAATTTAAAAAAAGTGGTGATGGCCATGGATACAGACATATTTAACTTCTTATTTGGGAATTTCACATAACTCACAAACCTTTCAAAATATACCATTGTATTTGTAAAAGAAATACAATAATCTCTTGCGAATTTGGTGTATATTTATACAATTTTCAATAGCATAAAAATTACACTTCAAGAAAGAATAAATGTATGTATGTTTGTAACTCACTGTCTGTATAATTATGTAAAACATAGCCCGTTTGAAGATATTTGACCACAAAATAAAATTCTAATTTAAAGGGGGTGGCCGAATGGTTAGCATGTGCGCGCTTTATCATAAAGCCTGTCATTGAGTCAACTGGCGTGGTTTCGAATCCCCGGTTGTGCGTGATATGGAGTAGGGTCGCCTCTCCAACCTCAAGGGTTTTCTCCGGTTTCTTCCCACTTCTAAAGACCCGTACGCGTAAGCCAATTATTGAAATAAAATTGTAAAAAACATATGTTAGTCCCGAAACCCCCCTGTTCTCTCTCTCTCTCTCTCTCTCTCTCTCATTTAAAGGAGGGGAGTAGATTTAAACCGTTGAGAGGAGAATAATAAAATAGGTTAAATTGAATGTTGATGTATTATTGGGAGGATAAAGGTCTAAAATTGAAATACGATCTTAGTTAAACATCCCGAATTTGACAGTTTTCACTTTAAAAAGTCGTATCACGGCTCGTGCCTTAAGGCCCACGTTGCAATTAGTTTGATCTCATTTTACTGCCCGGGGTTTGGGTGCCTCGTGTATAAACAATCTCTTAATTCCTGCAAATTTCAAAGTAAAGCATATTGTTTAACTATACATTAACGATGAAACTTATCCCGTTAGCCTGGAAGGTGAATAGTTATAGGATGTATTTAAAAACTATATTTAAACATGCTATTTAAAGTTATCTCGTGCACGAGGTTCATTTGTTCACGTGATTGGAACGTTTATAACATCTGTAGTTTATACTCGAGGTAACAATTTTACTTGGTTACATAAATTCAATGGGGTTTAACGTCCTACTTTTCTGTAAACGTCATACAGTGTGCTGTGGGGGAAATTTTGCCCAGACAGCGGCGAAACGGCTTACTCTTATATCGAATTCTAAATGTCAACGGTTCTTTTACCTGTACGCCACTTAAATCGCTTCTAACATGAGTAAATAAAATCTGCATATTTAAATAATAATTTACATATTTTATTAAATGTGTTTGTAGCTTCAGATCTTTCTTTAATGTCACAAAAGTGTGAACCCTCTTAAATCGTTTTTTCTAAAAATGATTCAACCGTAATGGCCGTGATTCGAGGTCTATTATGCCATGGAGATCCCACATAGCAAACGTCCGCTACATGTGCAAATTTAGAACTAAAATTGGTGCTTCATTTCAATAATTTGTGAAAAAAATATTGTGTTTTTCTTATTCTATAAATCTGTCCCCAAAAAAACTGATCTAAAGTTCTTAATATTCAAATGGTATTTGGGCAATTTGTTTATATTAAGTCTGCACATCAGAACATAGTCTACCACGTGCTCAGGCCATTTACATCTACACCATATAATAACCTCTACACCAGAAAAATATGTTTTTATCATTTATGATAGGGGGAGAAAAATATAAATCTAAATTCAGGACTCAAAAATAAACCGACACGACATATGTAGCAAACATCATGGTTTGATGTAAATTACGAATTTTTCTAAAAGAAAACGAAATTGTATCTTGAATGTATAAAAAGTCGACGACAAGGCGTTGAAATTACATGACCCTGCCGAGTGTTGTTTATGAGTTGCGAATGAATATTTCACTCAAGTGCTAAGTAGGACTAAAGTTGAAAAAATTTTCAGGCAATTCTCAAGGGTAATATTAAGATTTTCTTAAGCTGATAGAATTTCTTGAGAATTTTTGGGTTCTTTATGAATTTTTTTCTCTTTTTTTTTTGGTGAGAGAGTGTTGAAATAAAATTGTACAGTAATATAAAATGCTCATAAAGATATTGGCCCCCACTTGATCCTTGATGTCAAAATATATGTATTAATGAAAAATTTTATTTTGAAGAAGTGGAGGTGAAACATTGCACAGATGATAAAGTTATCTACGTTTTGTCCAAATGTAAATAAGTAATTATCTGGAATTTTAAAAAGTAATCAGCTCAAGTCTAAGAGTCGACAAAAGGAATACAATAATGATAGAAACTGCAGAACACAACACATAATATGTTTGTGAATGTGTGACCAGAAATGGTATCAAGCCGTCCAGAACGAATAAGGATCACAACTAAAATAAATTAAATTAAACAGCTCGAAATATATTTGTGAATATAAGTCTATTTAAGTATGTGAATCTGAAATGACACCGAGTGTTCTTGAACGAATAAGAATCACCCAAAAATAAATTAAAATATATTGGTGAATATGGATCTAATTTTAGTATGTGATTAAGAAGTGACACCGGATGTTTTTGAGTGTGTATGATGTTAAGAATAGAAACGCCATGTCGATATATTTGAATACAAGTGTATTTTTAGAATCATTGTGTCATATTATGATAGTCAATGTGTGTATCCACGTTTAACCTACATGTACATAGGTACAGTATATTATGATATAACAAGCAATGATTTTTGTACTCACAGATTTTATGCTAGGGTATTCTTAAATGAACAAAATATTTTATTCTTAAATGGCATTAAGCGATTGAGCACAAGTAAATAACACAACACTGGGTATGAAATGAAAGAGGGTTTACGTCCTCGACACCGACTGGGTTAATGAAGTCGGTAACACAATTAATATGGAAGCCAATCACATGGTTGTTACCATAATATAGCACGACGTTTCGACATCACGATATGTTGAAACGGCATGCTACAATATTTGGAGAAGATATATTTTTAAAAAAAAAACAACATAAGTAAGATGTAGGTAATTTTAAATTGAACACAATTTTGGTAAAGGTGTATTGAAAAAAACAACATAGTATGTTGTTGCTGAATTTGAAACGTCACAAATTTAATGACGATTTATTAAAATGACTAAACGTAGGTAAATCTAACACGAACACAATTTCGGTGTAGGTATATTGAACTGCAGTTAATTTTAAAATGAACACAATGTTTTCCAATGATGTTATCCTATAGTATTTTCTATTATTACTCAAGACATTGCATATTACCATATAAAATATTATTTAAGGGATTTTTAAAAGGGCTCTTATTTTACGCCGTCATCACATTTGGTGCGTTACGTCAGAAACACCATTTGAATTAATGACGTCAACACATGTTTTATCTTTTTGTTTTGATTTTTTGTTGTTGTTTTTATTATTATTATGCATTTCTTTAGAAACGAAGCTTGAAGTGGCAGGGAGTCTAAGTAAGCGGAATAATTATTTGTTATCAATCAGCCTGTTGGCATTCTAATACATATTATATGATTATATTAATTCCGACAAAAATTCAACTGTGAAGGTTTGTAAAACGCAATAAGTTTGTAATGTATTGTGTTTTAACGTCATGTAGAGACTCTCTATGGTTTTTTGTTTGTTTTTTTTTCTTAATGAATAATATACGTTAACTGCATGTTGAGGCTGGCTGTGGTTTTTATTTTTTATTTTTTGTATTAATGAATAATAGTACATTATTATATCATATTAAAAAAAAATAAATAAACATTATTATTTTCCTCTTAAAGTATAGAGTTCTCTTTGTTGTGAATTTATCACACGCGAAATGCTTTAATTTTCCGCTACATTTACCAAATTCCAATTTTGACAAGTCTTATTTCAGGACACAGAAGCTAATTTGTCTCGTATTCTTACTTTCCTGAATGCAAGGAGGTTTACGTCATTTTCAGATTTATTTTTAAAACCTCAGCTGTGTTTTGTTTTTAATATCAAATCATTTTCCTTTTTCAGATTCGCAGTATTTTCTCTTTTTTTACATTCAAAACTTAATATATTCAAATGTAGAATTTCGGTCTACCGTTCATCTGGATACAAATAAAAAACAAGTAAGCATACTATGTTCTCAACAGTAATCCAATAAACGAATTCGTTAATCATTTGAATAATGTTGTCCGTGGGAAACTATCCTTTTAGCGCCCCTTACTATTGTGGAAAACAATTCTGCATGGTCTGTAATAATACTCTTTCTATAAATCGCAGAATAGTAAGACGTTAAACCCCATTTCCTTTCATAAATATTAACCATTTCTTACTAGTGCCTGTTACAACTGCTACTGAAATTCTCTTCCACTCGTTAGCTTGTTCGAACAGCTTTAGATATTAACATTAAAAATATTCCATGCGGTCTTTATTAGATCCACTTATATTATTAGCCATTTCTTCCAAGTGCCTTTTACAAATTATATTTTAAACATCTTCCATACCTTCCGAGTCGGTGCAGAAAAACTAGGACGTTAAACACCATTTCATTAGATTGTTCAAATAAGTTTAGGTATTAATGTTATGACAAACGGTTAATAACCGCGCACGTTCAATTCGATTAACGAAGCACTCGAAATATTAAGGATTTGCAAAAAATTAAACAATCTCAATTTCGGTCGAATTTTTTGTATTGTTATTGATAGCTGTTAAACAAAAAAAATAAAAAACGCTAAATACATTAAAAATCGATTGATAAATTAAAAATTTATCGGTGATTAAAAAATCATCGATCAATTAAACCCCCTAAATTAATTTAAAACCATCGCTACATTTAAAAACACTCTCGGTACATTAAAAAAAATCCATGGATAACTTAAAAACCCTCGGTACATTAAAAGAATCCATCTATAAATTAAAAACACTTCAATAAATTAAAAAATCATCGCTACATTTAAAAACACTCTCGATAAATTAAAACCCCCCGTGCATTAAAAATTCCCTCGATAACTTAAAAACAACTCAATAAATTAAAAACACATTGGTACATTAAAAACCTCTCGGTACATTAGCTTGATTTTACAGAGTGTAGATGTGTAGATTGATAAACAGCAATTAATGAGCAATAAGTCAACGGTGAATAACTACAGATTCTATGATAAACTTGAGGAATTTATATAAATGAACGTTCAATTAATGTTAAAATCCAGTCATTATTGATGAAGATGATAATCCACTAAAATTCTTTATGGTTCATTAAATTCATAGTATGCATTATCATAAAATATATTTTGAGGAGACTATTTGAAAGGATTGTCAAAAATTATAGATTTAAAAGTTTGTATGAATTTGACATCAGATGTGTTTTTAAACAACAATGAAATTACATTTAGCACAAAAAGAAATTATCAATTCAAGAAGTCAGATATTATTGATTTTAAAACGAGTATTACCTCCCCCCCCCCCTCCTAAAAAAATTAGAAAGATAAAAACAAATAATAGTGATATTCAGAGAGAGAGAGAGAGAGAGAGAGGGGGGGGAGCGGGGGGTCTTACAAATTTATGAAATATTCTATGTTAAAAAAAATTATGCATACCTAAACTATGTGTTGTGTCGTCTGCTTGCGACGGATTTGAGGAATTGTCGTCTGCCCACGGGTGCCATACACGTGGTTTTCCCGTACCGGTGAATTTCGCCGGATCTAAGATATCCGCTACCTTGAATGACGTAGGTTGTAATTTCGGCGGGGGAGTTTCTTCTCTTCGTGGACTGTGTGGGGAGGGTACACGGTGGTCTCCCTCGCTCCCCGATCCCTCTTCTCTGGGACTCGAGGTCAACCGTCGTCTGAAATCCTCACGATCACTGTCGTCATCATCGGAGTCTATGAACATGTGATTATTAAGATCCGATCTGGGACTAACCGGGCTACGATTAGCCGTCCTCTGTCGATCCATGGACAGATTCATTGTCTGCTGTTTTAAAGTTATAAAACACCACGAGCAGATTTATCACACATACACACTCAGCTAATTTTCTAAGTACTGTTACGCAGACGCGAAGCGCGAATAAACACCGCTGCACCTTACGCTATACAAGTATAATGTGATTCCACGAACAAGTGCTTTCAGGCGATACTAGTCATTGCGCATGCGTAAAGCCCTCCCACTGACTCCTGTTTGACAGCGATGAGGCGTGGAGATAGAACCGACTCGTTATTAGCATCTCTCAACGTTCCTAATTGGCTCTTGGTTTAATTGATAGCATTAGCCACAGAATTCGACCATTATTGAACTGTCAATGCGTAATAATCTCTTCTGGGGCCGACAAAGATGGCTAAATTAATAGAATCAGGCGCAATCACTCTTAACCGTAAACCTAACGCTATAAACCGAGAAATCACTTTCTGGTCGCGCGCTCGAAAAGGAGGCGTGGCGCGCGGTTAAGCTCCATCCGTTATGGACCAGTCTGACATTTTTAGTCAAGAAAAAAAACAAATTATTAAACATATTCTGTATTTACATTTTGGTATTTTAACGTGTATGAAACAGGATGATTTTTGTTTCTTTTCAATATTCGTTTCGTTAAAAAAAACTCAACAGTTTTATATATTTTTTTAAATTCTGTTTTATAAGTTGTCTAACTATGGCAATGAGTGAGAGTTCGGGGAATTTGTTTTTTTTTTCTTTATTTGTGGCAATTTGTATTTTAAAATTCCTGTAATCATTTTGTTTTTGTAGAATCAATCCCAGGGAGACTTCTGATGTGTAATTAAGATGCAGAGCAAATTATAGCAGGCAAAGGGGGATGAAACGAAATTTCAATCTTTTGAAATTCCTCTCTCGGGATGTCGAATGCTGGAAATAACACGTGTATAAACGCTGTAAATTTTCATACGGTGTTATGCCGCATGGTAAAATGTATTTTAATGTTTTAAGTATGGTTTGTTTAGACGCCATCGTGCCACCATGCTGATTGCAACCTAACCGTAAAGAAAAGATTACGTTTGCAAGTAGCTAATAATTACGTTTGCGCAAAATATGTTTTTAGCAGACGAATAATTAGCCATGAATGTCAAACTACTTCCGCGAAGATTTTTTTTTTTTAAGAAAAAGAAAATTTGTTGAGTAGAAATTACGAGGGGTTTCAATTTAACAAACATTCGTCTTAAAGTGTATAAATAATCCACCATATTTCGTTTCGTATAAAATACATTCTCTCTTTGACCTAGTCATAAGATAAATTCTTAACACCGGAGGAAACATTTTCTGTGAATTAACTAATGATGTAACACTGCAAGATACATTGATAATCGACTTCTCTGTTTGTGCCGGTATCCTTAAATGAAATGGGGTTTAACGCCCTACTTTTGTGTTCGTGCTAAAGTCCCGGTATTACTTAAATGCAATGAAATGGGGTTTAACGTCCTACTGTGTATAAAGTCCCGGTATTCCTAAATGATATGATATGGGGTTTAACGTCCTACTTTTCTCTTTGTGTTTACCCTCCCCAGTTATCTTAAATTCTCTTCTAGATACACTGATAATAAGTATAAAATTTCACCAATTCTTATTGATATGAATGTTATGGATTGAATTGGGGTTTTACGTCCTAATGTTCTGTACACCGACTGAGCTAACGAAGACGAGAGTACGGCACATTGTGTGCTGTGAGGTAAATTTTCCCCGGACAGCGGCACTACGGGTAACTCTTATACCGAATCCCAACTGCCAAGGGTTATTTTACGTGCACGCCAATGTGTACACGGGAGATCGGTTTTCGTCCCACCCGAGCGGCTATACTTATATATCAAATCAAGCAAATGGTTTAGTTAATATTCCCGATGACGAGATTTATGTTTGAAGCCTGTCTTTATTGTACAGTTTGTTTCAGTTTATCGAAGAAATGTAAAATTGAAAACAAAAATATTCTAGACATCTTGCCACTCACAATCCCATAACTTCATCATTTATTATTTTCTATGCCACGATTATTGTGTGAATCCATCCTTTGTTCTGCTTGTTAGTCTCTACGTGACAAGGAGTAGGGTCGCCAGTCCAACCTCGTGGGTTTTCTCCGGGTCTTACGGTTTCCCCCATTGCTAAAGACCCCTACGTGCAAGCGAATTATTGGAACAAAATTAAACCATATGTTAATCCCGAAATGACCTAGTTTGTGTCGAGTGGACGTTTAACCCATCTCTCTCTCTCACTCTCGCTCTCTCTTTCCCTTCTTGTTAGTAGCCTAGCCTCCTGATACAAATGGAATTTAAATTTGAAAAACAAAACGGCTCTGGACTCAGTGAGTGTGATATTGGCTCGCTACACCGAGGTCCCGTTTTAGATCTCGGTGTAGTATATCACGATCTTCCGGTGGGGTTCTCTTTTGTCAGTGGTGCAGTAGCCTGACAAGGGAAAATGTATATTCGTTGGGATTGAACATCGACATGCACGTAAAAGAACCCTTGGAAGCTGGAATCGGATATTAGTGCAGACAGTCTTCATTAGCCAAATTGGTGAAGAAAAACAGAACGATAACCCAATTCATTTTACCACAAAGACGCACAATTCCTGAAATTACGATGCTTAGTCTGATTGATTGGTCAACAAACAACGGTCTTCTTCTATCAGCCCAATATCAATATATGCCTGGAGGTCGGGTGTTCGATCCCTGCATTGGCCGAGAAAGTTCATTCAGATTTTTAGACGTGTTCTCCCCTTGTCGGTGATGCAGAATGGAGTGCCTGACAAGCAAGATCCCTTAACAGTTGGAATTCGATATTAGAGTAGGTCGAAGCGCGGCGGACCGGGCAAAATGTCCCTCATAGCACACTGTATGGCGTCTGCCCGTCTTCATTAGCCCAATGTAGGAGCAGAACATTAGGACGTTAAACCTCATTTCATTTTCGCGACATTCATTTACACCTGGAAGGCGAGTGTTACAATAATAAATTCAATTGTGTGTGGACGACTCAACTAATACTACGACATAGCCAATACCGTGTCATCTTCAATAGAAGGCTTGATCTCGCCTTAACTACGTACATCTTATCAAGCCCTTCACGTAATACCCTGCAAATTTCGCCACTAAGTTTGATTAGGTAACAAGCCCAGCTTGGGAACCTATCAGATTCATCGGTCGCCGTCAATACCAAGACTCGCGCTTCTAGCTAAAATGTTTACATGTGACAATCGAGTTGCAAAGTTCAAATATCGATCAATATCAAGGTTAAAGGTTTTCCGCGAATTTCTCAATTTAAAAAAACAACAACTTTCAACGGCTGTATGCTTGTTTATTTACAGTGTGTTATGTGCCACGATCTCGGATTGGACAATGCTAATTAGTAACGTGTCTACACAACGGGCGAAAAAGTTCGGGAATTGCTAGGTATTGAAGCAATGGTTAGATGTTGTAAAACTCGCAGACGTTGCTTAAGGAACATGATACCGTGTAGACGTCTCGAACAATACCCTGTGGACGATTCAACCAGTTTATTTTGATATTTGTGGACGACATAACCAAACTTTTCGTGTGGACGAATTGACCTGTATTCGTATATAAGTCGACCTCTCCGATTTTGGAACGAAATTAAATGAAATTGGGTTTAAAGTTCTGCTATTCATGCTACGACTGGGCTAAGAAAGACCGGCATACCCTGCACAATGTGTGACGAGGGGAATTTTGCCCGGACAACGACGCTACGGCCAACTCTCATATCTCTGATTTTGGAGAGAAAAAAGATTTTTCTTTGGTCTGTGGCTATTTGTCTACATTTAAAATTAGAGATATAACTTAACGTTGTGTTCGAATGTCGACGAAACTAAAACTAATAAACAAACTGGCCTACTTGTCGAAATCAAGACGATTTTAATAATATTATTAAAACGACACCGGACTACAATCACTTCCCACGTATATCTAAATTTCATCAAATAATCTTAAATTTCTCTGAAATGACAAATGCATTGTCAAACAATCGGCATTCCCGAAAGAATTTCTGTAATTTCCGGTGATATCGTATATAATGATGAATATATCAGTAAAACCGATTGTATAGACGCAAAATAAAATTGATTCGAGTAAATATATGGAAACCGGAATTCTTTTAAATCTAAATTCGATACAATTTCTGATGAAATATTTATACCTCTTCATTAGCCCACTTCGTGCAGAAGTTTAGGGCTTTAAATCCTATTTCATTCAATTTGACAATATTTCTCAGAAATTCCATGAAACTATGAATATATTTATACAGATGAGATTTGTCATGCTACTCTAATGGGAATAATCGTAAACATAGAAGCTGCAATGGAAAATTTTTGCAATGATATTTAGCAATTGACATGGGAATTCACAGAACATAATCTATGGCACATAATGACTTAAACGTGCATTATGCAAGATCGATGTCACGTCTTTCTTGAAAGTTGATTAACAAAACGGATCCTAATCCAGTAATTTACGCAGGCTAGCGTTTTCATCGAGAGTTGATTATGGTGTGAAAAAGTTAATTAATGTCTCATTAATACTTCAGATAATATTTCAGACCTAAAGAAAGATCTGTAATATGCAGATTTCGCTCTTTTAATTTAAAAAACAAGAAAATAAAGACAAAAGTCCAAAATTATTGATTTCCAATATTATATCTTAAATCAATAATTTCTAAGAAATAATCCACGAAAATCAGCAAACATTACGCAATGCACACTGGTTTATTTCCAATGGCAGCCCGTTAAATAATTTAAGATTCTACATCCTACAGTGTGACACTGACTACCGAAATGGTGTATAAAGGAAGTATTAACTCTAAGATAAAGATGAAACGGAATCAGTATAACACTTATTACAGACCACCTATATCCTATTGTCTACCTGATGATAACAATAATTTCACAAGTGGATCAAGAAGCTACATGTAATGACAATAATTTCACAAGTGGATCAAGAAGTTAATGAAAATAACCTTGAAATTATTACCGTGTTGAGATAGAGAGCGAGACGGGGCGAAGAGGGGAGAGGGGGTGTAAAGTCAACTCACCACCTGTAAGTTATTGCGGCAAAAACCCATGAGGTTAGACAGGCGACAATACCTTTTTGTTACGTACTTGATTGGGAACTAAACCACGGAACTCAATAGCAGACCTTGTGATCTAAAGCGCACTTTGATTTGTGTGAAAAATGTAAAAATAATGAGTAGGGTAGCCTGTCCAACCTCGTGGGATTTCACCGGGTCCCCCGGTCGGTTTCCTCCCACTGCTAAAAACCCCTATGCGCACGCGAATTGTTGAAATGAAATTGTTAGTCCCGAAATGACCTAGTTTGTGTCGAGTGGACGTTAAACCCCATTTCTTCCTCTCTCCACTCTAACAAAAATGATATTAAATTTGTCGAAATATCAAACCTTGCTTCGTTACACTTCAGTCGAGTAGAAAAGATAAGTATGTATAGAGGGTTATAATATGTGTATATTTTGACACGTGCACGTTGGCGGAGTTTTATCCAGTTTCCTACTGTTTTTACTTGTTTGTTTATCGGTGATACCCGCCATTCTTATACTGGTTGATCAATATTTAGATTGAGTTATCACGCCCCTCGGCTCGTGTAGACGTGCTGCGTTGTCAGGGCTGATAATGAATTCGTGTATTTAGATAGAGATCTCTACATTATTTGATTGTTTCGTTTATTATTGTCTTCTATAGATAATCAGAACCTTCTTCTCAAACATTAGTCAAATGTGAGGCAGGAAAAGAAATGAAATGAGGTTTAATACTCCACTGTTCAGCCCCGACTGGTTTAACGAAGACGGGCATACGGACAACAGCACCACAGCATACTCTTATATTGAATTTGACTTTTACGTACACACTGGACCTCGGTTTGTCGTCCCATCCGAACAACTAGAGAGTCGTTTTGTCCGGCCCTGCGTCCTGCATGGCAGACAAAGGGGGGGGGGGTCCACGCCGGAAAATCTGGACGAACTTTTTCGGCCAATGCAGGGATGGAACACCCGACCTCCAAGCTAGCAAGCCTGCGCCTTACCCACTAAGACGGGCAAACGTTATACAGCCGCCATGAGTTATTTTACCCGGGCAGCAGCACTACTCTTATATCGAATTTCAGCAGCTAAGGGTTCTCCTCCTGCGGCATTGACAAAGGGGACCACAGGGGAAAATTCCGGTCAACACATGGATTGAACATGCGACCTCCGTGCTATCGAGCTAACGTTACTTACTGAGTCACCCCGGCTGCAATGCGAGGCAGGCAAATGGTGCATGGCAAATTGAATGGAAATACTTTCGATGTCAAAAATGTATAAATCAAAATTTGTCATGCGCCGAATGTGACGATATTTCCGGTTTGATTAGCATAATATGATTAGCGGACGGTAAGTAATACATGTACATGCGTAGTAAACAAAATGTGATCTGATGTTTCTGCACGAATCATGATCAGGCGGGCATACACCACCATTCAGTAGCAACGGCCGGGAGAGAGAAATGGGGTTTAACGTCCACTCGACACAAACTAGGTCATTTCGTGACTAACATACTGTTTAATTTTATTTCAACGATTCGCATACGCGTAGCGGTCTTTAGAAGTGGGAGGAAACCGGAGAACCCGGAAAAAACTCACAAGGTCGGAGGAATAAAGTGGAACGTACACTTGTGTATTGCTGAATGACCAACGTCATTACAACAAGTAGTTGATATCGACGCCATAATAGCGACACGGGGTAAGACCGGTGTTTCAGTGTTTGTTTATTTTGATCAGCAATGACAGGAAAGACGAAAGAAAAAATAAACCAAGGGAAGAAAAGACTAACGAACTCCTCCTAATGATGACTCGACACGTGCTTCGTGTTGTCCCGATTAAGTCCTACATCAATACAAGATGTTTTTACACACGTGCCTTCTGAGGATTACACGTGACATGAGGTTAGGTGTGCGTGTGGGAGGGTGGGGGTGGTGGGTTTAGGGTTAGAATGGGGTTTAGCGCCGGTACCTTAAGACCATCATGACGTGTTAAACGTGACCCAACAGCGGGAGTTTTTAATATTCTCTTTTATTTACAACATCCTTGCTAAATCCTGACGGAGAGACGTGTCGTGCCTTATTGGTTTAACCCGCTTCAGATTAAATTCTGGTAATTTCCGTCTTATTTTCGAATATCTACGGAAATTTCCGTCGTATTTTCGAATATCGTATGCAGTTACAAATATATACATATGAAATCGCGCGTTTGAACGTAATTAAATATTCATTTCAATAAATAATATCTTAAAATTCCCTGCACATGTAGATTAAAATTGTAAATTCGAAATCAATCTGATTAAAATACAGATCTATATTTCATTTCGTTTTTATACTTGCAGTAGGAGGCGTGTCAGAGGTCATACGAGTGGCTTTTAACCTATGACGTCAGACATTGATAAATCAACCAGTGTAGACGTTTCTAGTGGTTTACCGTTACCCGCAGTTCTGTGCATCGCACGTCAAGAATAATCCGTAAAAGACCGTTTCATTGGCTAATCCCTCACATTAACCAGAATCTGGCTTATATAACAACTCTTCCAGATCCTAGAGTAAAACGAAATTGTGGACTATCAAAACGAAACAAAAAGAGATCTTCGTTTTAAGGAGATTGATAAGAAATTTGCCTGGTTGCTGATAAAACATTTATTAAATGAGGGATCTTGGTGGCATTCCTAAGAAATTTTTTTTCAAAAAAAAGGAACGATGTAGAGGCCATTTCCAAACCCTTGAGTCTCAGCAGGAAAGGGTCTGGACCTCTTGATCCCCGCCTTCCTGGATCCGCGCCAGTGTAGGTTGGTTGGTTTCGAGTAGGCCCGTTAAACAATTTAAGATTTTACATCCTACACTGTGAAGTTGACTACCGAAATGATGCATAAAGGAAGTCCTCATTCTAGTATAAGATAAAGATGAAACGGAAACACTTATTACAGACAACGTATCATGTTGTCAACAGGTCCGGTGTACACATTGGCGTGCACGTAAATGAACCCTTGACGGTTGGAACCCGATACAAAAGAAGACCGTTGTGCCGTTGTTCAGGTAAATTTTCCACATACCACACTGTATAACATGTGCCCAGTCGGTTCAGAGCAGTAGGGCGCTAAACCCAATCTGAGCAAAGGGGGGGGGGGCGAATGGTTAACACGTGCGCGTTGCATCATAGAAGTCTGTCACTGAATCAACTGGCGCGTTTCCATTTCCCGATCGTACGTGACAAGGAGTAGGGTCGCCTGTCGTGGATTTCCCCCCCCCCAACCAATGCTAAAGACCCCTACGAGCAAGCGAATTATTGAAATAAAATTGAAACATATGTTAGTCCCGGAAGGACCTTGTTTGTATCGAGTAGACGTTAAGCCCCCTTCTATCTCTCCTTCCCCCCTCTCTCTCTCTCTCTCTCTCTCCAATCTGAGCATCACAAACACCTAATAGGCTTAGTAATAATTAGCCATAGTCAACAAAGTAAGCATATCGCCCTATCTGTTGAAGGAATCATCGAGTCTATTGGATCATATCCGTTCTAGAAATGATTATTTTATAGCATTATATGATTGATAATTAGCTTAGATAATCACGGAGGAGATGATATATGTTTGCTCTGCTAATATCTGTTAACAAGATATCGTACCAAGTCTTTCATCTCAGACACGGAGACTTCAGAAAGCGAGTTACACAATCTGTTTATATTTGTTTTATTGGGCAATAAAAGATTTACAATAATTCGGATTTTCTGGTTTTCTTTTCTTGTGTGAAGTTTTCTCTGTATTGTTTTACCATACGACCTTCATTTATATTCACTTTGGAAGGGAGAGAGAGAGAGAGGGGGAGAGAGAGAGAGAGAGGGCGATCAGCCAACCCTTATCCTGGTCACGTATAAGCTTTGGATCAAAACCACGCCATTTTACCCAAGGACACTTTCGCCCCAGCACCCACCCACCCCACCCCAAATCTACTAAAATGTTTAAAATTTGCACTCATTCCTAGTTTATTACATCCGATCGTTTCATGTTTAAATAGAGAAATGCTTTTTTTAACCGATAGGCGGTGATCGTAAGTGTGATAGCATCTCTTTAAGTACCAAATGTTTCTTTAAACCCCGAACCTAGATTACAATTTATCTGTGTTTTCGTCTGGCCACAAGTCATTGGAACTGGGGACATGGTAATTTCTCGTATTTAGATTAACACCATCGAGCCGTTTATCAACAACCCAATTTAATCACTTTGCGTATCGGAAAATTATCCCGGGGCATTCGACATATTGTGACACTCGGTCTCGCGCAGTGTGAGGCGAGTGCGTCGACTCGGCAAGCACCTGTTCTTACCACCCATCGTTCGCGGGTTTATTTCACAGGAAAATTAGAAAACCATATCGTGTTCAGTATATCATCACTTTTCCATATTGTGCGTTTTTTGTACTGGTAAAGATTTATGCTCGAAAATATTAATTTAAGAAACAGGCCTTAATGTTTTCACATGTTAAGATCTCTTAACTATTTTTGTTTCATGATTTAAAGGGGTCACGTAATCATACATAGTTTATTTAATGGCTTTCGCACGTGAGCATAAAGTGTCCCACCAAAGTTTTAGAATATGGTCGATGAATAAACTAGAAGAGTTATTAAATTGTTTAAGACTGCAACAATTAAAATACATGTACTAAAAACTTAATAAAAATCATTTTTTGGAAAATATAAACTCTCGATTTGTCTAGAATTACAAACAAAACACGGGTATTAGCGTCCTACTTTCTGCACCCGCCGGGCTAAAGAAGACTGGCATACGCCATGTAGTTTGTTATGAGAGAATATTTGCCAGGGCAGCGGCAGCTTCCGCCTATTCTTCATCTAATGCCAAGTAACGGGTTGGTATCCGTTCATATCAACAAGTACACCACGGGCTGTTCGATACCTTCCGAATCGCTAGAAATTTTTCTAGCTAGCCCCTCTGCTATGCACAACTGACAGGCTCGGAGGGCGGGTATGGGCACTTGTTATGAACAATCCCGGGGAACTTTCTAGATTAAAAACGATCAAGCGCCATGGATTCCGGGAATAAAACAATATTTGTAGATGAGTTTTAATCGATAAAAGTTTTGATTCGTTACCATTAAGATTTTGATGTAATTATTTCAAGATAACCTTATCATAATAGAGACATTAACAAATCTGTCCTACTGTCATGTTAGCAAACATTCTAAATTTGTTGAGGTGCAGATGAGAGTATATTAATTAATTTCTCATTTTCGACAAGGTATTGGATAAATCGAACTTTGACACGTGACTGTCAGTTCAATGAAGTAGAAAACAGAGGAGAGGGCAGACAAGCAGATTAATTCCCTTTGGAATACACGATCACTTAATTATCATTTATCCCTTTATCAAATAACATAGGAGCTAATGAATACCCCTGCTTGACACCTCTCGGAGTCTTGTTTAACCACGGTACTATTTCAGTTCTGGTTTACACCGATAAGCCGACCTGCCATTATTCTTGTAATTGTATCATTAACGATGCTCTGATTAAATCATTTACGCCTCGGGGTGTCGCGTTTTAGGAGCGAGCCCCTCTTTTCTCTACTTCAAGTTATACTATCAATATGTTGAAGATCCCTCTCTTGAGAGAGAGAAAGTGTTAAATGGCCGACCACAACACTATGCTAATCAGCTAATAATAACGTCCCTTCAGGGACATTCAACAGATTCGTGAAAGTTCAAATATTTAAATCAAGCTTTAAATAATTTTTCTGAATAGGAAATTAACGAATGATTATCACCCTTTGTGCCGTGCATTGATCATTTGCTCATTTCGTGTATTCATTTTTTACCTGTTGTTTCGGGGGCGTTCTAGAAGTTTTATAATGTGTATTAAACTGAGACAATTTACAAGATGGTTCTAGACAAAGGTTTTCTGATCGAAATGATTAATTTGGATCACCCCGAGGATCAATCTTTAGCAAAATTGTTTCATCGGCTAATCCTTCTTCATTATAGCCCGGTCGTAGCAGAACAGTAGAAGGTTAAATCTCCATTTCACCAAATGGCTTATTTTCGTGTATTATTGTATGTAAACTGTGTTATCATTTCCCCCAGTAAGAAGCTAATGTAAACTTCAAATGACCAGAATGATTTAATCAGTTCTGGGAGTGGGGGCGAACGGTTAGCGTGTGCATGCTGTATCTTAAAGCCTGTCATTGAGTTAACTGGCGTGGTTTCGATTCCCCGGTTGAACGTAACAAGGGGTAGGGTCCAGCCTTGTGGGTTTTCTCCGGGTCCTCCTACTGCTAAAGACCCTACGCGCAAGCGAATCATAGAAAAATATTAACCATATGTAAGTACCGAAATGACCTACTATGTGTCGAGTGGACGTTAAACCCCATTTCTCTCTCTCTCTCTCTCTCTCTCTCTCTCTCTCTCTCTCTTTCTTTAATCAGTTCCGAATAATTTTTTACTTTAATTTTGGCATCTCTTTTACAAAAGGATCGGTATAAATACGATTTAGGGGTCGCCTCAATACATCAGAATTTGACTGGCCATCTAAAGTAAAACGAGCAAGCCAAAATCAAAATTTAGAGGTCGCCGCAATATATTGGAATTTAGCTGGCCACCAAAAGATGACGGGCAAATAAAACTTAGCCGACCGCCTTAAGATGTCGAGCAAACTAAAATCTACTTTCGGGCCACGCAATATATTAGAATTTGGCCGTTCATCTAAAATTTTATCGAGCAACCAAAATCTAATTTAGGGGCCACTCAATATTAGAAGTTGGCTTGCCATCTCAATTTGACGAGCAGACGAAAATCTAATTTAGGGAGCATTTATATTACATGTATGTTGATTTAGGGAGCACAAAATATGGAACGTCATCTACAGTTAAGAAACAAACCAAAATGTCATTATTTAAAAACTGAAATAGTCTACATACAAATTAAATGAGAACATATGTTTAAAACGGCAGAATCAGGTTTTTCACGAAATATTTATTTTCTTAAAAAGTACGATCTCGTAAATACAGCATACAAGGAATAACACGAGGTATGAAATCCACGAGCCATAAAACTATTTCAAATGTAAAACTGTGCAATCGTCCTGTTTATTTACATAAATGAATATTTGGCGAGAAGTTTAACCGATTTGGGGAGAAGTTTAACCGATTTGGGATATCAAATGTAATAACAAAAGTCCTGTATTATGACAATTGCAATGATTTATTTATTGTTAATTGTAAGACATTGTCTCTAGAACGTTGTTAAGTAAATAGTGTGATATCAATAATGGCTTTCTATTGTTTGTGTGTATTCCAGGGGAGATTATTACTCCAATAAATCTGTACAAATTATTCGTAATTCTACCAGATAAGTAACTTTCCAGTACAACGTGAAAGACCGGGCCCTGCTGTTGAAGGCTGGGGGGGGGGAAGCTCTCCGAGGTAATAGGAGAAGAAAGGCTCCTGGTAGTGAAGAAGACAGGCCCGTTGAGTTAAAGGAAAAATCAGGCTCGCAAAGTTGAAGAATTAAATAGTCTCCCGAAGGAGAAGGAGGAGACTAATATACAAGCTTCCGTAGTTAAAAGGGAAGACATACTCTTTAAGTTAAAGCAGAAAACAAGAACCGTTGTTAGAAGTAAAACAAATCCCGAAACAGAAAGATACGAAAGGCTCCCAAGTTAAGGAGGGAGAAATTCCTTGACAGATACAAGCTTAGGATCGAAACCACAACACGTGACTTATTGACAGACCTTATAATCTAAAACGCACGTGTAAGATCACCCGACACAATAAATTTCATTTAAGGATCAAAGCACGGTGAATTTGTAATCAATAAATAGCTTTTGAGAAGGGGTCGTTATTTAGCGGGGCGAAGGTATATGGAGCCGAACTCCCCGTAAATTTGTAATCAATGATAGCTTGCAAGAAGGGGTCGTTATTTCTGGGACGAAGATATGGAGTCGAACTCTCGATACTTGCACCAATGACATAACCTTATGATCTACAACGCGTATGTTCCGTAATTTCTAACATATTTCGATTCGCTCCCTTTAAGAAACAGATACGCGATCTAAAATAAATACGGTCTATTGTAACAAATGTGTGAAAGCAACGTTGCTATCTCTCCAGAAATATTCTGTTACAAATAAAAAGAAAATTGTAAACCGTTTAGGCCTATAAAGAAACGCGAGCAAAACAATAAAGAAGTCGGAGAGCTGTAGTTAAAAATCTAAGAATAATATTGAAAAATATAAGCAGAACATCTCCGACATTTTAAAAACTTTCGTTTAATTGCTTTTACTTGCGATAAGAGAGATGAAATGTCGTTTAGAGTTATTGCAGGTCGTAAAATGTTATTTTATAGTTTTTTACGACTAGTTACGGTCAACACTGAAATAGAGTTTACGACTTTCATGAAAAACTTACAACATTTGCAACAGAAAAGGTCGACACTGAAAAATAAACATTGTTTTAAAACGAAGTACACATGAAATTAATGGTGATTTATGACGTACATGCATGACGTAAAGCTAAACCATATTTGTGTCAGATCTGAAATCCGAGGCCGCGGTATATCTTCATTGTAAATTATAATTTCCAGTAAGCAACAAAATTGAATGCGAAGTAGCAATAATGATAATAACGATGGCAATGATGATGATGGTAATAGTGGTGATGAATTGTCGAACATCTACGCACAATACGGACATTTAACATGATGGCAATGATGATGATGATGATGATGTTGATGAATTGACGTACAGCTACACACAACAGGGACATTTTAACATGATGATGGTAATGATGATGATTATTATTATGATGCTAATGATGATGGTAATGATGTGATGATGATGGTGGTGATGATGATGATGATGAATTGGCGTACAGCTGAGCACAATACGAACATTTAACATGGTGATGGTAATGATGATGATGGTAATGGTGGTGATGATGATGATGGTAATGATGATGATGATGATGGTGGTATTGAATTTGGCAAACAGCTACGCACAATACGGAAAATCAACAAACTAGTGATCCCGCGGACTAGTGAGCATTCTAGACATCGCCATAGATGTAGCGTGACACGTGGAGACCCGCTGAACATCGTTTCGGAACGCGCAAGACAAAGTGTACCCCGGTTTGGTTTTCGTCTAAGCCGAACGACTAGGCAAATATAGCCACTCGTGGGTTTGATTAATATTGCCAAATTATGAAATGGGCTTTCTTTTACGTCCCACTTTTCTGCTCTGTCCGGGCTAATGAAGACGGGTATACCATACAGTGTGCTATGAGGGAAATTTTTCCCGGTCAGCGACGCGACGGCCTACTTTTATTTCTGATTCAGGGGTTCTTTTAAGCGCAGTCCAACGTGTACACGAGACCTCGGTTTTTTTTTCGTGCTATCCGATTTGTCTAAACGGTGTTTGTCGCCAGGCGAGGAAACAGCGAAGGAAAAGCTCGAGGAACTTTCTCGACCAACACATAAATATTAGCAAGTGGAATATGGACACACGTGAGTTCATATGAATATTGCTAAAGGTCCAAGTCAATGTGTACTGTGGTTGTTGTCTAAGCCGAGCGACTAGACAGACTTTCCTGGCAAGTGGAATACCGGCACGAGAGTTTATAAATATTGCAGAAGGTGTTGAATTACCTCTTATCATTATCACTGTATCTAGAAACCTGCTGTATGACGGCGGGAGTAATTAGTTAATTATAATCACACTAACAATTACTTCTCCCTGATGACAGATCCATATCACATGAAAGAGAAACAGACCATTGCACATATCAGCGGGAGCGGTCATTTATCAGTAGGGGCAATATTAAATTAGCAGGGGAGCATTCCCGGCCTTCATCATACAGCCATTACTACGTGAGTGTTTGTTATCGTAATTACGACTGTTTGCCAATGCGTGATTCCAGGTTTATGTAATCAGAGGTAATTTAAGCGCGAAACCGTAACTAATATCGTGTCAACAGGAAGTGAACCAACAGAGCAGAGATAACGCACATAAAATCCGAAACAGTGGCAAGTGAGTCAATATGCAACTTTTATATAAACATCATGTGTCAAGCTACGAAACAATGTCTGCTATTACATGATTGTTTATGTAGACATGGGAACCAGAAATCTCGCGCTGAAAGGAAGTCTGTCATTAATATATATTTAAATATGGAATTATCACAGAGCGTGTCAGGATATCACATAAAAATATGTTTTAACACCATTTGAGTAAAAGGGTAAATAACGCCATGTTGAATTAAAGAAATGTACACATTGAATCAAATTGTTCAAGCAAATCTTGGACTGTATGACATATTGTACGGCCATTAATAAAAACTTAGTGGTAGAAAATAGCATCTGTCTACCATTCTGTCGTTTAATGCACAAATTTTGTTCATTGAATGACGAGAACTGGACACAGTTAAGTACTTTAAGTGTTTGGTTTTTTTTTAAATAGTTAAAAAGAAAATACCCCTTTTAGGAGGCTCCGGAGTTTTGTTGTCTGGGTGATTCTTTGTTCTTTTTTTAATATCACATTTTTTTTTTTTTTTTTTTTTTTTTTTGCAGTATTTGTTTTTTTGTTTTTGCTTTGTTCTTGCTTATGTTTTTCCCCAAAAAGGGAAATTTGACCCGAACTTATTCGTTTGGCAGATTGTTCCGATTTGCACAAGTGTGATAATAGACGACACACTTTAGCTATGATTTTTTAAGGGGGGGGGGGGGGCTACACGACGACTCGGTGATAAAAAGCTCTAGCTCGCTAACCAAGGGGTACGAGATTTGCTCCAGGTGTTGTTCGAGAGCATGGCGAATACCTGTTTTCATTCGCCTAGCCGGTGCAGAAGAGGAGTAGGAAGTTAAACCGCATTTCACTTCATTTATTGATTTCAGATGAATGTATGACACAAGCCATAGAATACATTCTTAAAATTTAAACTATATTTCTTTTGTAAAATATTTAATATTTCATATTTTTCAA
Source organism: Patella ulyssiponensis (assembly GCA_963678685.1). Taxonomy (NCBI): domain Eukaryota; kingdom Metazoa; phylum Mollusca; class Gastropoda; family Patellidae; genus Patella; species Patella ulyssiponensis. Next base: position 14,644,140 of record OY783229.1, on the reverse strand, counting down.
GTACCAGAAATACACCGATTCTTGTGTTGAAAAGTCATTATACTGGGCCAGAATTTGTCCATCGTTTATGGTAAATCGCCAGCAATCTTACTGTAGAATAAAACTGCCACAAAGTGACCAATACAATCTACATTACCATAGTAACAAAATTCCTTCCATTATCGAGATGAGTTATTCACGTAAATGAATACGGATAATAACCAACCCGAATAACTCATTCTCGAAGCGGAAAATTGAAAGTTAACGAATTAGAACTAAGGAATTAGAGTATGCTAATATCTCCAGGTAGTTAATAACACTAATGTCAACACCCATCTAGATCAAACTACGATATACTAATCTTGGTTAAATTACTACACATGGTTTCTGCTACAGACGAAGATTCTCGGCATCTCTACTTTAATTGTTATAATGCTATAATAACTCATGCTCGTGTTATATTGACAGTCCCGCAGTAAATGGAGAAATAGTTCCACATTCCTTAATAATAGACAAAAGTAATTATACCTAATCTCATCTCTTTGTAAAAAGTCAAAAATGGCGAACAGCAACAAAAAATCGACTATTTTTATGCTACTAATAAATAACAAGTTTAATGTCGAGTAGTCTGATGAGTTCTTGTGGAGGTATTAAGTGAAGAATGCATCTATGCACGTATATTTTTAAACATGCATTACCTCAGAGCTATCTGCCAATTGCAGGTCTTTCTTTAAACCAGAAATGTTATCTACATTATTGATTAGACATTAATTAATCTATCCAGACCACAATCAACTTTCGATGTCATTGCTAGCCTGCGATACGTACTGGATTATAATCCCATTTGCTTTCCAACTTTCATACATAATTTAATCATAAAATGGATAATCGAAACTATGTTTTTGATCATATCGACTTTACTAATGATGATCGAGGTCAGGTCGAAATTTCAATCGATTAATTCTCGGTTCAGGGTGGATCAATTTGACTAAATTTTCAGCAAACTGTCTTTACATTTTCTGGTTTTTAACTATTGTAGTGAGAACCATCAGCTCTTTATCTAATCTCCCATAATGTACCTTTAAGTAAATGCGACAAACAGTTTTATGGTAAACTTTTGCGTTTCTGTTTGATATTTCATTAAAGTCCAAAATTTATACATTAATCATAAATACTTTGATTTAACAAATACCGTGTCGAATGTTCGAATAATGGCGTTCAGTTATCATGACTGGCGCATGCGAGGGTGACAACAAAACCATTCTTTTCGAAAAATGAAGTCCACGACACGTTGGCGCGCATGTAAAAGAAGATTTGGCAGTTGTAAATTAAAGAAGAGTATGTGTTAATCCTACTCCTCGGGCAAAGCGCTTCTATCTCGGATTGCTTCTTCCTCATAACCATAGAAATGTACGGGTATAGACCGGAAACCGAGCGTGACGTCATCGCCGCCATCTTTGATATCAAAACGTTTTCGTTAGCCCAGTCGGTGCAGAAAAGTAGGAAGTTAAACCTAATTTCAGTACAATTCATTTCTGTCGGATTAATCAATAAGCTTTATTGTTTGGTCAGAAAAAAATCGCCACATTTTTACAAGAAACGATCTACGCTATTTCAAAATCAGTAAAGTATTTCGTGATAATGGAAATACTAAAAATAAAATTGTAGAACATTTTGCTATTCAAAGAGTATTATTCCGTCATGGGAAACTGATGTCCGATGTGAGTTAAACGTTTTGTGTCTTCAACACAACAGCTGACGGGGGTAGTTCCCCTATTTCTCATGTGACGACTGATAAGTCGGGTGTTTGGACGGGTCTACAGCTCCACTTAGCTATACTCGCGGCAATTAAAGAAATTTGCTCACATTATCATGTTGTTTCGGAGCTTGTAAAGCGAAGTGAGGCGTGTCTCGGGCACAATCTTTCAAATAGTTGATCGTCGCGCCACCTGTTGCCGTCACTTGTTTCAGCCTGACCCGATTCCCTGTCGAATTATTTTAACTTTACTCCGCATTCCTAAAGCGATAGTTACCGCCCTTTGGGGAGCTCTCAAATACCCAAAAAATACATTTAGTCTTATTTTCAACACTTTGTTGTTTTTTTCCTTCAATGATAAATGCTATTATTTTACCATAAGCTCACTGATCGAACAACCATAAATTAAACCGAAATTCGTGTCATGAAAATCCGATTTTTTCAAAACAAAAAACACAAAAAAATAACTTAAATACTTTGATGTGCCGTAACAAGGAATTACATATTTGTTTACTTATGTATAAGAAATCAACTCGAAATGAGTTCAAAGGAAAATTTGCATGAAATGTAAAATAAACAGTTATTGACATTTAGGGACAAATGTTTGTAAGTTTGTTTAATACCTGTTTCCCCATTTATCAATTTTAGAATGACTGTAAGTGTTTTAAAAGAGTTTTTTATTCTGACAGTCCTGATGGATTGAAATCCGACATTTTGTTTTATTTTGCTAACATAAAGAGTGATTAGGCTAAATATAGTTGAATGTATAATGTTATGTTTTCATTTGTACATGTCATTCAAAAATGAGGCTAATGTTGCAGCTACTACGTCATAAAGAGAGAAAGAAATGGTATTTTTACGTCCACCCGACACAAGTGACGTTATTTCGGGACTAAAATATGATTCAAAATTATTTCAATAATTCGCTTGTGCGTAGGGGTCTTTAGCAGTGGTAAGAAACAGAGGAAACCCAGGAGGAAGATAAATCCCTCGAGGTTAGAAAGCGACCCTACTCACTGTCACGTACCAAGCAGGGAGTCGAAACCACACCAGTTGACTCAATGCCCAATGACAGATCTTATAATCTAAAGTGTATTATTTATCTACTGGAAGTCGAGTGTTTATCTTTCATTAATATTTTTATTTTGTTTTCTTTTTGAAAGGACTAAAAATAACAGATTTACAAATACGAAGAGTTTTAGTTAATCATCGTTTGAAATAAGCTATGTTTAAATTTCTAGACGTTTCCAATAAGCTATGTTTAAATTGCTAGACATTTATCGGCTTGAATAAGAAACCTTATCGCGAATAATCCTGAGATTCTTCCCAGCACACGATGGGATTCGAAGCCATGAAATTTGTATATACTGTAATTGTAATTTGCATATGAAGTGTATATATTGTGATTTGTATTTTGTTTATGAAATGTACATGTTGTATTTTGTATATGAAATGTACATGTTGTGATTTGTAAATGAAATCTACAAATTTTAATTGTATTTTAAGGTCTATTTATTAACAAGGAAAGGAATTTTAAACTATAAGCCTTTTCTTGTTTTTGAATCTTTACATTTTGACAATGTGTGTATATAACATCAATCTTATCTAAATAAATATTGTTGAAATTAATATTCACAAATTATGATTGAAAAATATTTGAAATATTTGACGGTATTAAAACAGATCTACTATAACGTTTATCTCTTTCGCCATCTCCACTCCAATTGATAGGTAAATAACTACCTTCTTCTACCCCTAATCTCTTTCAATATTAGACTAATATCACATTATACACCATAGATCTTATCAATACTCAGGGTGAATCCAAAACACGAAGGGGAGGGGGTTTACATATCGAAATGAAATGGGGTTTAACGTCCTACTGTTCTGCTCCTAAACTTGGCTAATGAAGACGGACATACGCCATGCAGTCTGTTTTGAGAGAACTTTTTCCCGAGAGGCGGCGCTACGGCCTACTCTTATATCGAGTTCCAATTGCCAAAGGATCTGTTACGTGCACACCAATGTGTGCACGGGACATCGTACTTTGTACCATCCGAACCACCAGACAACTAGCCTTGGCAGGCCCTCCGTCCTGCATCACTGACAATGGAAAAAAACACCCGTCTTGCCCACTTCGCCATCATGATCCCCTTTACATATGAAAGTCTGTTCCCCAATCCCATGCAGATATAATGAATAAAAATATTATTTTAAAAAACTGAAGAACGAAAAATCCAAATACGATATGAAACTAAACCATGGGTTAGGTTCTTGAAAATAATTATGAAATGGGCGAAATGGTAACATTAGATTAAGTTCTCGAAAACATTATCGAAATTTCGGTATTGGAGTTTGTCTACAGAAAACACAACGGGGTCATCCATAGGGCCTGGGAAATGGGTGTAGGGGGTAATACTGGTATTTTATTTTTGACCTTAAACCAATATCAGGTTATACAGATACTAACACAACTGAGGCTGAATAAAAAACGATATAAAGCTAAACAATAAGTAGGGTTCTTGGCAATAATTCCGAGATTTTAGTATTGGAATTTGTCCAATGTCATAGGGCCTGGGAAATGGGGAAATAGCTTTAGGTTTGACGATTTCGACTCAATACACTGGTGTTTTTTTTATTTTTGGCCTTACCGCAATATCAGATTATCGTACAGATATTATCTATACCCAGGGTGAATCCAAAACACGATATAAAGCCAAACAACGAGTTAAAATGACCAGGCAGTGACAGTGTGCAGACGAAATAAAAATACTAACTTTATAATTCCATAAAAGACCAATTAAATGTTTTCAATATGTTTAAAGCTTAGATTACTTGAGAAGTGGTTCGGGGTAAATCGCTGTTAAATAATGTGTTTGATTTAGCAATGAATAACCGTTGTAAGGGGATACCCTCCTTTCTTTCTAAATAGACGATATGAATAGATTAAAGGGTTTTATATTATTCCCTTGTCTTCGCTCCCTATTTAAACATGTTGATAAAAAAGGGAGAATCACTCAAAAAAAACCCGGAATGGTGTTTAACGTTAACGTTTTCTTCAATTTCACAAAAACTTATTTACACGACCTGTCGATATTCACGGCCTCTAGTGATCGTTTCATATCTTGGGAAGACCCGGAGAGAACCCACGAGGTTAGACAGGCAACCCCCGATGCTTCTCGTATATACAAACTATGGGCCTTATTAATAATAACTTAAACATGTATTATGCAAGAGCTAAATTTGGCTACTACAGGCCTTTCTTCAGGACTGAAATGTTGTATAAATCAATAATTAGACATTATTTATTAACATGACAAGACCATAATCAATTGCCGATACCATCGGATTGGTCCGTTTTTTAACAAATTTGAATCTGATCAGCGGTTCAACGGACGCTGATGATTAGCTGTAAAATTCGGACCGATCAGTGTTATTGAAATGTGGTTTTCTAGGTTCAGAATAAAGTAATTTGAATGAAATTTTCAACGTGTTCTCTTTTCATTATCCATTTTTTTTAACTATTATAGCGAGAACTTTCAGCTCTTTATCTAATCTTTCATAATGCCGATTTAATCAAGAAAATTTAAGCATACTGATACTACGGCTTACTCTGTGTACACGGCACTTTGATTTTTCATCCCGTCCGAACGACTATACGTTGTCCTTTACCAGACTCTCCGTCCTGTACCACTGCGAAGAGGGAACCTCGACCTAAATCCCGATGAACTTTCTGGGACAACATCAGGATCGAACGCGGGACCTCCAGGATATCAACCCCACGTCTTACTCAATGAGCCTGCGTGGCTGTCTCGTAAATTTTACGAGTTAGTGGTTACTATTGGATATTACATAGGTTCAAACAGCTAGTGGGTACAACTGGATGTTACACAGGTACAAACAGTATAATCCCCCATTACAACTGATCAACAAATCCTATACCACTTAAACCCGTGAACACACAAACACTACAACCCGCCCCATGAATTAAACAAGTGCTATATGACCCGCCCGGTAAATATTTATTTCATAGTGTCACCGTGATTATTACAATAGGTGTAAACGAAACCAAAATAATTTCGTCGGTCTTTGTCATTCGGACCACCTTCTGACTACCTTATGCATTAAGTCGTTCGGTACGTACATCTAACCCACAAAGCATAGGGTGGGCCATGTGGATATCGTTTTTCCAGGCGCTCAATGCCCTAATCCCTCAATTAAGAATTAAGATATACCTTGATATCCAAGACTTTTGACTATTCGGCCTCGTTGTGAGGGACGTTTTCGTTTCAGATTGTCGGCTCCGTATTCTCAAATTTCGTGTCAACCAGTGAACTGAATGGCAGACGTATTACAAGCCGGGTATTGTTCAAGTGCTGTCAAAATATTGGATCAGGATCTTTATATAGTATTTCGATTCTAATTAGGCTCAACTGTCGACAATGATATCCTAACAAAACCCGTCAAATAAACTTCTTGTGCTAGCAATTTGGATTAAACTTTCGCAAGTATTAAGATATGATAGAAAAGTGTGCCCGGAAAATTCGGCGGATTAGGAAATTGAATCAAGTATTAATACGCGATGACACTGATCGGGCGGGTCCTATTACACTAACTACTTAATATATTTATGAATTATTGAATATAATATTTAAGATAATATTTATAGAACAATTTCACGTGCGGTCTGACTGACACGTGGTATGTTGAAGAGATTATCGATGTTTTCTTAAGGTCGAATAGAGAGTGAGGGGTAATTAGCCACCACTTAGAATTTGCTTAGGGCCCGTTATTTCGGAGAGAGAGGGAGAGAGAGGGGGTGGGTGGTAATGAGCCGCCACTTAGAACTTAGGGTCCGTTATTTTGGGGAGAGAGAGAGAGGGAGAGAGGGGGAGGGTAACTACCACTCGACAAATACTGGGCCATGAAAAGAGATTTCCAAAGTGGTATCAGGCCTTCTGCTATGTGTGGGCCTATGTATAGTCTGCATTATTATTTTGGCATTCTGTAATATTGTCTTAATAGTAATCAAACTTATCTTACCATTCAAAACCGATCACAATTTTAATTCGGATTTCTAAAAACGTCACGTCGATACTATAGTAGTGGTTCTCAACCTTTTTTGCCAACGACACACCTTGGAACACATGAAAAAATAGCGGCACCCCTGGCGAAAAATATTTGAATTTTGCAAAATAAAAACATTGCAAGTCACAGACGGCATACAACCGTAGACACAGACTAGTCATAGGCACATTGAAAGACTACTCAAACTAGATAAAGAAAAACACAGTTATGAGCTTACAGCCAATACTTAATTAGGATCATGTGGTTTTTTCGCATTTTGTTAGTGTACCGTTCAAAATTTCGCGGCACACGTATAGGGAGATTTTGCGGCACTCCTGTGTGCCGCGGCACACTGGTTGGGAACCGCTGCTATAGCATAATGGTTTGACAGGTGACCCCCTTCCTTCTCACATACAAAGTAGGATTTAAACCACCCTACTTATTGTCAGATCAACGTTCCAAAACGATCACGTTTTTTGATCATACTCTTACCACAAATTACTTTAATCCACACATTATTCAAATCGATCAAGGCCAATTAAAGGTATGTCCGTTCAAAAATTTTACACTGGTTTCTATTAATTCGGGGTAATGTCATTTTTTATTTTTTTGGTTATTTCTTTTCATAAAAAAATATTAATTCTGAAACATGTTCTAAGCCACTATTTTTGGAATAATTTCTGAAGTTTAAATATATTCAGTTGTCGCATTAATTGAATTAAAGTATATTACAAATAATAATCTATCATCGGTGCCAAAAGCAACAGGAACTGATGTTTCCATTCTTTAACCAATATGTCTGTAGCGACCGTAACCATGACACTTCCCAGCCGGATGTAACCCGTTAGTGTCGTGTGCCTGCCAACGAAGCTAATGATCCGGAGTGACCGGTGACCAGGCGGTTAGACACCAGACAATTTGACCCAATATGTTAAAGGCGTGATCATAACTAAATAGAAAGTAGGGTTAAATGTCTCATATTTACGGTGGAATTATGGGCCATGATGGACAAGACATTCTAAATGACTCATGTAATTGTGTTAACTTGTGTACATTATGCAGTTAAAATGGCCGCTTGTAATTCGAGTGTAAATAATAAGTAGTTTTTAATAAGTGTATTATGGATATCGACTGGCGAGTAGTTAACTAAATTGCCATTTCATATTTAGTTAAATACATTTTGAATTTGGTAATTCATCGTTTCATGTTAAGTGCTAATTAAGGTGACCTATTTATGCTGGATGTTTTTCAGTGAAGCCCAAAGTTTATATTAAATCTTAACTAAAGATAAAATCCAAATTTTAACAGATACTTCAATTTTGATTGGGTAAGCACTAAAATCAATCTAAAATTATCCAATCAAATCACTAAAATTTGGATATTATTTTAGTTTAAATTTCATGAAACAGACCCCAGGGCCGAAAAAGACCCACAGAGGCCCTAAGCACTTAAAAGATTTCTGTGTCTCCATATATATAAAAAATTCAAAATATAAACAATGGTAAAGCATAAGCAACTTCCACGCATGTGTTTTGTTTTGTTATTTTTTTTTGGGGGGGGGGGGGGGCACTGATTTGTTCATTTATGGATTTATTGAATTTATGAAGAGGTGGGGCATTTTAAATGTATTTATTTATTCATATATCCAGGTTATGGAGGGGGTTGCTAAGGGAAGTGGTGGCCCCAAATTAGTTGTTGTTAGCTTAAAGATAAATCATGGGAGATTAAATAAAAGAGCTGGCAATTCTCACTATAATAGATTAAAACTAGATAAAGTAAAGAGAATTTGCTAAATCTTTTAATTGATTCACTCTGAACCGAGAATTTAGCGACTGAATTTTAGGCCTAGCCCCGATCAGCATTACTAAAGTCGGTACGATAAATAAGCAAAGTCTGGATTATCCATTTTTACGTTTAATCATCCTTAACAAAATGTATTCCAATCCTTTAAATAGCAAAGGCTAGCGATGACACTGAGAGTTGATTATACTCTGGATAAGTTAATTAATGTCTAATAAATAATATAGGTAATATTTCAGGCCTATAGAAAAACCTGCAACAGGCAGATTTAGCTCTTGCATAATGTACATGCATGTTAAAGTTTGAAACGCGAACTGAGTTATAACATGTAAAAGTTGCTATCAATCTGAATTGATTCACAAACGAGCAATAAAAATGGCCGACTTAAAACACAAACAAAATGATGTTTTGCTACAAGAACATTAACCGATACATATCTACATAACGCCCTTTAAAGCATGACAGATTCGCCAAACATTTATAAATGTCCATTTTCTGTAAACACCAATGGTCGTTTAGTGGCATTGATAAGAGAACGTAAACACGTTAATGGTGGACAAACATGTCGGAGTCGATGTCGTATTGTCTGAAAGTTCGCTTGAACTCTTCCATCTCATCCAGAACCGACTGCAATTCTTCAACCGGTGTCAAGAACCATGGCGGAATCTATGCATTGTATATTTTAAATCTTGACTCCCGTTTTTTTAACTCATCCCAGAGGCAGACTATTCACGGTGATTCAAGATTTATGGAGGATTTAACAATAGGTTCGGGATCATTATTCCATAAAGTTTCAAATTTAATCCCTCGAAAGCTTCAACTGTGGATGGCTTGTTAGAAACGTTGAAAGGTTTTTTAAAAGACAGAAATGAATAATCATAACAAGGTATGGTGGCCATTGGCATGCCATAAAACAGCTATACATTGCGCAACAAATGAATCGGGTTTTATTTTTAATGTTGGGCTCGTTTTCGTACGAGTTCTAAAGCAGTCGACTTGGTTTACATTCCCATCCTATAATCCACTCTCAAATTTTTTATTTAACATATTATATACTAATATTTGTGATTGTCGTTTGTTTGTCTGTTCAGTGTTGGCGGCTCGGGTCAACTGCCAGGTATTGGATAATTTCCTGCAAATAGAAGAGCGTCTCCGGTTGGTCAGCATTAACCAAGTATTATTGGGAACATGTTGGTGTTGTCTTGTTATATTTTCATATTTTATGTGATTAGAAGGGTATCTCTAGTTGATCAGCATTAACGAAGAGGATCGTAGTCTAAACGTCGTTCAGTAATACGCAGTAAATACATTCCATAGAACTGGTTCGCACGTGCGCGTTGTATCATAAGGTCGGTCAATGAGTCAATTAGTGTGGTTTCGACTCCCCGGTTGTACGCGACAAGGAGTAGAGTCGCATGTCCAAGCTCGTGGGTTTTCTCCGAGTACTCTACTCCGGTTTCACCCCGCTGCTGAAGACCCCTACGCACAAGCGATTTTTTGAAATAATATTGAACCATGTGTTAGTCCCAAAATGACCTAGTTTCTGTGGAGTGGACGTTAAAACACCATTTCTCTCCGTAAAACTGTGACCTGTATAGTTATTGTTCTACTGAAACTTTGTTATCAAAATGAGAAGAAGAATCTATGACCGCGTTGTGGTTACATATTTCAAATTGATGGGATGTATTGACTCCAACTGTATTTTACACGCATGACACGTTCCAGTTCATTGCATTTAACGGCACCGTAGACCTGTCTGCCTTCCATGCCCCATTGAAATGTTTATCAGCGATGCGCATGACTTCCACGTGACTCCTAGCCACTGGTCCATGGGTGGGGAGATTTTTCTAAAGAGATAAGAGATCCGCCATTGATTTGCTTCGTTCATTAGGTGCGCATGACTGTTAATTATATGGATATGTGTGTCATTTTGTGCTATGCGCATGACTTTCAAATGACCAATATTAAATGAGATATAGCGAGATGGGGGTTTAACCTCCAACTATTTCCGTTTACTCTTCATCGAATTCCAAGGGTTCTCGACAACGTGAACATAGCACCTCGGGTTTTCGTCACATCCGAATTGGAGGGTCTAGAACGCAAGTGATCTAACAACCTTCTAACACAGTTGGTAGTTAGATCACAATCCTTACCCTTGGACCCTGTTTCACAGACAAGCGATAGCCAATCTTGAAAATTCCAAGGAACGTTCTCGGGACCTCTTGATAACTAAGGCAGTGCATTATTCCCTGAGTCACCGTGGATTCAAAGCCAATACGAATGAATCGATCAACTAATACGTCATGACTCTTAATGCGTCATATACCTGTTTGGAATATTATTCACTTGGCAAAGTTTGTATGACCGAATACCAACCCAACCTAAGTCTAACACTAATCATTGCAAGCCGGTGTGTAATTTCTCAAGCGGTTTCAAACCATCGGTCAGTGGTTTTGACTTTATGGTCATATTTATATTTGTCAACTCATCTCTATCCTTAGCAACCCGGTCTGTACTTTCCCAAGCCATTTCCATCTATCATTTCCTGTAGGTGTGTTATTCTTTTGCATCGATTTGAAAAATTGATTTTGATATCATGTCAAATTTTACTGACACTGACATTGACGTTGAGAAAATCCACGAGGTAGACCCCTCGCAGATCTTAGGCTTCCAGATGCCACGTGTAATTTCTGGTACATGCCACTCAATAGCAATATCCCGTGATGCAGCAGTGGTGCATGTTGAGTTATTACATATTACACGAGTGTCAGATTTTAAAGGGTCAATCCCGATAATATTTTGGTGAATAAACCCATAAAATCATCTACCCCTGGGCTAAGCAACTAACTCAATATACGTGATACATCGTCAGACAGCTTAAAACTGCTCGCCTTCGTCTGGAAATGGAGACCGGTGTCACAAACTGTATTATGCGATATCTGGGTAAAACCAGACTTTTATTTTATAAAAATAGTTTCTATGTTAAATTTGTCTTTCGTTATCAAGTATAGCACATGGGTTCGACACTGTATAGATCTCTAAAGGCACGGTAATCGATTATCATGTCACCCAACGAAAGAATTAACCTGAAATCTTAAAAGGATTACGTGCCCGGATAAGCAGTTTTGACGTTCACGTCCAAACAACTCAATAGTATGAGCTGAAATTTTTCAGGCACGGTAAATACACCATTCCTCTATATTTTGGTGTTTAAATTTCATATGTACGCGGACCTTTATCTTTGAGACTCTGTTGAAATCGGGATATTCCCTTTAAGGTTTCTGTTGTTACCCTTAAAGATATATTATAGGAGATAGGATAAAAAAAAGCTGGCAGTTCTCACTATAATAGTTACAAACTAGATAATGTAAAGTAAAATTGATCCTCTCTGAATCGAGAAATGATTGGGATACAAAAGCCCCTCAGATCTGAACCAACGTGCCCGGAGAAATGGGGTTTAACGCACACTCTAGGTCATTACGAGTCTAATTTTTTTTCAATATTCGTCGGGATCTTTATTATTTGAAATTTGTTTTTATTTTTTTTTTTGTAAGTTTTGATTTATCAATAAAAACGACATAATACACAGTTCACATTACATTCGCAGTGTGTAACATTATATCTTAGCATCACATTAAAGCAATAACCATACGAAACATCGATTTATTAATGAAAGCTATACTACATTTTTATAATTCATTTAGTAAAACAAACAGAATCACAAAGAAACTAAAAACACAATACACAAAGATAGCTAGAGATAGAGATCTTTGACAGTGACAGCAAACCAGAGGACCTTGAGAAAACCAACAACCCTACTCCTTGGTCTATCTTGCGAGGCTTGCACCTCCAGCCAAACACCCCACCCCAACCCAATCAGATCTGAACGAGACTACAGACTTGAAGAATTGTGAATGCCAAAAAGTCAAATAGTCCGTATTTTTGACGAATGGTAATCAATCATGTGTGGTCACGGTAGATTTAGTAAACAACCAATTGAACTTTAAGTCCAAGAAGGTCAGTTGACGAAAAGGTCGTGGTTCAGTTGAATCAGCAAGGAGAGAACCGCAACATTCTCAGAATAACTTGTAGTAATATTTGTGGTAACTCTTGCAATGTATACCAAAACAAAACAATTTGAACTGTTACATGGTCTTGTTGAAAGGATTATGAACCCCCCACAGGTGGCTAAGTGGGTAACACGCTGGCTCACTAGCCTAGAGGGTCGCGGGTTCGCTCTCGATGTTGGCCGATAAAGTTCATTGCGATTTTCCGGCGTGGGACGTTCGGGTGGGATGAAATTGGCGTACACATAAACGAACCCTTGGCAGTTTGGTCGAATTCGAAGACAAGTAGGTAGAAACGACATGGCGTATGTCCCACTTGAGCCGTTGGAATTCGATATAAAAGTAAGCTTTACGTGACAAGGGGGTAGGTCGCCAGTTCAACTTCGTTGGTTTTCTCCTGTCCTCCCATTTCCTGCCACTTCTAAAGATCCCTACGCACAAACAAATTATTGAAATAAAAGAATTAAACTCTCTCTCTCTCATTTTTTCGAATCATATGTTATAACCTAGTTTGTGCTGATTGAAGTTGTCTAACATCTACGTATTTGGTACGATGCGTGAAATATAAATATTGGAATTATTCCATTACATCGTGGACATTTTTTGTTTTGAAAGGGAGGGAGAGAAAAGGGGTTTAACGTCCACTCTACACAAACTAGGTCATTTCGGGACTAACATATGGTTTAATTTTATTTTAATAATTCGCAGTGGTCTTTGGTAGTGGTAGAAAACCGGAGGACCAGGAGAAAACCCACCAGATTGGACAGGCGACCCTAACCCTTGTCACGTACAACCGAGGAATCGCTTGTGTTGAGAGAATGTTTTTCTCTTCTGTATTCATTTATACATTATTCATTTTCATAATAGGCCTATATGACATCCCTCCATTCATTAATATAATTAGTTCTAAGTGGCATGTAAACATATAACGGTTCAATGATTGTATGGGATATACTTGACATTAACCATTTATCCTGCCCTGCAAGGTGCTTGTATTGGCACCTTTAATATACCCCATCTATATACAATATACCATGGTAATTACCATTCCATCTGTACACGGCTAATTAATACTGATATACTAATTAAAGGTTAGCTTTGTTTGTTTATATTTCCCTGCAGGTACTCTTAATAATGGCCACATGCTGCTGATGATGATGGTGATGGTGATGATGATGGGGTTGTTGAAGATGTCTCTGTATCGTTTCCGCCACTGACAGGATCATAACAAACACATCGAATTAATCGGTTCTGGTCGTCAATTGGCGCATTGTGAATGTTGAATCTCTGAAGGAAATGCCTGACCCAGTGTAGTGCAGTTGCATTTGGGCCGCAGGGAATATCTAGGAGAAAGAAACTTTCCTCGCCTCGTAAACCAATCTGCTCAAGATTCCGGAATGGGATATTGGCAAATTGTAGTTCGCAAGAAAGGTAGTCCCCACCTCCTCTCCACCGCACTCCAGTGCACAGTTACATTTAGGCCACAGGGGGTATCTAGAATGGAATGTTAGAAAACCGTTTGTCGCAATAAAGTATGTTCCTCTCCCCCAGTGCAGTTACATTTAGGCCGCCACCCCCTCTCTCCCAGTGTACAGATTTTAGAATGGGATATCGGCCAACTGTAGGTCGGGAGAAAGTCAGTCCCCTACTCCTCCCAGTCCCCAGTGCACTGATTTCGGCATGGGATATTGACAAGCCGTAGATCACTACAACGCCATTCCTACCCCCTCCACCTCGGCAGTGTGCAGTTATATTTAAGCCATAGTAGGGTTTAACATCCTACTGTTCGGCTCCGAACTGGGCTAATGAAGAAGGGCATACGCCGTACAGTGTGCTATGAGGAACGTTTGCCCGGACAGCGGCACTACGGCCCACTCTTATATCGAATTCAAAATGTCAAGGGACCTTTCACGTGCACCCCAATGTGTACACGGGACTTCGGTTTTTCGTCCCATCCGAATGACTAGGTAGCTGTTCTTGTCAGGCCCTTCGTCCTTCATCACTGACAAGGGGAAATCACGCCGGAAAATCTGGAAGAATTTTCTCGGCTAATGCAAGAATCGAACACCCGACCTCCAGGCTAGCGAGCCAGCGCCTTGCCGACTTAGCCACCGTGAACCCCAGGTATCTAGAACGATGCTGATTTACAACAGATCAGCTTGTAATGATAAGAATTGAAACTGGTGGTTTAATGAGCGAGCTTTATTGGCCTAATGATATCAAACTAATGTTTATACAATATCCCCGCAGTTGTCACGACCAGTTGCTAGATCAAGACACAACATCAGCGCCATCTTTGATGGATAAGTTTTCTCTAATTCTTTAATTAGGATCATCTCAGAAATAAACATTCCAACATGTTGATGATCTTTATATTGGCGGGTAGTTCCGCGTGCTACTGATGCTATCTCCCTTCTTTTCTACACGTGTATACTATTTCCATTGATAGCTCGTGCACAAACTAATTATAAATTGAGCATCTAATTTGGCTAATTACCTCCCTTGCTTAATTTAAAGTGTGAAAGATCAAAGAGGCCGATCATCTATGATGTCATCACGAGCTAATATCTACCATCTTGATCTGGCTAGACCAGGTCTTGATGACGTAATTAATACTTTTAATTGTCTAATTGCAATTCCTGTCTTCGGTTAAAGTCGTCTGTTCGTCAGCAAAAGAGTTGAACTTTAGTCCCATGAGCACAATTTTCACATTTTCAGCTCTTTGAATCTCAATAAGAAGATCAAAGATACGTTGGCCTCAAAGTTTACTACACTGAAAATCAAGTAATCAAAATCTAACGATGAAACCATTATATGTTATAGATACTGTCTACAGAATGAAATGAAATGGGGTTCAGCGTCCTACTGTTCTGCTCCGACAGGATTGATGCAGTATGCAGACTGGCATACGCCATACAGTGTGCTACGAGAGAAATTTTTCACGAACAGCGGCGCTGCGACCTATACCCTTATATCGAATTCAAGCCGTGGTTGTTTTACGTGCACGGGACCTCGGTTTTCCGAGGTTTATTGAAGGCCCCTTTGTATACGGGGTTTAACGTCCAATTTTTCTTCAGTGTTGGCCGAGAAAGATCCTTGGGCTTTGTTTTCCCTTGTCACGGAGTTGGTGTGTACGTAAAAAAAACCTTGACAGAAAAAAGTAGGCCGTAGCGCCGCTGCCCAGGGAAAAAATTCCGCATGGCACAGTGTATGGTTTGAGCCCACCATCATTAGCTCGAATGGAGCAGACATTTAGGGCTTTAAACGCCATTTCACAAAATAATAATGTTAATTCATTTAAAGCTTTTTTTACAGTTTATCCCAGATATAATATATAAATAATTCACAACAAAATAGTGTTAATTTATCTAAAGCCGTTTTTACACATGGGGTTTATTCAATATATAATACATAAATAATTTACAAGATTATATATAAATGAGCAGGTGCGCGGAATATCAGGATTTATTTACTTCCAACTTTTTATATAAACAAATCAACTAATATCCAAATAAAAAGTCGGGAGATAGAAACATAAATAAATATTGTGATGAAAATAATATTCAATGTTTCTCATCAATTTCAGTATTTATGTATTTCGTAATTTTATAGCTTAAAAGAAACGCATGTAAAAACATTTCTTTCGTTGGTGGGTGTTATCACGTTTAGCATGTGCCTTGTATGTAAAACATCAACCCAACAACAGATAGATTGGAGTGAATTTCATCCTCATCGTATGGTCAGACACATTCTGCACACAGAGATCTACCTACCCTGTGAATAGATTTCTGCCCTGAATGGCCACCATATCTAAAAAATCAATATACTACTTTGTAATGCGGCATTACTCGGTTTCACGTCTGTTAATCACACAGATATTAAATAAACCTTTTCTATTTTATTAAATGGAAATGAAATAAACACTTCTCAAAATTCGTTTCGATTTAAGAATTAAAATGTCGGTAAACTATCTTCGGGACTGACAAATGGTTCAACTTAGGGGTCGTTAGTAGTGGGAAGAAACAGGAGGATTCGGAGGAAACCCATAGATTGGAAGACGATCGTATTCCTTGTCACGTACTACCGCGGAATTGAAACCACGCCAAGTGACGTATATGGGGCTCGTGAGATCTACAGAGCTACCAGTGATTAAACATACTAATGCTAGAGCTAAATCTGCATATTGCAGGTCTTTCTCTATCTAAATAATTAATTACATTACCTAACTAATTCAAACCATAATCAACTCTCGATGCCATCGTTTAGCAATATATAGTAGATTTAAATACATTTTATGATTGATAATTTAACGTAAAATTGGACGATCGAGACTTTGTCTATTATCGCACCGACGATAGTAATGATGTTCGAGACTAGCCTAAAATTGAATCGCTAATATCTCGGTTCAGAGTGAAAGAATTTGACTCAAAGTTTCGGCTATTAATTATAATAGCGAGAAGTGTCAACTCTTTGTCTAATCTTACGTAATGTCCATTTAATATGGCCTTTGGTTGGTTTAGTTGGAAGTTCTTAAAAGAACATCGTTTAGCAGCAGATTATTAGGGATGTTCTTTGGATTTGTCTATTATGATCATGTACATTAGTAGACTTATTCTCAAAGAACGGAGTCGTGCCATCGGAGTCCGTCAATAATATTCTTCTAAGTTAACAATTTACAGAAAAAAAAAGAAATCATTTTTCTGTACATTATCTCCAAGAATGATAAAAAAAAGATGGCACAGTCACAGTAGAATTCCAATAAATCTAAGATTACGAGCATCTTGTCTTGTTTATGGATGTATTCATTTCAAGGTGTTAGTGTGTATTAGTGAAATTTATCCCAAGTGTAAACATTGTATATATTAATTCCTTGTAATACACACAGAACTCCCGCCATATTTCCTTTGAAGAAATACACGCTCTGTACAATAATAATGTAAAAAGTTATCAAAGTTTATGAGAAAATATTCCTGTAATCCCTGCGGACTATCAAAGGTGTGGATTATACGTCTTATTCTTTTATCATTCGCAGTTATTCCATGCTCGTGCCGCGCGTGACGCAGTAATATTCATACCTCAGATATTGAATACGACTTCCTGTGAATTCAGACATTTTGAAAGTAAAGGCAGGCATGCGGTAAGGCCCAGTGGGTGAGTTCGTTTCTAACGGTCCTGGGATGTCCCTAAAGTATCAGATAATATACAAGACTATCAGGAAATAGAGGAATAAAGTTATTCCCATTCTGATCATTATCATAGCCAGATGTCAGCACCATTGGCATAAACCTCGCTTCCATTTCAATCATTATCTATGTCAACATTCATTCGTTTCAACTATGCATGAACGATCTTTTGTGCTTGGTGATAAAGACATTGTTGGCGTGGCATGGGTTTGTAATGTCGGGGACGATATCGGTTTGAAGATGTTACTACTGACAAAAACCAACAGAAGAACGATAAAATATCATTTAAAGTAATAGAGATGATACGTCAGATATTCACAGCTTGGTCAGCAATTGATACTAACAACAACAATATATTCATAAAAGCATCCGACTTCCCTTTCGTATGTTTACACGGTCGGATTATTGTCAGTAGATCGATCCGATTTTCACAGCTCAATGGCAATATATTCATTAAACGCATTCGACTTCCCTTTCCTCGGATTATTGTCAGTAGATCGACCCGATTTTCACAATATCGATACATCCATAAAACGCATTTGTCCGATTTGCAGACTAAAATTTGTGGTTCTATAAAAAAATTTGCTTGAATCCTCTTGAAAAAAATAATCTGGAGCAAAATATTCTAACTAATCTATCAATTAAAAGTTTGTTTGAAACACTTTTTATAAAAAATACTAATCGGGAGAAAAACTATTTTAATCTATTTTTTACCAGCCGTGTTTATAACGTGACTTGATGAGGAGAGAGAGAGAAATAGGGTTTAACGTCTACTTGACTCAAACTAGGTCATTTCGGGACTAAGACGAATCCAGTTTCGGTTTATATTTGTCGTTAGTCGCTTTCCATCTACCATAAATACCGAAGCCTGAGTAAATTCCCGAATTATCCTATGCCATCTTCTTTTTCCTCCGTTTAATTTCGGAATCTACTGGACGTTTAATTCTCTCAGTATTCCCACAACCGTTAGATCAACACATAAGAAGTGTTCCCTACGCCACTCAAGCACCTGTCGTTTAGGGATAACCTTACATTTTTGTCTTGTGCTCGCCCCATGGGTGTTTGTCATTTGTCTAATAAGATTGGTATCCCTATACCAAAATTGCCATACTTTTATTAGAAAAGGACACCATTTTACGGAATTTTACTTAGTGATTAATGTTTTTGTTTTGTGGCATTGCTTGATCAAGTATATAATAATATTATCTTAATTGGGAATTTCGCTTAGTAATTAACAATAATTTATTCCTATATTCTTCTATTCAAATTATAATGGAAACATCGCCCAGTAATGAACAGTAACTGTATACCATAGATTCGTGTCCTCTGTTGGTGACTTTAAAATTGTGATCTGTGTATTTCCGGTAACTGATATGTGTTTGCATTTAAACCATTTTGTGCAAGCGATTTTCCTTATATGCCTTTACCCTAATGTTGCATTGAACGTAATAACTTCGGCTTACGAAATCAAAATGTAAACTATACTTATAAACAGGTGTCGGTCAAGAAGCATACCATGCTTACTCTTTCTTGATCAACATGTAACACTGCTTATTTGAGTTCAGAGCAAGTTTTAGCGACGGCCATGTTTACCGATACTAGTCTTGATGCTTGCTTCCATCCAAGCGTAATATTTAATTGATGTCAGCACAAAAAAACACCACTGCGATTTTATTAAAAGGCTACTCCCGTCAAGCGGTCAGTCTAGAAAATTCCCTTGGGTGGATGCTTGATACAGATTCTACTGTACTGAGCTGGTGACCTTTAAATTTAATTTTGAAGAAAGTATAGGTAGTTGATGATAAAGCATGCAAAATCCTCTAGTATTTGCTAATTAATGTTGTCTTTTTCAAGTACGTTTATTTACTAAATATTCTATATTGCACGTGTGCTTTATGTAACTTTTTTCGATATAGATGTACATACACTTTATTACATATGGACTTGACGTTTGGATTCTTGTTAGGTCTTTAGGTGTTTTTTATTACACGTAATTAATGCATAATGGACTTCATATTGTATCTTTGGGGGGGGGGGGAGGTATGTATATATACGTCTGGGGAGGGGGATATATCTACAATTTGTTACATTAGTAAATCATGGATTTTTTGCTTGTATTTATTTATTTATTTGGTGGTTGTTGGGTTTGTCAATAGCAATCATAATCATTCATCATGACATGAACTTTATGTAAACTTGAATAAAACTGTTTTTCGGCGAACAACTATAGGCAATATATGATCTAACACAAGGTACAATTTCATGGATACACAATTACTGATTGTATCCATAAAATTGTACCTTGTGTTAATATGTCCAATTACTAAATGCCAATCAAAGAAAATATATGATTTATGTTCTACAGGGGTGCTCAGACAGTGTTTTAGCGAGTATTTTGTTGACATTCATTGTGGTGTGGGATTGTGGATAGAGCTCTGGACAGTTTATTACACATATTTGGGATATTATACACTTTGGTAAATATTGGTAATGTTTAGTTTTGTGAAGTGGGAGAGGCGTCTAGTAAAAAAATACATTATTATGATTATTTATTGGCTTTAACTGAAGTAAGGAAGATGGTGTACACAGACTTAAATCATGCACGTGTTTTACTCTTTATCAACTCTAAACAACTTGTAACCGACACTTAAATAAAAGCACCCTTCTTCCTTCCAACAATTTCAGAATTTTTGCGGACGTGTTTGGAATCCTTTCGATGAAACTCAAGACGGATATATACTTCTAGATTTGTAAATATAAAGTTTTGTCTTTCTTTCTTTATGGCGATACTCTTGTTTTCAAATTGCCCAGACTAGACCCTAGACCATCACCGACAGAATTATTGTAGTAACCGGAGAAGATTTGCAAGGATATCCAATACACCATGTCTCCTTAACAGTATTTCTGACCTTGCTGGGGTTTATTTTGAAGGGGGCAAGTCTTTAACTCAATATCATCCGCAGTCTTCGACATTCCTTCATAGCACACTGTATGGCGTACAAGGCCCAGTTTAGGCATGGGCCTGAGGGGCCCAGGCCCAGGGCCCCGCGGTTTAGGGGGCCCCGCGGCTTATGACAAAATGAGAAATGATTCAATTCCAGATGAAAGTTTCACGGTAATAGATCTAGCTATCCCTGAGCTATCCCTCAACCTGGGCTTCTAGCGTTGATTTCACTTGTTTTAACAACTCCCCGCCGTTATATGTCATTTCGGCGCATTGTATGCCATTGGGAACTGACATTATGTAATTTTTCTTGTATTACAGACCGTTTAATAGTGTGTTACGCGTGCGTGCCATTCAAAAGGGTATGAAATAATCTTTTCGTCGCGTTATAGGGGCCCCGCGATTCTAGACAGGCCGAGGGCCCCGCTCCGGTTAAGCTGGGCTTTGGTGGCGTATGCTCGTCTTCATTAGCCCAGTCGGAACAGGGCAATAGGACGTTAAACCCAATTTAATTATAATCACTTCTGACAATAAACAACAAAGAAACCGTAAGAAGAGAGAGGGGACAGGTGGGGTTTATCGTCCACTCGACACAAACATATGGTTCAATTTTATTTCAATAATTCGCTTGCGCGTAGGGGTCTTTAGCAGTGGGAGGAAATCGGAGGACCGGAGAAAACCCATGTCACGTGCAACGGGGGAATCGAAACCACACCAGATGACTCAATGACAGACCTTATGATACAATGCGCACGTGCTAATCATTCGGCCATCAAACCGCCCAACAATTGAAATAGAAATAAGTAAACTACAACTACAGCTAGATAGAACTAAATTTATATTTTATGAGACTACGAGGAGTTATATTATACCAAATGGATGACACTTATAATGTTTATGCATGAGTTGTAAATATCAGTCGTGTGTATCAATCACTTTAGATTAACAACAGTAGTCTAGATATGAGCTGGGACGTAGACTAAAGGGAATGGAAACTCATTACTAATCTTTCTCCGCCTCCTTGTATTTATTTTGTCTTTATATCCAGAGATGAACAACCAAGTGCCACATTGGACCTCGATTTTGGTTAACATTTTGTACGGGCAAAATGTACCCCAGAGAACAATTCTCCATAATTTTATCGGTTTTTTTATGAAATCATTTACATTTTGGAAATGGTATGTATATAGAATATGCGTATTTAACGCTCTTGTCGGCAATTAGTACAAGTTTCTATTCCTATAACGTCTACTTCCGGCGCAAACAAGGGCTGGATATGCAAAAAATCTGTAAACCAGGGCTGGATATATATCTATTGTAGTAGTTTACAAGCTTCTACTCCCGTAACTTCATCTACTCCCAGCTGTAAACCAGGACTGGTATATATCCGTAGTAGGACCTCGCCTACAAACTTCTACTGCCGTAACGTCTACTCCCAGATGTAAACCAGGGCTGGATATGTATCTATAGTACCTACACGTCTCTACTCCCGTAGTCTAGTCCCAGCTTAAACTAGGACTGGATATATATCTATAGTACCTACAAGCCTCTACTCCCGTAACGTCTACCCCGCTTACAAGCATCTACTCTCAGCTGCAAACTAGGACTGGGGTATATATCTATAGTACCTACAAGCCTCTACTCCCGTAACGTCTACTATCTGCTGTAAACTAGGACTGGAATATATATCTATAGTACCTACACGCCTCTACTTCCGTAACGTCTACTCCAACCTGTAGACCAGGACTGGGGTATATATCTATAGTACCTACAAGCTTCTACTCCCGTAACGTCTCGTCCCAGCTGTAAACTAGGACTGGGGTATATATCTATAATTACTATGATAAGAAAGAGTAGTTAGAGATAAAACTACACGGTGATTAGGGCGTGTAGATGTCAGACCCACCCGCCCATAACACTCACTAACTGTCACTATATCACAACTTAAACGATAAAACTCACTAATTCGCTATCTATCATGTACATATTTATATCGCCTATTGAAACCATGCCAATGGAATAAATGAAGTATGGTCTGACACCGTGTAGAATATTGCTCCCACGAGTTCTCTCCCCTATTATTGCTACTTCGGTGACTCACTTATTGTCACTGTACCGCAAGCTAATCGATTAAGACTATCAATGTACATATTTATACCGCCTATTGAAACCGTGCCCGTGAAATAAATGAAGTGTGGTCTGAATCCGTATAGAATATTGATCCCTTGAGTTACCTCCCCTTGGATTAATTTACATCGATTGCAGACATTGTTATATTTATACGTAAACTAAATTTTGGAAGTTGGTTTGTTGTACATTATCAGACTGTGCTTAAAGTGGGACCAGAAAACGAGGTTAGCTTCTGTACACAGTGACAGACACATTAAAGGCCACTTGCCAGAATCTGTCCGAAGAAGAGTAGGCCTATATGATTATGTCCGGATATAGCTGAAATGCATATCGCGAATTGCATGTAGGGGCCTATGGGATACGAAGAGTGGTGTGTGTGTACGGGACATTTTCTCGTGTTCTAGAAAAGAGATATATTAGATTGATGCCCGGAGGAGGGTTAGTGGTAGCCGTATCATCTTTATATCATAAGGTCTGTTATTGAGACTTTTGGTGGATTGGGGGGGGGGGGCTGTGTGAAAGGCGCTTGTCATCGAGTGGCGTGGTTTCGACCCCACCTAATACTCTATAAGTATAAGCGAATTGTTGAAATAAAATTGAACCATACGTTAGTCCCCAAACGACCTAGTTTGTGTCGAGTGAACGTTATCCCCCTCGCTCTCTCTCTCTCTCTCTCTCTCTCTCTCTCTCTCTCTCCCTCTCTCTCTCTCTCTCTCTCTCTCTCTCTCTTTTCTGTCTGTCTCTCTCTCGGTGCCTTCTTAAAAGATGGATGCTATATGATATAACTTCAGAAAAGTAAATAATTCTTTATAAAATGAATCGTGCCTTGTTTCTTAACATGGTGCCTGTTGTCAGAGAATCAGACGTTGAAAGGAACATAATATTAGAATGTCAACCAAGACCTGATACCGTTTTCCGTTATAAATTTACCGAGAGTTATTTCCCCCAACAATCCGTTACAACCCGGATCTCTGCCAGTTTTACAGGAATTGCTTTTTACTTGTTCGTGTTTGTGTTAAAATTCGCTGCGACCTTTCAATCTGACCCCTGCCTAGTAAAATTGTTATTATGGACCCTTTGTCAATTATTTTGAGATTGCCATAACATTACTTGAAATGGCTTCAATTAGAGACTTGCTCTCTGTTTTAGAGACAAATCGTTGTCAGTAATTTGAAGCAGGTGGCGTTTTTCACAAATCAAAGAAAATATTTAATAGCGAAATGGAAGTTAAAAATCTTATAAAGTGCAAACGGCAACCCATACGTTTGTCATTTGGCCTGTCTAAACATTGACTGCCGAATTCAGGAAGTTTGTAGTCACGTGATTTTGGAGTTTGTCGTTCTTGACAGGCAAGTAGCTTCTAATAGGAAACAATTTTGCTTAAAATGTAAAAATGTTGAATGCTTTGATGATGGAGTAATGCACGTTGCCGTCGACTGGGGCTTTTTGTTTGGAGTTGACCTTTGCGACATTTATGGGGTGTTGATGGTTCCTATATGTGTGAAAGCTAATCAAATTGCTAACAAGCGTTTGACCTTCGATCTCCCGGGACGAGAGAGAATGGTAGAAAAACATATTCCACTAAACGGCGTGCTGGAATAATTGACTGCATCTTTTAGTGATTTCTCTGTGGAGAGCCAAAGAAACTAGTAAATGTTCTTTGGGTTTAGAAATTGATATTTATACACTGGCCCTCTAAGCACCGTAATCACCAATGTACGAGCACTGTAACACCTTTACGCATATGGGAGCATTTTATAGACCATTAACGTTCCTTTATATGAACTAAAGCTCAGCTGTAATGGGCCGAGATTTGGCACAGCGTGTTAAAAAGGGTACCATGTTCTGGTGCTCTTAACGTATTCTCTGGTTTGTGTTATTTACAAAGGTCGTTTGCTTGGTTAATAACAAGTGTTTCCTCAATTAAAATACACATTTCTAAATTATATAATGCACATTTGATATTAGTTTTGACCAAACTTCTTACAGAGCACTAATGTTATTGCATTAATATTTTGTATATGATGTCCGTTGTAGGTAGGTAGTTTAAAAGAGCATTAACTGCATGTATTTTCTGCTGTGCATTATCTGTAAGGGTCGTTGGCTTGGTTAATAAAAAGTGTTTCCTCCATTCAAATATCTATTCCCACTTATATAATACATTGTTAATATATTAGTTATTACCAAACTTCTTAGAAAACGCTAATGGTATTGCATTAGATGATGTCCGTTGAAGGTAGGTGGTTTAACGGGTCGTTTAACTAAAGGTGAACAATGGCAGATGGTACTGAATTAAAATTCCAATTTCCATATTATATATTGACATATTTTTTTAAAGAAACTATTTAGAGGGCACTAATGGTGTTGCATTAATATTTCGTATATTGTGTTATCCGTAGAAGGTAGATTGTTTAACCTTTTTGAAAGGTCATATTTAACTAAAGTTGAACAATTGATAATGGTATTGAATATTTGTCGTTTACAAGTTTGGCTTATCTGCTGTAAGATAACATGGAATTGGGTTTAAAGTCCTACCTATCTGCAGCAACCGAGTTAATGAAGATAGGCATACGCCATGTAGTGTACTATGAGGAGAAATTTTGTCCGGGCGGTGGCGATTCTGTCTACTCTGTATCGACTAGAGGCCCGACCATGCTGTGAGTTTACAGCAAAGAGTCGTAAAAAATATCCGCAGAAATATTGTATACACGGCTTTTATTAATGTTGTTAGGAATTGTCTTAATGAATTGTCAATAACAAGCCTTGACCGGTCCGATTAATGAGTTTATTTTTTTATTATGAGGCCCAAATAATTATGGATTTATTTTCTTATGGATTTTCTGGTCAATTTGTTATGGTTTTACTTTTGCAAAACTTTTATTTCTTCGTTCACTTTTTATTATTTTATATAATTTATTATCAAACTTTTTCTTTTATTTTTTCAAATATAAAAACCTAGAATATACAATAATAAAAATCTCGAAGATACATTTAAAAAGTATAGAATATACTTTGAATATGCATTTTTAGAATGTACATTTTAAAAAATAAATTTAAAAGTCTAGAATATAGATTTTTAAAAGTTTTTACAAACTATAATTAAAAATCTAGAGTATACATTTATGAAATATGGAATATAAATTTTAAAAGACCCAGAATACACATTTAAAATGTTTAGAATATGCATTAAAAAATTTTAGAATATTCATTTGAAAAAAAATAGAATATACAATTAAAAAATCTACAATATACAATTAAAAAGATTATTTCGGGACTAACATATGATTCAATTTTATTTTAATTATTCACTTGGGCGTAGGGGTCTTTAGCCGTGGGAGGAAACGAGGACCCGGATAAAATCCACGGGGGGTTGGATAGGCCACACTACTCCTTGTCTCGTTCAACCGGGGAATCCAAACAGAGTTCTTTACAACATCAATCAAAATATATTGCAAGCTTAACCAGAATGATCAGAGGTAATTAAAGGATAACCAAAAGCCGAACGAAATACTAATAAATTATCCGGTGGTGGAAAAACAGTTATGAATAATGCAACAATTTTGTGAAATAAATACAGTGTAGTACTATTTAAATTTCTTTTTCTCCAATTAAAATTCAGGTGCAGGACGGGAGTCCTAACAAGAAACAGCGTTCAGATAGGATGTACAAGTCCTTGAGAATTGGAATTGTTCATCATACGAAATTAAGTTGTCTGTCTTCAATTAGCTCCGCTTGAGAACAGACACGAAACTAATTGACTGACGTTAATTGACGATTTTAGTCGAAAACACTTTAATGATTTGGAGAAATGTTTATTCTACTTACATTTAATAAAATTGAAAATGATTTTGTAGTGTTTGTGGGTATGATAGATGTAAAACGGATTGAAAGTATACTGCACAATATTTTTTGAATATGGCGGCAGTTCAGGTCACTAGGTCAGAGATCTGTTCTCCGATTAGAGTCCTCTGTGTGTAGAATTACTCCGATTGCTACCCAAGCGAAGGATGTTAATCTCCATTTCATTTCTGACTAATATACAGATTGACATTGTATTCAATGTCCGCTTCCACCGAAGTGATATCGCAGGCAATTGCATGTTATATGTACATAGTGAAGATATTTAAAAAGTGATTAGCGATTAAGTATTTATTTATATGTACAGAAGACAATAAGTAACAAATCGCGACGTTATATAACAAGTACAGAATAAAGAAGTAGTGACGACCATAGACATTTACAGAGAGAGAGAGAGAGAGAGAGAGAGAGAGAGAGGTCTTTAGCAGTGGGAGGAAACCGGACGACCCGGAGAAAACCCACGAGTTTGGACCGGCGACCCTACTCAGTCCTTGTCACGTACAACCAGGGATTTGAAACCACGCCAGTTGACTCAGTGGCAGGCTTTACGATACAGCGCACGTGCTAACCATTCGGCCATCCAACCCCAGATATTTACAGACATACACAAAATACAAATATCTGACGAAACAGATCTATATTTCGTTTCGTTATTATATACCCTCTATGGCTTCCGATTGCCATTGCTTCCGGTGTGGTTTCCCCTTGCCAGTGATGCAGGAAGGGAGGCCTAACAACGACAGCTGTCTAGTCGTTCGGATGGTACAAAAACCGAGGTCCTGTGTAAACATTGGCGTGCACGTAAAAGATCCCTTAGCAGCTGGAATTCGATATAAGAGTAGGCCGTAGCGCCGCTGCCCGGGCAAAAGTCCTTCATAGCACACTGTATGGCGTATATCCGTCTGCATTGGCCCAGGTTAGGAGCAGAACAGTAGGACGTTAAACCCCATTTCATTTTCATTTTGCATACGTAACCATGGAAATAATCTCCCTTTAATCTGTCAGGTGAATGACGGCTGATGATTGACAGTTTATATGTTACTAATTATACCAGGGAACTAGTCACATGACGTGGAAGAGGACAGGTGCTTGTTTTGGAACATTGATTATATTTATGATACCCGGGATGTTTGAAGATGTTAGATTGATATGGTTGAATACCAAATAGTCTGTAATGGTTTTAATATCACAAGATATAATTAATTACCCACGATTCTTTCAAATATCACATGTTTTTTTCTTGTGTTCATCATGTTATATTAATTAGTCATAATTTAGATTCGCGTGGGAATTCATACACTTCAAAGAAACTGAAAGTAGCCACCCACATATTATAGAATAAACTTACCAATAAATTTAGAAAACTATTAATTTTAAATCTAATGCATTATTGACAACAAATTATGTACCTCTTCTCTCGACCTTCTGTGTCTCAATTAACCTTGAGGTCTTGCGGTCAATCCTGGTTTGGGCCGTGAAAGTTCATCTGGATTTACCGGCGTGGTTTCCCCCCTTGTCAGTTCTGACGAGCATAGGGTCTGGCAAGAAATAACATATAGTCGTTCAGATGAGACTAAGCACTAAGGCCCCGTGAACGCATTGACATGTCCGTAGAAGATCACTTAGCAGTTGCAATTCGATACAAGCGTACATCCCACATAACTCACTGCATGTTGCATGGCCGTTTTCATTAGCCGAGTCGGTGCAAAAGAGTAGGGAGTTAAACCCCACTTGCTTTCATTTCTGTGTCTCGAAATAAGAGAAGAGTGGGGAGATTATAGAATTTTTCCCGAAAAAGCTGTCTCGATTCAGAACAGCATTAACTGGGCAAAAAAGAGAGAGAAATGGGGTACAATGTCCACTCGACACAAACTAGGTCATTTCGAGACTAACATATGGTTCAATTTTATTTCATAAATTCGTGCGCGTGCACGCTGTACCATCCGGTCTGTCATTGAGTCAACTGACGTGGTTTCGATTCCCCCGGTTCCCATATGTAAGTGCAGAAATATCCTAGTTTCTGACGAGTGGACATTCAACTCTCTCTCAACCACCACTAGTACCCAATAACAACCCCCTTGGCAAACAAGTGTTTGTTTTAATTTTTATTTTGAGAAAAAACATAAAAAAAAACATTTTTTTAGCTAAGAATATAATGACTGGCCTTAGATATATAATAAAGAATACTTCAACTGACATTTCCTTGGTAGCTTAGAATTGAGTTACTGGCCTTAGATATAAAAAAGAACATTCAACTAATATTTCCTGACTAGCTTAGAATATAATAACTGGCCTTAGATACATGTATGAAAAACAATATTTTAACTAATATTTCAAGAGGAATTTAGAATCTAAAAACTGGCCTTAGATATAAAAAAAGGATATTCAACTAATATTTCTTGAGTAGCTTAGAATCGAATGACTGGCCTAAGATGTAAATAAATATTTTAACTAATATTTCTTGAGTAACTTAGGATCTAATGGCTGGCCTTAGATACATGTATAAAAAAAGAATATTTGAACTAATATTTCCTGAGTAATTTAAAATCTAATTACTGACCTTAGATATAAAACAAGAATATTTTACTAATATTTCTTGAGTAACTTAGAATCTTATGACTGGCATAAGATGTAAATAAATATTTTAACTATCATTTACTAAGTAGCTTAGAATCTAATGACTGGCCTTAGGTACATGTATACTATTCAAAAAAAGTAGGGGATATTTGATTTTGGGGGCATAATACTAAAATATGCAAATGACTACGAAAAAAATCACTATAGAACCTAACAGAAGAAACATTTCCAGTTACATGTGACGCCCAAACGCACCAATAGCTACCGCATGGAATGCAGGTGATGCTTGGGATCATCATGGGGGTCCAACCCAAGATTTGCACGACTCTGACTTTGAATGTTACAGTCATTGTGGCATTGAATTCCAGGGTGGAAACATCAGTTTAATTGTTTTAGTGACCAGAAAACAAATTTTGATATGCGTCGGCTTACCCAAAATGAAAGGTAACGTGCCCTTGGCATGCTACAGATCGGAACAACACAGGCGGTTGTGACGCGGACGATGAATGTTTCTCAGTCTGTCATAAGCAGGCTATGGTCTAGATACCGTGATACACAATCTGTACGGGACAGACCACGCTCAGGTCGACCAAGGGCGACAGCTCAAGCCCAGGATCGATTTATCCGTACTTTGGCCTTGAGAAATCGTGTCAGCAAATCAGATCAGCGCTCGTCTTCAAACAGACACTGGTGTGAGAGTGAGTGGGCAGACGATTCGGAATCGACTGCATAGGGGTCACCTTCGCGCCCGACGTCCTCGCGTGATCCCTTGTTTGAGAGATCATCACATTCAGGCAAGACGTCGTTGGTGTAGGGATCGTCAACACTGGGATAATCGACGCTGGAGCAATGTGATGTTTTCAGATGAGTCAAGGTTCACTGTTGATTTTTTGGACAGACGTAGGAGGGTGTGGCGTCGTCGAAACGAGCGCTTCCAAGACGTTAACGTCATCAGACATGATCGATTTGGGGGTGGTTCTGTTATGGTGTGGGGAGGCATCACCGTTGCTGGAAGAACGGCTTTACATGTTGTTGCAGGGCGTGTTACAGGCCAGTACTACCGGGACAACATCTTGGCAGTCCATGTTGTGCCGTTCGCACGACGTCATGGCCGCCGTTTCATCTTCCAGGATGACAACGCAAGATGTCACAGGGCCAGGATCGTTACAGGTTACCTCCAACAACAGAACATCACCACATTACCTTGGCCAGCACTGAGTCCCGACCTCTCCCCCATCGACCATGTCTGGGACATGCTTGGACAGAGGTTACGTCAACGTCAACAACGTCCTGCCAATGTCCAAGAACTTGCTGCTGCGTTGCAACAGGAATGGGACAATCTGGACCAAAATGACCTTAGACGTCTCATTAGGAGTATGCCACGTCGGATCAATGCTTGTTTGGCAAACAGAGGAGGATTTACCCGTTACTGACTTTGTTGTGATGCTGTGGTAACTTTGCTGTTTGACCCAGGGTATCATTTTACCCTTATAATGGTCAGTCTGTGCCTTACTTAGTCTAACGATCATTTGGAATAAATCGATGAATGTGAACTTCATTTCATTTTGTCATTTGTTTCTTCGTCAGTTTCATTAGGTGACTTTAATAACACTTAAAAATCAAATATCCCCTACTTTTTTTATAGAGTATATAAAAAAGGAATATTTTAACTAATATTTCCAGAGTAACTTAAAATCTAAAAACTAGGTATTAAATGAACAGAATGCAAAATGAAATATTTCAGATCAGCAGAGAATAAGCATAATTTAAAGTTTTGTATACAACACACTTACAATAGAAATATAAGACAAAAAGTGCATACACCGGTTAAGACAACATGGGTGACAAATTTATATTTTTAAACTCAAACTCTTGATAGTTGATTCGAATTCATGTGTTCAATATCTGCCTTATTACATCATTACATTAGTATAATTTTATCACACCATTACATTATTAGTTATATAACTACTTTGTCACTACATTATTTCCTGACACCATCACCATTATTAATGTTAAATAAGTATTACCGTTACATTATTAGTTGACTATGGCGCCATTACATTTAACACTTACATCAATATTTGACTAAGTTGTCATTACATTATTAGTTGACTACATTGTCATTACATTATTAGTTGACTACATTGTCATTACATTATTAGTTGACTATGGCACCATTACATTTTATAATTACATTATTATTTGACTACGCTGCCATTACATTATTCGTTGACTACGATGTCATTACATTATTAGTACACTACGATGGCATTACATCATTAGTTGACTATGGCACCATTACAGTAAACAATTACATCATTATTTGACTACGCTACCATTGGATGATTGGTTGACTACATTGTCACTATATTATTAGATGACACAATTACATTATTACTTAACTCCATATCTATTACATTATTAGTTGACTACATCGTAGGGGCCATACACAGATTTTTATCAAAAAATTATATTTTTATGAACGCTTTTTATCAAATTTTATGATATTTTTACAGTGTTTATCACATTTCATGACATTTTATGTTTTTTATATTTTTTTTATCAAATATTTTTTGATAAAATGCACTGACAGTAACTTATTTGTCTCTGGTCCACGAAGTAGTGTTTAACCAGAGGCAGCACTGGTGGTGGTATTAATGGTCGCAGTCATCTTCTTCTATGAGGGTGCCTCACGTGTCGACTGAAAAGTTGTTCTTGACACGTTTATTGTGCACGCTTTAGTTGAATCACTAACTACTAATTTCTGACAGTCTCGCACACTCGTTGAGGCTATAAATAGCAATAGCATGCGGAAATGTTCAAAACACTATTAACTACTACAGTCGTAAAAAAATCTATTGTTGACGATTCTGAATAGCAATAATATTTAACTTTTTGGTTATTACGGCATCTTTAGAAATTACGCTCGTTTTATTTTTTAAATTGCCTTATAATTACCTGTACCGTTAGAAGCTGCATATTTTGGTTTAGTACAAATGCTATCTCTGAATCACGTCCGTAAAGCAAGAATATGATACTAGCAGTAGTTTCATTTTACTTTTACAAGGTTCTTAAAAATATTGTTGAGTTGTCTAATGTGTGTGTTTCTAACTTCAATTTCTTGTTCCATGTTTCGTAAAAAGATAGGCTGGCACTGCCAGGCAGGATACGCCCACATTTTCGAGAGATGGATAGAGAACAAGCAATACCGAAAGTGATTTTTCCTATGTGCAAATATCGAAATGAATTAAGATCTTTGGGTTATAAAGGTTCATTTCAGTAGGCTTCAAATTCGACTGGGGATCATGCTGCTAAGTGGCTAAGATGCTGGCATTGGGTGACAAAGTTCATCTAGATTTTCTGGCGTGGTTTCCCCTTGTTAGTGATGAAGGATGGATGGCCTGACAAGAACAGCTGTCAATTTTGGTCCGATTTTCACGAAATTCGACCTCAACCTTCATTACGATGTAACGGTGATATAATCAAACGTTTTTTTAAATGGGATAATAATTCTGACCCCAGAGGGGCCAAAAGCTAAAAAAAAGGTCATTTTTCGTACAATCAGGGGCCATAATTCAGGAAGTTACAATCCAATATGCACAAATATCGAAAGGAACCAAGATCTTTGGGTTATAAACATGCATGTCAAGTTTCATCAAAATCGGTTCAAAATTGTGACCTCTATAGGGTCCACAACCTTAATATAACGTATTTTCACACTAATCGCGTACAAACGGCGGCCATTTTGTCTGTCAATTTTGGTCCGATTTTCACAAAATTTTACCTCAATCTTCATTACCATGTAACGGTGATATAATCAAACGTTTTTTTTTAAATCGGATAATAATTTTGACCTCCAGTGGGACCACAAGCTAAAAAGGGTGAT
The DNA here is from genome assembly GCA_963678685.1 of Patella ulyssiponensis. Taxonomy (NCBI): domain Eukaryota; kingdom Metazoa; phylum Mollusca; class Gastropoda; family Patellidae; genus Patella; species Patella ulyssiponensis. The sequence goes on along the minus strand of OY783229.1, from coordinate 14,610,890 downwards.
TTTTCGTACAATCAGGGGCCATAATTCAGGAAGTTACGAATCAATGAGCGCAAATATCGAAAGGAACCAAGATCTTCGGGTTATAAACATGCATGTCAAGTTTCATCAAAATCGGTTCAAAATTGTGACCTCTATAGGGTCCACAACCTTGATATAACATATTTTCACACTATTCGCGTACAAACGGCGGCCATTTTGTCCGTCAATTTTGGTTTGATTTTCACGAAATTCGAACAGAGTCTTCATTACCATGTAACGGTGATATAATCAAACGGTTTTTTAAATCGGATAATAGTTTTGACCTCCAGAGGGACCACAAGCTAAAAAGGGCAATTTTTCGGACAATCAGGGGCCATAATTCAGGAAGTTACGATCCGATGGTTGCAAATATCGAAAGGAACCAAGATCTTTGGGTTATAAACATACATGTCAAGTTTCATCAAAATCGGTTCAACATTGTGACCTCTATAGGGTCCACAACTATAACATATTTTCACACTATTCGCGTTAAAACGGCGGCCATTTTGTTTGTCAATTTTGGTCCGATTTTCACGAAATTTGAACTCAACCTTCATTACCATGTAACGGTGATATAATCGAACGGTTTTTTTAAATCGGATAATAATTTTGACCTCCAGAGGGACCACAAGCTAAAAAGGGCGATTTTTCGGACAATCAGGGGCCATAATTCAGGAAGTTACGATCCGATGGCCGCAAATATCGAAAAGAACCAAGATTTTGGGGTTATAAACATGCATGTCAAGTTTCATCACAATCGGTTCAAAATTGTGACCTCTATAGGGTCCACAAGCTAAAAACATGATATTTCGTACAATCAGGGGCCATAATCCATGAAGTTCCGATCCGATACATGCCAATATCGAAAGGAACCGAGATCTTATGGGGATAAACCTACATTTCAAGTTTCGTCAAAATCAGATAAGAATTGTGACCTGTAGAGAGTCAACAAACAAATTGTGGACGGACGGACGGACGGACGTCCGGGCGGACAGGGGCGACGACATAATACGTCCACATGAAAATGTGGGCGTATAAAAAGCAGTCTTGATTATCCCGACCTGTCAATTAGACGTCAATTAGATTGGTAGACTGGTTAAGCGAGACTAATTTCAAAACAAGGGCACGTAACCTATCTTTTACTCAAAAGTGTCTGGATGTTATGGACGCCACTCCAAACCATTTTTCAGTATTATTTATGTATGGTTAAATGGTCATAGCTTATTAAGTACAACATGGTCGTTTATTTAGTAACTATAAATGTGTGAAACAGATTGAAGGCTTGGTAAATATATTAGTATTGTGGTGTAATTGTCGAGATATTTGGAGATATTCATTTGGGGTGGGTCTTCCTACACTATGTTCATATATGGAATGAACACTCAAATAGAAAATGAAAGAGAGCTGCAAGCTGGGGTTGATAAAATGCCTGGATGATTTTCTTTTTAATATCCGGATTTATTAGTATAAAAATTTATTATTGGGGGTATGGTTAATTTCATATTTTAAAAACGTTTCGTCTTATTCTATGATAATTTTATGAGAAATAGTGAAATTTTATATTTTTCATGATATTTTTTCTATGTTATAATTTTATGAGAAATGACGAAATTTTAAAAATGATTATAAACACACGGTATAAAATCTAGAACATACATTTAAAAATCTAGAATATATATTTAAAATCAAGATTTTAAAATTTTTAAAATCTAGAATAAACATTTAAATTCAAGAATATAAAATTATAAAATATAGAATATACATTTAAATTCAAAAATAAAAATTTATAAAATTTGGAATAAACATTTCAAAAATATAGAATATATATGTACATTTCAAAAATATAGAATATACATTTCAAAAATATAGAATATACATTTCAAAAATATAGAATATACATTTCAAAAATATAGAATATACATTTCAAATACTTACAAACTATACTAATCAATTGACACCATTACATTATTACTTAACACCATTAGTTTATTATTTTACACCATTAGATTATTACTTTATATAATCATTATATTATTACATTACACCATTTTATTAGTACTTTACACCACCACTATTACATTATTACTTTATACATGTATATTTAGTTTATTGCTCTACACGATTACATTATTACTTTACATAATTACATTATTAATTTACACCAGTACATTACTACTCTACACAATTACATTATTACTCTGCACAATTACATTATTAATCTACACAATTATTAATCTACACAATTACAATTTAATCTATACAATTACATTATACTTTAAAGCATTACATGTACATTATTGATCTACATAATTACATTATTAATCTACATAATTACATTATTAACCTACACAATTACATTATTAGTTTTAGGCTATTACATTATTAATCGACATAAGTGCATTTATAGTATACACAATTTAACACAATTACATTATTAATTTGAACAATTACATTATTACTTTACACAATTACATTATTACTTTAAACGATTATATTATTACTTTAAACAACTACATTATTATTTTAAACAATTATATTATTACTTTAAACAATTACATTATTACTTTAAACAATTGCATTATTTCTTTAAACAATTACATTATTAGCTTAAACAATTACATTTTTACTCTATTCCATTACATTAGTACTCTATTCCATTACATTATCATTACATTTCAATTTAGGACAGTGTGTTTTTTTGTGCGGCTTTAGACTACCACTGTGAGCAAATAATTTTCCACAATCCTCACATTTATAAGGTTTTTCTCCTGTATGTGTCCGTTTATGTACTCTAAAGGCATGAGGATGAGCAAAAGCCATCGGACAAACACCACATTTAAAGGGTTTTTCTCCGGTATGAACTCTCATGTGCAATGTAAGATGACTCATTCGAGTCACTGACTTATTACATACTGTACATTTAAAAGGTTTTTCACCTGTATGAGTTCTCATGTGGCCCGTAAGGATATTTTTATCTATAAAGGCAAGTCCACACACTTCACATTTGTAAGGTTTTTCGCCAGTGTGAGTGCGTTTATGCACCCTAATAGCATTAGGATGAGCAAAGGTTTTTGGACAAACGTCACATTTATAGGGTTTCTCTCCAGTATGAACCCTCATGTGTAATGTAAGATGACTTCGGCGAGTCAGCAATTTATTACAAACATCACATTTAAAAGGTTTTTCACCTGTATGAGTTCTTAAGTGAACTGTAAGACCGCCTTTATCTGTAAAGCGCTTCCCACAAATATCGCAACTATGTGGTTTTTCTCCTGTATGGATTCGTAAATGTTTCAGAAGATGGGATTTCTGAGGAAATGATTGATTACAAACATCACATTTAAATGGTTTCTCACCTGTGTGAGTTCTAAAGTGGTTTATTAAATAAGATCTAGATTTAAACATTTTACTGCAAACCTCACATTTATAGGGCATTTCGTCGCTGTGAATTTTTAAATGAACATTTAAAGAACTTACTTGCCTGAATGATTTACTGCAAACATGACATTCGTATGGCTTTTCTCCTGTATGGATTCTCTCATGGCTTCTCAGGCCGTGAAGCAAAGTAAATGCTTTACCACAAACATCACATTTATGAGGTTTTTCTCCACTATGGAATTTCATATGTTTTTGAAGATCACTATTATCTGGAAACGATTTAGAACACAAATCACAAGAAAATGGCCTCTCATTAGTATGCGTTCGTCTAAAATGTGCTGCAACTCGTGATTTAAACGCGAAGGACCTGCCACAAATCTCACAGCTAAAGGGTTTCTCGCCAGTATGGATTAAAATGTGTGAGTCTAAATGATATCGAGTATTAAATGATTTACCACAAACATCACATTTAAAAGATTTTTTTTCCGGAGGATGTGCCTCTCTCATATGTTTAAGTAAAGAAAGTTTCCCCAGAAATGATTCCTGACAAATCTCGCATTTCACACTTGCATGAGTTTTCATATGTTTGTTCAATATACCAAGCATAGTATACGATTTACTACAAATCTCACATTTAAAGGGTTTATCTCCTTTGTGCTCTTTAAGATGAATTTCCAGAGAACTCTTTCTCGAAAAGCATTGCAAACACTCATGACATTTATAATTTTTCTCTCCAGCATGCGTTTGGAGATGCGATTGTAAATTCGACTTAGAAAAACAGACTTTCGTACAAATTGTGCATTTAAATATTTTATCTTTGTGGATTCTCACGTGGTTATCTAAATCAAACCTTGTCAATAATATTTTACCGCAAATATCGCAGCTAAAAGGATTCTCATCGCAACAAGTATGATGTTTTTGGTTGTGTTTTTTCAAGTTCTGTTTTGTTGCAAAAGATTGATTACAGATTTCACATGTATTGTTTTGTTCGCCAGTATGAATTTTTAAATGACTTCGAAAGTAGCGTTTCGATGCAAATGATTTATTACAAATATCACATGTACTGGATTTCTCTCCCGTATGAATTCTCATATGAGCATTTAGGTTGCCCCTATGATAAAATATCTTGTTGCACACGTCACATTCCATAGATTTTCGAACAATTTGATGACTGATAGGTTTGAGTTGACTGGAGTTTGCTTTTTCATCTTTCAAGTTTTCGCCCCATATAGATGTTTCCAAATTCATATCATCCTTAAAGTTGTCCTTCTCAGTAGAAGTTTCCAAATTGACATGATCATCATTTTTAAAGCTTCCCTTCTCAACAGGAGTTTCCAAATTGACATCATCATCACTTTGAATGTTTTCTTCTTCAGTGGAAGTTTTCAAATCAATGTGATCACTAATAAAGTCTTTGGCCTCAGTAAAAATTTCCAAATTCATGCCATCACTATTAAAGTCTTTGTTCTCAGTAGAGGTTCCCAAATTCATATCATCACCTACATAGTCTTCATCCTCAGTAGAGGTTCCTAAATTGACATCGCCATCACTTTTAAAGTTTTCGCCCTCTGCAGAAGTTTCTAAATTCATGTCTGTCATTTTAGAACTGAAGGTGAAAAGTGAAAATATTATTTCTAAGCTTAATAACTATAATATGACTGGCTTTCTGTGTATTCCAGATCAAAAACCAAAAGCATATGTAGGCATACACTCAGTTTTAAAATTCTAATAGAAGGAGGAGGTCACCGTGCCTAAATGTGTAAGACGCTGGCTTGATAGCCTGGAGGTCGGGTATTCGACCAAGAAAGTTAATCCAGATTTTCCAGCATGTTTTGACCCTTGTCTGTGATGCAGGACGGAAGGCCTAACAAGAACAGCTGTCTAGTTGTTTGGACAGGACAAAAAAACATGGTCCTGTGTAGGCCTACACATTGGCGCACACGTAAAAGAAACCTTGACAGTTGGCATTCGATATAAGAGTAGGTCAGAGTGCCGCTGTCCAGGCAATGCATGGATCAATAAAGCTGCTAGTTAGAACTATATAGGGTCATTCCATGTCAAGTGGGCCAGTGGTGGGAAATTGACCCCCTCGAAAAAATCTGGAAAAAATATATGTTATTGTACATCTAAACTCTAGAAACTGTGCAAAATATGTGGTGTGTAGCATGAAAATTGACTGAGATACGGGCATTTAAGTTTCATGAGTGATAATAAGTTTTCGAAACAAAATATGTATTACTAATTTACTTGAGTTTCAGATATCTTGATTTTTCCTTTACAGTGAAGATATACCGCTCAAATTTGGTAGTCTTGGAGAACTTTGTGTGTAGATTATCAATCTGCAATCAGATTACCGGTGAGTTGTAGGGTTCGCATGCTACTTAGCCATGAAAACTGACAAAAATTTGGTGCAATTGTATATTGTCTGGATTTTGTAGAGCTCCAGGTGCTACAAAGTAATAGATATAGACCCAAATATTGGTATATCCAGAGATTGCCAGTAGTACTACATAAGAAACGCATTGAAACGCATCAGTCTTGAATTGATTCCCCAAAAATTGATAGCGAATATGGTTTCAGACACAAATTTTCGAAAATTGTCTCATATTTTCGAGCCGATATAACCCGGTAGATGAGCACCTAAAAATCTAATTATAGTTTGTAAATATAGTTTGTGCTTATGTTTTCAACATATGTAAAAGCCATTTTGATATTTTTTCAATTTTTTGAAAATCTGTGTTTTGTGTTAATCTATGTCAACAATCGTATTTTGGAGCCGATTGAACCCTGTTTGATGGGCACCTAAAAATCTGAAACTTGGTGGAATTATAGTTTGTACTAATGTCTCTAACATATGTTAAAACCATTCTTGTCTCATGTCATCTCAATATTTTTAAGATTTTTTCAAAATCTGTGTTATGGGCCATTCCTTGTCAATTATCACCCAATGACTTAGACCGAATCACCTTCGATTTTGCTGAAATTTGGTTTAGACATTTATTTGGGCTGAAAAAGCTAATATTCCCAATTTTAGCTTGATCCGACCAACAGTTCCTGAGATACAGTCCACCAAATTTTGGGGGTTTCGGCAAAAGTGGGCGTGGCTGCCATCATTCAAATGACCATACCCAGTAACTGATTGGTCAAAATTGCTGGAATATGTCTTCCAGGGATGGGAATTCCACAAGAATTCTAAATCTACACTTATTTTTGACATCCGGGTGTGTTTTAAAAGAGTGAACACCTTTTGAATTTGAATTGACCTTATAGACCATGTGACCTTGGGATGAACTTGCATGAAAAGTTTAGCTCAACTTGTTTTCTACACACCGATAAACAACTGGAGGTATACTATCTTTTATAAGCATGTAAAATCAAGTTAAATATTCACACGTGAGACTTAAAATCAGTGTCTTCACACTTAAAGCAGGATTGTCTTCATAGATAAGCTCTGAGGATACATAGTAACCTTCAGCAGACTTTCCTAAACACTTTCCCATTCCAAAAACACTTATTCCAGCAATTTTAACATTTTGGTTACTGGGTTATGGTCATTTGAATAATGTCGATGAAACCCATTTTAGCTGAAAATCTCCAAAATTTGGTGGACAGTATCTTAGGAACAAAGTTAAAAGTCGGACAAAGTTAAAATTAGGAATATAAGCTTTTTCAGCCCTAAAAGACATATAAAATAAAATTCGGCAAAATCGAATCGGGTACTGTTTACCTCGTTGGGTGATAATTGACATGGAATGACCCAAATCACGGATTTTCAAAAAATTGAAAAAATATCAAAATGGCCCGGGACAAGAATGGCTTTTACATATGTTGAAAACATAAGCACAAACTATATTTACAACTATAATCAGATTTTTAGGTGGTCATCTACCGGGTTATATCGGCTCGAAAATATGAGACAATTTTCGAAAATTTGTGTCTGAAACCATTTTCGCGGTCAATTTTCTGGGAATCTATTCAAGACTGGTGCGCTTTCATTCGTTTCGTATGTAGTACTACTGGCAATCTCTGGATATACCAATATTTGGGTCTATAAATATTACTTTGTAGCACCTGGAGCACTTCAAAATCCAGACAATATACAACTGCACCAAATTTTTGTCATTTTCGTGGCCAAGTAGCATGCGAACCCTACAACTCACCGGTAATCTGATTGCAGATTCATAATCTACACAAAAAGTTCTTCAAGACTACCAAATTTGAGCGGTATATCTTGACTATAAAAGTAAAATCAAGATATCTGGAACTCAAGTAAATTAGTGATATATATTTTGTTTCGAAAACTTATTGGTAACTCAGGAAACTTAAATGCCCGTATCTCAGTCAATTTTCATGCTACAGACCACATATTTTGGACAGTTTCCAGATTTTAGATGTACAATAACATATATTTTTTCCAGATTTTTTCAAGGGGGTCAATTTCCCAAATTTCTGAAAATTGACCCACTTGACATGGAATGACCCTATAGTACCTGTCATCTTGTTTATTCCATACAATTAACATAAACATGTATACATGGCTAATACCCTGTTGACGACTTACCTGTTGAAGAGTTTGTGTATGGACTAAATAACTATGAACTATATATATATGGACACTACTACTAGTCACTATGATATTTGATAGGGTCAACTGCAAGTTTGGTCAGTTGTCACAAGATGTAGACAGGTCAAGAGCTAATCCCAACCCTAACCCTGGACCTTGCCCTAATTCTTACCTACAATCTCTTCAACAATCACGTGCCCTACTAACATTATTTACATATCTCGTGACCTTTGACCAAACTTGTATCACGGCCTTCCCAACGATCATCATCACCTATAATTGTGTTAAAAAGTTTTATCGATTTGATCTACTATGTTAGTATATACCAGCGAACCTTACATCGACTTTAGACAGCACGTAAATAAGAATAATCTTACCTAATACATAAAAAACAGGTTATTAAACTTTTAAATACGAAATAAAAAACACTCCGCAAATAACCAATAACAAACTCGACATCAACTTCCGGTTGGTTGTATCTAATATTCGACCATAGATCGTAGTTAGAATACACATGGTTCTATAATTAGATCTACATCGACTATTGCCAAACGGCGAGAGGGGGAGAGACGGACAGACAGAGACAGGAAGAGATGGCGTTTAACGTCCACTCAACACAAACCAGGTCATTTTGGGACTAACGCATGGTGCTATTTTATATCATATATTTTATTATATAATTCGCTTGCGCGTAGGGGTCTTTAGCAGTGGGAGGAAACCGGAGGACCCGGAGAAAACCCACGAGGTTGAACCGGTCATACTCATATACATGTATATGTACATAGTGTGTTTTCTCTGTATCACATGTATGCGATTCTGTACATGCATGTATATTCTGTATATTGCATGATTATAGCCTAATGTTTGTGATTTTGTGTGTATGCTGTACTTATTGAACGATTTTCATGTATTAAATACCTTCTCTTATCATTTTGAAAACAGCAGAAGTTAAACCCTATTTCATTTCTAATTCTAGCCCCGAGTTATGGTTTTCAATACAACACTAATACATTTGAATAAACATACATTATGCAAGACCTAAATCTGCCTATTGTAGGTCTTTCTTTAGGCCGGAAATGTTTTAAATTATTAATTGACTTATCCAGTCCATAATCAACTTTCGATGTCATCGCTTTCCTGCGATATTTTCTGGATTAAAGCCCGGTCTGCTGCTGCTGATTAAATCGAAAATGGATAATTGAGAATATGATTTTATCGTACCGACTATAGTAATGATGATCAAGACTAGGCCCCAAATTCAATCGCCAAATGCTCGGTTCAGGTTCGATCAATTTGACTGATATTTTCAGCAAATTATCTTTGCATTATCTAGTTTTTAACTATTATAGTGAGAACTGCTAGCTCTTTATTTAATCGCCCATAATGTATTTTAAATGAATAAGTGGAAAGCAAACAAACAAAAAACAAAAAAAAAACTTCTTATTTTATTTTTAACACGAATTATTTGTCAATTTAAATCAACATTGATGTTATTATCTTACAGGGAAAAGATGGGCTTCTGATATCCAATATTTAAGACAAAATAAACATTTTACCATTGGTACACGAATTGTGTACCATAATGCGTATCAGTGCCATTTGTAACAAGGGAGTCGAAGAACGAGGCCAGACATATTCCACAATTCATGTCAATAAATACTATCGGTGCAGACTGGAATAACCAGGCGCTAGAGATTGCCATTCGATTGAGACTTCTGGCGTATTTCGCCGAACGTGACTGCCATGATATTAGATTGTTATTTTATTTTTAACACTTATGAGATGGAAACCCGGGCCTATAAATCTAGTTGTGTATAAATCTGGCAATCAGACCCCAGTTGTATATAAATGTTATATAAACATTTCTAATTACAATTCGAATCCGCTTTCTTTCCTTCTACCTTTCCCAAATCACAACTTGACCTTTCAAAGGGCAAGCCACACGTGCATTGGCATGCGGCTACCGTGGCTATTTCTATTGTCCCATGTGTGCGAACGATTGAACAAATACAATCTTAAAGGTTTTAACTGTTTTTCTTGCCGAAATCACTGTCTTATAATTGGGTGGTCCACCATCTCTGCATGTTATCCACAATTTGTCAAAAGTGGTATTTTTTCAAGGAATACCTCTAGAACAATTTTACTATCTAGCGCGTGTAGACCACAATACCATTGACCAATCAGAGCTCATTAATTTGTACAGCGGGGATCTGTAGACAACGGTTTGGCGGCAAAAAGTCTTGTACTGGGCATTCCTGGCGTGTTGTTTGGGTAAAGAATAATAAGCGTGTTTACCAAATGTACGGAACCAGAAATAAAGTAAGGAATTGTTAGCCGCGCAATTACGCAAGTTTGTTCGTCTAACAACCTTCCATTTGGTAAGCAGCGGGTCTTCTTCGAATCATTCCGTTCTCCTCTTACAGCGATATAAGTACAACTTTAACGATTAGCATGTGACGTATGGGTACATATTTAATAGAAGACAATCGAGGCTATATATCATATTCTATAGGATAATATCAACAGCCTACATACCATCTTATTCCTGTTAATAACAGCAAACTTCAATAATATTAACCCTGTATTATGAACACATGTAATTGTAAAACATACTCATCTAAGCGTGAAGATATTTCTAGAACAGAAGGATGTTGAACTCTATTTCATTTCATGTTTTCTGTTATTGAAGCCCACAATTTTTATAATAAAGATATTTCAAGTTAATTGTCTGGACACATTTATATTTCAAGCGATAAAAAATATTTTGGTACAAAATAGGAATAGATTTTGGAACCAACAAAGAACACTTGGATAGTCAGGAAGCCTTAACCAGGCGTGATACCTGTCATTTCTCTTAATAATAGTGAACTTTAATAAAAAAAAAACATGAATAATTAACACGTTTACTTGCTTAAAGCCCCAATAACACTCTTGTTGTAATTGAATAATATGTCCCAATCTTTATTCTGGTCAACAAATTGTATTGTTTTACAATATTCAAATAAATTGATGATACAAATTTCATCGTAACACACCTAATTTTAAAAAATGGAAAAATTCAACTACATGATTTGAAAAGGTTAACGTAAACCTTTTCAAATGTGACTTGGATTTTAAAGTATTTTCGAACCCTCTGGACAAGTAAAATACCCGTCTTCATTAGCCAAGTTAGGAGCAGAACAGTGGGACGTTAAACCCCATTTCATTTCATTTAATTCTTTAAATTACTCAATTCGGGCGAATATGTTTCTAAATATCGTAGCAGAAAAACAGGACGTTAAACCGAAATTTCCTTTTTTTCAAGATAAATTTAGATTAATTTTAAGATAAATTTAGATTCAATTTAAGACACACTATAAAAATACTAAGCTCCAATAATACGAAACATTTTAAGAGATAATATGGATTATTATGACGTGTACTCATTTAAAAACATGTCTGGACAGGCCACCGTCTCAAGTTTTTCACACATTAGATGTAAATGCAATTTTATTCGCCAAACAATGGTAACCGGAAAATCGCTTTTGCCCCTTTTCTGTTTATTCATTTTTTTTTCAAGTAAGACCTTGACGATCAAATTTTAAATATATAATTTCTGACTCTATATAATATTCTTGTCGGAACAAGTGCCAATCATAGCGTTAGGGTTCCGATTATATGGAATCAATATGGCTTGGGGGAGGAAAGGGGAGTATTTTATCGGTATCCGAATGACAGGCTAAGATAGTTCTGTTAATTAAGATAGTTCAGCTAATTATGGGTTGTAACTGACACGATACGGTCAATATCAAAAGTCACGGTAGCGTCAGAACCAATTTATAAATCACTATTTATAAACCAAAATTAAAGGGGATTTAGATAAAGATCTTGCAGTTCTCGCTATGATATTTTTTTAAAATTATAATGCAAAATGAATATATTGAAAATTTCATTCAAATTGCTTTATTTTGAGCAAAGTTGTCAATGGTTGTAGGTTTGACAAGATGTGTGCATTGATCGTACTGGTCATTCAAGTCTTAGTCTCGCTGCTCCATTTTTAAATCAAATCAATAAATGGCCGAAGCGTTAATCTACTCTACCTAAAATCTGTGGCATCCTTTGACATGTGGGTTAATTATGATCTTGTCAAGTTAACAAATGTCTAATCAATAATTAAGATAAAATTTCAGGCCTAAAGAAAGGCCTGCAATAGACAGATTTAGTATGTTCAAATATTAATAGGAAATATTCAAAAGTATAAACAATCGCTAGCTAGGTTATAACTACCAATTCACGCGTTCCTGTCAACAAAAGCATTTCCATAAAGTGATATGCGTTTGTATTCAAATATAATGATTCATTGCATCAATGGATTATTGTTCATGGGTGGGTCTAACTCGTCCACCTTTACAAGGTCTATATGCAAGTACCGTGGTCAAGATTTCACGCCTGCACACCAGAATGGGCAGTGTTGGCTGTTGAAAGAAATATATGCATACTTGTATATCATACGCCTCTCCTTCTCTCTCTCTCTCTCTCTCTCTCTCGTAAACCACTGTTCATTCCTCCAATTAATTAAAGAAATTGACACGTCACGGTCAATAAAAATGGGTCACAATAATGCCAGAGATATTTTCACGTAACGTCAAGAGTTTTCTCCAATAATGATGGAAGCGATTAATCTGTCAGCTATTAGAGTCAGTTCTTTCTTTCTTGGACTAATGGCCACATTCTCAACTTGTAACGGATACCACTCTGTAATTTCGCGGCAATTACAGCAACGGTATTGGTGTCAATTTCACTCGCTAAAACGTGTTTCGGGAGTTTATAAGTAAAACAAATCCATCGTCTTAAGTGTGTTTATTTCGTGAATTTGATATATTTTGTATTTTTGTGATTTTGACAGTTCGTTGTATCATCTATTGCAGGATTTAAATTGTAAAATAAATTGCCGTCAATCAAGTTTAATTCGGAGACATAACAAATGGTTTAAATGTCTGGGCAGGTGCGCGGATGGTATGAAAGAAAACCAATTAGTAAAGAGAGGTGTAAGACAGGCGCAGTCTAATCTTTGGACTCAATTTGTTGCCGTTTAATTTCAAACTACTCAGTGTTTCCACATTTTATGGAATTCAAGGAATAATGACCATAACACGTGACACAATTTTACTGAAGACAAGTGTTTAGAAGTTTTTATCTTGTGTCGTTTTAACGAAGGTGCTCTCGTCTTTAACCCTCGTCGAAATGAAATGAAATGAAATGGATTTTAATCATCTACTGTTCTGCTCCTAATTACCTGGGCTAATGAAGACGGACATATCATACACCATACAGTGTGCTATGAGGGGAAATTTTTTCTCAGGCAGCAGCACTACAGCCTACTCTTATATCGAATTCCAACTGCCGAGGGGTCTTTTACGTGCACGCCAATGGCCCTAAGTTTTTGTCCCATCCGAACGACTAGACAGCTGTCCTTGTCAGGCCCGTCCTGCATCACTGACAGAAATAAAACTGTATTCAATATAATTGTATCATGTGTTATACTAATAGCAGTTACAAAATGCCACTGAAGGAACGAAAAATGTCAGACGGGTTGGGCAAAATGATTAGTATGTGCGCGCTACATCATAAGGTCTGTCGTTGTGTCAACTGGTGTGTCTTTTTCGATTCTCCGGTTGTACGTGACAAGGAGTGGGATCGCATGTCCAGCCTCGTGGGTTTTCTTTGGGTTCTCCGATTTCAGACCATGGTAAGGACCTGTACACGCAAGCGAATTATTGAAATAAAATTGAACCATGTGTTAGTCCCGAAATGACGTACTTTGCGTCGAGTGGAAGTTAAATCTCTCGCTCTCCCTCTCTCTCTCTCTCTCTCTCACACACACACCCTCTCTCTCTCTCTCTCTCTCTCTCTCTCTCTCTCTCAACGAATAATGTCCACTCAACACAAACTTGGTTATCTCCGGAGTAACATGTTTAAGAATGGCGCGAAGGGATCGTTCGTAGCAGTAGACACGCACATTAAGTAAATCAATTTTTTAGGTGTGGTTTTGGCCATAAATACATACAAACTTTTAGTATTTTATCAAAATTATTACAAACTTTCTGTATTTTATATAAATTATTGCAAACTTTCTGTATTTTATATAAATTATTACACAAACGTTCTCTATTTCATGCAAACTTACAACAAACTTATTGTATTTTATAAAAAAAAATATAATAACTTTCGGTATCTTTTTTTTAAAAAAAATATTATTACAAACTTCTGTATTTTATATAAGTTATTAAAAAAGTTTTCTATTTTATACAAAATTATTACAAACTTTCTGTATTTTATATAAATTATTACAAAAGTTTTCTATTTTATACATTTATATAAATAATTACAAACTTTCTGTACAAAATTATTACAAACCTTCTTTATTTTATACATAATTATTTCAAACTTTCTGTATTTTATACAAATATTAATTACAAATTTTCTGTATTTTATACAAATATTATTACAAATTTTATGTATTTTATAAAAATATTATTACAAATTTTATGTATTTTATAAAAATATTATTACAAATTTTATGTAAAAATATTATTACAAACTGTGTTTTATACAAAATTATTACAAACTTTCTGTATTTTATCAAACAGCGTCTAGTCGTTCGGATGGGACAAAATACTGAGGTCCCGTGTACACATTGATGTGCATGTAAAAGAACCCATGACAGTTGGAATTCAAATTATAAGTAGGCCGAAGAGACGGCTGTCCGGGAAATACAGCGTACACTGTATGGCATGTGTCCGTCTTCATAGCCCCATTCGGTGCAGAAAAGTAGGACGTTAAACTCCATTTCATTTCAGTGTGTGAAGTGATGGGTGAATGTCACTTAGAGGTACAATGTTCGTCATGATGATACAGACTGCCGTTTAAAGATTCGTTTATATCTAGTAACGATACAGTAAGAAGAATGTGGAAATATTTCTGGTCGTATCAGAACGTCATACAATAGCTGGTTATAACGCGTGAGAAGAATTCACAAAAACTGACACTTTTCTTATGTTTTCATTTTCCGTATTCTCTTGTCATCAAATTTTATTTTCCTATGAAACCACAATCAGCTGTTGAAATCCAGGAGATGTGAAATCTACGCGCTGATGTTTGGGCTAGCTATGTTATTCTTGTAACTAACGTCCGTTTACATTCCACGTCAGGAATACCGCCATTCCTGTTTTTATTGTTTTCTTATTTGATGAATTAATGCAATTAAGTGCTCGGACAATCTCTCATTATTGTGATATTCATGTCACATTCTTCTATAGACGTATCACTGGATATTCTTAAACAACATAACCAGTAAATCAACCCTTGATGTTATAATGAACATATTCGCGCCATTAAGCTCGTGGAATGACGTGGTGGAGTGACGTGGTATGTAGGTTTTATAACCGATTTACTAAAAGCCCTCGAACATTTGTTAGAACGATAGATAAAGCATTATCTTTGTTTTTCTTTTATCTTTAAGCCGAATATTGATACCATTGAGCTAAATTAAAGGCAGGGATGATGAACACTGGAAGACCAACCTCTACATCCAATGACATACTTGGTAAATGTCGAGGAACACTTGTACAAACAGCAGCGCCCCCTAGCGACCCACAATTCAGTTAACTACATCCTGAAACAGGAAAAGTGAATCGCTTATAATTGTAAAAACCTTCTATCGTTGCAAACGGCACATGCAAAGTTAATTCCTGAAGGAAATTGTGTTCTTGCTGGCCACAAGTACAAGGGTAGCAAACCGACATAGGGACATATGCGAACGATATAAGCGTCAAAGACAGGCAAACAGATGGAGTTTATAGTCTGTAGTGTTTCTAAAGTAAATAATACACATATTAATTCCAACGGCTAACTAATGGATACTGTTACCCCCAATAACAAAATACATTAGCTGTTTTCAAAACGAACGGCAGTTCACAGACGTACTTATTTATGTCACCGGTGCTCTTTCGGACGACCCGTTAATACTTAGCGCCCTTCATATCATAAACTAGATTAGTTATTTGAAAAGAAATTGGAATAAGACTGGATTTAACGTCCTACTTTTCTGATCCACCGGGGCTCTCTGACGCGACCCGTTAATACTTAGCGCCCTTCTTAAAACAAAATAGGTTAGTTAGTTGGAAGAAATTGGAATAAAATGGGGTTTAGCTTCCTGTGTTTCCAGGCTAAAAACGGCATACAAGGTGGTAAGAAACAGGATGAGGTTATAGTCAGAAATGAAATGGGGTTTAGCGTCCTACTTTTCTGGTCCTCCGAGGCTAATAAAGACGGTATACGTAGGGTTAGATCTAAAAATTAAGGCCGACTGCAGATTTCGCCAAGGTTACGCGATATAAACAGGGATAGCCTCTAGCCCCAACCCTAACCCACAATTTCACCAATAATCACGTTACACAGCCGTTTTTATATCCCGCATATTTTTGTCTCAATATCGAGTTTACGTTAAAACCCCCTTCTCCCACCCCTTCTCTCTGGCTCCCTCTGCCGCTGTCTCTCTCTCTCTCTCTCTCTCTCTCTCTCTCGCACTATTTGCTAGATTCTTCTGTTAGCAAACGCCGATCAATTTAATTGTCTGACTACAAAACGATGGTGGTAGCTCCACTGACAAATTGAGACGGTGCTTTCATCGAAAATAGTTTCGGTCAGGCCACGGTTTGTAAATAATAGGCCGTCGGCTAGTGTTATTCTAAAGATTGTCATTATAGCCATTCCAGCGTTCTAGTCTCTACTAAGTGATCGTTTAAAGGTAATTTGAGTCATCCCCCGTTCGCTAGTTGGCTATCTTAGAAATTGACATGAAGGCGATGAGCACTCAGAGTGATCAAATTATGGGTTGTACTGATTGTCTGTTTGTAGAATTAAGGGGTAGTAGACGGGTAGTTAAAATGGAGTTTATTGCCGGAGTCGATTGATGGCTCTTGACTCCTCACTGCAAGTGATCGTTTAGGTTATAATAATTAGAACGTTGGAGAGAGAGAGAGGGGGGGGGGCGAGAAGGAGAGAGAGATCGGGTTAAACGTCCAATCGACACAAACTAGGTCATTTCGAGACTAACACATTGTTGAATTTTATTTCAATATTTCGCTTTGCGCATAGGGGTCTTTAGAAAGAGATGGGCGGCTAACTTACAGTTCGTTTCTATTTCATTAATTTGCTTGCGCGTAGGGTCTTTATCACTAGGAGGAAACCAGGGTACCAAGAGAAAACCCCCGAAGTTGAGCAGCTGACCCTACTCCTTGCCACATACGAAACCACGCCACTTGACTCAATGACGCAGACCTTATGATGCAATGCGTCTTTCTCTGTACGTATCGGCCGGGATAAGGAATACTCCAACTTCCAAAGTTTCCTTAACGTGCACGCCGACGTAAATGCTGGGTTCCTCTCTTTCGTTCAATCCGAACGACTAGACGCAGTTCCTTGCCAGATCCCTCCTCCAGCACCACTGTCAAGGGGACTCCCGGCTGGAAAATTCCGAGGAACATTATCGACAAATATCGGGTTCGGCACCTAACAGTGTCTTCCACAGTGAAACGCAAGTATATAAGACAATGTCTGAAGTCAAATGAGACCCCACCCTTCCCACTCCAAATATTAATTTCATAACATGCATTTATTTCGAATTCTACGAAAAAAACTACTAAACTTCTTTAAATCAATGCAAAAATTATTTTCAGAATTGTGATAATCAATTAGAAACACAAATGCACATGTATCTCTGTGTGCTTGCTACATTAACAACGCGCTAATGCCCAACAATTCCAACACGTGTTGTACGTTTTATGTTTAATTGGGTTTGATGCAAGGATATCGCGGTCGCTACCGCATCAATCTTTAAACGACCTAACAAATTGATCTGTCAACATTACTTACAATGAAACGGAAAACTTGTTAAGGGAACAATGTCGAACATAGATGGAATCAAACTAAAGCGCTTAAAGTGCCATTCTCGGGACTGTCAACAGAATATTAACAAAACTTGAAGGCGTTTCATCCAAGTGAAATAATTTGGTTCCTGTCATAAAGCAAGGACTGTCAGCATTGAAACATTCAAACTTAAAGGTCTTCTTCCAAGCGTCCCTACTAATCACCTCCAAGAGCCTTTTCTTTTTCAATAGCGCCCAATTGTAATAGAAAGTTACCGACAAGAAATTATATGTTACAGATGTGCATCTTATATATCAAAATGTAAATGATTTCATAAGAAATTGAAACAATTATGAATAATTGGAATTATAACAAAGCAACATAATTTCAAGATGGCTGTGATTTCATAATGCAAGCATTTTATTTATTTTTTTTTCCAATATCATCTAAATGACATAATGGGGGTGCATTCGTATGATGATTAATATTAGAACTACATCATGCATGACCATGTTCATTTGCGGTTAGTTCTAAAAGTTAAGGCCCCCTGCAAATTTGGTCAAGGTCACGAGATGTAAACAGGCTAGCCCTTACCCACTCGGGAATCCTCGACAGATTCCGGGACCTACATCTAGTCTCGGCTGTATGGCAGTAAGTGATATGTACCTACGCCCATACATTTGCAATGCGGCTACCGGTTTACTTTAACAGGAAAACATGACGCTATTGCAAACAAACAAGACACCATGGCCGCAGCCATTTTCATCCGGGACCTTTTAAGTAGTTCCAAGACACCATGGGCGCAGTCATGTTTCATCCGGGACCTTTTAAGTAGTTCCAATATGGCGGAATTCGTCATACAGCCGAGACTAGATGTAGGTTCCGGAATCTGTCGAGACTTGCCGAGTGAGCCCTTACCCTAATTTTAGACCTTGCCTTTGGCTTTACCCACAATCTCGTCAACAATCAAACAATATTTACATTTCGCGATCTTGACGAAATCTGTACTGTTTTTTGCCAGGTTGTTGCAGAAAAGCATGCCCATGTTCATTATCAAGGTTGTTGCAGAAAAGCAGAACGGTAAACCCCACTTTCATTTCATTGTTGCAAGTTGAATTTGATTAAATTAGCGGGTGTGTTTAGTAAAATGTTTGAGGGCAACCTCGGGATACAGTAAAAGGGACATAAATCCACCGGTCAATAACTTGACAGTGCGATCATTGAGCTCAATCGATCGCGGACATAAATGTATTTAAAGGGAGAAAACTCTACTTATCCTACGTGGATGCAGACTACCATTAATTTCCCCATTGACTTCAATGTTTATTCTCGACTCTTTGCCCGCCTCCAACTTTTCCCAAATTTTCGTTGGGCTGAATGCTTTCCACTACGGACAGAGGGACATATGGCCATGTCTATGCACTAAAATTTGTATGAGGTTGACCACCAAAATTTTGAGATACACAAACTTGAGGAAGCATACTAAAAATATGTAACTGGTTGCCGTACATATCACCGTAGCCAACCCGATAACCTCGTTATCCTTCCGCCTCAAAATCATAAATATTTACCAAAACCTGGCATAAAATATTAACACAAACCCTCTGCGTCCATACTACACAAAAAAATAAACAAAAATGGGCAAGCAAAATGGGAGAAAATAGACAGAGAGAGATTTGCTATAAAAAGACGAACTACTGCACCGAAATGGTGAAATTTAATGGTGGTCTTCCTCCACCTGGACTAGTAATTCTCTCCTTATTTCAGTAAACTGCTTGATGGACAAAACGTTGATATATCACTTAGATGTGCTTGATTTGGTATTGTTCTGGATTAATACTCTGTGTAATCAACTATAACTAAATCAAGTAGGTCATGTAATTAATTTCTGTTTTCATTTTGATCTTTCTACCTCAAAATCATGAATATTGACAAAACCCTCAGAAAATAAGGAAATTCAAACACTCTTCTTCGATTCTAGACCACAAAGTTATCAAAAATTGACACGCCAATAGGCAGGAAGGGATTTATAGGGAAAGTCTGTTAATTCCGTTGTTTATTTTGTGATCTAGTTTTGGAGAAAATGGTTTGAATTTTGATTTTCGTCCAGGATTTGGTGAAAATCAATGATTTTGTGGCTGACGGAACAGGAGGTAAATAGAACCCCATTTCTTGTTCAACTTTATTTCTTCATTAAGGGTGGAAATGGAGTTAAACGTCCACTCAACACAAACAGGTCATATCGGGACTAACATATGGTTCAATTAAATTCAGTAATTCGCTTTTGCGTAGAGGTCTTTACCAGTGGGAGGAGACCGGAGAACCCGGCGAAAACCTACGAGGTTAACGAGATACTAGTGACATGTTGGTCTCGATTAAAAACTTTTGTGGCACAGTTTGTAGCATTCAATACCGAATTAGATATGGCGTACTTATCGGCATATTTATATCGATTACCCATGTCTAAGATATCTTTCAGAATTTTTCTTTTCTTCCACATTTCGATTAAAAGTATTTATCGCCCGAGAATTCCTTTGTAAAGTATTTTGTGTACAGTCAAATCCTGCTCTGAAGATGCCGAAAACCATCACGGTTCACTGTCAGAATTATCGGAAAAAATTGCCTTTTGTTCAAAATTTGTTAGCCTTCGACTAGCAACAAGTAGATCTTCGTTGGAATTTGCATTCACATCTATTCCGCCGTCAATCTGCTGGCTAAAATGATTGATTACTCGTCTGATAACGTATTATTATCCTTTTTGTTTTTGCTTTCAATTCATTTGAACCTACATTTACTCCAAAATGGGACAGTAATTGGGTATAAACAATGCATTCACGTGATTAGTTCGGTATTTTTTGTTATTTGGCGGAAACTATCGAACAATTAGCCAATCATTGTTGGCTTTTAATGGAAGAGTACATTTAATTTAAGGGTGAAAACAATTATGACGTTGTATATGTCGGATATAAACCTTCTCTCCCTCGGATTGATATGACAGAACATTTGTGATGGGTTCGACTAATAATTAGTGGTGCTAATCCATGTAGATTGGGATAGTTTCGACCTACAATCAGTGGTCTTACTCCATGTAGATTTGACGAACGCCAATGGAAAACACGAGTAATGCCACTATATAACTGACTGAAGTGAAGAGTGATAACATATACATTGGCGAATTTCTGCACACTAATAATTCTTTCGAAGACCAAAATTTGTTATATGGCACTGCTAGAGGATATCTGACAATTCAATAAAATAATTGAGCGTCATTAGATAAAAAGAAACGAGAAAAAAAAGAAATAGTCCGTATATTCCCTTGATTTTATTCCATATAGGGGAGACCGAGACACATTGAACCATTTTTTTTCACATACATGGTTGTCCTCCTTCCATATCAAATGTTTTTATTAGAAGACCTCTTTACTTTATTGTATTGTTTGAAGACACATCTTAGTTGGTATCGCGTATCAGATTCAATTGAGTTAATCTTTAAAAAACACATTTCAATCCACTTGACCAGTGGTTTAGTGATTCCTCTTTACAAAATAGTCGGTCATGGGTAGTGATCTTGCCCCATGGAACGATCACGGTGGTTAAGTGGTTAACTAGACGCTGGCTTGCTAGCCTGGAGATCGGGTGTGCGATCCTTGCATTGGCCGAGGACTTTCATCTAGATTTTCCGGCATGGTTTACCCATGTCAGTGATGTGGGGCGGGGGGCTGACAAGGACAGCTGTCTAGTCGTTCGGATGGGACGAAAAACCGCGAAAGATCCCTTGGCAGTTGGAATTCGATATAAGAGTTAAATGAAGCGGTGCCGCTGCCCGGGCAAAATTTCCTTCAAAACACACTAGGAGCAAAACAGTAGGACGTTAAACCTCATTTCATTTCGGAATAAGTGCATTTAAATTATTGTGCTTGCTTGTTATTAAATCTTGGGCTGCAGAACCAAACATTTTTCTCAGGCAACATTTAGAGCTATGTCCATAGACAAAATCTTGCAGGCCCCTCTCCCTCCCAAAAGAAATAAATACATTATTTTGAGGTTGATGGATATCAGACGATAAAAGGCTATTTGGCTACAGAGATTATCGCAAATGAGTATTTCCCAAAAAGACAGTTGGACGATGGCCTACATCAGGACAGATGGACAAGAACACGGTAACTAAGGACACAACCCATCGTCCTTCTGAATCTAAACAAACTCGCCCCGGTATGCACACACCCGTATTAACCGTTTCAATTGATTTGACTTAATGCGATTGATCAACGATTTTCAACAAAGTTTTCGTTACTTTTAAATATATCGTCATAGTAAATTTTGTTTTCTAGCCGAATAATTAACTTTTGATTAAAATCGAAAGTGACGAAAATGAGTCACCTCGCTCCATCGGCTCTAGGGGTATGCTTACGGATATGGTGTAAGGTTAGCACTGTAATGTGTTCTTACGTCGTCATTTGGTCGAAATCTGATCAAATATGGACAGTTTAAAAATGAACGTTTAATTCACAAAGCCTTCGATTAAATTCACCGAAACTGAATAGTACGTTGTCAAAGGCGTTTTATAGCTGAGGCGCTGGAGGCGCCAGCCTCCTCGCGAAAAAATCAAAGAAAGTTGAACAAATAAAACGGGAGAAAAATGCTAAAACCGATGAGAAAAATGAAATGTGCCCTAGTTAGAGAGGGCCCTAAAGGCAGACAAAAGGGCCCCTCGTCTGACAAAAGTGCCCCTCTGGCCAATGGAAAGGGCCCCCCGAGTCCGAGTCAATCGTTTTCTTTACACTGTTACTGTCGAATCCACTACTGAATGCGAATGCAGTCATTGCACTCGTAGGAAAATCATCATTCAAAACACCACCCCCACCCCGGACCCCCGCTAAAGAGGGCCCTCAAAATAGTATAGCCTCCGCCATGATAAACCTTAAAACGCCCCTGTAACGTAACGTTGTTACACAATTCACGCCACATGGCTAATTGTTTACCGGGAGAGTGACAGATATTTAATGTGCTTATATGTTTTTGTCCTTGCTGACAGCGGCTAATACAATAACTAATAACTTTCACGCGCAGTTAAAAATGGAGTTGCCTCCCTTTATCTGCTAATTCTGTTTTGGTGATGTCAGGTCAGATCTTTCATTTGTTGTCAAGAGTGGACGGCCAATTAGTCACAACGTAAATTAAATTTCCAATTGAAACATTTATAATGGCTTTAAACGAACAACAGAACCAGTAAAAAGAATACGAAGAGTAGATGAAAACGTCGCTGTCCGGGCAGAATATCCGTCAAAACATTTAACCGGTTGGTTCAGACAGGTAATACGTTAAACCGTTTTAACACCATTTCAATGTACATATATTTTAACATTTTATATTTTAGGATAAATCAGGAAACCCCAGATCCTTTAGAAGTACAAAATATTTCGTTAATTTATTTATTTATTTTTTTTTTAAGTTTTTCTCATAATACACAGTTATTTGGATTACTCTGTCGACTGAGAACAAAAATTCGATTGGACGGAATTTGAAAATACTGTATTATAACAGCCTTAATTGCTTAAAAGATAAAGGGAGAGGGGATGGGGTTTAACGTCCTCTCGACACAAACTAGGTCATTTCAGGACAAACAAATGGTTCAATTTATTTCAAAAATCCACTTGCGCGTATGGGTCTTTAATAGTGTGTGTCCGGGGGGGGGGGGGGGGTGCAGGTCCCGGAGAAAACCAGGTTGGACAGCGATCCTACTGTTTGTCACGTTCAAGTGGGGCATAAGGCCTAGCCACTTGACCCAATGACAGACCCGACGATCTAACGCGCACAGGTTAGACCATTTTGCCGAAAAACTCCCATTGTCGTTAAAAACGTTGGGAGCCGAAGGACCGGTCTCTCAGATGATCCATGGTGTACAAACTATGATAGCAAGATGTATTTAATAAAATTAAAATATAAAAATAAAGTGCAATCTGGCTTAAAAGAGGGGAGGGGCAACGATTTTCAACAAGGTTTCGATTCATTTTAGTCCTGTTGGTGAAGAAACGGAGGACGTTAAACCCCATTTTATTTGCTTTCGTGAGGTAAGGATCGTTTTCAAATCAAAGCACCATAAAAATACACTTATTGACCCTCCTTTCAGATCCTTCATTATACCGTATTGACAATCCACTCACAATTTCTATGTCCAAATATTTCGCTTGAATCTGACGGTGGCCTCCTTCGCCACACTCCTCGAGATGATCATTAGAGTAATAGTTTGGTTAATTTGGCTGGTATTATTTATACATACGAGTGAGGTGCACGGTCGCCTAAAGGTACCCCGTTAGTGAGCCAATGAATAGACAAATGGAAGGCGGTGAAACAAGTGTGTTTACAGTGACAAATATATTCTGAAGCTGGAGGTCGTTGAGATTGCAGTTCATTTATCTGCTTTCACACCTGGGTACACATCTATATTTTATGTCAGATTAGTATTTCACACTTGTTCTAAAGAACACATTTATATCGACAGTCTGCGTATGAATTACTCGTCCTATTTTTCTGTGCGTGAAGTAGGATATACGCCATGGGGTTTTTGCCAATGGGTCGTTTACGTGCACGTCAACGTGTACGTGGGACTTTTGTTTTTTGTCTCATACGATTGACTATATTCTGTTTCTCGTACCACCGTCAAGAGGATTCCGCGTAGACAGCTAGATAACAATTTATTGCTCAAAAAAATATTAAGATAATGATTCCTCTTAGATATTAAAATAATGATTCATTTTCGATATTAAAATAATGATTTATTTTCGATATTGACCCTTATACTCTTCGGTACCTATACGCTTCCTTAAAAATAAAATATTAAATTAATGATTTCTTTTCAAAAAATAATATTAAATTAATTATTGCTTTTAAAATTACTCTTTAAAAAACATTTTAAAAAAATATGAAATAAAGATTTCTTTGAAAAGATACTTTTAAAAACCCAATGATTTCGTTGAAACAACGTAAAAACTAATGATTTCGTTGAAACAACGTAAAAACTAATGATTTCGTTGAAACAACGTAAAAACTAATGATTTCGTTGAAACAACGTAAAAACTAATGATTTCTTTAAAATGGTTTTAGAAATAATGCCTTCTTTTGAATAATTTTTAAAATAATGCTTTCTTTAAAAAAGATAAATAAATATTGAAACAGTGACTTTAAGGAGCATAAAAAACATTACCAAAACAATATGATGGTTGTCCTGGCAACGGCTGTAATGGTCAGTTTGGCTGAATTTAAAAAATGGCACCGACCAATTCCGAAAAGTTTGGGTCATAACAAACATTTTGATATACGGTGCCAAGCGGTTGCCAATAAAAAAAATTCAATATACATAACCCTACAGACTAAATGATTATCTTATTAAATGACAATCTGTGCCTGTCATTCACCCTTCATACACTCCATAACCTTCTAAATCTTTTTTCTATATTTTCTATTTATTCTACAGGTGAGACCATCACCAATGAACTTGACATTTTCTGCCTCGATATTTTTTTAAAACTCATTTGTTGAGAATAATTTGCTTTAATAGCTTAAACCGAATGTGAATAATTTATCAGCTAAATCCTCGTCCAAATGTTGAATTTTAAATGCCTTTCTCCTCTCTTGACATTTGGTTGAATTTGTGCTTATGAGGAATAAATATGACATCGTTGTTTCTTGAGTGCGTTGTGATTTGCATCAGATAAGGTAACAATCCGGTCATTAAAATTCTTAAAGCATGTGTCAGTACAAACGAAAATGTTTGATTTTTACAAATAAAATGTGTGAAAATGAGATTATTGAAATCCCACTTCCAGCTGGGCAAGGCGATTTACCCAATACTACCCAATACTAATTAAATACTACCGAATAACACCACACCACATCCCAGTTGTTGAATTATATGAAAAACAATTAAGTTAATACTTGGAAAACATGCAAAATAATGTACGAAAAGTGTGATCATCAATTTCTCGCTATTCCAATTATCTCCCCTGATCACCCAATACATATAAATATTAAACATACATGTGTAGGTCTTTCTTTAGGCCTGACATGTTATCCAAATTATTAATTAGATATTTATTATCTTATCCAGACCATAATCAACTCGCGATGTCGTCGCTAGCCTGTGGTATTTACTTGTTTTAGGATCCGATTTACTGCACAATTTTCATTCATGATGAAATCATGAACTGGATAATCAAGATTATGTTTTTATATCGTACCGATTTTAGTAATGATGATCGAGGCTTCGTAGTTCATAGTGGTTCGATTTGAATGAAATTTTCTACAAATACCCTTTACAGTATCTAGTTTGTACCTATTACATTGAGAACTATCAGCTGTTTATCTAATCTCCCATAATGTATCTTTAACCCATGCTATAAACAAAACCATTTAATTAGTATTTGGTGATTTTGGGTAGCCATATCAAAATAGAACAGTAGGACGTTAAACCCCATTTCATTTCATTATCGTATTGGATAGTATTGGGTAGTTTTGGGTGGTATTGGGTAGTATTGGGTAAATCGCCCCGCCCCTTCTAGCTTGATTTGTGGAAAATGGAATTAAAATAATTGTATATAACTGGGATGTGTAAAGATGACATTGTTAAAAGCCCATTTCTGGGTTGACCAGTTTAAAATGTTAAACATTCATTATGCAAGAGCTAAATCTGCCTATTGCGGGTCTCTTTTCTAGGCCTGAAATATTATCTAAATATTATTAATTAGACATTAATTAACATGTCCAGGCTATAATCAACTTTCGATCGCATCGCTAGCCTGCGATCTTTGTTGGATTATGATCCGATTTACTGCATAACTTTCCTTCTCGATTTAATTATTAAATGGATAATCGAGGCTATGCTTTTTACCGTACCGGCTTTAGTTATGAGGCTAGGCGGAACTTTCACTTGCCTAATTTTCGGTTCCTAGTGGATCAATTTGACTGAAATTTTCAGCAAATTGCCTTTACACTGTGTAGTTTTGAACTATTAAGACAGTGAGAACTGCCAACTCGTTACCGAATCTCCCCTAATGTATCTTTAATTATTGGAGGTTTTAGAAAATTATTTTTCATCATTGTGTGTCGTCTATTTGATATGAAATGCTGCTAGTTGGATTTTTTTCTTGATATTTTTGTTATGGTTTTGTAATTACCCAACTTAGTCGAGCGCAATAACCCATCAATCCACCTGTTGTTCGACTATGATACACGCATGCCATTCAGCCCTTCAATTTTACATACATGTATCCATTAACTGTTTTAATCTATTGTTTATTTATACGGCTTCAATTTCTTATGTACATTTAAATCCCTTTCGGGGAGGAAGAGAATAGTCTGTCATTGAATTAAATGAAGTGGTTTCGAATCGCCGCTTATACGTGACAAGCGAATTATTGAAATAAAATAGAACCATATGTTAGTCCCAAAATGACCTAGGTTGTATCGAGTGTATGTTAAACCCACCCCACCCCCGGAATATGATAGATAGAATGACATAAATCTATTCCTTGTTTTGTTCTATTGAACATATATCCGTTATCTTTAAAAATGCATTTTGTGTGTGAGAGAGAGATGGAGGGAGACAGAGGGGGAGCGAGAGGAACGAGAGAGAGAGACAGAGAGAGAGAGAGAGAGGGGGATAGAGAGAGATAGAGAGAAAGAGATGGGTTTAACGTCCACTCGGCATAAACTAGGTCATTTCGGGACTAACACATGGTTTCATAATATTTCAATAAATCACTTGCGCGTAGGGGGTCTTTAGCAGTGGGGGGAAACCGGGGATGCATTATATAAGATTTAGATAAAGAGCTGTCCGCTCTTGCTATAATAGTTCAAATTTTGATAATGAAAAATGAATATATTGAAAATTTCATTCAAATTACGTTATTCAGAGTAGAACTCTGACCATAATATTATTGTTTCCTTTAATACTCACCAAACCGATCGAATTTAACAATCCTACCTCGGGTATTTTCGGTTGGCTTTTTTCCCTTGTTTATGGTGCAAGACAGGGGACCTGGCATGGTACAGTGTCCAGTCCTGAGGTTGGACGAAAGACCGAGGGCCCATATACATTTTGGAAACGAAAATGAAGTGAAATGGGGTTTAACGTCCTACTTTTCTATCTCGATTGGGCTAATGAAGACGGGCATACGCCATACAGTGTGCTATTAGGGAAAATTTGCCCGGACAGCGGCACGCCAATATGTACGCGGGACCTCGGATTAGCCAGCTGTCCTTGCCGGGCCCCCCGTTTTGCGCCCTGAGAAGGGGAGACCACGCCGGAAAAAAAAACGATGAACTTTCTCGGTCAACGAGCCAGCGTCTTACTCACTTAGCCATCGTGGTTCCTGTATATGTTGGCGTCGGTGTCATAGCTTACTGTGTTGTTCCAATTTGATTTATTTTTATTTAAAGTAAAAACATTAAGAACGGTTTTAGATTAAGGCCTGCTTTGAACAGATTTAGCATTATTTATTTTTCATTTATGGCCTATTGATTCATAAGTCACTTTCTGTCCCTATGTATCCCCGGGTCTTTAGAACTGGGGCGATTACAAATAAACTGTGGGTTATTTAAATGCAAATTAAGAGCGAATAAAGATAAGACGTGGATTAAACGAGTTATGACACCGGTGACTCCCAATTGAAACGCTTGTTTGGCTAAATAAGATTACAGTTTAAAACTGAATAACAGCCAATTAGCGAGAAGTATTTTGTTAAGCCCAGGTGCAGATGTGATCTACGTCATTCAATTCTATGTCGGGCGATATAAATAATAACCACCCTCTCAGTGGGGTCTCGCGCTGTACCATTTCCCGTCATGTACCCCCGTTGTTCTGCACGTGTTGGGGAATATAAGACATGGATAATCAGCAATTTTTTTCGTCTGATTCAATCTTCGCCCCCATTTTTCTTATTTCTAGCCCTCCATTGTTAACCTCATCGTTTGAAAATTGAATGAGAAATTAAAGTTTGTAAAAACCGACTGGGGTAATGAATCGTCCGCGCCTACTGGAGCGTGATCACGTGGTAATTGAAGGATAACAAATAAGTCTTATTTAGAGCTGAAATCCCGTGATGGGGGTCTCAATCTCCGGTTCTTCAATCAGGTATAATTACATTAATCCACGATTTAACTTAGAAACGGGACAAGAAAAGAATAGTGTTAAAATAGCGAATAATATCCCCTGTGTTCAGCTGTCCGGAAAATGAAGCTTTTTATTACACCGTCAATGGCCACTTCTTTCTTGAATCGTGAAATGGAGATGTCAATTTAGGAGTATAGTTAAGTTTTACTTTACTTATGCATTTTGTAATTATGTTTACTACCCAATATAAATTCGGTTATATGTATATTTTAATTACCCCCTATGGTGACAGTTTTTGACAAAAATCCAGTTTAAGAAAACGCCCGTGTCTTAAAGGAGAAGATGAAGGTCGGGTGTTCGATCCCTGTATTGGCCGAGAAGTTAATCCAGATTTTCCGGCGTGGTTTCTCCTTGTCAGTGATGCAGGATGAAGGGCCTGACAAGGACAGCTGTGTAGTCGTTCGGATGGGACGAAATGTCGAGGTCCCATGTACACATTGACGTACACGTAAAAGATCCCTTGGCAGTTGGAATTCGATATAAGATTAAGACGTAGCGCCACTGCTCGGGCGAAATTCCCTCATAGTACACTGTAAGGCGTATGCCCGTCTTCATTAGCCCAGGTTAGGAGCAGAACAGTAGGACGTTAAACCCCGTTTCATAAAGGAGACGACCAAGAGATTAGGCTAATGAAGACATGTGTAACGCCATGTACTGTGCCATGATTGACATTTTTTCCCGGCAGCGACTCTGGAAAATCGATAGGAACTTCTTCGAGCGGCACTGGTTGCGAGCTCCGGACCTCTGGAATATTGAACCAGCGCCACAAGTACTGCCCCACCGCGACTCTCGATATTCCATGAATAATACTGATTTTTAACACCCACATTCAAATGTGATTGTATATTGTCATCGCCCCCGTCGGTCCGTCCGCCCGTCCCTCGGTCCGGCATCAACACTAAAGGCTTAAGTTATAATCCAATTGACTTATACACTTATTGTTTCTAGTCATGAGACGAAGAATCCTATTGATTTTCAGGAATTTCGGACAATTATTGCGAGAGTTATGGCCCTTGATAACTTTGAATAATCGTGTAGGCTCTCTACAGGTTAAATTTATCATCCAATTGACTTACATTTATACATAAGAAATTAGACCAAGATATCTTGTGGACATTCTAGAGTTAATTACTTAATACAGTATGGTGTTTTAGTTTCACATTTTAACCCACAATGTGTATGCTGAATTGCTTCGATGGCATTTTTCAAATGAAATACAATATTGTTTACAAAAAAACACGGGTCACAATTCTTCTATGGAATACAATCACTGCTTATTACTGAGTGGCGTTTCGACTCGGCTTCTCTAGGTTTAATCATTGTCTGATAAAGCCTAGTCACTAGAGAAGCCTGCCAGCGGAACTGAGTTATTTTTGGCCCTTTTTTTATTGTGCAAAGGATATAACATTCCTCAAATTAGGATCCGAGACTTTAAAGAATCCTGATGTGTGTGTGTGTTGGCGGGGGGGGGGGGGGGGTAGCACGTGCGTGCTGTATCATGAAGCCCGTAATTGAGTCAACTGGCGTGGTTTCGAATCCCTGGTTGTACGTGACATGGAGTAGTGTCGCCTGTCCAACCTCGTGGGTTTTCTCCGCGTCCTTCGGTTTCCTCCCACTGCTAAAGACCCCTACGCGCAAGCGTATTTTTGAAATAAACTCAAACCATATATTAGTCACGAAATGACCTAGTTTGTGTCGAGTGGACGTTAATCCTCATTTCTCCCCACCCCACCCCTGCAGTGCGGTCTTAAACCATTCGTCAAACCTCGGGAGACTCCGATACTCTACATGTAACCGCGGCTGTATGACAGTAAGACTTAGTGATTTCTAGCTACACCCATACAATTGTGATATCTCAGACAAATATGTGGACAACACGTCGTTGGTTTAATTGACAATCTACAAATTCGCTCGTTAAAGAATCAAAATAGCAACAAGAAGTTTATTTATATCAAACAAAAGCATCGAAAGTATGAAAAGAATGAAAAATAAAAATGGGCGTTTTCTCTATTCACCGATATTCCTCGCCACTATATTGACATAGATAACAGATTCCAATAGATTATCAGCAAATCAACTCAAATCTATCTCTCAATAATAAAATTAACTACTAACGTGCTTTCACAATCAGCCTTATACAGGAACCGCAAACATCAAATAAACCAGAAAATTTACTTCATAAAAAAATATCTGGCAATAAAATGTGCATCATTAAGTCGTCTAGAAATAACACTTGCTTCATAACCACCCGTTTTTCTAGCCCTCGCTTAAGAGCTATTCAATGTAATTCCACAGAACGCATACAAAATCGAAAAAATCGTTTAAAAAATCTAGAATAACAACATCAAACGACTTGTGCGAATCGCTACAGCTCTAATCAGAGTTATCTAACACCCGATATCAAAGCCAATTTAAAATTTCATAATTGGTGGCCACGGTATGCAATCCTTATGATGTGTGGGAAAGCCTATTTACGACAGTGTAAGTAAACATTTTAGAGGGCGATTGTTGTTTTTGATAAAACAGACAGCGATTTGCGGACCAATCAAGATGTATTTACCGTTCGTGCGAGAATAATAAAATGGCTTCCAAATCAAAACGAGGCTTGATACACGTTTCCGTACTTCACATGGTAAACGCACACATCATTGTGCTGGAAAGCATCTTATCGTCGGTAATGCCGCCACGATACGACCGCTTATACACACAATTAGCCGATAAATGTATTCTGATAGAACCACTGTCAACAACACAATCGTGATTCTACATGTAACACGCTTAAAGAACTCTTTCACATTAGAGGAGACTCGAGTGGCAGAACTCTTTAGCGTTGAAGCATCGTTAAGCTAATTGCAAGAAACTCTCCCTTTTAAGGAAGTTTGTTTTAAAACCATCAAACAGCGTGAGTAACCTTTGATGCGGTATATTGAAGCATATTGCCCTGTTAATTATACGTAAATAACTCTGATAGCTTTTATACTCGCGCGATAATTGTCCGTATCACTTGTTTACTTTCGTATTCCTCCACGTCGAGTTGAGAGAAAAAGGGTCGATAACGAGGCTTTGATTAGATGGGTGATTAAAGCTAAAATCACGGGTCAACACAGTTTTTGTGCAGGAGGCACGAGACTATTATTCAAATTCTATAGTCCTAATTGTCAAGTCTATAAAGAGACCAGAGTGAACTTTATGTTTTAAAGTAAAGCCTCGGAGCTAGAGACAGTGTAAGTAGCACATCTAGTGGTTGCATGTAAAGATTTAAGGGGATTTGTTGAAATGATTTTCAACAGTGATTTCCCTCTTCAAACAGTCAGCTTTAATTATCAGACATTTGTTTTT
Source organism: Patella ulyssiponensis (assembly GCA_963678685.1). Classification (NCBI taxonomy): domain Eukaryota; kingdom Metazoa; phylum Mollusca; class Gastropoda; family Patellidae; genus Patella; species Patella ulyssiponensis. Next base: position 14,578,512 of record OY783229.1, on the reverse strand, counting down.
ACGAGCCCTGGGGTGTTGTGGATCTTTGTTTGTTTTATCATTAAATAAACTAAGACAAGGGGATGTTCGATTGAGGGGTGGGGTTGGGATGGCTCAGTGGTCTAAAGTGCTGCGCTTCGACCTCTAGCTGCCCTGGCTTGCGGATGTGTTTTCGTTTCTGGTGGGAGCGTATGTGGATTGGAGATAGGGGCGCCTTCACAACCTCGTGGGTTTCCTCCTACAAGAAAGGCTCCAGTACACGCACTAAGATAATACAAATGAAAAAAAGGTTTGTCTGCGATATCATTTTCGGTGGAAGCGGACGTTAAACCCCAAGAACAACTACATGTTCGATTGACAGAATTACAATCGAGTGACGCGGAATTCGGCCTCGCCACAGTTCTGTCGGTCCCGACAACAGAGATGGTGTGAGTAGAATCGTGACGTAATTAAACACAACAAATATGTTTCAGCGGTCTTGGTTGGTTGAAACATTTCCTTGTGCAGTCAGCGCATTCGTTGTAGACTGAAATCCCCCTTTTCACTCGATTGTCACAATTTTGGGGAGTGAGATAATTTATTTCCGGAATCTTCAATCCAGTATCCCCAACCGATTGGCGAGTCCGCATTGTATCATAAGGTTTGTCATTTGACAACTGGCGTTGTACGTTACAAGGAATAGGGTCGTCTGTCCAACCTCGTGGGTTTTCTCCGGGTCCTTCGATTTTCTCCCACTGCTAAAGACCCTACGCGCAAAGCGAAATACTGAAATAAAATTAGACCATGTATTTTTCCCCAAATGACCAAGTTTATGTCGAGTGGACATTAAACCGCTCTCTCTCTCTCTCTCTCTCTCCTCACTCTTTCTCTCTCTCTATTTACTTGGAAGGGATTTAAAAAGTTTCAAATAATGTTGCTAATTATATTATTTCCCAGGGCGTCTTACTATTAGAACAATCCATATAATCTGTTAAATGGAGGCCATATCTGTTAAAACAAAATGACGGCTACTATTCCGTCATATCGGATATTTAAAAAGTTTCAAATTATATTCCTAATGATGTATAATTATAACAATTACATATAATCTGCCAGAAAAACAATGGTAGCTAATATTCCATCATTTCGCTAAAGATGCTATTTACAATTACCCCGATTCATATAGTCTACTAAATGGAGACCATATCTGCTAAATATGACAGCTAATAATCCGCCATATTATGAAAGAAGAGATTTAAAAAGTTTCAAATTATTTTCCTAAACGAGCACCTGTAATCTTATAATCAAGCGTGTCCTAACACTGACCGCAGCAAATGACGATCTTTAAGACAAATCTGAGACAGGTTGTTTGACAAGTTGATCGGTTGAGCCGTTAATTGAAGAACACTAGGAGCAGGTCTGTGACAGTGTTGATACACCGGTACTAATACCTTTTAATGATTGTAAATTGACGGACAAATAAGGAAATTAAGAGATTAATTCTGTTCAATATGTTTATAAAATTACTGTGTTGCATTTTGAGGAGTTAAGTCCAAAATCGATAGAAGCAGACAATGGAAACTACTCGGTTTTTTGAAAGAATTTTTTTTTTTATATCTATAGAGAGAGCGGTTAGCGAGAAATGAAATGAAACGGGGTTTAACGTCTTAGTCTTCTGCTCCAACCAACACGTGTAATGGCGAGTAATGATATCAAATTGGGTTTAACGTCCTACTTGTAGTGGGGATGGGGTGGGAAGGATAGAGAGGGGTAATGATATGAAATTGGGTTTAACGTCCTACTTGTGGGGAAGAGGAGAGAGTGACAGAGAGAGAGAGGTGGGGGGGGGGGCTTTAATTCCACGCGACACAAACTAGGTCTTTTCGGGACTAACATATGGTTCAATTTCATTTCATTAATTCGCTTTAGCAGAAGGGGGAGACCGGCGGACCCGGAGAAAACCAACAAGGTTGGACAGGCGACTACTCCTTGTCACGTACATGTGGGGAATCGAAAACGCGCCACTTGACTCAATGACAGGCCGTATGATACAGCGCGCGCACGCTAACCATTCGGCCATCCAACCCCCAGCGTTGTTTGTAGCGTGGATAATTATTTATATAAAGAAGTAAACGCAAAAACGGCAATCAGCAAACCTTATTATTAACCCTATACACGTCGCCAAAATATTGGCATCTATTATTCATCCTTACTTTTTTCATCCCAGTGAATAAGGACACGTGGGGTCAGAGGTTACAGTGTGAAATTGGTTATAATGAGCAGGTTGACTACGATTACCAGTAATTATTAAAAACAGAAAGTGCCGTCTTGTTTCACGAGGACGGAAATTTTGATCGGTGAAATTCATTTTCTGAAAACCTGTCCGATCATCTCGAGTAATGACACGCGTTCTACCGCATGGCGTGTTGTTTCAGCTTCTATTCTTCTTATTTAATGCCGATCAATTCGTCCACTCGGCGTGGGAAATTGAAAAAAAAAAACTAATTTTATATCGTGAAATATTCCGTCTTGTAAACCGGTACAAAACCCGACAATAACAGGAAGTAGTCGAGTATTATGGTCCACGTGTTTTCTCCATGACCGCGCATACAACATGGTTGACAAGCTATAATCCCCCGCGTTTATTAATCAGTTATTATGATTATTAATATCCTACGTTATGATTGTTAGTTCTTCTAATAAAGACATGTTAATAGAAATTATCCCCCTTTTATGCTTAACAACCAAACCAGCTCGTGTCGACTCCGCCATGCCACTTTAAACAGTCTTGAGCAGCGCGTGCAGACCAGACACGCCCCAACAAATTTCGTTTCGGTTGAATTATTGTCGATTATAGGTTGCTGACGCTAAATCACCGCCCCAATCAACTAGAAATACTCAAATTACGCCTAATATATAATCATAACCGGCACAAAAATCGAAACGAAGCGCCGAGCATATATAAATTTCTAGTTAATTTGGGTATAATTAGAATGTGATTAACTGGTTGTTTTGGGGTATATTTAAAACAGTATTGTTGTAATATTAGTCAAGTCTATTATTAGACATATGTTCCGTCTATCAAACTGTCATATACTATTCAAATCAACCAAACGACAACTATATAATTCCATACAACTACAAATCATGTCATTTTGATTAATTGGTTAAAATATGGTGATTTTTTTTGGTCTCTCCTAAATTAAGCTTTGTATTCTTTTTGTTTACTTTGTTCGGATTCCAGGTATTTTTTTTTCTTTTTGGTCTAAATTTCTGGCAATTAACCACTGAATGAATCAATGAAATACAGTGAAATGGGTTTAACGTCCTACTCTTCTGCTTCAACTTGGATGAGAATTTGCCATGATGTACATTTTTACCCCGACAACAATTGGAATTTAAGTGTCGAGCCGTGTTTTACGTGCACTCCAATGGGTGTTTTTCGTCCCATTCGATCGGCTAAACCATGACAGAGTTTTCAATCTACGAGTGCACTCGTGTAAAGAATGCCCTCTATGAAAATGCATATCACTTGAGATACACAGAACTTAAAAAAACCACGATATAAAAGCATGTTATTAATAACAAAGCCATCTTGTATGAAATAGCCTGGAGGTATAAGGCTTTACAAACCCCACTAATAAGATGTACCTAGCTGGTATTAAGTAGGGTTATTATAAGCTGTTTATATTAAATACATTCTCAACTGTATTATTCTAGACCTTTCATAAGGTCATGGGAGTTATTCCCCTTTATTTCAAGTTTTTTTTCTGCACTTCAAAGTCGTCCATTATATTTGTGTTTCCTTTGATCTTGGTACGTTGTGAAAATGTGTTGAAAAGAAATGAAATGGGGTTTAACGTCCCACGGTTCTGTTCCTAAACTGGGCTAATGAAGACGGACATACGTCATACAGTGTGCCATGTAGGAACTTTGCCCGGGCAGCGGCGCTACGACCTACTCCTATATCGAATTGCAACTGCCAAGGGATATTTTTACGTGCACGTCAATCTGTACACGGGACCTAACCTTGGTTTTTTAACCTATCCAAAGGACTAGTCAACTGTCCTTGTCACGCCCTCCGCCCTGCATCACTGAGGGGAACTCTTTCGACCAATGCAGGGATCGAAGTGTTGAAAAGAGACTTTCTGCTTATGTGCTATATTATTTCATCATATTTTATGTATGTATAGCCCAAGTGTCGTTTGGATGGGGCGGGCAGCCGAGACTGCATGTACACTTTGACGTGAACGTTTAAGACACCTTAACTGTTCAAATGTGAAATATATGAAATGGAGTTTATTGCCAAACTGTTCTACAGAATTTATAAATTATAACAATGTTTGGCTGGGATTTAATTGGATAAACTTACAAAATGACTGAAAATAATAATAATGTTGTGCAATACTGTTGCTCTACACACGTTTAGAAAAACGAGATTGTGTTTTCGGTAGTGATGGCGAACCCGGAATCTTACTTTCCTTTGAAACTAAAACTGTAGCTGATAGCTTTGTATTTTAATGTATATAAACCAAATAAGACCCAATTTCCACATGTAGGGCTATTAAAATAAAATAAATACGGTGGTTTAGGATGTTGAATTATATGCTTTGTATTTTTGTGTAAATAAAATAATACCCAACTTTCGTCTATGGCTATCAAAAAACAACATCTTAGGAAGGTGAATGATATGTTTTATTCTGATAAAGAAAAACGGAGGATTGGCAAAGATAGTATTATTCTAACAGGCGCTAATTGAAAACAAACTTTACTCTCTGTATACACAGTTTAACAGGTGGGTTTTGGAAAATAAATCACCGTTTTATCAAAATTCTCCCCTAAATCTCGTTAATCTGGCGAATCTCCTTAATCCGACTTTAAAGGTAATTCCGACGCCCTTAGTTTAATTTGTTATTGTCAAACACACGTATTAGGGCTCTTAGTAAGTCTCGCCCAATCTCGACATTTCTCACCAAACTGACGATAATTGGTGATATACCGTCTAACAACGTGTAAAACATGAGATCTTTTTTTGTTTTTTTTTATTTCTAAATGTTTTGTTCTTGTCCAGATGGCCATTTAGATCTCTTTTTCTCTCGACAATTTAATAAGATGTTAAAAGCCTGGTAAATCTGGACTCGTGTAATACGTTTAAATGGTTTAAAAGACCCTCGTTAAGTGATATTTAAGTCGACCAGAAGGGATGCGTTTAAACACAGCCTGCGAGCTCTTTAGTCTGCGTTGTGTGTATATACCCATTAATCATGCCTGGCGTTAATTTATATAAGAAACGCAATATCTTCTTACTTCTCTATATAATATTCGAACAAACCCTTCCCCTTGTCAGTGATGCATGACGGAGGGCCCGACAAAGACAGCTGTCTAGTCGATAGGATGGAACGAAAAACCGAGATCCCGTGTTCACATTGGCGTGCACGTAAAGATTCTTCGATATAAGAGTAAACCGTAGCGCTACCCGGTTAAAAATTCCCAATAACACATTGTATGTCCGTCTTCATTAGCCCAGTTTATGAGCAAAACGGAAGGACGTTAAACCCCATTTCATTCCGAACAAGCTGGTCTGGCAACCGCGGTTGCTCAGTGAGTAAGTCGCTGGCTCAATAAACATGATGTCTCGGGTTCGGACACCGTGTCGGCCAAGCAAGTACCACTAGATTATCCTCCGTGGTTCCCCTCTGTCAATGGTCTCGGGTTCTGGCCCGGTGTCGGCTGAGCAATTACTACAAGATTTTCCTCCGTGGTTCACCTTTGTCGGTGGTGCGGGATTGGGGGGATGCTGACAAGGATCGGTGTCTCTAGTCTTTCGGTTGGGGCGAAAAACCGACATTCTTTAACATCTACTTCCACTTGTCTGAAACACGTCTAACGTCTCATAGATACACAAAATGCACGAATATATAAGAGAATTGTGATTGGGTCCACTCACCTTTTATCGGCAATGTCCGTTTGACCCCGAGGTTAAATAGTTTTAAGCACAGCGCTATGCTTAACTTCTCTACATATATTCGAACAAGTTGGTCTGGTCTGCAATAATGACATCACAGTCACATCGAACATGCAAATTTAAGTAATCCTTCCGTTGTCTACGTTTAAAGGTTCATTGCAGTTGGATTGGGTTGCACACTGCCGGAAGTCAAAAAAAGAAATGGACAAACTACACAAAATCTATTCACAACGACAACGTCCGATAACCTTAGACGATGGCGCTATGGTGTCACATAATTCGTCATAGTGGGATCAATCCATGACAATTCTGTTCAGGTGAAGAAGTTTTGGTAACTAGAAATCACAGTTATGAAATTAAAGAAAAGCAAGTATGTCTCCTCTTATACACCACCTACCCCATCGCAGAAAAACACTCTTGAAAATGTTGCATTTATGACACATAAAGGAAGGATTTAAAGCTAGTCATATACTGATAAAACTTTTAGTTGGCAATATCGAGAAAGGATATAAGAGAGAGAGAGAGAGAGAGAGAGAGAGGGGAGAGAGAGAGAGGGGGAACTGGAATATAACGTCCACTCGACTAAAACTAGGCAATTTCATGGATTAAGTTTATTTCAACAATTCGCTTGTGCGTAGGGGTTATTAGCCTCATGAGGAAACCGAGGGACCCGGAGAAAGTCCACGAGGTTGAACAGGTGACCCTACTTCATGTCATGTACAAGCGGGAAATCGATACCACGTTACTCGACCCAATCCAACTGCACGCCTTAGATCTAAAATGCACCGGGTAAAATCGACAAGAAAACTCGTCGCTGTGGCTATTTTTCAACTCCAAACGTAGATGTTAAAGCTGCTACGAAAGCTGTCGACTGGTCATCTGGGGCTTATGTTGTTAATTGTTCCTAAATCACCGTCTAACACTGGACTTTGCCTGGACAAAGACGGCTATTTGAAGATCTTGTCCACGTGCTAACGGATGACCATTAACGATTACACGAAAAGAATGTCAACGAAGGTGTTAAACAAACAAAAGGTAATTGCCTTTAATTATCTACCAAATCAGGTGTGATAATAGAGACTATCAACTACCCAATAAACGATGGGTAAACAAAGACTCGGACACGTGAGACGCACGTTTGCTCAGAGCTAACAGAATCTGCGTTGTTGAATTGTAAATTTTGCGAGTCTATTTATTTTTTCTGGAAGCCAATACTACTTAAGATAACAATACCGGAGAATTAAACACGAGAGAGAGGGGGAGGGAGACTCGGGGGAAAATCCACGAGATTCAACAGGTGAGCCAGCTCCTTGTCACGTACAATACGAGAATCGAAACCACTCCATTTGGCTCAGTGACATACCTTATGATCTAAAGCGCATCCTTTCGAAGCGCTTGTTAAACAAAACGTTACTAATAGCATTTTATACGCAACTGAATCATTAAAGCTGTCGTCTTGCTAATCGAGACTCAGTCACCGCCGCGACAAAACACTTTAGGTAACAAAGCGATTTACAGGCAATTTATTAAAACTCTTGAAGGGATCAATACTTCTTTTGATGCTGCCCATATCACCTTTTCATCTGTCTGAAGCTCGACCACTAAATAACCCTAATAAGGTGTCAAGTACGACCCTTAACGGATACCATTATGCTCAAAGCTTGGAATATCACTTCAGCTTGACAGTAACAAAACATTTTATTTTTGTTTGAACGTTGCTTAATACACTGGTATTTCCACCCACCATTTTGTTGGCTGACATTCTGTGTAAATCTTTCACGTTGGATCACTGGCAATTATTGAAAATACGCCGTAAAGAAAAGAAATTTTTAAAAATATATATGAAATTATATCGGACGAGCTCCTCAGTTGGGCGAAGAAGTATTTTAAAACGTTAAAATGTTAAAATCAGTTTGTTTCGGCATAGCTGTTACCTTTCATCGTTTAAACATATGTAAAGAAATACGTGTATGTAACAGTCACAGTAGTGTCTAAATTATGCACTTTGTGAACTTTCAAAGTGCTGAAGAAGTGGTATGAAATGTTCTGGAACGGGTTATGGCCATTGATCATTTACCATAGGAATGGCGTTGAACTTCTCGTCAACACAACACTTCGGATATTTGGGAAGAAAATTTTGCCGGAACAGAAACGTTTCTTCCTACTCTTCGTCCGATTTTTAAGAACAATTCAGAGAGGGTAAACAAGTGGACCCCTATTTTTCGTTTCCGGCTTGGTTTCCTCTTGTCAGTGGTGCAGGACTGAGAGCCTGACAAGGGCAGCTGTCCAGTCGTTGGAATGGGGCAAATAACAAAGGCCCCGTGTATACATTGGACGTGGACGTAAAAGATCCATTGACAGTTGGAATTCGATATAGGAGTAGGCCATAATGCTGCTGCCCGAGCAAAGTGTCACCATAGTACTCTGTACGGTGTATACTGTATACCCGTCTTCATTAGCCCAGTCAGAGCAGACCAGTGGGACGTTAAACCCTATTTCATTTCATTTCACGATTTTGGTCCAATTCGAACAGCTAGTCAAAACTCCCCTGAAAACCAGGCTAAAAAATTTAAACCCACTGCCATATTAACAGCGATTCCGGTTGCGGAAAATTTAGCTTGTTGTTTTCACGCCATTTAAGAATAGCATAATGTTTCTTTTAGTTTTAAATAATGACAACTGAAACCGGAAGTCGTAACTTTATACAATAACAAACATGGCTGTAAAAAAGTCTAGATGCACTGTGTGACTTACAAATCTAACACAGGATCACAGCCTCCCCCACCCAAAAAAAAAATGGTGGAAATATATGTACAGTTATCGAAAGAGATGTGTCACGGGATCTTCCAGATAGAGTAGGCATCACATGCCTATGGTTTTCAGGGAAAGTTCATGTTTTTTTTACTCTTCTTCATTAGTCCAGTAAATTAAGACCTTAAACCACATTTCAATTCATGTAGTTTTTCTTGAACTACAAAACATAGGAATATTGTTGAGACATGAAATTGGTTTGTTGGGCTGTGGTCTTATTTTTAAATACCTGCTTTTATATTGAGAATACAAAATCCGGATAAAGATACGAGCTCATACCCGTATTTGATAGATAATAATGGTCATCGAAGCCATTTTAAATGAGACAGGGGTCAAAGGTCGCATCTGAGCCTTAAAAGCAAGATGGCGTCAATCTGTCAAGTAGCAGACGTTATTAGCCGCGTGTCTTTGATCTCGGTAGAACAAGTGTGTAATAATACGATAATACGACAAGCAATTATGATTAACATGAGAAAAATTAGAGTTAAACTGAAAGAGGGATAAGAATAGCGAAAACATTCTCTGTCACCTGACAGAAACCCGTCGCCATTTTCTTTTGATCTTCCCCGGATGAACAAACGCATATTGTGTAAAGCTAGCTACTGAACCAAAGCCCTGTTTACGTAATAATGCAAAGCGCACACCATGTAACGTGTAGCGTAAGGACGTTATGATTCCAATATCATCTCGGAATAGAACTATCATCCTATATCAGAACTGACGAACATACACGAGTCCCACTTGTCAATCGGAAATTGAATGTAGTTATATTTTTGTATTATACTGTGAATAGTGTACATATTTTTATGTACTTAATTCTGAACATGTAAGGTTTTGGGGAAATGGGTTTCATAGGCTTTGTATGTTTATCAATACTAGAATTCAAAGACATAATGTTTATTTTAAAAAGATCAGAATATCAGATCAAGGAATATTTACAGATTCCGTTAACTTCATTTTGTATTAATGGCTAAGATCCAAATCAACATAATTATTTTTCACAGTGTTCATATTGCTTTTTAATCCTACAGACCGTTCATATTTTTTTTTTAAATTCTGAAAACCTTTTTAAAAATCTCAAAACGGTTCATAATTTTTTTTTAAATTCTCAAAACTGTTCAACAAGGTTTAAAATGCTCAGAACGGTTCTGAACCTTTGAAATCAAAGTTCAAACAATACCGCAATTCATTTATATACACAGGTATGTTTTTCACTTCTAGAACACCTAATTGCACTTCTCGTTTAAGGAATGCGAAGAACGGATACGTTTTGTTTGGGTTCGGGTTTTTTCGCCATTGTTGGGGTTGTTTATAACACAAAATATATATATGACCAAGAGAAATTTTAATATTTTTATCCTGGAAATACATGTAGGCTATTTCCGAACAGAATATCACTACTTCTTTAACACATAAGTAACCATTATTAAAATTCGTATATATTTTTAGAAAGACTAACTTTCAAAAGTTTGTCTTGTCTAGCTAGGAATCTCGGTTCTCCAACAAATAAATAAAAAGTGCCATTAATTACTTTATTCTCCATCAATTTATTTATCTACTTATTTACAAATGTTTCATTCGTTATTTGGTGAGAAATTTTCTTTTCGTTGCTGCAGTAAATGGAAGTCGAATTATTTATAAATTTTCGTTTCTCTTACAAGCGGAAGTCCTCTTTAGATAATTATTTTCGTTTTAGAAAACGGAAGTTTACTTGTTTAGAAACTATCGTTTTGTTGAAGAAAACGGTAGGAATTTTACATTTGTTTTTTCATTTAACTTCCATTTCTGGTTAAATAATGAAATGGATAATCGAGACTATGTTTTTTTATCGTACCGACTCTAGCAATGATAATCGAGGCTAGGTCGAACATTCAATCGCTAAATTCTCGGTTCAGAGTGGATCAATTTGACTGAACTTTTCAGCAAATTTCCTTTACGTTATTTATTTTTAACTATTATAGTGAGAACTACCAGCTCTTTATCTAAATTCCACATAACGTATCTGTAAATAGAAAAAGATTTCACGGCACGCCATCTCCTATTGTTCTTTCAACTGTAGTTTTATAAAAAGTTTCTCAATAGAATGACATGCAAGTGTTTATTAAGAAATATTTACCTAAGGAAAATGGGTACATCGTCAAATTTCATTTTTCTAACATGCGAGCAGTCATGAAAGTTTATGTACATGTAGTATTCTGTAGAAATGAAATGAAATGAAATGGGGTTTAACGTCCTACTGTTCTGCTCCGTCATGGGCTAATGAAGACGGGCATAGGCCATACGGTGTGCTATGAGGGAAATTGTGGCGCTGCGGCCTGCTCTTATATCGAATTCCAACTGTCAAGGGATCTTGTACGTGTACGCAATGTCGACAGGTCCACCGTCCTGCACCACTGTATGGTCTATTAGCCCCTCTGGGCCAAAACAGTAGGACGCCAAACCCCATTTCATTTCATTTCATTTTCAATTATCAGACGTATGTTTTACGTGCACTCGTGTCATTCCCTTCGCCCTGCACCATTCACAAGAATGGAAAATCTAGAAGACACTTGGATCGAACCAGTGAGTTCTTTGTTAGAACGCCAGCTTACTCGCTGTTGATCCAAAATACGAAACGCGATAATACGGTGATTTTTCGTATTTTAATTTGAAAAATAAAACGCATAAATTATATGCGAAAAGAGGGAATCGACCTCTACAACATTACATTTTTTTTAATAAAGTGCAACAATTGAATAAATGAAATCAGTATTCAGAATTTAAATTAGATTTCATAAATTGCTTTTACTTATACCCGACGTTGAGTTCCTTTTATACATTTTAATGTTTAGTTAAAACTTTGCCAGAAAAATAAAGAGCCTGGAATCGGGTTTAACTTCCTATTTCTCTTCATTAGCCCAGTACGTGCAGAAAAGTAGGACGTTAAACCCTATTTCAAACACTCTTATATATATAGAAATTGCTATAAGGGTTATAGTGTAAACTGAAACAGGAAAAACGATAATTCAGTGTGTGCTATAGAAAAGTGCTTCTGTCAAACAAATGTCTCATTTCAAATACAATAAATTAATTGGCTACTATGTTATTAAACCCTATAAAACGACACGCCATGTTTTCATAGTTAATGAGCTTTTCAGTTCTGAAATCTGCTTGCATAAACATGCATACATTTCTTAAGTAGAAACAGTGCATGTTCTCGCATATATGTTCACCTGAAACACAAAGGTACGTACTTCCGGTCAGATTCTAATTATTTGAACAGAGATACAAGTGGGCGTGGTTTTAGGAAGATCTTCACGAGACTGAATCCTAAGGTAAACAATTAGGCGTTGAATATATTTGTATTTGGATGATAGTAAGTATGAAATCTTTTCATTGATGCCCTTAATAGGTGGATTGTCGTTAACACCCTATTAAGACTGGTTTCTCGTTCTTCTATTGACTCAACGTGCTAAATTATGGCAACGTAAATTCGCGTGTATCCATTAGTATTTGAAACGTTATTAGTTCAGGAAAACTATTAGTTCTTTGATAAGGCCAAAAAGTTATGACATATGTTTACGGTTACGAAGGCCGAGCTTATTTTTGAGAGGGAGAGAGAGAGAGATGGGGTTTAACGTCCACTTGATACAAACTAGGTCATTTCGGGACAAACATATGATTGAATTTCATTTTAATAATTCGCTTGCGCATAGGAGTCTTTAGCATGGGAAGAAACCGGAGGTCCCGGCGAAAACCTACGAGGTTGGACAGGCGACCTTACGTTTTGTCACGTTCACCCGGGGAATTGAAACCACGCCAGTTGACTCAATGAGAGATCTTATGATATAGATCTTATGTGTCGAAATCGCTGACCCTAAGCGTTTTTTGTTCCCTATTTCTCACACCCTATAACTCAGTCTTGGCGTGGTTTACTGTAGATTATTCCAACATTAAAATTTCAGTATTATTTTCAGGAACCTTAAACTAGAAAAAACAGGAAATAGATAAGGCCATGGACCTTATAATACAAAAATCCACGAAAAATTAATATACAAAAAAATAATAAAAATACATAAATAAATTAATAACAAAAAAATTAATTCCCCCCCAAAATATTAATAGAAATAAAAAAATTGAAAGATTTTCCATCCCACCTACCCCATTTTGGGGTCAATGTAACCTTAAACGCTGTTATATTTTATCTTGGCCTAAGATAAGTATTGGCTGGTCGTAGGCCACGTCATATTGCTTCGTCGTATGTATGTAAAGTAGACAAGTTGAAAGACGGATGAATGAATTGACACAGGTGTTGATGAGGGGAGATAGTATTCCCTTCAAACAATATCTCCCCCTGGGTCAACTCTATTGTCTAAATATATAGAAGGAAAAGTGGCAATTACGAATTAAATATATATACTTATTTTTCTTTTCCTCTGACAATTTGGTGTTTTTATTATATCAGATCAACACTCGTCCCGAATATGTACATTTGCCTGAAAGGTTAATACGGACGTTTGGTTCTGGGGTAAACTTGTTTAACGAAATGAAATGAAGTGGGGTTTAACGTCCTACTATTTACGAAAATATGCTATATGCTAGGAATATTTTGCCCGGACAGCGGCACTACGACCTTCTGTTATTTCGAATTCAAACTGTCAAAGGTTATTTTACGCGTAAGCCAATGTATACAGGAGACCTTGTTATTTCGTCCCATCCGAACGGCAGCGTGTTGTCCCTTGCCAGACCCTCTGCTCTGCACTACTGGCAGGGGGAACAACGCCGTAAAATCATATGAACTTGCTCGGCTAACACCGGGTTCAAACACAGGTCCTCCACATTAGCGAGTCACCGTCTTATACACTGAGTCACTGTGGATCCGAATTATTTAGCCTACCTGTAATACGCGTGCCATTTGTTAAAATATTTATGACAATTAAAAAATGAATTGAAATGGAGTTAGCATCTTACATTTCTGTAACACGCTGACTAATGAAGGCCATCATCCGGCAAACTTCGGGACCCTACATCGGCTGTATGACAAATTCCGCCACTGGAAGCACTTTCAAGTTCACGAATTAAAAATGGCGGCGCCCATTAAGACGCCTGTGAAGAGTGTTTTATCCCAAGAAACTGTATACTAAAGTTATTCTTCCAAGTTTATCCGATTTTCTAAAAACAAAGAACAATTTTGCAATGAAAACTGTACACACTCTTCAGCAAGCAGGTGGTCCTAATAAATAAACCGGTAGCCACATCACAATTGTATGGGTGTGGCTACATATCATTTAGTGTCATACAGCCGATGTTAGATGTAGGGTACCCGCGTCTGCCGAGTTTGCCAAATGGAAGACCAGCATACGCCTTGCATTGTTTTATGAGGGACAGTTTGTCCGAATAGCGGAGTATTCAGTTACTTTTCGTAGAATTTCAGCTGTCAATGGTTATTTTACATGAAGGCGGTGTATGCAGAGAATCTCGGTTTGTCGTCCCACCCGAACGACTAGACGGTGTTATTCTGACAGCTATACAACCCTTTACCTCAGACTTACATTTTGATGCACAAAATATCTATTCGTTCGGTTTGTCGTCCCACCCGAACGACTAGACGGTGTTATTCTGACAGCTATACAACCCTCACATAATTTTATCAATATACATAATCTGTTATGCGGTATTAGCAACCATCACACTTCGTTAACTGTCTTTGAAAAAGCTCCAGAAGGTTTAAAGAACAGTGTTACATTTTTTCTCCATCACAATCAAAGTGCGAACATGAACAACTAAGTAGCCAATGTGTAAATATGAAAAAACAAAATATTGTTGATTATGTATCCACTGTATTGTTGTATTGTTTATTCACCAATTTCTTTTATATATCCACATTATTCTTGTATTTAGAAAAGACGTCCTATAGGCAATGTCTGTTCCTCAATCCCTTTCAATTTCTGAATAAAATAATGTGGTTTTTTTTAAAATAGACTAAAGAAGTTTGTAACTAACGCATGGTACAATGTTATGGATACACAATTACTGCGTTTAATACTAAGTGACGTTTCGACGATGATACTCTCGTCTTTATCAAGCAATTTGCGATAAAATAGTACCTTGTGTTAATATGTTCAATTACTAAATGCTAATCAAAGAAGAGTTTGTAACTATACTTGAGATATAATACCACCAGTAATAAAGGAAGCTAAAACCAATTACATTTGTTTTTCGTCAGATTTTGGCAACGAAATCATCGGTTCCAGTTTATATCTAAACCAACAGAACAGCACTCAAAATCTAAAAGTAAACTCAAAAGTAATTCGCTAGGGCCCCTCCAAGCGAGCCGCCTCCGGTGGCCAGCTCCTTAATCCGCCCCTCCAGGAAAGAGCCAGTATGATTCAATATTTCTTAAGTAGCTTATGGTTAATTTTTAATATAATTCTCTCTGAAGGACATGATACAATTATGTCAATGAACGAGCTGAACAAACGGACATCTCCACCATCTTTGATCTTTGGTTTAGTCGTGAGTTTACTCAGAAAAAAATATTTTCCACAAAAAAATTCATAGAAAATTCTCTCTTTAAGAAATACCACTTGAAAGGCCTTTATAGACTCCGCTTAGTAAAAACCCCTTTTTCCTATAAAAAGGGAATATTATATGATACACAAAGCAGGGGAAATACCATTTAAAACACCTTTATATAACCTACTTGATGTTATCAACCTTGTTTTTCTCTGGGATACCCCATGTGATGAATATCTCAACTTCAATTTAAATCAGAAAACACCCCATTTCAAAATAAAACCCCGAAGCCTACGGCAACACTTGTGCATAATATTAACTATATAAACCATATTGTGTGATCAAAGTGGTTTGAACACAGACTTTGAACAGAGGCAGGGAATTAGCGCTACTCGAATGTGGTTCATATTACTAATAATAACACCTTGTTGCTTCTTAGTCCAATATTTCTATCCCGTCTCCTCAATACCCTATTTCAGCATTTGTTTACAAATCACGCTCATTTAGCGAACAAGTCACTGTCTATTCACTGACAACGATGGATAAAAAGGCATATAATTAGAACTTAGCGACAAAAATGCCCCACGGCTGTCATGCGCACTCAGCCGGTATACACCTTGGATACAATATGGTGGTAGAACGTCGGATGGAGGATATCACGAGACGATTGGAAGGAATAGGGGTCAGGACCCCGATCTGACTATTTGTAAAAGTTGGAAATTAAAAAGCGAGGAATTGTTGCCGCGGGGTTCAGGGGATTAAACGTGTGCTACCTGTTTCAAATTTCAAATTAGCATCACAACAGGGCTTGACACAATGCAACCCGGCTGTAAAAGGCCCCGTTTAAAATCCTCAATACGTTAGCTTGAAGCGAATTAAATGGGATATATTCTTTATGAAAACATGAGTTTGATGAAACAAAAACAGGGGCTTACATAGGCTAACCGTATACCCTTATTTATCAGCATTGTGTCCAAGTCAAAGTGTTTCTTGCAGATGTTCTCAATTAACGAACTTCGAAGACGAGATAAATGGCCACAAACTTTAATTTACTATTGTTTGAACTTTGGGATGAAGGGAGCTCTTTTAAATTGTGACATAAAACAATAAACAAGAGCTAAATATGCCTATTGCAGGCCATTCTTTAGGCGTGAAATGTTATCTAGATTATTAATTAGATATTAATTAATTTATCCAGACCATTATCAACTCTCGATGTCATCCCTAGCCTGCAATATTTACTGGGTAAGGATAGGATCCGATTTGCTGATAAACTATCATTCATAATTAAATCATGAACTGGATAATCGAGCCTATATTGTTTTATCGTGCCGACTTTATTATTGATGATCGAGGCTAGGCGCGAAAATTCAATTGCTAAATTCTCGGTTCAGAGTGGATCAATTTCACTGAACGTTTTAGCAAATTCCCTTTAGATTATCTAGTTTGAGACTATTATAGTGAAAACTGCCAGCCCATTATCAAATCTCATATAATGTATCTTTAATTTTTCTTGGTTATGTGAGTGCGGGACAGGGGGCCTGGCAAGGGACAGCTGTATATATATAGTCGTTCAGATGGGACGAAATCCCGTGGTTCCTTGTACACACAATGGCGGGCACGTAAATTATCCATTTGCAGTTGAAATTCGATAGAGGAGTAGGCCGTAGCACCACTGTCCGTGCAAATTTTCCCCCATAGCACACTATATGGTGTATACGCCCGTCTTAATCAGCCAAGTCGGAGCAGAAAAGTATGACGTTAATTAAACTCTGTTGCATTTTGGTTATATGAACTTACGGACATTACATAACTTGGTAATTCCTCGGGACTCGATTACGAAACAACCATTGAACTTAATCCATATAGATTTTTTTAATAAATATGAAAACTTACATTTTCTTCAATAATGTATATCTACGTATTTATCATATTTATTATTCTTGGAGATCTATGTTTTAACTCGATATTTTGGGGGTCTATATTAAAAAAAAAATAACCAGTTTTAACTCGATATGTTTACTTAATGTGTACAAAAACAGCATATTTTAACTCGACATGCTTACAAACTCGACAGGGTTTAACTCGATATTTTGGGGGTCTATATTAAAAAAAAAATAACCAGTTTTAACTCGATATGTTTACTTAATGTGTACAAAAACAGCATATTTTAACTCGACATGCTTACAAACTCGACAGGGTTTAACTCTGATATGTTTAGGTTATATTTACTAAAACAGTATGTTTTAACTCGGTATGCCTAGGTTATATTTACCTAATCCTTATGTTTTAACTCGATACATTTAGGTTTACTAATACAATATGTTTTAACACGAAATGTCTACTTTATATTTGTTAAAGTAAACTCTTATGTCTAGCGATATTTTTAGGTTATATTTACTAAAATAGTATGTTTTAACTCGATATGCTTATGTTATATTTACTAAATTAAACCATGTTTTAACTCGATATGTTGGGGTTGTATTATAAAAAACCCAGTCTGTTTTAGCTCGATATGTTTACTATATATTTACTAAAGCTTGGTCTTTTAAATCGACAAAAGGGCCTGTTTGGACTCGATATATTTGGGTTATATTTACTGAAGCTTTTATGTTTTAACTCGATATATGTTTACTTTGTATTTACTAAATTTTATCTCGATATGTTTAGTCTACATTTACTAAATTATACCTCGATATGTTTACTTTATATTTACGTAATTGCATCTCGATATGTTTACGTGGCACGGAGCAGAATAACAGGACGCTAAACCCCAATATCCATTTCATTTCATTTCGTTTACTTGATATTTAATAAACGTTGTGTTTTAACACACTATGTTTACGCTATATTTACTGAAACGCTGTGTTTGGTTTCAAACGTTTACTAAAAGGTTGTCATTTAACTCGATATTTTACCTAACCTTTATTCATTGTATATTTACTAAGAGATTTATCATTTAACCCAATCTTCTTTGCGCGGCATTTAGCAATTAACATACGTAATAAACACAAAACCATCATATGGAACACAATTACTTTTTTAATTAAAGCGACGTTTCGTTGCGGTTTCTTTCAATGTTTTTAAGCGACGTTTCCATGGGGGTTCTCTCAACGTTTTCAAGCGACGTTTCGTTGAGGGTTCTCTCGACTTTTCCAAGCGACGTTTCGTTGAGGGTGTTGTATTTATTTAACTCAATGTGATTACATAATATTTACTGAAATTTTAAGCACAACTTTTTAAAGAAGGATTTCAGCAGAAAAACAAACGCTTTCTTATATATCTCAACACCTAATTCCACTTTCACTCGGATTTAGACGAAATGAAATAAATATATCGAATTCCAAATGTCAATGGTTCTTTTACGTGAAATCGAATGTGTACACGTGACCTCTGTTTTCCGTCCATCCAAACGACTATACATTGTAACTTGTCAAGAACCCCCCCCCCTACTCACTCACTGAGTCACCGTGGCTCCCTGCTTTGGACGAAAAGTGTTATTATTTCAATGTCTATGGTATAAGTATACATTGTAGTTGTAATAAATATATTAAATGAATGTTAGCATGGACGTGTGTACTTGTATTGCGGTTTTAAAACAAATAATTATCGTTTCCATATCTTGAGCCATCATTGTGCTGGCTTCTGGCTGATCTTTGTTGGAATTGTTTATCGTTTCCATACATATGATTCTAAAAGTAAATAATTATGGTGGCCCAAAATTACCATAATTAGTATATGTTTGGGGGTTTTTTTCTCGGTCATAAAGTTTTTGTATAAATTTGACCGCGCACCCAATATTATTTGACAGCAGATCTTGATAAATTAATGTTAAATAGACGATAAATATACTAACAAAGGGAGATAAGTATATATGTGCGGTGATATATCTCAAAGTGTTATTATATTTGATAAATTAAGCCTCGACAACTAAAGATAGGCATACAATTTGACCCATAGATTAAGTGCTTGTGTGAACCTCTTTTTGTGGGCATCTAAAGGTAGATATGAAATTGACCCATGATAAATTACCGTTAAATAGACGATAAGTATTGTAACAAAGGGAGATAAATATACACGTGTGCTTATTTATCTCCCTTTGTTCTTATATTCCACTCATGATAAAGTAACGTTAAATGACTGCTAAATACCGCTTTCTGGCTAAATGTACAATATAGGTAATTATGTATGATATATAGGGACTCCATTGCCGGGTTATATTACCTCGATATTTACGTCGTAAATAAGACAACAAACAAGGTTAAGATGGTGAACACAATAGACCAGAATTCTATTGTAACTAAATGAGGTGTATTATTATGTCTATAAGTATAGCATTCAGCACACAGAGCTCCATCTACTTCATTCGTCGAGAATAGACCTCTGCCTTAAATGGCCGCCATATTCAAAAATTACTATACCTGGTTTCACATTTGTCATACACACAAAGACCAAATAAACTTTTTCAATTTTATTAAATGGAAGCAGAATAAATACATAATAAAAATTCTCGAGGTATACTTAGTGTCTGCTACTAAAATCGTCGATTTAGGACTTAAAATGTCGGGCAACTAGCTTAGTGTCTGTTCTCAAGCGGAGCTAACTGTAGACAGACAGCCTAAGTTTAGTATGTAACTATAGGTCTAAACAATCCCATTAAGGTTTAAGGTGTGTTTTATATGTGTGTGTGTATACATATATATATGGCTAGCCCTTTAATTGTCTGCCCACCATATAGTATTACCCTAAAAATGACTGAAAAGATACAACGAAAATTTCTAAGCAATATGAACCTTTCTCTTTGAGAGGCTTCCACCAGTCAATACATCAACAAGTAAGATAGTACTATATGTACCAGAAACAGAAAGTGACGTCATCGCCGCCATCTTGGAATTATCACACCATATCAAACATCGAAAGTTCTGGATCGAATATCTAAGGTCCACGTTTGCCAAGTTGTATGCCAGTTGCATTAAAATATTGCGGAACCTTAGGCTTCCATGAGCGTCGTCTGTAAGAAATACTAGATGAGTAGCTTATTTGGTCTAATACTGACGGGCATACCTTGTCCAGCGAGTGGTCTCTCTCTCTATCTCTCTCTCTCTCTCTCTCTCTTTTTGCTCTACCCCTCCCGCTATCATTTTTAAAGCTACGCTTCAAGTCAGGTTCAATGAAACTGCGTTTAACGTCCTCTTGTTCTGCACTGACCGAACTAACGTTTCTTATCTTCGTCCGTTCCGTGAGTTTTACGTCCACTTCCACCAAAAGTGATATCGTAGTCAAAGGGGCTAATGACGATGGGCATACGCCATTTAGTGTGCTTGGAAATGAAATGAAATGGAGTTTAACGTCCTACTGTTCTGCTCCGAACTGGGCTAATTAAGACTGGGATACGCCATACAGAGTGCAACGAGGGTAATTTTGCTCAAACAACGGCGCGCTCATATCTTTTTCCAACTACCAAGGCGATAGCACGCCAGAAAATCCCGATGAACTTTCGCGGCCAACACCGGGATCGAACCCGCGACCCCCATGTTACCCAGCCAGTGTCTTACTCACTTAACCACCGTGCCTTTCAAATCAGCTTAAAGTACTCACTATGCATCAAAGGTGTTTATAACGAATACGTGGCTAAACATACACCCACAATTCATCCTAATCACATGTAAAAATGGCCGCCTATCAAATCTCGCGAGAACGTTATTTGATAGAGACGTTAAATAGAAGAATCTTTTCATCATATTCATAGCGTGTACTAATCTGTTGTTAAAGTAAAAATGACGTGGAAGTGATTGACAGTCGATAGCGTGTTTTGGCTACTCATTAAATAGCCGTCATCATCTTCTTAATTACATATCGTTCTTTTTATAGCGCGATCAACAAACAAGGGGGTTAATTTACACCTTGAACAATGGCCGATCACCACAAATAACAGTAATTAGGAATCTAAGATGTCCTGTGGGTTAACAATATTGATGAAGCGAGTAGAAGTTTCATCCATGCTTAAAAATGTCTTCCAGTTGTCTGTCATTACAAATCTCATCTTATTCTGAATAGATCGCCGAGATTTCTGATCCTAATAATCTTTCCTTGAAGTAAGATTTCTTTTCGGGTCATTTCTTAAAATCTTACCTAATTTATCCCTCTGTATAAGGAACAAAACGGTGTTAATTTTGAATAATTTCTTATGTAGATGAATTTTTATAGGACCCCGTTTGTTTTCAGATCTCAACACTTTCGTGTAACAATATATAAATTGCTTTAAATAAACAGACTTAGAAAAAACAAGTTCGACTCGATTACATGTACGATTTACACTAAATCATTACTAAAGTCGGTACGATAAAATAAAACATAGTCTCGATTATCCATCATTTGATTTAATCAGCATCAGAAGACTGGGTTCTAATCCAGTAAATATCACAGGCTAGCGATGACATCGCGAGTTGATTATGGTTTGAATAAGTTGATTAATGTCTAAATAATAATTTATATAACATTTCGGGCCTATAGAGAGACCTGATATTTGCAGATTTAGCTCTTGCATAATGTATGTCTAATATTTAGCTGTTATATTGTAAGTGAAATGAAATAAAATGGAGTTTAACGTCTTACTGTTCTGCTCCTAAAACTGGGCAGCGGCGATACAGCTTACTCTTATATCGAATTCCAACTGCCATGGGATATTTTACGTGCACGCCAATGTTTACACGGGACCTCAGTTTTTCGTCCCATCCGAACGACTAGACAGCTGTCCTTGTCAAGCCGTCTATCTTGCATCACTGGAAAGGGGAAACCACGCCGGACTGGTATATTGTAATAAGTCGGCATCTTTGATATTGTAAATTATACCTCATATTTTTTTATATACACCTGGGCTTATATATATACCACAGTAAATTTATATATACATAGGATTAACTATTTCAATCACACCTCAATTAATATAACTTCTTTTACATCCCTTTCATCCGAGGCTTGAAAAACGTATCAACTAGCGGGGGTGCGCTTTGTGCCTAATATCTAGAATTAGAAGAATGCGCAGACAAATTCACAAGTTGGTTATCCTTTGTCAACGTGGTAAAAACTCACTAATGAAATGAAAACAAGCCAGGTATGGGTCGGCCATGAATGACGAGACATACAACCAGTGTTTGAGGATATGTTTAAATGACCCCCTAACATAAGTAATTCCCGCTCTTAACAGACTAGCAAATAACCAAGGTGTGATATTTTTAAGCAATTTAATCTGCGTGAATCTACTCAAGTCCTGTATACCTAGATCAACAATGATTTGAATTGTGTATAGAAAGAAAAAAGAAGGATTAGTTTTGCCAGCGGCATAGTTTGTTTGTCCGACAAATTAAGTGATAGTCATAATCCCAGTTCTATTATCACATGAAAGCAGTTTTAGGTCTTTGATATATTTGGACATGAAATAACATTGAAATTGAATGTGGACAAAATTACTTAGAACATTTTTTAAACAAGTCATGTCGAAAAGATTTCAATGGTAATAAGTTATTGTGAATACAAGATGAAAATACTTTATAAGTGACGAGTTTCTTTAAGAGCGTCAAATTGCTGTTGTGAAGTGTCTCCGGGTCTCTTGTATTGGTTAATAACCCCATAGATACAACATCCTCAGTGATTTTGTATAGTCTAATAATGTCTTTAACAAACGTTTGCGTTGATTTCCTAAAAAAAATCATCTCCTCCAAATGTCTTTAGATTTGTTTCAGAGACGTACTTTTGCTGATCAAGAGACCTTCCGACATTAAGGAAAATCCCTTGAAAATTGAGAAACTGTACCATCAATGATTTTTTATAGTCTAATAATGTCTTTAGCAAACGTTTGCGTTGATTTCCTAAAAAAAATCTCCTCAAAATGTTTTTAGATTTATTTCAGGGAAGTACTTTTGCTTATCAAGTAACCATTATAAAACTTTGGTCTTTAAGATCATATTGTGTCTTTGAAAAAAATGTTGCTTCACTCTTTCTATAGAGTCAAATCACGCGTACTTAATGAACGTGAATATATAGTTATACATAAAAAACAGTGATATTTTGATAAAATCATAACTATTGTCAAAATATCCGTCAAATTCCATCTGTTAATTGACATATGGTTGGTAAACAAAATAAGGTAATGTTTCCTCCTCTAATCTTGTGAAATAAAGAGGTTTATTCCATATTTGGAATAGAAATTAACGTCAAGGCTAATCTCGGACGTGCATAAATTAGGAGGTATAAATTAGGGTGTAGAGCGAGTTGCATCAGAGCTCACCCAGATATTCCAAGCAGCTATTATCTATTGAGTACGAGGAACCTTCAAAGCAAATTCAGCTTAGTAATAAAGTTGTAAAACCATTGATGCTGTAGTGTTATTACGATCACGAAGAAACAAACACAACAAGAAAAGAAGTCCGATAGTACTGCGAAACTGCACCCGCAATAATTTCATATTGTTTGAAGCGAATTCCATTCAGATTGGTGATTACTATGTATCACTCAAGAAGCAGGATAAGAATCTTGGCTGTGTGACCGATGAATTCATTTCCCCAGTCCATTAGATCAGTAGTATCATACGGAAAATGCAATTTCAAATGAGAGCTATTTCGCGAACACTGATCCCTGCTAAAGTATTAGCATTTAATTAGTAAAATCGCATATAATGTAATTAATGAAGACGGGAGTAACTTGAGTATGCAAATTGCATTCTACCAGGCGCACCACACACACCATTAAATGGACTACAAATGGCGCAAAACAATGCTGCACATCTCATAACTAGATCACGAAAATCTGATCATATATGACTAGCGCGTGCGCGTTGTATCCTAAGGTTTGTCAATGCCATTGAGGCAACTGGCGTGGTTTTGAGTAGGGTCGCCTGTCCAACCTCGTTGGTTTTCTTCGGGTCCTCCGATTTTGTCCCTCTGCTAAAGACCCCGTCGCGCAAGCGAATTATTGAAATAAAATTGAACCATATGTTAGTCTTGAAATGACCTAGTTTGTGTCGATTGGACGTGAAACCCCATTTCTCTCGCTGGCTGGACAGTGGTTCTATTTATATGTGGTGTTTTACGTCCACTCTACGAATTGTAACATTGTTTACAGATGATTTCCCGTCATCAACACCCATTAGTAGCTGTCGAATGATTAAATGGAATTCGCAGGTGTTAAGCAGAGCGATATCACCTTTCAATACATTTGTGTAATAATCCTATATCTGTCATACCCATCGGCGATCACGTGGAACACTACTTCCGGTTTTTAGAAACCGCGACTCGCCATGACAAAATATCTTTTAAAAATGAACACAAAGTTGCAATTTATTACACACATGGACCTATGATTAGTTTTCATTTAGCCGAAACCCGGTTGAAATTAAATATAATTAAGGGCAGTCAGGTGGTATATCTATCAACTAGTCAATTTATTCCCGAAAGGTGGCGCTACGGGGGACATTTGTTCTAAATCCCGCGCGAGCAACCATTGTTTCGTAGAAGTGACAAGAACAAGTTATTTGCATTTAGCGGCCATTATCAACCTGCTTATCAAACAATCCGAGCTTTTGTTCAGTAATGAAGCCTCATATCAGATTCATACAGCTTCCGATTATAGCCTTTATGGCTTTATTACGTCAAAAACCCATACTGAAGATTCATGTTAGTCGACTGTTAATCTCCGCTTTATCTCTGCTCAATTTACTGCTGAAGTCTACTTGTTAATTTTGACAGTGCAATAAAACAAACGAAACGAAGCGTTAATATTTAATTGACGCTAGAGCTTGTATGTTCGAGGTGTCAATATCGAACTAAAACAGTTCCAGTGTTCACATTTTTCTGCGGTACTGTTCGCTTGGTCGTCTGCTAGGAGGGTCATTTCCGGTGATCAGGGTCGCCGCACAAACCCAGTCGATCATATATCCATCATAAAAGATAATTAATAAGAATACACACAAAAGAAGGGTTCTATTGGACGAATCGTAGTGATAGTGATCACATCAAATAAATGATTTAATTGTTTAACGAATTTATCACTATTGGAGTAATTACAATAAGGGGTGTTATTAACTGCGGGGCTATAAAAACAAATAATCGATAAATGTCGCTGCGATGGTTTTTACATTTATAAGGAGATATTAATCGGGTCCGTCAACTGTAAAATGAGCGAAGATTAAGTATCGATAATGTTTTAATATCCTATGTATAAGATTATGTGTTTATGTCCCACGGCGATTCAATAATTCTCAATATTTGTTAATTGATACAAATAAATAACCATAGCCTCGCGTTGGTATCTGGATACATGGGGAGGTGTAGTGCCAGCGAGGTCGTGTACTAGACGTGTGTGTGAGAGAGGGAGGGGGGCTTCACTCGACAAAACTACATCATATAAGGACAGTGGGTTCGTTTTACTAAATTGCCAAACCAGCTAAATGCAAAAAATGCATTGTTTTGATTGAGATTAAAGGCTTCGTTAAAAATTTGAAATGTACGCCCCGGTTTAATTCAATAATTATAATACTATGACTGATTTAGTTTGAGCAGCCATTTTGACAGAACTGTCAAAGTTTGCAGGAAAAAAGGTCAAGGTTCATTTGGCGCATGCGCAGTAATCCGTACTCAGACCGGTTAGCGTTTACACTACGAACATTTAAAGCGAACCGTTCTTGGTACGGTTCCGACCTCACTTCAGTGGGCCAGATTGGCACGGTACTCAGTACGGCACGCTTGTGTTTTTACCCGTTTACACTACAAAAAATTAACCGCGCCGTACCAGGAACAGTACCTGGCACGCTTAAAATTTGTAATGTAAACGGGGTTTGGGCCTCGAGCCTCAAATGCAGGACCTAGTACTGATAAACGTGAGAACAGAAAAAAATTTAAATATTTAAAAGCAGACGAAATAAAAAAATTATTATTTCGATTAATATACGAAAAAGAAATATACTGTGAACCAATCCCAATCTGGACACGCACTTGCGACCACGCGGCCGATTTTAATGTGCTTTGCATTGACTAGAATGTAGTACTGCACAACTAGTGTTACATCAGCCTCTCTCATACCCAGGGTTTGAATCAGTGACCTTTATCTGCACAAATCTATTGTATACAATGCATATATAAACAATGTAACGACCTTTACAAAATCTAGTGTGTAAAATGCATATATAAACAATTTAATGTGGCCTTTTCTTCATGTTTAGTTAACCGTGTTGATCTTTCTTTATTAAATCAATCAATAGAATCGATACGGTATCGATTTGTTTGTAGTAAGTTGTAAATTCGAGATGTGGCGTAACGTTGGTGTTGACTTAACAAAATACACGAAACAAACATGGTGTGATCGTACTGAACGATAAGGTTGAATAAACGGGATTGGTTGTTTTTATCTGGTACCGTGCTAAGATGTTGCATTATCGTGGTGAGATGTTGCAGTATCGTGCTACGGTGTTGCATTATCGTGCTAAAATGTTCCGATGTTGTATTAGCATGCTCAGATTTTGCATTATCGTGCTAAGATGTTCCATTATCGTGCTAAGCTGTTGCGATGTTGCATTATCGTGCTTAGATGTTGCATTATGGTGCTAAGATGTTGCATTATCGCGATAAGTAGTTACATTATCGTGCTAAGATGTTGCATTATCGTGATAAGTAGTTACATTATTGTGCTAAGATGTTGCATTATCGTGCTAAGATGTTACAGTATCGTGCTAGAAGGCTGCATTACAGTGCTAAGATTTTGCATTATCGTACTAAGATGTTGCATTATCGTGCTAAGATGCTGCATTATCGTGATAAGTAGTTACATTATTGTGCTAAGATGTTGCTATATCGTGGTAAGATGTTGCAGTATCGTGCTAGGCGTTACATTATCGTGTTAAGATGTTGCATTATCGTGCTAAAATGTTGCATTATCGTGATAAGTAGTTACATTATCGTGATGTTATATTATCGTGATATAGTGATAAGTAGTTACATTATCGTGGTAAGATATTGCATTAAAACGTTGACGTCAATGTTTTCGCGTCTCAAAATCGTAAAGTTTTTAGTGATGGGTCATTGAAGTCATATTCGTGCTTCTCCATAGTCTAATATATATAAAAACGATGACAATCGGCACTGCGCACAGAGATCCATCAACTTCATACGTCGAGAATAGATCTCTGCCCTAAATAGCCGCCATATTCAAAAATTCATACACTGTTTTGTAATGCGGTCCATTATACACAAGAAGACTAATTATAATTAAACCCTTTCAATTTTATTAAATAAAAGCAATATATATACTTCTCAAAATTTTCAAAATAAATTAAATATTTTCGACAAAAATCGTCGTTTTAGGGCTTAAAATGTCAGTCAACTAGCTTTGTGTCTTTTGTCAAGCGGGGCTGACTTAAACAGACAGCCTAAGTTTAGTTTACCAAGAGGCCTGGTGACTTTCATCGCACAATAATGGCGACACCCAGACCAGTTTAAAATACGCACCAGAAACCTGTAACATTTTCTATTGGTCATAAATTATAAACGTAATTTATTTTTGAATACATGTAGTTCGGGAAAACATATGGAGCGTTCTCCCGCGAAGTAAGTGCGGCATTACGTGTTAATTAAATCGCCATCAAAATAAAACATATTTCAGTAAACAATAACTTAAATTATATAAATTCAAATTTGAAAAATATGCTACCAGCATGGGTGTATTATACTGAGATAGCGGTCTGGCGGAAGGGTGCGTGGAGCTTGAAAAGAATCACAGTTGGTCGTTCGCGGAGTCTAAGATTTATGACGTATGCACTCTGGTGGTCGGGTTTGGGAAAATACGCCACCATTCCGCACTTCGTCGTGTATTACAATAACAACAAAGACCCCATCGAAACTAATAACATCTACCAAAAGCTAATTATCTCCTAATAGACGAAGTTAAGATTAATGACTGACCCTAGTAACCCTTCTTTCTTGACGTCACGTCACCCGTGACAAGATGGCGCTATAAATTTCACATCCGGTTTAATTTTCGCGACGGATGGCTCAGTGATTCAGAATGGCGTTCGACGAATCCCCAGAGAGCTAGGGGATATTTTTAAAACACTTGCAAACAGCGAATTTAACTCTTTTTTGCTATGATTTATGGTTTAAGGGGTATCACGTTGTACGGATCGGTTACAGCCCCAATCAAGCTGTCTTAAAATCATCCCGTGTGCGACGGAAGAGAAATTGGTCGCCTATTGAGATAGTTATTAACATGGAGCTATTATAAGATTGCGTTTCAACATAATTTATCTTTTATTTATCATCATATTACTAAATAATTCTGGCAGTAAAAAGCCGTAATAGACACTCTATTAGCCACACACGTCAATAAAATGAAGAAAAGTACAAAAACAATTTGTTCAAAAAGAAAAACAAAACATTGAAAGACGTCACGAACGCATTCTTTAATTAAGTTGAGAACTTGGGTGGATAGAAATAGTATAATCATATTGTCATCATTGCAATGTTTTTGTTAAAATGTAGAAATATCAATCCAGTACACAGCTCCACTACTCACACCCCCCCCCCACCATTTCTAACCCACCTCCATCCTGTGCCCCATGCCCTCCCCTTCTTGCCCTCTTCTCTTCTTTTCCTACCGCTATCCCTTCCCACCTTCCTTCACCATCTCTAATTCCCCGACTCCACCAACCCCTCCTCTCCTGCCCCTAACCCATACCCCACAGCCTTCTCCCAACTCCTTGCTCCTTCTTCTAATCGCTTATCCCCACCTCCTTCCCCGCCTCCTCCCTGTCCCTAACCCATACCCCACCCCACTTCTCCCAACTCCTTGCAACCCCGTATCCCCACTCTCCTTCCCCGCCCGTACCCCACCCTCCTTCACCTCCAGTCAACTGAAATGTACGACGGCCGTGCAAGCGTGAGATCGATACTGATTATTAGAAATTATTCGTCAGTAAAATGATAATATTATGTTATTAATAATATCGATACAGCACGCTAATGGATATTGTCATAACCCAATGTTTTAATATCCGGAGAGAAAATCAGTCCATCGATATTTTATGGGTTATTTTGTTTGTCAGGTGAGATCAGAACAAGCTTGAAATTGATGGCAATTAACAAATAAATGACTAGTCTTTCGGGGGAGGCAAGAAAAGCAAATTGTGTGCGCTTGCTCTTTCTAAAACACCGTATACCAACTGCCATCGCGATTTTTAGTGGTACAAGACAGAGGGCCTGGCAAGGGACAACGAATGGGATGGAAAACCGAGGTCCCGTTTACACATTGGCATGCACGTAAAGATCTCTTGGCAGTTGGAATTCGATATAAAAGTAAGATATGGCGCCGCTGTCCGGGCAAAATGTCCCCCATAGCACACAGCCCATCTCCATTAGCCGAGTCGTAGTCGAACAGAACGACGTTAAACCCCATTTAATGAAGAGATGTGGTCCTAGGCTGAGGACCTTCATAATCCCCTCATGATTTGCGAAAGATTAAAGTGTATTTTAAAGATACACTCCTACGAAAATATTTATCGGGTAGCCCTTTCCTATAAGGTATGGCAATTTTGGTATTATGGAAAGTGGGCACCAATTGTCACCATGATGAAGTGCTGGATTTAGATGAAGAGGGGTCGTAGGCTATTCTATTATGAGGCCCTTCCTTATCCCCCACCCTTCCCGAGTAAAGATAGATGAAAGTGTATTTTAAAGATACATGCCAACGAAAATATATATAGAAAGCCGGCACAAGACTATATTCTTTCTTCATAGGCTTTGTTTCATTTCTGTATTAATATATCAAGTTAGGTTTCACAGACAATAACAAACCCCCTTTAAGGTAAAACTGTGAGACACGCCTCCCCGTCACTCAAAAAATAGAAAAATAGGGTAAGTTATAAATCTAGGGCCCTGTATACGTTTAGATTTAGTGAAACCTGATTTGTCGACGGCGGGTGTTTTATTCAATTCGCAGGTGTTAATATTATTCATTACCAAAAGTCAAACATGAAAAACGCCATAATTAAAGGATTGAGAAACATTCAGATAATTTGCGGTTGGGTCAACCAGTTTGACCTCAAACTTTGGAAACGGCTCAGCGTGTATGCCAAGCGACACCTGATAATCGTGTCTAATTACGGTGTTATTATAATGACGTATGAATATAGTGTCGTTGTTAGGGTTAAGGCGGGTGGTCAAACAATTAAAGTATGTGCCAGTTTGATGTATATCTTGACTTATATTTAGATACAACTAAAGTATGTGCCAGTTGGATGTATTTCCTGTCTTATATTTAGATACAATTAAAGTTTGTGCCAGTTTAATGCATATGCGTCCAATTGAAAGACTTATTGACTTTATATACACTTTATTCCATTCTGTCGTTTAGCAAGAGAGAGGGAAATGGGACTTAACGTCCACTCGACATAAACTAGGTCATTTCAGGACTATTACATCAATTTTAAATGGCCACAAAATAAGCAGGAGCCGGTTTTGTCTTTTAATTTCCCTTTCTTGAGTCCCCCCTCCTCTCCTCGCGTATCCCATCACCACCACCCACCCCTCCCCCCCACACACACACTCTCCTCGCGTATTCTACCTTGGCTCAAACTGCGAAGGGATCTGTTGTCTTTTAAATCCAACCTCGTGGGTTTTCTCCGGGTCCTCCAGTTTCTCCCCACTGTTAAAGACCCCTACGTTTAATAGAATTAAACCATATATTAGTCCCGAAATGACCTAGTTTGTGTAGAGTGGACGTTAAATCCCATTTCTCTCTCTCTCTTGTCGTTTTAATCCTTTTTTGTAGTCTCTCCCCCTTTCGTCCCTCTCATCTAGACACCTGGTTCTATCTAGTATGTCTCGTCCTATCCCCTTTTTGAGTCGCCCCTCCCTCCTGCCCCTCTCATCTCCACACCTGGTTCTAACTAGTATGTCTCGTCCTATCAATATTATAATGGAGACAATTACCTTTAATACAAAACACTATAAACACTGATACCTGATCGTTCACTAATTAATGGTTGCAGCTTGACAATCATCATTCCCATAATTGTGACTAATTGAGGCAATTACAGGGTGATAAATGGATCTTTTCAGAAATCCAAAACAATTTAATATCGGATGGGATAGGGTACTCAATCTTATGTTATGTTTGAGGAAGGCGGGCGGTCCATTGTGCATCGATTAACATTAGCATTAGTTTTCACCTTTAAAATAACGTATTTAATATCAGATATCTTTTTCTTTTCATGGTTGGTGTAATGTTGATATATATCCTAACACCTGGCT
This sequence comes from Patella ulyssiponensis, assembly GCA_963678685.1. NCBI lineage: Eukaryota > Metazoa > Mollusca > Gastropoda > Patellidae > Patella > Patella ulyssiponensis. Next base: position 14,546,988 of record OY783229.1, on the reverse strand, counting down.
AGGACACGGAGAGAGAGAAAGAAAGAAAGAGAGAAAGAAAGAGAGGCCGGTAGTATAATGTTGATAGACTAGAAATAGGCTGGAGAGAGAGGGGGGGGGGGGGCGAGAGAGAGGGGGATTCTGGACTAACATATGTTTTAATTGTTATTTTAATAATTCGCTTGCGCGTAAGAGTATTTAGCATGGGAGGAAACCTGAGGACTAGGAGAAAACCCATGAGGTTGGACAGTCGACCGTACTCGCATACAAAATCTCTTGAATCAAATGGCGTGGTTTCAATTTTCCGGTTGTACGTGACAAGGCATGGAGTCGCCTTTAAGCCTCGTGGGTTTTCTATGGGTCCTTGGTTTCCTCCCACTGCAAAGATCCCAACTTTAGATAACATATTTTATTTAACCTTTCGCACCCCCTCCCCTCTTCTTGTTAAGCCTTTACATCCTTTTCCGCTTGTATATACATACACTTGATGCAAAGTGCAATGACATGGAATAAAGGTTAGATATGTTGATGTTGGCAATGTCACTGACGGATTGAAAATCGAACTTTTGTTGGCTAACAGCTCTCATTGGATATCATATTATAATTAATGCAGTCAGCAAATATATGTGTACCTCTCTTTCCGTGAAATGAAATCAATTATTGGCAGTTCACAGATCTTTATATTGTCAATGACACTGACGGGCTGACATGTATATCTCAAGGTCGGAGTCACATGGCTGGCATCTATCGTTGTACCTGAATCAATGTATTTCTTTCTATGTCTGTCAATTAAAATCAAGTATTGACACTGACGGACTAGCAGATATGTACATGTATATCTTATACCGTAAGGTTGGAGTCCTGTTGGCTGGCAGCTCTCATTGAACAGCGAACCAGAATAAATACATAAATGCATCTATTTCCTTAAAATAAAATCAAGTATTGGCAGTTCACAGATTTTGATTTTGACAATGACACTGACGGACTGACAGACAGGTATAGCTTATACCGTAAAATCCAGGTGTAAATAGATACTGACACATTCCTTACCTTAATTACAGGTGTGACTAATTACCAGTATATAAACAAATTAACATCAATCTACAGGCTAATTATAGGTGTTGATATAAAATGGCGGCATAAACATGGCGGTTTTTATAATGACACATTCCTGTTGGTCATTCGTCTTAAGGTTAATGACAGGATTAAGGGCGTTTAACCCCAAGGGATTGGGTCAAGATAATTTTATACCGGTATCTGAATTACATGTTTCGCACCTTTATAACATTCCTTAACAGGTAAAATGACACTGTATTCGCAGTACAATGGGTTAGGGTTAGGCGTTTTAAATAGCATGCAAGTTTAATCTATAATTTACTATATTACCAAATTTGTGTGAAAATAATTTATTTCGGAAACGGATTAGTCCAGGTAAAGTAGCGTTTTAATCGTGGTCAGATCGACTGTTTACATCGTTTTAATTAAAATGCACAGTTTATAATTTAATGTATTACTCATTTTCAGTGAAAAAGTTTGCATAAAGTTTATGTACGTAGAATGAAACAGGTAAAATGCATTTTAGGAAAAAATCAATCTAATTGAAATACAGATCTATATTTTGTTTCGTTTTTATACGCCCACATTTTCATGTGGACGTATTATGTCGTCGCCCCTGTCCGTCCGTCCGTCCACAATTGTTTGTGGACTCTCTACAGGTCACAATTCTTATCTGATTTTGGCGAAACTTGAAATATAGGTTTATCCCCATAAGATCTCGGCTGCTTTCGATATTGGCATGTATCGTATCAAAACTTCATGAATTATGGCCCTTGATTGTACGAAAAATCATGTTTTTTAGCTTGTGGACCCTATAGAGGTCACAATTTTGAACCGATTTTGATGAAACTTGACATGCATGTTTATAACCCAAAGATCTTGGTTCCTTTCGATATTTGCGCCTATCGGAACGTAATTTCCTGAATTATGGCCCCTGATTGTCCGAAAAATCACCTTTTTTAGCTTGTGGTCCCTCTGGAGGTCACAATTATTATCCAATTTAAAAAAAACGTTCTATTATATCACCGTTACACCCTAAGGAAAGGTTGAGTTCGAATTTCGGGAAAATCGGACCAAAATTGACATACAAAATGGCCGCCGTTTGTACGCGAATATTGTTAAAAAATGGTATATCAAGGTTGTGGACCCTGTAAAGGTCACAATTTTAATTCGATTTTGATGGAACTTGAAATGCATGGTTATAACCCAAAGATCTTGGTTCCTTTCGTTATTTGCGCATATCAGATCATAACTTCCTGAATTATGGCCCCTGATTGTCCGAAAAATCGCCTATGGTCCCTCTGGAGGTCACAATTATTATGCGATTTAAAAAAACGTTTGACTCTATCACCGTTACACCCTACGGAAGGTTGAGTTCGAATTTCGAGAAAATCGGACAATAATTGCCAGACAAAATGGCCGCCGTTTGTACGCGAACAGTGTAAAAATATGTAGAGGTCACAATTTTAATTCGATTTTGATGAAACCTGAAATGCATGTTTATAACCTAAAGATCTTTATTATTTTTGATATTTGCGCATATCAAATTGTAACTTAATGAATTAAGGCCTTTGATTGTAGGAAAAATCACTTTCGGTATTGCTTGTTCTCTATCTATCTCTCGAACAATTATTATCCGATTTAAAAAAAACTCTGATTATATTACTGTTGCACCGTAAGGAAGGGACTTCGAATTTCGTGAAAATCGTACCAAAATTGCCGGACGAATTGGTCGCCGTTTGTACAGGTCACAATTCTTATCTGATTTTGACAAAAGTCACATTTCTAGGTTGTATACCGTCACACCATAATCATTGTCGGCTTCGAATTTCATGAATATCAGACTGGAATTGACCAACAAAATGGCTGTTCCCAATACAGTATGAAATACAGGACTTAATGATGTAGGAAAAATCACTTTCGGTATTGCTTGTTCTCTATCCATCTCTCGAAAATGTGGGCGTATCCTGCCTGGCAGTGCCAGCCTATCTTTTTTTATACTTCCGTTGGCCTACACAACGTGTAGTAAAGGCAAGCAAAAATAAATTTTGAATTCTAAAAACGAAATAGGATCTGTGTTTTAATAAGGTTGTGAAAAATCCACGGCTTTATCCAGGTAACATGGCGTTTTAATCGCAACAGCGAGAGAGAGGGGGGGGGGTAACATTAACTCGACACAAACTAGGTCATTTCGGGACTAACGTATGGTTCAATTTTATTTCAATAATTTGCTGGACTGGCAACCTACCACTTGTCACGTTTAATCTCAACAGAAAATCGGTTGTGTACAGTGTTTTAATGTTAGTGAAATATGCCGCTTAAAATTGCATCGGTGGGAAAAGAAAAAAACCATCTGACATGATTTTACAATGCAGTTTGTGTACATGGCGAGTTCTCCACATTTCAACACCTAAATGCACATGGGAACCGCGGTGACCGAGTAAGACGCTCGCTAACCCGAAGGTCTCGTGTTTGATCTCGGTGATGGCCTAGAAAGTGCATCGGGATTTACCGGCTTGTTGTCCCTCTGGGAAGGAACAATGTATACTCCTTTGGATGGGACGAAAAATCAAGGCCCTTGTACATATTGGCATGTACGGGGGGTAACATTAACTCGACACAAACTAGGTCATTTCGGGACTAACGTATGGTTCAATTTTATTTCAATAATTTGCTGGACTGGCAACCTACCACTTGTCACGTTTAATCTCAACAGAAAATCGGTTGTGTACAGTGTTTTAATGTTAGTGAAATATGCCGCTTAAAATTGCATCGGTGGGAAAAGAAAAAAACCATCTGACATGATTTTACAATGCAGTTTGTGTACATGGCGAGTTCTCCACATTTCAACACCTAAATGCACATGGGAACCGCGGTGACCGAGTAAGACGCTCGCTAACCCGAAGGTCTCGTGTTTGATCTCGGTGATGGCCTAGAAAGTGCATCGGGATTTACCGGCTTGTTGTCCCTCTGGGAAGGAACAATGTATACTCCTTTGGATGGGACGAAAAATCAAGGCCCTTGTACATATTGGCATGTACGTAAAAGATCCCTAGATAGTAGGAATTCCGTAATAAGAATAGGGTTGAAAGCGCCGCTGTCCGGGCAAAATATCTCCTATAACGCAAAGTATGACGTATGCCCGTCTTTATTATTCCAGTCGTTAAATCTCTCTCTCTCCCTCTTATAAACCTCGCTGTCTTTACCTAGTCAGTGTCACTCACTCACAGCGTCATTCAGGTAGATTGAAATGTCACGTGTTTACATTTCAATTATCGATGACAGATTAATGGCGATTGGACGTTTCGACACCTTCTCGCTGTATCACTTGAAACATTTGTAAGGACATCACAGCCTCGTGTCAAGTCGGATGTTTGGTCTGCAAATAACACAGTACACAGATCTAGATGTAAACATTCTTTTTAAAACTTTCGTGGACAACCAGACACATTTTATTTCTATGTCATCGCCATCTATAGTTCATCAAGGCTACAATTATAAAGCTGATCAAGGCAAGCATGAAAATAGATGTTGGCTTTACTCTGATTTCATAATTTAGTGGACAAGTTAAATGTCAGTGTCACCCCCAATTAAAACACCTATTGGCAGTAATTGTATTTTCTCAAGTCTATTAATCACATGGCTTTTGGTGGCCGAATGGGCTTTTAGATCATAAAGTCTGTCATTGAGTGGCGTGGTTTTCATTCCACGTTTGTAGGTGTATGGTCGCCTGCCCAGCCTCGTGGATTTTCGTCGAGATGTTACGCCGTGTTTCAATCTCCAAATGACCCAACTATAACATCTTTGATACGTTACGCCCTGTTTCAGTCTCCAAATGATCCGACAATAGCTTCGCCGAAACGTTTCGTCGTGTTTCATTCCATTCAAACTGACCTTAACATAACCTTAAATAGGATCCATATTGGAAAAATTTAAAGAATCTATAAATTGGTCAATCCGTCTTCACCTGTCCAGGGTGCCAGTGATTGACAAGGTTACCTGTATTTTACCTGTAATTAAAGTATTTAAAGCAGGTGCGACCATGCTGATCAGGACAATATCCAGGTATTTATAATTTGATAATTACAAGGGAACCAGATGATCCTTAATTGTTGCCATGACAAGACACGAAGGGGCGATAATCGATATTAATGGCGAATTGTGTCAAATTATTTAGAGTTTAATGAGTTATTTTCCGTGTACGAGCGTACTATGTGAACCAGAAACCGGCCATGACGTTATCGCGGCCATATTAGAATTGTAACGTCGTATTAGAAAATGACGTTCTTTAATGAGTTATTTTATGTGCACGAGCGTGAACCAGAAACCGATCACGACGTCATTGCGGCCATATTACAATTGTGACGTCGTATTAGAAAAAGACGTTCTTTAATCAGTGCTTCCAAAGAACGGGCATGCTAAGATTCACATCGATCGTTTTCGAATTAGACGCAGCCCTGGGATTTTTATTTTTAGGTTAGCGTCTCCCCAACAATAACAACAATTTCTAGAAACCGACCATCAAAGCAATTTTGAAATTGTGACGTCATAATAGAATTTTATGTTTGTTAATCAGTGCTTTGGGGGAAATTTTGCCTGGACAGTGGTACCATCCGAACGACTAGAGATATGTCCTTGTCGTGCTCTCCGTTCTGTGATTTCAAAGAACATGTATGTGTAGTTTAATGTTGATCGTGCACTTGCATCTTGCAAGAGGAACCAACCAAGAGAGAAGCTGGTTTAGCGCAAGTTCGGGATAGATGAGCTATTCAGAAAGTTACCGGTTTCATTTCCTTGCATAAACATATATTATGCAAGAGCTAAATCGGCCTTTTGCAGGTAATTCTTTAGGCTTTAAATGTTATATTTATTAACAGGACAAGATCATCACCAACTCTCGATGCCATCGGATGGGCCCGATTTTAAATAGATTAGAACGATTCGGCCATAAAACGAATCAATTTAAAAATGATGACCCAAGGCTAAGTCGCGAACAACCAGTACGGTAGTTGCAATCAGTGCACACATCTTGGCAAGCCTTTACAGGCTAATGTCTTCGCTCAGAATAAAGTAATTTGAATGAAACTTTAAATACATTCATTTGCCATTATTTAGTTTTGATAGCAACAACCGACTCTTTATCCAAGGGAGGGGTTGGTTATAATTCAGATTCATAAATACATAACGCACCTGCCCACGGAGGTCACCAGATTGTAAATTGTCGTTCCTAAAATTCTCAATCTGCTCTGATTATTGAGATGCGCGAGATAAATATTACAATATTTACAACCCGAGATTTTTGTGTGTTATAAATAGTTTCATTTATTGTATCGCACCAAGTGTGACGTGTACCCGTCTTCTACCCAGCATGCCATGCGAGATAATTATGTTGATGCCACAATAGCGTGTCGAATTACTTTGACCTCTCCTTGTTTCAAGGTCATGTCATTTGTTTCTACGCGTGTCTGTCCGAACTTTTGACGCCAGTTTGGCTTCGATAGCTAACTTGACAAATGATTTGATAGAGGAATCAGAATCTAGCAAATAGTTCGGTGAAGAAAAGCGTGGACGTTAAACCCCATTTCATGTGATTTAATTTCAATTCCAGTAAATACGGTTTCTTTGATCTGAAACCGGGAAGGATAAGCCACAGGACAACATGGCACAGGGACAAAATGAAACCAGGAGGTAATTGTCACGGGGCAAAATGACGCAGGGAAGTAATGTCACAGGGACGAAATGTAACAGGACAAAATGTCACAGGCACGAAATGTCACAGGTCAAAATGGAAAACCCTAGAGCAAATAGATTTTAACTGATTCCTTTCAAATTTCGTAGGAAGTATATTTGTCATGCGGTGGGGGGTGGCTCTATCGATGTCCACAGTACTTCGATATTCTGTCACATACTTATCCTCCTTTTACCAGACCTTGTGAACTCGATAGAGGCTATAACTTTTAACTGGTTCCTTTCAATATTCAGCGTTCTTCGATATTCCATTCCAGAGCCCCCCCCACCTCACCACACACACACGCCTTTGCCGAAACATTTATGATCACAACGAAGGCTTTAGTTTTTAACGGATTATTTTCAAACCTTATCGATATTTAGCAATCTGTGACTTTCATTTACACAGTTATTCCCTTTGCCGAAATATTGAAGGTGGTTAAAGGACGATATTGTTGCCAGTCATTATCACATATGTAATACATGTATATTTGGTTAAACATGTTCAGTTATATTTTGCTTTCGTCACTTCCGTTTCTTGAAGTCTTTATTACGCATCTATCGTAGCAATGATCTCTGTGTTAAAATTATATTTGGATCGTGTTTAACCATTGATAATGACTGACACCAATATTGCCAGATCCAAGCTTTCTTTTGGGATAAGCTGCTGTCGCTATCTTTATACTAACCCTAACCAAAAAATTCACTATACAAATTCCTTCCACTGTTAACATCCCCTACACACTAGCGAATTGTTAAAATAAAATTCAAACAGTCCAGTTCCTCTCTCTCTCTCTCTCTCTCTCTCTCTCTCTCTCTCTCTCTCTCGTAAAATACACCCTCTCTACTTCCAATGTCAGGTTAGGTGGGTGCCCGAATGGTCTAACGCATATGCTTTAGATCATAAGGTCTGTCATTGAGTTAGGTGACAAAGGTCGCCTATCCAGCCTCGTGGCTTCTTTCCGGGTTCTTCCCATAGCTAATAAAAACCCATTACAATAAAATAAAACCATGTTAGTGACGAAATGACAGTTTGTGTCGAGTGGACGTACCTTCCCTCTCCTTTCCTCCCGCCCTCTCTCTCTTGCAAAGACAAGTTGGACGTTAAGCCCCATTCCATTCAGTCATTCACATCATTCGGGTGCTGTCAGCTGTAGCTAACGCCCAGGATTACTGATGTAATTTACACGTTAAAACCTTCTATTGGATGAATTTGTCAAACGACTTATTCTATTGTTGTTCTTGTTCTTTTTTTAACAATCACCTACGTGTCAAATATCAGCATCAGGAAGTTAGCTAAGTACCTCTCGTTATAATATCATTTTTCAAAATATTTCGTCTATCAAAATATATTTCCTTCTTTTATTTGCCCCGCTCTTTCCTTCAGCAGTTTAGTTTCTTTATTTTTCTCGGCAAGTGACACGCATCGGGCTGGACAACAATGCTAGAATCGAAATCATTACGCGCCATCTTGGAATATTAAAGCGTCATTGAGAGAACACAATGGGAAATGATATATCAGCCCCCCAACGCAATACATCATTAGCTGGAATAGAAAGACAGCCAAGTCATAAATCACGCGTAATTTAACATATCATTTTACCAGCAGGGGGCGCGGGCGATCAAGTGTAAAAGATACACGGTCTTATAGAACGAAACGAATTATACCAGTCATTGGTTTATTAAAAAATAATCACCCACGGTGTTTTACGGAGACGAAAAACGAAGTAAAACGTGGCTTATTTTTAAACGAACAATGGGACAATTGGTAACACGTTGACATCACCCTCTCTGTTAGTATTTTTGGGAATATATTTGAATAAAATTGACTTTGACGCTTAATGTTATTAATTATCACCCTTGTGTCTGTCTTATGTAACATCTAGGTGGCGTGTTTGTTTATACCTTATGGTTATTGATGACGCTATGGAGTCACGTGGCCATCATGGCGTTAAAGCTGTTTGATCGACAATTTTTATTTATCCGATTTGTGAAAATTATGATATTCGAATTATGGTTTCTTACACGCTTACATAATTTCGTAGACAAAAGGATTCATTTATTAGAGTGATAGGTTAATATTATTTATTATTTTTGTGAAAAAAACAAGTACGGGTTCATTGTGGACCAGGAACAGAGTGTGACGTCATCGCCGGCATCTTTGAATTGTGATGTCATATCACTAGTCGACAACCCCCAATCAATGCACATAAGCATGCGAGAGCCACATTGACTCAATTGTTAAGATTTTGGTAGATCCCTGCGTTGGCCGGCGTGGTTTATCCTTGTCAGTGGTGCCGGGCAGAGGAACGGGCAAGGGACAACGTGTACACATTGGAGTGCACATTAAAGATCCCTTGGCAGTTGGGATTAGGTGTAAGAGCAGAAATTTCCCCCATAGCACACTGTATGACGTGTGCCCGTCTTCATTGGCCCAGTTCGGATAGAGCAGTAGGACGTTAAACCCCATGTCATTTCATTAGCATACTACATTTCGTGTCAATCGTAGCCTTTTACGAAGAGTGTCGCCACCAAGAACAATAAGTGGGACGTAAAACCTCTTTTCATTCATACTTGGTGTGCCTGAGTCACTAGTAAATGTATATTTTCAAGCTGTCATCGTTCAAACACTGTCTAAATACAAAATGCTTTGATAACGTCATCAGTATTTCCGGATTGTCAATAGGGCGCCCGACGTATAGAGAGAGAGAGAGAGAAATAGGGTTTAACGTCCACTCGACACAAACTAGGTTATTTCGGGACTAACATATGGTTTAATTTTATTTCAATAATTCGCTTGCGCGTAGGGGTCTTTAGCAGTTGGAGGAAACCGGAGTACCCGGAGAAAACCCACGAGGTTGGACAGGCGACCCTACTCGAAACAACGCCAGTAGACTCAATGACAGGCCACATGATACAGCACGCACGCTAACCGACGTATAGAAACAACTACGTGTTTAGATATTCGGTCAAATGAAAGGTACATTATGAGCGATAAGATAAAGCGCTGACAGTTCTCGTCATAATAGTTAAAAAAGACAGATAATATAAAGAGAATATGATAAAAATTTCATTCAAATTACTTTCCTTATCGCTCTTACAAGAACAGTGTAGCATCGATTGGCATTGCTTCTGTTGCTGCGATGATAACATCGTCTCGATTATCCATTTTAGGTTAAATCATAACGATAATATACAAAGTCTCGAAATATCCACTTTAACGTTAAATCATTAACCGTAAATTGTATTTAAATTTGACGAAAATTTAGAGTATGCTATTGGTAAGTTAATTAAAGTCTAATTAATAATTTATATAATATTTAAATCACCAAGAACGACCTGCAATAGACAGATTTAGCTCTTTCATAATGCTTGTGTAATTGTTGATGAAATTCGACCGTGTGTCTGTTATCGCTCGTTACTGCAGTGTTTGTCTTTTTTGGCGTCATTTCCGTTTTTTTTTTTTCAAATTTTCGTTACAAATCTCCCGTAACAATGAACTCTGTGTTAAAATTATATTAGGAATGTGTTTAATTAACCAGTTTTATCACATATGTAATAATGACTGGGGGAATAAACATAATATCACTTGTAGGATTATCAGGCCCGTATCTAGACACCACTAAGCTGGGGGGCATAACCTTTCGGTAGGGGGGCGAACATTTTGGGGAAATTTTCGGAAAGGTCATTCTAACATACTGCTGTAATCATCATGCTATGTAGTTACCTAGGCGTCTAATACGCATTTTAAAATAAGTATTCAAACAATTAAAATTTAGCTTTTTTAGGTTAATATAAGGAACTGTGTATACTTTAATGATTGTTAGCAATTTCTGAGCGGGGGGGGGCGAGGATTTCACGCGGGGGGGCCATGCCCCCCCGCGCCCCCCTGTAGATACGGGCCCGAGGATTATATAAAAAGAAATGAAAGGGTGTTGAACGTCCTTGCTCTACGTCTACCTGGCTGATGAAGACGGGTATATAAGACGGGTATATATACACTATGCTGTATGCGGTGATAGACATTTTATCCGGACAGTGGTGCTATACGGTCTGTCCTTAATCGGATAGCCAATTAGCCGATATTTTTTAACGCTTTCGACAGTTATGTACTTCCACACACAAACCGAAATTCTTCTCTGGAAGCATGCAGATTTGCTTAACAAGACTCAAACGTTGATAAAGAATTTGTTGAACTGCAATTTATTAACAGAATACACACCTATCTTACCAACGAAAACATAGTACCCACCTACTCCAACCACCCAAACAGAATACACACCTACTTACCCCTCTCTCCCAAACAGAATACACACCTACCTACCACGCTCACCCTAACAGAATACACACCCACACAAACAGAATAGACACCAACCCCACTCCCCCAAACAGAACACACACATACCCCACCCACCCAAATAGAACACACCTAAGCAGAACACACACCTTCCCCACCCACCTAAATAGAACACACACTTATCCCACCCACCAAAACATAATACACATCTACTTCACCCATACAAAAAGAATACACACCTCACCCATCCACCTAAACAGATTACACACCTTCCACACCCACCCAAACAAAATACACATCTACCTCACAAGAATACACACCTACCCAACCAAACAAAACTCGGAATATTGATATGTGCCCGGGAATGAACAAGGATCATGAACCAGGGTCAGCCACACCCTTATGCAATACATGCCCTATTTTCGTGATATGATAAATAACGCCGAACAAACTGGGATATAAATATATTAATATGTCACAGGGAGTGAATAAAGATTTTTTAAAGAAAAGGTCAGCCAGACCCTTATGCAGTGCATGCACTGTTGTCATGATACGATAAACAACGCGAGTATTTAAAATGTTATACAATCGCCGATTGACGCCATTTCCCACATTTTAAATAGCGTCATGGGTTCTAAGTTCAAAGAATTAACCCCCTAAAATCAGACCGATTCTAAATATAAAGCTCAACTTGAAGTGTGTGAGCGCTACTTTGAACAGTTTTAAAGTGTCTTATTTAAACAGTCAATAGATTAATTATTACAATTGGATATCGTTTTACCCTCCCGGGGTCATATTAAAACATCTTCAAAAGATAAGTCTCTTAACAGTTATATTAACAACACGCAAGTCAACACCATTTTAATACGAAGCCAAATTGTTAAAATGTAATGGCGGACAGCTTCGATTACCCAGCGATACGCGTTTTGGCTTTAAATTAAAAGTTATAGGGGGTTGGATGGCTGAGTGGTTAACACGTGCGCGTTGCATCATAGGGTCTGTCATTGAGGCAACTGGCGCGGTTTCGAGTCCCGACTTCTGCGTTACAAGGAGTAGGGTAGCCTGTCTAACCTCGTGGGTTTTCTTCGCCCCCTCCCACCCCCAACTTCAAGACCCCTACGCGCAAGCGAATTAATGAAATGAAATTGAATCGTATGTTAGTCTCGAAATGACCTAGTTTGTGTCGACTGGACGTTAAATCTCATTTCTCTCACTTAAAAGTTATAATTCGTAAAAGTTGTCGAACTTATGTGACGTGAAATGTTTTTTAAAACGACCCAGTGTTCTGCCTACTGTTTTTTGTCCCATCCGAACGATTTAGCCCTGTTCTTGTCCAACCCTTCGCCCACCACCACTGAAAAAAAATTCCTTGTTACATGTTGTTGTGTTTTTTGGCGGGGGGGGGGGGTGTTTGTTTGTTCGTTTATTATCGGGTGTCCCCGTGATTGAACCGCAGATCTCCTGGTAAGTCAATCAGCACTGTTACCAATGTTGATTCATGGAATATTGACAGGAAAGTGGTAACTTTTAAAATGAACAGTCTAAATTAGTTATTATTATTACATAGTTCTGTAAAATGTCTACATTGAAAATTAGCAAGAATTCACAATAGCCACTTTGAATCGGTGAGAATAGTCGTTGAGGAGCGATGAAAACCGAGATTTATTTGTTTAAAGATCCTCGGACAGTTAAATAAAATGTCCCTCATAGCACATTTCATGACGTTTGGACTTCTTCATTAACCCAGTTGGTTATACCTAATGTTTTATTGAAATTGTCTCGATTCCCATTGATATAATTAGTCTTGATAAACAAGTCTAGTTTCATCATATCAAACCACTTGTCATTGTGACAATACGGTATCTAATATCCCGCAAAGTCAAGGGCCGGACGGAATACAAGAGATCTTTAAAACCTATCCTGTAATAAGATCATTCTGTGAAAATTACGTAAATACCTCCGAGTCCTGAAAGCAACACGGGTTTGTAACATTGATCTGGGAGAACGCGACGGCTCTCAGTGAAATATTAAACTAGTTAAGCGGTAAAGGCCAGGAACTTAACACTATATTATCCCAGACAACCAGGGGGGCAAATCTACATATGCGTTTTATCAGCTCTTAAAGGCGATAAACACCCATAGTTGATGCTTAAGTCTGTTAATTTTTGCAATTAGCGAACTCCTTTTAGTGCAAGAACATGATTTAGGGGATCTAAAGGTAGTGTCTTATCGGGTAAATTAGATGCAGGTCACAGACTCGAGGGACCTGGCGGTTACGGCAAATTGCCCCCGTGTTAGCAACTAGATAATTGAGTATATTATATTCTATTAAGAAACAATACGTGATGAAGTTAGTGTTATGCGTACAGGTGCTTGTAGTAATTAATTCCAGCGGGTAATTAAATGAAGGATGTAGAAGGTGTGAGGGAGTGCATATTCATTTAACTTATACCCGAACGACAAGATAGAATTTATTACGGGGTAATTTAAAGGTTGGTGCAGTTGAAGAGTAAAACACCACAGTTGAAAATCATGTAAATCATTGAGGGATCCCCATTTTAATCATTACGTGAAAACGGGTGTTAATACCGAAAAAAACTTTTTTCTACAGCCACGCAATGTTTGCCATTTGGTTTCAGTATGGCGCCAGTGACATATTTGGTGTATATGGAAAGTAGAGAACCTCATCTTGTGTATGCGGGCGTTAAGTTTTAAGAGCGAACGAATCTAATCTTATTAGAAAAATAGTTGATTTCGCGAAAATTACCCATGGGCCGCGCACGGCACAAAAATGTAAGTGTATTACTTGGGGATTTGCTTGTTAATTGTTGATCGAATAGCAAAGGCAATTGCCAGCGCGCACCAGACTTTAAAGTCATAACTATGGTCGGTGAGTATCTGCGACCGTACGGCGACCCGAAAATGCATAAGGTCGCCGGCAAACGTGAACACAATACAAGAAAATGTCCCGAAAATAAAAATCTTGAAAAAAACATATTCAAAACAAACGCCGTTATGCGATCATTAGCAAGCATGGAGACCACAACAGGATATTTGGGGTTTCCATCCCGCTTTTACCACCGTTATGACGATCTTGGCGCGCTCTGAGACCACTTTCCTTCGCCGTATCAGCGCAGTAAGGACACCAACCCGGTCTGACGGGGGTATAACGGAAGTGGTTAATATCAATGTGGTTTGGTAATCTCCGGGAATAAATATTTCCTTGTTTTAAGAAGATTAGAGAGTGACAAGTTTCGATGATCTGGATTCAACAAAAGCGGATATCTCAAAGTCCGAAATTTCAAGTGTTTTGAATCGAAAGAAGGGCCATGTGTGAAGGGCATAAGTCGATATTTAAGAAGATTACTCGTAAGATTCATATAATTACCACTGATGAAAAAAATACACCAAACATTTGTTACCTGGGAGAATTTGTATACCCTGGACCTCCATTTACCTCATATCAGAACGGTAACGCGCCTTTTCCTTGCCCAACTGACACGAGGAGACGTTGTTCCGGGCCATGTCTCGGGGATGCACCACATACTCCTCGACTCCACCACATACTACACTTAGCTCCCCTTGAGAACAGACACCAAAGTTTACCGACATTTTAAGTCCTAAATCGACAATTTTAGTCGAAAACACTAAGTAGACTTGGAGATTTTTGTTATGTTTTTTATTCTTCTTTCATTTAATAAAATTCAAAAAGTTTATTTAGTCTTTGTGTGTATGACATATGTGAAACGCATTAAAAAAAAGTATACATGTACTAAATTTAGCACATGGCGGCCATTTCGGGCAGAGATCTTATCTGGTGGAATGAAGTGGATGAATTTCTGTTTACAGAAAACCCTTATTTCAACCCCATTTATTTCTGATTACGTATATTGCGAGGGATATGAATTTTTTCATGGTAACGGCGGTTTTCACTTTATCCTGCTCTGTGCTTTCTAAATGTCTGAGTTCTTTAGAATGCACCGGGTGGGTCTCTGGTTGTTCGAGTAAGAAGATTAAAATACGAGTACATACATTAACAAGTACAAACACATCCATAATGTCTCGATTATATAAAAAAACTTGAATTAAAATTAAACGATTCGTATGTAACACAAGCCAGGGTACTTAAACCTTTTGTGGATATTCATCGCTGTTGATAATTGACTTAATAGAATATTTTTATGACGGCAATATTGTCTAATTGAATATTTAATAAGCGTTAATAAAGTGAGCCTCTGTGAAGGGTTACAATCTTGTCTCACACACTAGGTACATAATAACTGTAATTAACCCAGTTTTAAAAGAATATTATAATACGTTTACAGGTTAGTTTACCGTGTAATGAATTTTAACGACGATAAAACAGCATGGTGCCTTCATAATGGTGGCGGTGGCCATCTTGTTACTATCAAACATTGGGACCATGTTACACTTTGATGCTTTCGTCTAACAATAAATATCAACAGTTGATATTTGGTGACGAGGTTTGCGATAACGACGTTTGTTTGCGTCAACACTCTCCGTGGAAGCGGACATTAAGCACCGCTAGTGACGAGCAAAACCAAAACTTCCCCATCCCTTCTATTGAAATTTGGATGGAACTTAGTGCATTGTCGGCGCAATACATAGGTTAATTTTGATGAGGGTTGCGACAACGTCGATTGACTGCGATATCACTCTCTGTGGACGCGGACGTTAGGCCCCACGGCTGGACGGATAACGCCGCTGCCCTGGAAAAATTACCCATCTCCTCTGTTGAAATGGACTGGGGTTTAATTACGAAGATGGCGACAACGTCGTTTGTCTGCGTTATCACTCTCCGCAATCTGATTAAAACACGGATCCTATTTCGTTTCGTTTTAATAGTTCAAAATTTTGTTTTACATGTCTTTACTACATTAGGATCTGAAAGACTTGTTATTTAACTCGTGTTCGGCTTGAAATGAGGGGTCAGCCAATCGAATTGTCTGTCGAATCGAGGGTTTGTCCTGTTTTGCGCGGAATTGTGGGTAGGCATTATCAGCGATGGAAATGAAAACAAAGCAACAACGATTCTGATTGGTTAATCGAGGTTATAGGGTCAAATGTAGGGTGCTTGTCATCTGAATTAGCTGAACGTGACCTCCCGCTATAACTTGTTAGATCTACATGTAGTGTAGGCCATCGAAATTATAAAAACCGAAACGAAATATAGATCTGAATTTCAATTAGATTGCACTCTCC
The DNA here is from genome assembly GCA_963678685.1 of Patella ulyssiponensis. Classification (NCBI taxonomy): domain Eukaryota; kingdom Metazoa; phylum Mollusca; class Gastropoda; family Patellidae; genus Patella; species Patella ulyssiponensis. The sequence goes on along the minus strand of OY783229.1, from coordinate 14,530,706 downwards.
GTGGAAGCGGGCGTTAAACACCATAAACGGACAGAGAACACTGCTGCCTAGATAAAATTACCCACCCCTTCGATTGAAATGGAACTGAGTTAAATGTATTGTCAAAGCAGTACTTATTTTGATACAAACATACAGTAAATCGAAGAAGAAATGCAATATAATGTCTTGGCTATAGAGTTAAAAAAAATTGACACCATGTTGAGTACGGCCAATTAAATTGCAGTTCTCATTTGTGGGGGTTAAAATACAGGTGTTTCGTCATCCTTTGATGTTTGGGTACCATTATTTCCAATAATGTACAGGCAACTTACCAATGGTACATTATGTATACTTAATGAAGTATTGGACTCGTGTGACGTATTTCATTGAAAAGCACGTGCGAGATAGTGTTTGTATTTTAAGTTGTTTAATGGTCTCGCGCAACAGACATTACGTAATATATCGAAACAACACTCGGCTGACGCCTCGTGAAGTATTAATATATTACTTTATGTCTCGCTCTCGACCTTTAAACCATAAATAATGCCTACGAGATTGACGAGGAACGAAATGCGCGCCCGGTCATCACTCGGCAAACCTCAGCACCCTACATCTAGCCTCGGCTGTATGACGAAGTCTGCCATTAGAGCTACTTTCATTACCAACAGCGTTGCCCATGACGAGTTTGCACTGAAAATTCTACACACCCTTCGAAGGACGCAATTTTGAGAACTTCTTTCTTAAAACGTGTGTTTTCCTAATAAGTAAATCGGCGCCGCATCGCAATTGTATATGCGTAGGTACATATCACTGTCATACAACCGAGGTTAGATGTAGGGTCCGGAATCTGCCGAGGTTTGCCAAGTGCCCGGTCATAGGGATGGAACAAGAAACATAGATCTAGCTTGGTACACATTCGTGAGTTAATAAAGAAAATAATAATGATAATGTACATTTGTAGAGCTCTAAATCCAGTGAGCGCAGTGAGAAAAAATATCAATTGTGTCTACACTAAAACGGACAATAACAGAGTCTTTATAACTTTAATGCGAATTAATTTAAAACCAATTTGTAAATTCGAGTGTTTGCTTGAATAAGTTGTCGTTAATGAATGTTTACTTTCCCTATTATTAAACTTTAAATAACGTGCATTTTAATTTGACACTGATGCGCATGACTGCGGCAAATTAATAGATATGCCTGGGTATTTATGAAGGTTTGTACTGAATACACTCCGAACCTTCTTAAGATTATTTTAAATAAAATGATATGAAATCTGATTTAAAGTCTTAACAGCATTATAAGACCCCAGGGTAATGTGGTGAAGCGGGGGCTCTGATACCATCTTTAGTAGAAGGCTTGATCGCACTTTAACTCCGTGCATCTTAATACTCTACATTTTTGGGCATTAATTTCGATAGATTCCTTGTCCAGCTTGGGACCTCTCAGATTCCTTGATAGAAAATATCATTGCGAATACCAAGTCGCACGCTTTCCAACGGAAATGTCTAGCTGTGATAATCGAGGTACAGAGTTGAAGGTGCGTTCAATGTCAAAGTTGCTGGAACTTTCCACTTTATGGCTATGACCCACTGCACATATGAGTCCAAATTACCTAAACTTTTGAGAACCTCAGGCTCATCCAGCAATTACTAGATGTTGTAAAACTCGCAATCGTTGCTTCAGGAACATGGAGACCCCTACCTACACAACCACTAACAGAAATAAAATTGGTCGATAAAATGAAACCTATATATAACTACAATAAAAACAGAAAGTTGCTCGGTGAACGACGGATGGCCTGGCTAGGAACAGTGTCCAATCATTCGGGTGGGATTCCAAGCTGTTTTCGTCGATTCTAGACCAAAACGACAAAACAATCCGCCATGTACAAGACGGAAAAGGTAAAGGGTGAAAGGAAAGAACGGGCTATAATTTAAAATAACAAAAAAGCGACCGGGATCCATTTATCCTTTTTTTCTGGACAGCAGCTCACTTGGTCACCCCACCCCTCAAAAAATTAAATTATCATGAACTTACTCAATCCACCTTAAGTCTTTTATGTTTAAACAGCAATAATGGATGAGAGAGAAAGCTTTTGTTCATGGTGCACGCGTGCAGACACCACGCTATCAAACTATTTATAAGAGGCGGAAGAATTAACATTGATTAAGACAAATTATTATTGACTATCATCATCTTTTAGAGTAACCGAAGATCTCCGGAAATAGACGAAGTGAAGACAGATCGTGCTTGTCTTCCATTTTCAAGTCTCGTAAAATGACGTTTAAACAACGTGAAACGTGACAAATCCTAGCAACTAGCCTAGATACCATTTGTCGTTCCGGTTCATTGCTTCCGGTTTGTGAATCCCCGGGGTTTTCAAGAGATTAGTTGGAATTCAGCAGTGGATTGGCTTACACTGTAAGGATCTAAATTAATGATACTTCTTCCGGTAAAATGTTAATTGTCCGAATCGTTCGTCTGAATTTACGTAATTAACGTGTCTAACACGACGACATTTTGTTGATAAGAGCCGCCATTACACTATTACAAGTGATGATGATCGTTACCACGTGATGATTGCGTGATAAGATTCCTTACTGCACGCAATCTATTCGGTATTTATCGATATATATACAGCAAATTGTATGATATCCCGATAGACCAACAAGTAATTAACTTATTAAGGCGATAACTCATCAATCTTAAACTTATACCCATTTGATAAAAGCCGGGATTTTCTCTTAATAACCGCTGGCAATAAACGCAGCTTTTAAATTTGTCTCCGGGGTCGTGCAACCATTCTGCTTGATATCACGATTTGTCCGGTACGGATACGACTGTCGAGACCGGCGGCGATGCCGGGATAAAAAAAAAATCGGCTCGTACCCCCAAACATATTAGTATCCTGTAATTCTAGAATTAATTTATATGGGTACCTGACTCAGTTGGTCTGACAGAATTAAAGTTACATTTAGGCAATTCTGAAACCTTTCAGTGAATTTTAACTGGTTGGTGGATAAAGGGCACATGTAAATCCAAAAGGCAAAAAAGATGAAATTGACTGAGTGGAAATGAACCGAAATGAAATAGGGTTTCTCGTCACACTTTTTGCACCAAGCAGGGTACTGAAGACGGGGATATGGTGTGTTTCATTTATTTTTTACTTGTTTTTTTTGTCTTGGTGGAGGGGGTTTATTTAATTGCATGTTAAATAATCAATTTTAACATGATTTAAGCCGTGAAGCTTTAAAATCAATGGCCGTCATATCAAAACACACGAGTCTCGCAATATTGTCATTTAACGTCGCTGTTATATTTACCGCTTAAATTGTTCCATTAATATCGCCAAGCTTGGTTTCCCGTTTCTCTTTGAAAACCCAACAACAAACCTTTGAGTTGTAATTAAAAACAGAACTCGTTCTCTAAAGCTCGAGCGGAAGACATGAATATTCATTTTACATGGTGTTTAGACTTCACGTCCTTTTTAATAAGTGACGCATGTCTTACGAGACAAGCTGTTTATAAACAAACACAATAAAATACTTTAATATCCCCAGTCTATCAAACACCAGTCAGAGGAAATTACTCCGCCAGAACAAAAGAACGACTCTGAATCGCGGGATAGAATCTACCGGAAAGGGACGACGCGGTCCGATCACTTGGCTCGTGTAACCGATCTCTCGTGATGTCGCTCGACAAAACTAGTCGAATAATAAGGTGAGAATAATATAGTCTTCTAATTAATTTCCGTGGCTTCAATAATAACTGAAAAATACATGGAGCTACCAAGACTCGAGAACGATCGCCAGATTTATAACAATAACAGTTGTATCGCTTCAATTCATTTGAAACTGAATCGCCTTTTCACAGCCATTGCTGGAGATCACTCAACAATTCACTCGTCAATTCCGACTCCATTAGTTTCGATTATTTCTAATATTGCTCAATTAAACCCTGATTCTCGACAATTTCTTTCGATTTTTCTTTGACACGCTAATGATAGTAACAAAGCCTCGGTGAGTTGAGACAATGCAGGCAATGGTGTGTTCACTTAATGATTGGTAACGATGCCGAGATATCGAGAAAATTAGTTAGGGAATAAATAAAACATTGGAAGACAGAGAGAGACTCAGGGAGAGAGACTCCGGGAGAGAGAAAGAAGTCCGCTCGACACAAACTGGGACATTTCGGCTCAAATATGGCGTTATTTTATTGTAATATTTCGCTTAATGATAGGTATTTCTTAGCTATGGGAAGAAACAGGAGAACCCGGGAAAAATCCCCGAGGCAGGACAGGCGACCTTTGCCACCTTACTCAAAGACAGACCTTATAATCAAAAGCACATGCGTAAGACCATCCAGACATTGGACGTAGACAGAGAGGGACAATGAAATATTTTATGTGCACGCCAGTGTGTTCACGGGTGCATCTCTGTTTTCTGTCCCGTCCGAATGAATAGACAACGCTATTCCCGACGAATTGGAACCCAATATTGTTTTCGAGGGACGCCGGCACTCCAACTCAGCTCAATTTAATCGAGAGTCCAATGTCCTTATCGCTTGGTAATTGGTGTAAAATCTAAAATAGTCCCATATCGTCCATTATATTCTAATTACGGTAATAAACACAATGCATTAATTGCAGGAATTGACAAACGTTTTAATATCGTAATTTATACTGATACGTGATCAAATTATACTTTTAGAGACTTATTGATCTCGATCCAATTATCTCCCTTGTTGGACTCTTGATTGACTGAGTTATTTTGAATACTAAAATATGTTTTGATGCGCCTTTCTATGTTTCGGAGATCAGAAATCTCTTGCAATAATCTTTATTACTATTGATCAATGGAAGAAATGAACCGAAATGAAATAGGGTTTTATGTACTACTTTAGTGTACCAACTGGGCTAATGAAAACGGGCATACCCAAAACGGGTCATTCGGCAAACCTCGGCAGACAGCTACCATACATCTAACCTCGGCAGTATGACGGAAATTGAGATATAGCTACGCCCACCCATTGTGATGCGGCTACCGATTTACTCGAAGCGTTTGCAGAATTTCATTGCAAAGTTGTTTAAAGAAAATCGGATAAACTGGCATGAAAAACAGCCTCGGCATGATTGTCGAGATTGTGTATCTATTTTGCCACTATTCACAGGCGTCTTCATGTGCGCCGCCACTTTTTAATCTGGAAACTTGAAAGTAGTTGCAATGGCGGAATGCATCATACGAAGGCAAACGGGTAAGTGTGCTCTGTGATGGAAACCTTCCGCGACAGCAATTGGATTATTTCTGTCCATGGCATATGATAAGGTAAAGACAAATATCAAGAGTCTAGCAACTACGTTCTAACTCCATCTTCCCGTGGTAAGGTAATACGCTATGATCTTCCCGGGTAAGACAATTCTTTTTAAATTCGAACCAAATAAAGTTTCTATTTAAATTTGAGAACCGGGTGGCGTTCTAGAACAACCATTGGATGATTTCTGTAGACAATGGCGCATAGATAACGTCATGGGCGTGTCTCAACTACAGTTCTCTTAGATAGACACCGACTCTTTAGTCAAGGTGATGCTCGTCTTGAAATAAAATTTAGTACCGTGTTACCTTGACGCCGGAAAGATGACGCAAACCCAGATTCCATTGATTGTATTAATTCCCCAATTGTAATTAATCCCGACTATTAATTATAAAACAAGTCATATCAATATTAATAAATGGTTTAATTAATCAAGGATTGTACTGAAACACAACCCACAATGGCCTAAAATAAAACACTACAGATATGTATATTAATTTCATCTATCAATTACTCTTTCTGAAAATAAGAACCAGATTCACGCATAATATCAATGCGTGGTATCCCGGTCGAGCCGCTTTCCGAGCAAAGTTTCCCTCGTAGCACACTACATGGAGTCTTCATTCGATCAGTTCGGTGCATAAAAATAAGCCGTTAACCCCATCTTATTTAGGAGTAGTGTCAGGCAGGATGATTGGGTCCAGGAAAGATGGAATTGGGAATCATTTAACTCTATTCTACAACAGCACATGGTATGGGTTATATCCTCCAGAATATACCGAGTGGATTGTAAACCCTATGTCAAAACCCACGGTGACTCGGTGAATACGGCACTGGCTCGCTAACCAGGAGGTCCGGGGTTGGAAGGTTCATCGGGAATTTCCGAACTCCCGTGCATACCATTATCAAAGTAGGCCGTAGCGAAGCTGTTGGCGCAACTTTCCCTCTAAGCACATTGGATTACCCCAGTTGAAGCAGAAAAGTAGGACGTTAAATCCCATTTCATTTCATTTCTTCTGTCGTTGGATTCCATAGTGTATGAATGTTAAATGCTAAACCGAATTAGGGGGCACCATTCGCAGATTAACAGATTATAATAAACATCGTCCATATTGTAAAGTACATTCGCCATCCATTGAACAAATTCAATCATCCAAAATGTCTTACATCTCTCAGGAATTAATTCCACCAAAAATATAATATCACTTAATTAATCGCAATATCGTCATCAATAACAATTAAGTCTGAACTCTTTAATTACTAGAAAGCAGAAAAAGCCTCCCGTGCACTCTCTAACATTAATTATTCATGATTATACAAAATGGCGGTAATGTGATACATCGCGGCTCGGCTGTTTTAACTTTGTTAATTCAAGTTAATAGTTATTACAATGTCAAAACGAACAATAATTACGAAGTGCACAGAATGTAAATTATCTTTTCTTGGTTATTTATTACTCGCAATTAAAATGATCAAAATACAAATGAAAAGTAATGATATTTGTCCAATGAAAAAACGTGTTACAACAGCAAGCATGGCGGATCATTAATATCCATTAGGCGGGAAACTGTGATATCCAGGCGATATAAATAGTTTTCTGTTCTCTTATTCTAAATCTAATTATTAACAAAACATTCGCCTCGTCTGTCAATAGTCGACCAGCATACAAAACGTGCAATCTCATCAAATACAATTACAACTGGACAAATTAGCCAAATGGTGTATGTAGCCAATTTTGGCGCCAAAATGTGTTGTTCACGTGATCGTGTTCGACTGATGAAGACTCGTAACAGCGATAAAGAGTGGGAAAATTCGAGGTGGGAAACAGCGGGAGTTGGAATATTAGAATTATTAATTATGATTATTTGCTCGAGAAATATGAAATATTATATGATGAGCCGAGAAGCAGACGTGTATTGTTTTGAATTAAGTATGAATATATCAATTAAGTGTTGGGCATTGGTAATTATCTGCTGGACTACTGATTTTATTCTGCTGTTATTGTCAGGAAATATGAAATATTCTGTAAGAAACATAAAAACAGAGGGTGCTCTGTTTTGATTTAAAATGAATTCATCATATTTCTTACTGTGCTATAACCCTACCCATCGTTCCTAATGTCTATTGCAATTGTTCCAGATCCCGTTTGAAGCCTATTAATATGAAAATATTGTATAAACGATCAGATTTGCAGACGAAGGAAATTTTCATTTAAAACGAATTTAGGTCTTTTATTTATTAGATAATATTTTGTTTATTAATATTCTCCGATTTACTGGTTCCATTTTTCTCATTTTTTCATAAGAAATTGGCCGTTGTGCTTTGATCGTGATACGGATTGCAGCCTTCCAGGCCTTAGATGAGAATGATTATAAATTAGAAAGGATTCATATTCTTTCTATCTCTTTATCTATTAATTTTATTAAGGTATTCTGTTGTAATTTTTCCTAATTATTTGCCATACATGCTGCTATTTTAATTATGATTTTTATTCGTCTGTAAAAACACGAAATATGAAATGAAATGAAATATCTTTCTTTTGTGTGTGTTGCCGTCAGGGCCAATGAAGAATGACGTACTTGTACTCCATACAGTGTGCTTTGAGGGAAATATCAAGATTTTAACTATCACCATATAGAGTTAATATTAAGATTTTAATTATGACATAGAGTTAATACTAAGATTTTAACTATGACAATATAGAGTTAATACTAAGATTTTAACTATGAGCATATATTAAGTTAATACTAAGATTTTAACTATTAACATACTAAGAGTTAAAACTAAGATTTTAACTATGAACATACAGAGTTAATACTCAGATTTTAACTATGACAAGGTAGAGTTAATACTAAGATTTTAACTATGAACATACGGAGTTAATACTCAGATTTTAACTATGAGCAAATCGATTTAATACTAAGTTTTTAGCCATGAACTTGCGTGTTGCATCATAAGGTCTGTCATTGAATCAAGTGATGTGTTTTCGATTGCCCGCTTGTACGTGACGAGGAGTAAGGTCGCCGTTCCCACCTCGTGGGTTTTCTCCGGGTCATTCTGTTTACTCCTACTGCTAAGGCCTCTACGCACAAGCGAATTATTGAAATAAAATTGAATCATACATTAGACCGGCCGGAAATGACCTAATTTATATCTAGCGGACATTACCCCACCCCCATCCCTTTCGCTCTCTCTCTCTCTCTCTCTCTTGATATAAGCCGCCATGATTTCCGATTTATACAATGTTTTAGTGCTAAAATAAAGCCTTAAAACCACACTTGGACACAGGACTCTGTAACTCAAAAGACACGATTGCGCCTAAAAATAGCCAAATTAAAGCGGTAACATTAATAAATCGCTCATCTATCTCCAACCTACAATAGGTGAACTTAGGACCTGGTTCTGTCTGGGAAACACTAGTCTGCAATCACCCGGAACTACATTTCATTTCATCCATAGCCCGTCACTATTAACGGTGTAGAAAAGTAGGACGTTAAACCCCATGTTCAGAAATTTTATACTTTCGATGGCCTACACTACATGAAGATTTGACAAGTTATAGTGGGGGTCCACGTGAGACTTTAGACCCTATGACGTCAGACATTGATTAATCAATCAGCGTTCACGTTTCTAGTTGTTTACCTTCAGTTCCGTTCATCAAAAGGCCATGAACTCGTAACGGACCGTCTCTTTGGCTAATCCCTCACTTCAACCAAAACGCCGGTAATATAACAACTCTTCCAGATCCTAGTGTAGTAAAGTCAAGTAAAACGAAATTTTGAACTTTGAAAAACGAAACGAAGTAGGATCTTCACTGAACAGAATTTTATCAGTTTTGAACGGATATCCCTCTTAGAGTACGACCTGTATAACATTGTAGATAGTGAGGGATTTCAAAATCACTCTAAATAAAATAAAACCAAGTACGAACAATCCAAACCATTAGACAAAATGGAAGTCCTAAAAGAACGCTATAGGCAAAATAGTGTAATCAGCAAATCTCCTTTAGGGGCTTGACTTGTACAACACTGTAGATTGCAAGGGATTTAAAAATCGTTTTAAACATGCATGTATACCCCTTTTAGAGATTTAGCTTTTACAACATTGTTGAATGCAGGGAATTTAAACATGACGATCATAGACTTTAATAAAACAATTATTAATCTCTTTTAAACTATAAAAATCGTGCAGTAGTCTTCCACCCCCGTCTGTTTAAGGTATCTGGCTTCACCAATTCTTTAAGATTTTTGTAAATCTGGAATGAAATTAGATTTAGCGTCGAGAAAGACCAACTGGGGATAAACGTAATGTGGATAAATCCGCCATATTAGAAAGGAACCAGTTGTCTAATGGGGTTTAAATTGCTTCTGTTTTATAGGATAACTCTGAAATTAACCCAATACACCACTTTATCACACTACATGAATATCTCAACTTTAAAGAGGCACTCAGCAATTGTTGAGTCGGGTTTACGATCAGAAATAGAGAGAGAGAGAGAAAGGAGGATTGGGCTAGATTGTTTCGGGACCAACACATGGGTTGTTACGGACTAAAACGATTGGGTTTAACAGTGATAGGAAACTGGAGCTTGTCAACCAGAGAATCGAAATCAGGAATTTAGGATCCAGGATCACAAGTGTGGGGTATTAATTTATTCTGCTTTACTATGGAAGGATACTGCCAATACTGTACAAACTGCATATGTCACCAGTTTAAAATACGTATTTTAGTTTTACAATTTGCAATTTCCATTGCTCCACAATACCATTGTCACAGTATAATATTTATTTTGCATAATAGAGGGAAAGAGAGGGAGAGATGGGGTTTAACGTCCACTCGACACAAACTAGGTCATTTCGTGAGTTACATATGGTTTAATATTATTTCAATAAAATTAAAAATGGAAAAAACCCACTAGGTTAATTTGCATAATAGACAAATGCACAATGAAACTTGGCATATTGGAACATATAGCTTATATGGGTCTAGGACGATGATCGGTAGTTGTTGAACCGGGTTTACCATCAGGAATTCAAGATCCGGGGTCACAACTGTGGTGTGATTAAGATTTGACTATGAGGGAGTTCGAACAGTTGTTGGGTCACAAGGAGGGGGTGGAGGAGAGAGAAAGGGGGGATCGCGCTCAACGTCTAATCAACACTATTTCGGGATTTACATAACACATGTGCGTAGTAGGGGTTTCTATCATTGAGAAGAAACCCAAGAAAACCCACGAGGTTCGGCAGTGTACCCTGCTTCTTCCTACGTACGACCGTGGATCGAAACCACAACGCAATAACAGGCTTATGATCTAATCCAAGAAGCAAAGGTTGTGTAGGGACTCTCTTAGAGAATGATTTCTATTTTGGTTGTTGTTAAGTGCCTTAATATTGTATTGCGTGAAGGTAGTGGGGACGATTTCCCTTTCCAACTGGCACGTAAATTAACCCTTGTCATTTTATTTCATCTGTCCTGCTTTTCTACTATGTGCCTGGCAGAGGTGTGTCCGCTTACTTTAACGTCGAAGGGTTCTTGTACTCTGTTGGGAGCCACGGTGGCTCAGCGGGTAGGACGTTGACTCGCTTACCTGGAGGTCCCGTGTCCGATCCCCCCGCCGGTCGAGAAAAACCATCGGGAATTTTCAGGTGTGATGTGGGATGGAGGGCCTGGCAAGAGACAACGTATAGTCGTTCGGTTCGGACGTAAGGGAACCCTTGACAGTTGGGATTCGAAATAAGAGTAGACCACAGCGCCGCTGTCCGGGCAAAATTTCCCTCATAGCATTCTGCATGACACATGTCCCTCTTCATTAGCCTAGAAGGGACAGGACAGTAGGAAGAAATAGAATGAAATGAGGTTTAACGTCCTACTTTTCTGCACCGACAGAGTTAATGACGACGGTCTTACGCCACGCTGTATACATCGGTATTCCCACTTACTCTTACACCCAAGGGCACTTGTACTGTGTCATCCGAACGTTAATGAACGAACAACCTGAACCACGACGGCCCCCTTTAAGCTGTCGCCGATTAGCTGGCAGACACTTCTATCAAATCTCGTTTCTTTTTATTTCGATCGCCCAACCGCTGACTAGCTCTTTAAGTATAATGGTCGTGTAATTTGTAGCGCATTAAGACTGATTCTAAACAAGTGTTTTGTGTGACGACGAATAACAGGAACATTTATTAGACACTATCAAAGTAATGATAGAGTTCTTCTACTTTATTATTAGGTACAGCCATCAGGCAATCCACAAAAATACGACGATAATTTACTCGAATTTACCCTAATTGTTCTGTCGATAACACGGATTTTCAATGACTGCCAATCACGGTAAATTGACATTATGTTAGAATAATGATAACTTCCCTTGTTTTTTTATTAGTGTTTTTAACGCGATATAAACGACATTTAATTTGTCTTCGCGCGGTTTTTTCATCGTCTAGCATTCAGTCCATACTTGGAAGAAGGATCACAATTTGTTATTAATTGTTTTATCTCTTTGCAAAGAATATTTTTGTCATAAAATTATGTTAAAGCATAGTGTTGGCCCTGACAAGGACAGCTGTCTAGACGTTCCGATGGGACAAAAAACCGACGTCGTGCGCGTAAAAGATCCCATGATAGTTGGAATTCGATATAAGAGGAGGCCGTAGTTCCGCTGTACGGGCAAAATTTCCCCCATAGCACACTGTATGGTATATGCCCGTCTTCATTAGCCCAGTTCGGAGCAAAACAGTAGGACGTTATACCTCATTTCATTTCAGAGAGAGAGAGAGAAATGGGGTTTAACGTCACAAACTAGGTCATTTTGGGACTAACATATGGTTTCAGTTTTATTTCAATAATTCGCTTGCGCGTAGGGGTCTTTAGCAGTGGGAGGAAACCGGAGGAAACCCACGAGGTTGAGAAGGCGCCCCTACCTCCATGCCACATACGCTCACACCAGGGATCGAAACCACAGCCGCAAGCCAGAGGTGGCATTCTAGACCACTAGCCCCCCCCCCCTCATTTCATTTCAGACTATTCTTATCATAAATTCGCTCAGAATAAAAAAATATGACTGAATTTTCAAAATATCCCTTTTCTTTAGTTGTCAGCTTTTTATCTAAATCTCACGTAATGCCCCTTGATGCTTTCTGAACATTTACCAAAAAATATCATATCTAATCGGAATAATGCACCCCAAGATCTTTTCTCAAATAGGGTTACAAAATACATGGTAAAAAATTATTAAGTACAATGACTTATATATTTCTAAATATTTTCGGGGGGGGGGGTGTAGATGGCTGAATGATAAGCACATGCGTACGGTATCATAAGGTCTGTCATTGAGTCAACTGGAGTGGTTTCGATTCCCGGTTGTACGTGACAAGGAGTAGTGCCGCCTGTCCAACCACGTGGGTTTTTTCCGGGTCCTCTGGTTTCCTCCCACTGCTTTCCTCCCACTGCTTAACACCTACACGCAAGCGAATTATTAAAAGAAAGTTGAAACATATGTTGCTCTCTGTCTCCATCTCTCACTCTCTCTCTCTCTCTCTCTCTCAATATATACAACATTTAAAACGTCAAATATATCTTACATCAAATTCATGTACCAGAAGAACGTGACATTTATGGCATTCCATCAATGTCACTTAATATCCAAAAAAGAGGTGATTATTTCTGTTGGTGGGGAAGCGAAGTTGTTCTAAACCTACATAAATCATTTAAAATTAATCCCTTCTGTAAATAAGAAAAAATGACTATTATTTTGTCCGACATAGCAATTTTTTCTGAGAAGTTATCAATCATTTTTGCTTTAATCCCTTCTCTAAAAGCAATAATCAACGAAGGGGAGAGAATGGGATATACTATAAAAACTCGTCGGGACGAAATTAAATTGTCATTTACCATTTACAAGTCGAAGCCCCAACTTTATAATGTATTTCAGTTGACATTTCAGCAGTGTTATTCGTGGCATGTGTCCGCATACAAACACTGCATAGATTGGCGATGGGCCGACCCCCTGCTCCTTCCTTCACTAACTTTAAGACATACATAATGAAAGGAAAACAGAAATTTAATGGACGAAGTTTGTCGAAGAGAATCTCTTAATAAATATTAACTGCTTCTATCATTTTAAAGGACAATAGAGACTGAGTCAGGGTCAAATATATAAGCCCACAAGTATCTCCACCTTTAGTTTACTATCCATGACACTAAACCATTCATAATAACAACTCTCTTGAAACACATGCACAATATTTATTGCCTGGATTAAAGCTGGATGGGTGACGAGATTAAAGGAATTATTATTTGGGGTTTATATTTTGAAAATGTTAATATGTTTCTTTGTGTTTCATTACATGTTTCAGATTTATTTTAAACTTATGATAAGTGTCAGTATAGAAATAATGAAAACTGGGAATTATTTGAAACATGGATCTTAATTTTGCTTCCATTCGGCTATGATTTTATTTTTAAAAGTTGACCAACTGTCATCAGCAAGGGACTTAGTCCAAATAAAGGGGATGGTGAAAAGGGCCTTCCAAGGACATCAATCAAGATAAATGTTAATCAAATAGTAATTTCCTGTATTTTCTATTTCCAGTTTCTGTGAAAATACTTGCTCAAATAACTTGTTGGCTAAATTTTATTATTAATTAAAAATTCTTTGACCGAGCGGCATTTAGCAATTGGCACATGTAATAAACACAAAAACATAATATTGAAGACAATTACCATTTTAAGTAAGGCGACGTTTCGTTGAAGGTTTGTTCTCTCAACGTTGTCAAGCAAATGACGTTGGAGAGAACCCTCAACGAAACGTGTGCTTTTATTAAAATATTAATTGTGTTCCATATTATTAAAAAAATAAAGTTCGCGTACTCGCATGCTCGTTTTGTATTATTCCTGTAGTTGGTCTATTGACATATTCACAAATTCCTAAAAGGGCGGGGATACTGTGGGAGGGTGGGTAGTAAGGGCTGTGTATACACCTAGATATGACGAAATCATCCAAATCTTGAATAATGAATTGATGAGTAACAGAATATATTATTTTTGATCTTATAACTTAATGAGTAACAACATATATGTTTGTTTAGACCTCATGAATGGACATGTAACAATATATTTTATCGTATCTTTAATGAACTTGATGATTGATCAGGATGCGATATTCATAAGCATGCTGCTTGTTTTCGTATCCTTTAGACCATAGGCGTGCGGGCTCGATGACAGTTAGGAGGCAGGCGGCGTTGCCGGTTTTCTGCAAGAGCGGAGGAGTGGCCCTTAGCTTGTAGGGACGCCTCCGCCCCCAAGACAATTTTGGAAAATTTGACCACCGCAAACTCTAAAAATGTCACTGTCAAAGGTTTAATCCATATTCAATAATGTACAAATTCGTGGTATTCAATTTAAAGAATGTAAAATTGTTGCTTTATTAGATTTGGACGCTTTATTTTGCCAGCTATATGAAATAAAACTTTTTTTTTTCACTTTACATGTCTGCGACCAAAATTAGGGTGAGTAGGTGGTTGTTGGGGCGAGGATGTGGTTGTTGGGGTGAGTAGGTGGTTGTTGGAGTGAGTAGGTGGTTGTTGGAGTGAGTAGGTGGTTGTTGGAGTGAGTAGATGGTTGTTGAAGGAGTAGGGTGGTTATTGAGGGAGTAGGTGGGGTGAGGGGGAGGGGGTGAGTATATGTTTGTGAAGTTTCGTTTGCTCATGCAGAGCATAATATCATGTTGCATCTTCAATAGAAGGCTTGATCTCGCTTTAACTACGAACATCTTAACAAGGCCTTCACGTTATACCCTGCATATTTCGGCACTAATTCTGATTGGGTATTCACCCAGCTTGTGAGCCTATCAGATTCCTCGGTCGTTGCGAATACCAAGTCTCGCACTATTAAACTAAAATGTCTACCTGTGATAATCGAGTTGCAAAGTTCAAGGTTAGTTCAATGCCAAGGTTTCCGTGGGGGTCGCGATGCCACAATCTTTGATTGGACGCTTCTGTTCACGTGTCTGTGGATAAATTCGGGAATTGTGAAGTAATCTAGCAACGTTCAGATGTTGTAAACCTCGCGTCAGGAACATGCTCATGTTGCTGCTACAATCATCGGAATAACAAACGCGCAAAGAATTGTCGCTGTTTCGGCGTTACTCCGTGCAGTCTAATCAGATACATTATTGCAGAAATATTGGTCCAGAGCTTCTGGTTTTATCATATTCTGTGGTAATATCCCAGACCTCGCGTCTCACTGGATACTATCTTCTCCATGGACCCTCCCCTGCTCCAGTTTCTGGAACGCCCCTGGTTGTAGTGTCGCTATAAGCCCTAAATCAATAAATACGACAATTCAAAATTTTAAACTTTATTTATTCATTAAATACATTTTCTCGTCGTGTCAGGGTATAACAAATCGTATCTGGTATCGATTACAATTTTATTTTCTATGATATAAATTAAATATGTCTTTCAATGCCGGGATTAATTGTTCAACTTTGGTACAATTAATTCTATGAATGACTACGATAGTCTTAAAATGATATTCACAAATTCAAGTTTGTATTTTTTTCGCAGTTTCATTAATAAAAAATAACAATGCCTTAATTAAATAACAGTAAAAATATATTATACAGTTTAAGTAAAAAGTATAAATTGACTTAAATGATAAAACGTTTTATTTACCACTATTGACCAAAATGAGGACGATGGGACTACGATTTGTGACGTCATCGGTGCCATCTTGGAAATATGACGCATATCAAAAAGCTTTGTCTGCCAATCCATGCATATTATTGTCGAAGAAACAAGCATGTCAAGCTGACATATGGAATTATAGGAGCCTTAAGATTTTTGGGGGGATGAGCACGTAGGAACCAGTTTTACTCTTTGCAACGCACAGACATATTAGTATAATATTTGGAAAATCCCAAATCCATCTTGTGACCGAGTGTGTTTAGTGAGTTAAGGCGTAATATTTCTTTTCTTTATCTGGCATTATTTACGTGAAACTCTGAAATTAATTTTTGTTTTGCGGTGAGAATACAATTTGTATTACTGCTACAGGTCTGGCTTTATTTACGTGAAACTCTGAAATTAATTTTTGTTTTGTGGTGAGAATACAATTTGTATTACTGCTACAGGTTTGGGTTTTTTTTTTAAATTTAAGATTTTAAGGATATGAACAGTTATGCTTTATGAAATAGCCCATAAGATAAAAGTAGATAATAAAAATGAAAGTAACAAAGATTCTGATAACAATATTTAGTTAAAACTTTATACAATTTCAATGTATATTTACAAACCAGTTATAATATATATACATGACTATACAAGGAAATAAACGGGTTATTAAATATAGAAATGTGACACCAATTATACTTTGTGACGTTATGATTTAAAACGAAAGTTGAACTGATGTCCTATTCATGAAAATTATTTTTTGAATACAGGTTGTTCATTGGCTAAGCACAAATGTTGGCTCTTGACCAATGAGAAAATTATAATCTCAAACAATATTTGAGTTTAAGTTTTCTTGACCCCCCCCCCCCCCGGTTACATTTCAGTCGATTTGTGGTTTAATTTTCACATTGGAGGCAACCAAATTTTAAACTATTCACTCTTTGTATTCCCCGTTATCTATATAATTCAGTCTTGTGATCATTATCATTTTTAGCATCTAAAGAACATAACATTTTATTAACAAGAAATAAGGACGTCACAGGGTATCTAACGTCATATGTCGATTGAAATTGTACTTTCGTAATAAAATTTACGTTTATAAAGGACGTGCTCATCATTTAGAAAATTAATGATGAATAAAACATAACCTGGTTACATTTGATTCTAGTTTTCGTTTCCATTTATAAAAACCAAAATTTCACATAAATATTTAACCTAAAGCCAAAAACAATTCTGATGCAAAATTTAAAATACCCCAAAACAGATCAAAAACAAGAAACATCAAACCTTTTATAGCGAATAGATAACAAAAGCTCCGAAAAACAAGGTATAAATTACGATTATTTTTCATTAATTTTAACATTTCCTGTAAAGTTTATCAGAAATTGTAGATGCATTATGTAAGATTTAGATAAAGTGCTGAGAGTTCTCGCTATAATAGTTTAAAAGCAGATAATGAAAAATGAAAATATTACAAATTTCAGTCAAATTACTTCATTATGAGCGAAGTTATGACTGTTGGGAGAATAATAGCGGAGTCTCGATTGTCATTGCCACCGTTATTAATTGAATCATTAAATAACGATCTTGTTTCGATCCAAAAAAATTGCGAGCATCCGATGGTCTAGAGAACTGATTATGATCGTGTCATGTTAATAAATCCTTTATATAAAATAACAAACAGACAGATTTAACTCCTACATAATACATCTTTAAATATTTTGGATGAAAGCAAAATCCGAATTATTTTCATGAATAATTTATCTAACGATTCTTGCTTTAACTCAACATTAATTATGAAATAAACAAATATTTCCATAATAACTATTAATATCTATATTCAACAACATCCATACAAACAAACGTGAGCTGAATTCGAACTAGAACATTCATCCTGGGCCATAAAGTCTCTGTATTAACCACACTTAGCAATTGTTCCAAGACTGTCTTCAGCAGACTATAACCAAATAGTGTGTATGGCATTTGTAAATCTATACAATGGATACACATAATTTCGTAATCTCAGTTTTTTTATGATTTTGGTAGGAGGCATGCCATTTAAGAGGGTGGGAAGTGTTCAACCCCCATGTCACCCCCTGTCCCGCTACTCGACTTAATCCTCGTCAGTTGTTAAGTGTTCAAAGGAAAATGGAAAAAGAATAACTTAAAAATAAAATGATCGCACGCCATTGTTAATTGAAGCACTTTTGACACTCTCCCCTGCCTTCTGTAGCACTTGATAATTCTAGCACGTGGACGGAGCAGCTTCTTATTGGAGATTTAGTCGATTCCGGTAGGAGACAAAAAATCGTGGTTTTATTCAAAAGGGATATAAAGTCGTCTCCCTTTGTTTGGAGCATTAGAGTTAGCTCCCCTTGAATCGACAATCTCGGTTTTTATATTGATTCACACACCGCCATTATTCAAATGACTTCACTACGATTCACACGTAACAGATAGTTCCTCCTCATCTGATTCAATATGGCTGTCATCCATATCAACGTCACTCCCGTCACTTTCGTCAATTTCCCTTCCGTCCTCGTGACATGATGTCAGACTGTCATTTCCTTTTTGTGACGTAGAATCAGTTTCTTCCTCAGCCTTCATTCGCTTGTGTTTTGTTCTTCTATTCTGGAACCAAACTTTGACCTAAAAAATAAATATACGAAAAATGTCATTATTGCCGACTTTTTAAAGAATATAGAAACGAACAATGAAAAGAAAGCGGATTTAACGCCTTGTTTGATATGGGAAGGCCTCACATAAAAAGTGGCATCGGGTGTTACACGAGGATGGATCGATGTAATCATATATACTTCATGGGGGAAAGTCGACTGGTGAACGAGTGCACTATTGGGTGAGGTCTGTCATTGAGTCAAGTTGGGTGGTTTCGATTCGCGGCGTGTACTTGACAAGGAGTAGGTTCGCCTGTCCAACCTCGTGGATTTTCCCTGGGTTCTCCGGTTTTCTCCTACTGCTAAAGACCCCAACGCGCAAGCGAATTAATGAAGTAAGACTGGACCTTATGTTAGTCCCGAAATGACCTAGCTTGTGTTTAATGGGCGTTAAACCCCATTTCTCTCTCTCTCCCGATGGAAATAAAAAAAAAGTGTAAGTCGTAGCAGCGCCACTCAACGGACAAAACTTCCCTCATAGTATACTGGATGGCGCATGTCCATAATATCGGGCATTATGTATTGGACGTTAAATTTGTAATAAAAAACAAATTATGCCCGTGTTCATCACCCTGGTTGTTGCTGAAAACCAGGACGTTTAACCACATTTCAATTCCACTTCATGTAAAATACGGTGTGACTAGATTTGAGTGTTTAAACGTGTTATTGTCATTCACATCGAACAAAGAACACAAATCTGATAAAAATTACATTAGAAATTAGTAGCAATTACACCATTGCGCTCAATTCCCTGAACACTTCTCGTCTTTCAACGCGAGAATCAACGAGGAGTCAACTAACATCGATAATGGCTGGTGTTAATCGAGTTTTGGGGAGACTAATAGCCCTTCTTCACGCATACAAATGATCTGAAACTATCAATGTCCGATCGACGTTTACCCTCATGCTGAAATCTATCGCTTCGTTTAGCACGATTCTCGCATTCTTTTCACTCAATCGTCTCATTTAATGATATCAATTTTATGTTATGATTACGTTATCTTTACAAAGCCGCAGAGACGGGATAAATTGCATGTGGTCAGGGTTTAAATAGCCTGCGGTACGTCCCCGTGGACAGTCCGTCTACACGCTTGTTATCGTTCAAACAACTACTAATCGCATTCTAAACCGTCCGATCTTCGTCGTACAAAAACACGCGGGTTGCCATCTTAACCTTTAACCATGGTTACAATGTCTCCGGGCTAAATTCAATCTCGCCATATCATTGGACAATAATAAGTGTCATTAAGTCTGTATAACGAACAAGATAAAACCTCGAGATTAAAGCACTTGAAAAACTCTCCAGACCAAATTGTTTAATCACGACTAAAAATGTCTTTCTATGTCAACAACAACCTCCGGCGCTAAATTTACTCTCGAAACCAAAACGTCTTTAGAGTAAATTAGGAATATTTGGCTAATCTGTAGTCCATTAAGCTTGATGGTTCCAATAGCTGAACGCCTTTGTGTTTTTGAGTGTGATTTGTGTTACCGTTAATGCTAATCAATATGATTTGAAATCCGATCTCATTACAGTGTTAGTATTGCTTTAATCGCTTCATATTTCGTTTCTTTTCTCTGGATGCGGTAGCGAATTTAACTTGCATATGAATAGAAGGAACAAATTACTGGGCGGATAGTTGAAGTTAGCCGTTGATTAATGGCTGCTTTGTAATAATCGGTGTAATTTGAAACCATTAATGTCACGATATGTCCTGATTGACAAATCAGGCCCGTTTGAGTCTAAGATAACTCGAACAATAAAATGAAAGTTAACACAGAAAAAAACGCTGGTTAAATTGGCTGATTATCTAAGGTGATTAACCAATAAAAATAGCGATTAGTAATGAACAAAACTAAAATTCATTTAGATAATTTTATTGGGCATCTGGATTTTTTAAACAAAAGATGAAAACACGGGGTATTTTTAAAGACCAATCTAATGGTCAATTACGGGGTTGCTATTAGGGGGTTTGATACAGAATGAAAGATATAGTTTACTGTGAATCTGATCTATAATTACACTACTATGTGACTTGTAAATTGTTTTATAACAATCTTAATCATTGAGAGGCATTTAGTAACTGGATAGAGCAATAAACTATAAACGCATTCTTATGGAAAAACAGCTACTTATTTATTCGAGCGAATACTCTTCGAAACGTCGCTCAAATAAATAAGTAGCTGTTTTTTCCATAAGTATGTGTTACAGTTTTGTGTTTTAAAACAGCCATGTTCTCCTTGTAGTAGGGCTTGACGTCAATTTCCACTCACGGTGATATCGCAGACCCACCGTTTGGTGGTGTTAAATAGCCCACAGACACTACGTCATGCGATACCTCACGATGACGTATGTTACGTGATATTTACTATATTACTGTTAACAGGATGTGACGTAATCAGATCATCTAGATACAACAGATATAAAAAGAACATCGTCTATTATGTCGTGTACCTCCAAAATACACGTTGGTGTACACGTAAAAGAACCACTGACAGTTGTAATTCGTTAACAGAAGACCGTAACGCCGCTGCATGGACAAAATTGTCGAAAATAACAAAATACATACCTGTGTTTCGCTGAGTTGCAATTTACTGGCCAAACCCTTTCTCTCTTGTCCCACGACATAATGGTTCTTCTCAAAAGCTTGTTCTAATTGTAAAAGTTGTGACGGGGAAAACGCTGTCCTGTTTCTTTTGGGTTTTCTGTATGGATGAAATAATAATCCGGGATGTGGACCCACTGAAATAATCGAAGGATCAACAAATTAAATTGAGGGTCAAAATATGAAAGCAGAACACTGGTAAACAAGAGAGGCGTAAATCAATGTGCGATTATCCGAATCCATTTTGATCTTCTTTTCCGTTATTTCGTAAACGATCCCTTGGCAATTGGAATTCGATGTAAGAGAAGGCCGTAAGCGCCACTGTCCGGGCAAAATTTCCCTCATAGCACACTATATGGTGTATACTTTTCTTCATTAGCCCTGTCGGCCCAGAACCGTAGGGCGTCAAACCCCAGGGTCACGGTGGCTAAGTGGATAAGGCGCTGGTTCGCTAGCCTGGAGGTCGGGTGTTCGATCCCTGCATTGGCCGAGAAAGTTCATCACGATTTTCCGGCGTGATTTCCCCTTGTCAGTGATGCAGAAGGAGGGCCTGACAAGGACAGCTGCCTAGTCGTTCGGATGGGACGAAAAACCGAGGTCCCGTGTACAAATTGGAGTGCACGTAAAAGATCCCTTGGCAGTTGGAATTCGATATAAGAGTAGGCCGTAGCGCCGCTGTCCGGGCAAAATTTCCCTCATAGCACACTGTATGGCGTATGCCCGTCTTCCATTAGCCCAGGTTAGGTGCAAAAGAGTAGGACGTTAAACCCCATTTCATTTCATTTCATTTCATTGTCTGTTATTGTTTAAATTATTTATATAAATGACTAAGCTAATTACTTTATTTCAGAATCCTAGTTTTATTTCATTTATATCACTTTAGCTACTTTTTGAATATGTTTATTTAAATAATTATGCTAATGAAGTTATTTCACGGTCTGTAGCTTTAATTCAATGTTATCGGAATAAATCCATGTCCTTAAATTCTCATGTTATATATTCTAAAATCTTTTATTTTTATATATTTTAAATAATTATGGTACTTAATTCATTTCAGAACCGTGACTTTATTCCCTTTAGAGTTTTTTGATACATTTTAAATACTAAAATGATTATGCTAATGAGGTTAATTCACGATCTAACTGCGTCGATGGCTAACGTTATCCGAACTAATCTATATCTCCATATCTCTAAAACTTTATATCACAATTTTTATATTTTTTTTATATTTTAAATAATTATGGTAATTTAGTAATATCAGAAGAGTGGATTTATTACCTGGGCGCGTTGATACTTGTAAATTAGGCTAATTATTTTATTATTCCACAGCTTTTGTTTGTTAATGAAACACGGGATATCATCTTTCGCACAATTACATTTCTACTTAAAAAAATTCTAAAGCAATGTCCACCGAGCGTGAAAGATAAATGTACTTTTAAAACCGCAGAATGTTGTGTTTATTTTGTATACCTTATTGTTTGGTGTACAGTGGATTCAGTGTATAGTGATGATATTAACTAGGTTGCTTTATTTTAATATAGAAGGCATGTCAAAGGCCTACATATGTGTATGTATGAGAGGGGGGTAACGTCCGCTCGACACAAACTGGGTCATTTTGGCACTAACATGGTTTTATTTTATTGTAATATTTCGCTTAATCATATTAGCTATGTGAAGAGACCAGAGAGATAGAGAGAGAGAGGGGGGGGAGAGAGAGATATTAACTCGATTGCTTTATTTTAATATAAGAGGTATGTCGAATGAGACAGAGAAGGGATGGAGAGAGAGAGAGAGAGAGAGAGAGAGAGAGAGAGAGAGAGAGAGATGACACCCCAACCCCCAAAACATAAAAAAAAAACAAATAATAACCACAGCAGAACAATATACTTGAGAAATTAAAAAGGGAATGACTATATAATTATAAGGAACTACGTTCGTGAGTTAATGATTCCATTTGAAGCCAAGTACCACATTTGATCTAAATTACATAATCTATCCATCTGCGGTATATTTGGGGACACTCTAATTAAAATACAGATCTATGTGACCGGTTGTAGTGGAGGAACACGTCGGGGATCAAGCGAGCGACTTTTGACCCCATGACGTCAGACATTTGATAAACCAATTAGCGTTGATGTTCTAGTGGGATAACCACAGTTCCGTGCACTGCACGCCAAGAACTCGTCGCAACAGACCGTTTCATTGGCTAACCCATCACATCAACCAGAACATGGGTTATAGAACAACTCTTCCAGATCCTATTCCTAGGGTAGTAAAGACAAGAAAAACGAAATTATGAACTATAAAAAAAAGGAAACGAAATTGATCTGTGTTTTAATCAGATTGATTTGGGGATACCATAAATAGTAAATTTGTCAGTAAAAAATGTAGGAATATATCGGTATCCCGTATCATGTATTCAACAAAAGAGACACCGGGTAGTCAACAAGAATCGCTATAGATAAGGTGGTGCGTGGCGAGACAGACTATAAATAGATCCGCGAATAACGGCCTAGTTCCAATAGAAACCAAGACCCATGTTTAATCTAAATTACATAATCCACTTATTTGTGATATATTTGGTTCTATTCATTTTAATTTCTTGCCCTCAACCTCCACACATTCTTAATAATTGAATCACGGTTGAGATGGGGGCATTAGTCATAGTATTTATCTTAGATTATTAAGCGGTTCACATGTGCCGTGTATTAAATATTTATATATTGACACTGTGACACTTTCATTCTCATTATAACGAGCTCTCATCATTATACCATAGCTATCTTAGTTGTTGAAGAGTTCGACAGGGGACATCACTCTCAATATAAACAATTACCAAGATCGACGATTGAATAATAAAAACCCTGAGTTAAATTTTATGTCATCATCAATGGACGATGCGTGGGCGATTATTTCAATAGATTGGAGTTTTATAGACCTACATTTATTAGTTATATCAAATATTATATTTAAATGTTACACCCTCTCACTGTTGCGTTCAACATATTACTGAATTCAAATAAAAAAAGGCATTTGTAAATCAAGGAACTAATGCCTGTTTAAATTTCATTTAAACATACATTATGTAAGAGCTACATCTGCCTATTGTAGGTCTTTCTTTAGGTCTGAAATGTTATCTAGATTGTTAATTAGACATCAATTACCTTATCCAGACCATAATCAACTCGCGATGTCAACGCAAGCCTGCGATATTTATTGGATTAAGATTCGATCTGCTGATCTTCTTTCATTCATGATTTAATCATGAACTTGATAATGGAGACTATGATTTTATCATACCGACTTTAGTAATGATGACCGAGACTAGGCCGAAAATTCAATTTCTAAAATTATATGGTGTATACCTGTCTTCATTAGCCCAGTTGGGACAGAAGAGTAAAACGGTAAACTCCAACTCATTTCATTAACCAGTCAGAGCAGAAGAAGAGCAGGACGTTAGTCGTTAAACCCACGTCTCAGTCATATATTAACACCACCTTCATTGGCCCAGTCGGGTCAGAAGAGAAGG
This sequence comes from Patella ulyssiponensis, assembly GCA_963678685.1. Classification (NCBI taxonomy): domain Eukaryota; kingdom Metazoa; phylum Mollusca; class Gastropoda; family Patellidae; genus Patella; species Patella ulyssiponensis. The sequence goes on along the minus strand of OY783229.1, from coordinate 14,505,931 downwards.
ACGTAAACCCCAACATCTTAATAATATATTAACACCGTCTTCATTATCCCAGTCGGGTCAGAAGAGAAGGACCTCAATCATATATTAACACCGTCTTTATTGGCCCAGTCGGGTCAGAAGAGATGGACCCCAATGATATATTAACACCGTCTTCATCAGCCCAGTCGGGTCAGAAGAGTGGAACGTAAACCTAACATCTCAATCATATATTAACACTGTTTTCATTAGCCAAATCGATTCAGAAAAGTAGGGCGTTAAAACCTAAAATCTCAATCATACAACACCGCCTTCGTTAGCTCAATCAGTAAAGAAGAGTTGGACGTTAAACTCCAACACCTCAATCATATATTAACAACACCGATTTACATGTACGAAACAATAATCAGGTATATCTTTCGCTCTTTAACAATCACCAATCCGGCTTTTAACCATGTTTAACATGCCAGCTGGCGCCCAATGAAAAGTAATAAATATATTTACGACGTGCTACTTGTGTGTTATTATTGTATTAAACACACTGATTGTTATTATATCAAAGGTTTTTTATAATCATTTGCGCTTTTCGATTTACAGTTTTACACCATATATTATTTTAATTATCGGTTTGCCTTTCTTGTTTCTGATTGTTGAATCATTGTAGCGAAATAATATGAATTGAGGGCCTGTTGCCAGATAAAGAAATATAAATTTATGATAATATTTTAATACATTTATCATTTCAGTATTGGAAAAACATGAATCAGGGGCCTGTCGCCAGAAGTTTAATTTATAAGATTTTCAGGCCATAAAGTTGGGTAGAAAATATGAATCCATATGGGAAAGTCATGGAAATTTATAATTTTATTAATCAGATTTTCCGGCCATAAAATTGGGTAGGAAATATAAATCCATCGCAACTATTGGAATAGTTATGGATTAAGGGCCTGTCGCTAGAAAAATTATAATTGTATTTTATCCGATTTTCCGACCATTATAGGAAATATAAACAGTAACCATTAAGAATAGAGGATATACCTTGCGTGTGTGTGGGGGGGGGGGTCATTCATGTGTAGTCATTCATTTTAAGTCACAAAAAAAACTTCTGGAAGTAAAAATGTCATTTCTAAGCATCTATCCAGTAATTGTGACGTTTACCGTGGACAACGAATATTATGCGTAGTCTTTCTTGAATACCCGTTATTGATTCGCATTGCTTTTCTTAGAGTACCTAATACCATTTTTGTACTTGAATAGTTCACACAGCTAGCAAATTGTACTTTTGTTTTTTACTGCAGAACTGCATGTACGTGAACTTAGCTACATTGAAAATTGTCCCCAGACTTGCAGAGTTTTCTTTCTAATGCTGCAGTTTCGTTTAAAATCAATTTCTGTACCTTATGTTTCTTAAACAAGACATTAGAGAGCAGAAAGCCTGACAAAAGCAGACCGCAGACAAAGGTCATGATACTATCAAAGCCAGCACGTGCTCTATTCTTTAAAAAATATCGTTGAAATTATCAGTTGAAAACAGAAAAGCGGTAGGGGCATTGTTCTATCCAAATGGCATGGATCAATGGACAATATTAATACAGTGTTTGATATTTGCTTAATAACTGGGGTATAAAAAACATTTATGGTGATATATGAGAATAATGAACTATAAAATCAATGCTCATTGGTTGTTTATCTTTTAAAATCAAATTGATTGACAGCCACCGGGAAATATATAAAGAACCGAATAGTGGACTTTGTTGGGGTTTTTAACATAGTCTTTGAGTGCTAATTCTTTCGATTTTCTTTGTGCAGCAAAATAAATAAATCGATTTTTGCTCAGTTAATTGTATGGGTGTTAAACTAATTATGTTTGTTCAAACAGAGCGTTAATAATATAAGTGTAATTGGAATTTGATGAAATGGTGATGATATTAAAAATTAATAAAGATAATTTGACATTATTATTTATTGGTATTTACTAGAATTTATTCCCTTATATCATTAAAGCTGTCATTTAATAAAATCAACTCGATTTTAAAAAAGAGAATCTGAATACTATAGAAAGAACGAAAGAAATCTATTTTTTTAACAAAAATTACAAATGTTATGTTTAAGGTATTACCAATCTAATTTTAAAGAAAGTAAAAATTTGATTTTAAAGAAAGTAAGAATCTATTTTTTACAAAAAGTAAAAATCTAGTTTTTACAAAAAGTTAAAAGCTATTAAACTGAACATCTATTTTTTACTAAGCAGTTAATATAACCAAATCTCAAGAATTATGAATTTGTGCATGTCGTCGTATTTCTGTACGGTGGCTGTGGGTTGACAATGTCTTCGTTTTAAAGGTTGCGTTATGGTGTTGGAATATAACCGAAAGTTCGTTCGACTATCGACACAGCAGCAAGTCACAAATTAAACTAAAATTAGTACACGAGACATTTTACACAAATAACGACGTGAGATTGTCATTAATTTTGTTCGTTTCTTTTTCATTTTGAGTAGAATCTGTACCACTGCTGGACCGAGACTGGTTCAGTTCTCTTGATCTGACATTGTTCCTGACTCCGAGTTCACAAAGCATTCTCAGACTTCAGTTAAGACTTTATTCAACTTACAATTACTGTTTATGAAAAATATCTTTGATCAAGAAAAACAAAACTTTGCACATAGTTCCTTATTGATGTATTTGATACATTAAAACAACAAAAGTTTTATACAAGGCTATATTTAGTTAAAATAAAGAATACAATTTTGAGTAAATTCTTGACTGAAGTCTGAGAATGCTTTGCGAACTTGGAGCAAGGTATCTGTATATTGTGTCCTGTCCGTTGGTTTGTCTTTAATAGTTGTTTGTGAATGGTGCGGTCCTCCTTTACTTATTTATAAAGAAGCACAGTTGCTCGGAATAGAATTCACGTAAATAAATAAATAAATAAATAAATAAGTCATGATGTTAACAGTTGAAAATGAAATACCAATCGAAAATCGTTTGGTTTGAATGGTGGTTCAAACTGTTCTCTACTACAGCGTGGAAACAACACAGCAAACCACTTTCGATTTTAAATCAGGCGTATTTATTCATATTGAAATACGAACCATGTGATGTATCTGTTATATAGTCCCCCCTTTTTGTTATTATGTTGGTCCATCTCACTGTATACTTAGTTCACAGTATTTTGTATTTGTGATTGTATATAGTTTACCGTATTGGTTATGGCGTTTATAGTTCATCGTATTTTGTGTTTGTGTTTAGACTTGCTCATATGTATGTTTATTATTGTGCATTAGGTTCGCATTATTTTGTATTTGTATAGAGTTCACCGTTTTGTTATTGTATTTAAAGTTTATCGTACGTTGTATTTGTGTTTATTTGTAATTGTTGTTTTGTATTTTGCATTTCATATTATCTATATATCTTAAAGTGTTGGGGTTTGTTATACTTCACAATATTTTGTATTTATTATGTATATAGTTCATTGTATGTTTTATTGTGTATATAGTCCATTGTGTGTTTTATTATGTATATAGTTCATTGAATGTGTTATTACGTGTGCAGTATTTCTTATTATGTATGTAATCCGTTGTATTTGATATTATGTATATATACAGGTCACAATTCTATGGAATACAATTACTGCTTATTACTGAGCGACGTTTCGACTAGGCTTCTCTAGTCGTTATCAAGCAATGATAAAATCTAAAAAATAAGACAAGTCAATATATACATGTACATAACAATACACTCTCAATGCTGACAAAACAGTGATACTCCACAACAAATTACCTATTAATCAATTAGGCAGTTTGTTTTTATTTACAGTTAAGTGGTATTACTGAATGGTGTAAATAGCATTTCAAATTTATAATCCTTAATTAAATTAGATTTCTTTTAGGTACGTGCAAATTAAGGGAGATCCCTGTTTTGTCAGCATTGAGAGTGTATTGTTATGTACATGTATATATTGACTTGTCTTATTTTTTAGATTTTATCATTGCTTGATAACGACTAGAGAAGCCTAGTCGAAACGTCGCTCAGTAATAAGCAGTAATTGTATTCCATAGAATTGTGACCTGTATACTCTAGTTCAATTACTAAATGCCATTGAAACAGTTTATTATGTATATAGTTGGGTTCGTCGTATTTTGAATTTGTTATGGAATATAGTTCACGGTATGTGTACGACGTACGAGTTACTGCTCAAGACCGCTGTGCACAAGCGAATAATTGAAATTAAATTGAACCATATGTTAGTTCCCAAAGGATCTAGTTTGTGTCGAGTGGACGTTAAACTCCATTTACGTCAGTCCATATATGATTATTAGTTTTATTAATCCCGCATATAAAAAAAACATATACTCATAATACATTATAGATTCGTAAAAGTGAGAAAATTCCTGAACCTGTATTACAATTAGCGATCGTTTATCTGATGTCTAAAATTAAAAGGGTCGATACAATAGTCATGCAATATCATTAATTTTTAAAAGGCTACTTAATGCGTTTAAAATGATAAATAAACAATTTAAATCGAGTACATTGATACAATTATTGTACCAGTATAGTGTGAAATTATAAGCAGGTTCCATTCAAAGTGTTATTTAACATAAACGCTCTTTATTTAAGGGCTTGAATCACCTTGCCTATAGTTGAATAATTTTGCTATTTCATCGATCAAATATTGTTCCGCACCTCGATATTAAAGAATAAATTACCGCCATTAAACGTTTAATTGAATAATTATTTACGTGTCATATGTTACGCATGATGTAGACATGGTTAACACGACCCTTAATAGACGTGATTTACATGCCAATCTGGCTCACAGCCTATTAAATATTATATGTATATGGTTGAAAAACGGTGATCTTTGAGCGGTTGAATGTCTCTATTTATGTTTAATAAATGAAATAAAATCATAAAATTGTGCTCGGACACCAGCGCTAAGGTCGAATCTTCTTTTGAATTCCAATCCAACTGTCAAGGGTACGTTTACTTCACGCCGATAAATACTTTGAATAAAGGGCACGTGCTTGAAATGTGTGCCTTTATAAGCGTAACATAAATGAAGTATGCCTTTGTAAGCGTAACGTAAATGAAGTATGCCTTTATCAGCGTAACGTAATATAGTATGCCTTATAAGCGTAAAGTAACTGAAGTATGCCTTTATAAAGTGTAACGTAAATAAAGTATGCCTTTAAAAGCGTAACGTAAATAAAGTATGCCTTCGTAAGAGTACTGTAACGAAGTATGCATTTATAAACGTAACTTAATAGAAAATGCCTTTATAAGCGTAACGTAATAAAGTATGCCCTTATAAAGTGTAACTTAATAGAGTATACATTTATAAGTGTAACGTAATAAAGTATGCCCTTTTAAAGCGTAACGTAAATAAAGTACGCCTTTATTAGCGTAACGTAAATGAAGAATGTCTTTATAAGCGTAACGTAAATGAAGTATGCCTTAATAAAGTGTAACGTAAATTCATGAAATATGACTTCATAAGCGTAACGTAAATGCACAAAGAACATGCATTAAACATAGTTCTAAACGTAACGTCCACGCATAACACACATGTCCACATAATCTAATTGAAGCGTGGTTGTGGGCATGCAATCTCGCATAAGAACACATGATGCCGACATAGTAAGTTAGGGCAACGCTTTCCATTAAACATACATTATGTAAGATTAGATAAAGCGTTGGCAGTTCTCACTACAATAGTTAAAAACTAGATAATGTAAAGATAATTTGTTGAATTGAGAATTAAACGAGTGAAATTCCGCCTAGCCTTGATCAACATTACTAAAGTCGGTACAAAAAAGGCATAGTTTCGATTATCCATTTCATGATTAAATCATGAAGAAAAGTTATGCAGGAAAACGGATCATAACCCAGTAATTATCGCAGGCTAGCGATGACATCGAGATTGGATTATGATCTGGATAAGTTAATAAATGTCTAATTAATAATAATTTAGATAACATTTCAGGCCTAAAGAAATGCAGGTTTAATATTCGCTGTCTAATTTTCAACAAACATTCCTTTTGTCGTGCGCAATTATTCTGCAATCGAACTTCTAGTACTTCCAATCCAGAATCAATATCTTGCAAGTTAATAATAATTATAAATATTTATATTATATTATTGTCCATGCTGTCGAATAATTTACATTAAATAAATGCTATTATTACAATAATAGAATTGCCAGTAGTTAACATCAAATTATAATTCAAGCTTTATTACTTTATTTATAGGAGTTATTTGAGATGGAATATTATCTATTTGTATGTAATCTGAGAAGGTGTGTAAATTAAAGTTTCGTTGAGTCAATTTAGCAAAATAGGAATTCCTTGCACACTACAAATTGTGAAAGATGGGTCACTAATCGGAATATCGGCCCAAAAATGGTTCAGTCCCCTTTTGTACGTACCAAGATATGTTGAATTGAAATCTCATTGATCTATGTTGCTCGCAATACGACCGTTTTCAATCTGTTGTGGGCGATCAGAAGTGATAGGCCTATTTCAAATCCAGTCATCTAACCTTGGTATTTTGATTTTGTTTTCATGATCATAATTGAATGTTCGATAATCAGTCTGATTACATATTAATAAAGTGGAATAAGCGTTGCGAAATTTGCTATATTAGCGAAAATTGCAAATGGCACATCGTTCCTTTGAAGTCTGGTAGAATCTACTATGTGAAAGACAGCAATAAACACCATTTCAAAAAATGTATATAAATAAAATATATTAGCTACATGTATATAATAAGATATTCAATACCGGTCAAACAGAAAACTGACAAGGTACAAAATCAGAAAAAAAATTTAAGTTCCAAACAATAGGACGGGTAAGAAATGCTAAAATGTAGAACTATTAAAATTGAGAACTGTCAAAATATAAATCTATTAAAATGAGAAACTATTAAAATTTAGAAACATTAGAATGTAGAACAATTAAAATGTAGCACTATCAAAATGCTTAGTAGCTTTTGTATTCCAAGCATTGATGTTATTGTGACTACATCTCTGTTATAACTATTTTGTGTCCTGTACAATTTAATATTCATACATACAGATAACATTGTATACTTGTTTTATTGTACCTACAGTACATCTTTGTTTTTCTATATTTGTTTGTTTCCTGCACAATTTATTATTTATGTAAGCCAATAACCCTGTAAGTGATTAGGGGATTTCAAAATCCACATATAATATATGATTTGTGTATCATTTACGTGAGATTTTAATATCGAAGAACGACGTATCTGATTGTGTTGTCATTTTATTGAGATTTTTAAATCAAAACATATTACATGAGATTTTATCTTTATTTTAAAATCAAAAGATGGAATATCTGATTTGTGATGTTGTACTTTTAATTGAAATTTTAAAATCAAAACTTTGTATCTTTTGTATCATTTTAATTGAGATTTTAAAATCTAGAAGTTGCATTGTTTACATACAAACTGAGATTTCAAAATAAAAAATAGGGGTTGATTTGTGTTCCCATTTTAGCCAAGATTTCAAAATCAAAACGTAATTAATACATGATTTGTATCAGTTTAGTTAAGTTTATAAATTCAAAAAATTGTATTGTTTACACACAAGCTGTGATTTCAAAATCAACAGATATGATCTCATGTTAGCTGACATCTTAAAATCTGAATAAAGCATTTGATTCGTATCTTTTAGCTGAGATTTTAAAATCATTTTATCTGTATCATTTTAGGTGAAATTTTAAAATCATAATATAGTATTTCATTTTTATCATTTTATAACCGAAAAAGAATATACGACCTGTGTTGTCATTTTAAAATCAAACATAATTTTACATCCTTTGTGTCATTATAGCTGAGCTTTATGGTGTATCTGATTTCTGTTTTTATCATTTTAGCTAAGATTTTAAAATAAAAAGATACTATATGTGATTTGTATAACTCTATATATACAACACGTAATAGCCTATACCTACTGTATAAATGATACAGTGTTCCGTGTCATGCTTAGTCCCGAAATGACCTAGTTTGTGTTAAACTCCATTTCTCTTTCTCCCCGTGCCATGCTAGGCAGATACCAGTCCATGGATCGTTAGTTTTAATAGTTTCAAGTTTTAACGTGCCTGTACTCGGATGTAATAACTAATATATTGTTTTGCGTTGTTTTGTGACAAACGACACGATTATAGGGGGGAGAGAGAGAGAGAGAGAGAGAGAGAGAGAGAGAGAGAGAGAGAGAAAGAGAGAGAAAGAGAGAGAAAGGGGGAAATGGGGTTTAACGTCCATTCGACACAATTAGGTCATTTCGGGACTAACATATGGTTTCATTTTATTTCAATAATTCGCTTAAAAAGACAAGAGAACCTCATCAGAAATAATTTGTATTTCATATAATTGTGTCGTGTGTTATTCGCATTCAGTTACTAATTGTCACTTATATATCAATATATTATATGTATTGTGTTACGTCATCGTTATCATCTCACTGATGTGCAGACGTTTGGAGCCGAGTTCTCGTAAAGGGGAGTCACCTGTCCAAACTCTCCGGGTCCTCCGGTTTCCTCCCATTAAAGACCCCTACGCGCAAGCATATGTTAGTCCCTAGAATCACTTAGGAAGCCGAGTTCTCTTAAATGGGAGTCACCTGTCCAAACTCTCCGGGTCCTCCGGTTTCCTCCCATTAAAGACCTCTACGCGCAAGCATATGTTAGTCCCAAAATGACCTAGTTTGTGTGGAGTGGACGCTAATCCTCGCTTTTCTTTCTCTATTATATATGATAAAGGGGAGAAAGGAAGATATCTTGAATATGTAAAACAGGCAACATACACTTTATATTCAAATTAAATAGGATATTGATTGTTTAGAACAAAGTTAATTGCGATAATTATGAATTTCACAAAAACTATTTCACTTTTTGACCCCTCAGAATTGGATACCCTGGCAGCCCCACCCATTTTCTGAATAACACTTTTACAATACTCTTCAATATAATATGTAAAATGATATTTTTATGGATACAGTTATTTCCTCCAACATAGAACAATAATTTATAACACCGAAGAATAATTACTAATTTATTTTACAGAGTTTTAGAAAACGTTTTCTCTCGACGTTTTATAATATATTATATTATATTATTTTGGTGTATTTCTACAGCGCACCTTTCACAAAGTGCTCAGATGCGCTTTACAATTCAATGAAATTATAAAATGCAGATAGAAAATATGATAAAAACTAATTGGAATAATAAAAACAATAAATTGGCACACATTTTCAAGCTTATTGCTTAAGGAATACTTGATTATAGTTTTGACAGCTATAATTCAAATGTAAACAAATCTACCTAGTTGCTATAAATTCGATATTTTTATATACATATATTATGATTACAAATATATATATTACTGCCCACTTGGAAATTTCAAAACCAAATGACACACAGACCAGGACATTCTTCATTATCTATCAAGATTTATTTTAATATTTATAAACAGATATATTTAATTTCTCCCAATAAAATTGTTTTTGATAACAAGATTTGAGGTGGATAGGCCTGCATCAAACCCATCACCCATTCAGTTACATCTTCTTTGGTTGGCATTTAGTAATTAAAAATAATAACACAAGGTACAATATTATGGATACACAATTACTGAGTTTAATACTAAGCGACGTTTCGACGTGGGTACTCTCGTCGTCGTTTAATACTAAGTGACGTTTCGGCGAGAATACTCTCGTCTTTATCAAACAAATGATGAGTATCTTCGTTGAAACGTCGCTTAGTATTAAATTAAGTAATTGTGTATCCATAAAATTGTACCTTGTTTATTCAACTAACCCTGAGAAAATCACAGTTTCAACCATGTTTACAAAGACACAAGGCACAATGCTATGGAATACTGTTACTGCTTATTACCGAGAAATTTTCCCTTTATCAGGGGGGTTGGATGGCCGAATGGTTAGCGTGTCTGTCAGAGAATCCTCGGTTGTACGTGACACAGAGTAAGGGCACCTGTCCAACCTCGTGGGTTTTCTCCGGGTCGCTCTGTTTCCTCCCACTGCTCATTACCCTTACGCTCAAGCGAATTATTGAAATAAAATTGGGCTATATTAGTCCCGATATTACCTAGTTTGTGGACGTGGACGTTAAACCCCATTTCTCTCTCTATCTCTTGTATTTTTATCAAATGAATGACGCAATCATTAACTTTGCTTAATGATATACAATAATTGTATTCCATAGAATAGCCACAGTGTTTGCCAGTTTAATTAATGCATGTCATCGAAACGGTTTATAATCGTATTTACAATGGCCATTTACTAGATATTCAAAATATGTAATTATTATTAAAGAATAAATTCGTGTTTGAGCCGCGTTTACAACAATCATTGCTAAATTAATTGTCATTAAAACTGTTTAATATTTACAGTGGTCGTTTACAATTATTGCTAGACTGTCATAAAATCTGTTTATTTTTTTGTTACAATGGCCGTTTACGTTCAGAATATGAAATTATCATTCAAGAATAAAATTAACATCCGCGTTTGAGTCGTGTCTATAAACAATTATACGTAAAGTATACTCACTCGGATATCTAGGATGCATAAAACCCGGGTATCTGGCCAACCACTGTTGATGAGGATGGGGCATCTCTCTGCCCAGTCCGTAGAGAAGGGGGTTAATAGGAATGTGGGACTGAAACGGCGAGGGGTTAACACCAGGTAACACCCTATTGCACACACGTAATGGCTGAAACAAACTACTCTCTGAATGTCCGCTTAAATTCGTAAATAAATGTTTTAATTCGTCTCCTGTGTATCTGTTACAACGATTCTCCATTTCCGGGGATCCGGTTTTGTCCGTTCTCGGCGATTCGGGTGTTTTCGCCCGGTCTCGGTCATCTTTCCGCCCTATCAAGGCGTCTATAGAAAATCCATGTGGTTTCTTCACACGAGGTTCCATAGCTAGTGTCGCCATGTTTTCTAAATAACTCAGTACATTAAAAAAAAGAAGCGAAGAGAATTCAGAATGTCCCTCGTCTGCTTGTTGAAGAACACATCCACGTATCAAACACAAAAATGTCGTCTGCTAAAACGTCAGTCGAATGGCTGACCCACTTGGCTACTAAATTCCTTTGTATATTTCGCTGCCTTTAACACCGCAACAATCGTGATCGCAAGCGTTAAACAATCAAACAAGAAATAAAAACCATGTGGTGAAAATTACCTCTATACCAACCTACTTCTCGTGCTAGTATTCGATTTGACAGCTACACGCCCAGAACTTATTCATCCAATTAAACGCTAATTACTGATATCTGGGGCGGAGCTTAGCGAAAGCGGGACTGTGATTGGTTGATGTGTGACACACGCTTTTGTCAACCAAAATCGGAGGTTGTATCGCTTAAATTCGACTAAGAAACGTAAATAAAATGAGAAAAACGGATCGAAGGACAACGAATCGTGATATCTGTAAATACAGCACTTATTGTATTTCATACATTCGTTGATCCGCGTCCAATTCTTACATTAAGCGTCACAGCTGTAGGAATGGCGTCGAATAAAGCGATAGATTTTAGGCTAGCAGGACAATAAGCGTGAAATAAAGAGCTAATAAACCGTAATTGAATCGGTCAGAAAGGCAAAGTCGGAGATTATGCTATACATGTTAACTATGAGTTTTAATATGTCCTACTGTAAATAAGCAACATATGTTTCTATTTTATAGAAAATAAAAACCAACAAGTCGGTATTCGTGTACATAAACATATAAATGTCTAAATGCAATGATATATATACATATATATATATATGAATTTATGAAACGTAGACTTGGCGTTTCGCGCGGTTTACAATATGAAAGCTTGAGCAGTTAATCGTTTAATAATCGCCGATGAATTCGATCGGATTTGATGATGTAGACATTGTTTACGCGTATCATAGAATAGTTTATTAATCGCTAACGATGTCGTTATAACGGTTACTGGCGATGTTAATTTTATGCCGCATAGCGACGTTTATTTTAAACCTACCGCAATGCATTAATTTATTATCCGAAAATATTAGCACAGTCGTAAAGTTGCACTACTTTGTTTCACGGGAAACGATGAAAAGGTAAAAGGTACGCTCATTTCAATTTCACCAGTTTAATAATAATTTAACATTTTAAGGTACAAAAGTACAAATATTTCTAAAACTGCACTACTTTGTTTCACGGTAAACGATGAAAAGGTTAAAGGTACGTTGATTTCAGTTTCACCGGTTTAATAACAATTTAACATTTTAAAGTAGTTAAAAGTATAACTATTTCTATGTTTACGGTAATTAAATGAATAACAAATTAAAACTTGGTCAGTTAAATAAATGCATAAAATTCTTTTTAAATTTGCCCAGTTAAAAAAACAACAATTTTACAGTCTGGACCCGTTCGATATACATCAAATCATAAGCATAAGCTATTTCTCTGTCCTTAATCGAGGGTCTTCTGGTGTATATGTACATTTGTCTAATAAGAACTGAAAATTGAACACGAAATCACAATTATCAAATAGAAAAGTAGTATATGCTACAGCAATGTATACTAAAATAGACGTATCTATTCTATATGAGAGAGAGAGAGAGAGAGAGAGAGAGAGGGCATCTTACTTTCTGTTCTACCAGGGCTAATGAAGACGGGCATACGATATGGAGAAAGAGATTTATTAATGTCTCCGCTGGGGCATTTTGAATTCCTTGCTATGTAAAATATCGTACAAGTTGGAGGAGAAGATTCGCCCTCTTTTGTATGTTTATAACCATATTTCTTTTCATTTTATTTTGTGTTTTAATTTGTTGAAAACGACTAGTGAAATCTTCTTGAAACCCCACCATGAAATAAACCATAGTAATTGTTATTCCATAAATATATACAGTAGTCTGTTATTTGCTCGTAAAAGTTGTATCTCCAAAATGAATACCAGTTTAAAAATATTTTGATCTGATTTTCTTTCTTCGATGTTAAATATGACGAACAATTGAAATATTCCATTTTAAACGTTCACTCGACATAATATTATGAGCAATGCTGACAAACTATATTCCTAACCTGTAATAAAAAAGAAATATAAAATTTAATCATTGTGAAATATTAAATTTTGTATTTGTCAAATTTTGAAACGAATTGTACGACCATATTTATTACAGGTTCATGTATTGATTTGAATATATTTTATATTGAATAGTCATAAAATAATCAACGCATGGGTTAATGTGAAAATAAATAGGTAATTTCAACCCCCTTTTAAGATATATTATGTAGGGTCATAACAAGCTCAGAGCAACGAGGGGGACGGGTCGTGTAAAATTGACCGACAATGTACATACATATATTGTTTTTATGTTCGACAACTTTTTGCAGGGGGGACGAAGCCTGGTATTATGTAAGAACTAAACCAGCTTATCGCAGGTCATTTTTCTGGCTTCAAAGTTTTCATAAATTATAACATAACAAGTGTATAAGTACCATTGTTACGATATTGAACGATAAAGTAATTTGAAAGAAATTTTCAAAATATTTATTTTTCATGATCTATTTTTGTACTATTATATGAAGAACGGAACAGTCCTTTATCTAACTCTTGCATACTGCATCTTTAACGAGGATGTTTAAACTGAATTTTGGGGGGTTGGGATGGCCTAGTGGTCTAGAGTGCGGCGCTTCGAACTCTAGCTGGCCGGTCACCTCTGGCTTGCGGCTGTGGTTTCGAACCCTGGTGTGGGCGTATGTGGCATGGAGATAGGGGCGCCTTCTTAATCTCGTGGGTTTCCTCCGGGCACTCCGGTTTCCTCCCACTGCTAAAGACCCCTACGCGCAAGCGAATTATTGAAATAAAATTGAAACCATATGTTAGTCCCAAAATGACCTACTTTGTGTCGAGTGGACGTTAAACCCCATTTCTCTCTCTCTCTCTTAAACTGAATTTTATTGTCGTTATGGTGTAAATGTTGATATGTTATATTCTCTATATGCGTGTGCATGTATGGAATGAAATGGGATGAAATTTAATGTCCTACTCTTGGGCTAGACCCGGAATAATAAAGACGGGCATACGCTTTGTAGTATGCTAGCATGGATATTTTGCTACATCCTCCTTAAATTTCGAATTTCAGCTTTCAAAGGAGCACAGTGAGAAGAGGAGGGGGTAAAAAGTGTACAATGGAAGGGTTCACAATCGATTCACAAAGGGCACAGGCGAGGGGCAACCGAGAGCACTAGGGAGTGGTAGGTCAAAACAGAGCACAGGAGACTGGGTTCATGGGGACTGGGTTCACTTGTGTGCGATATCACCTCGGTGGAAGCAGACGTAAAGTACAACTAACTCACACACACACACACTGGGTTCACAAAGGAAGCGAATTTTCAAAGGAGGGGTCGAAAATAAAACAACAGGAAGGGGTTCATAAGGTCGTGGATTCAACAAAGGAGGGGTTGACAAATGGAGAGTGCTATCGAGTGTTCTATAAAGTTTTTGTTTAAACTATCAAAAGAATATCAAAAACACAAAAAGTGAGAACTTGGACACATCCAACTTTTCTGCTCAACCGGGATAATGAAGACGAACGTGCGCAATGCAGTGTCCCATGAGGGAATTTTGATCCAGGCAGCGCCTAAATTCCAACAGACAAAGAATATTTTATATCCATGCCAGCTTTTACACATGGGATTTTTGTCCTACCCAATGTTCCTTGCCAGGCCCTCCTTCCTGCACCGCGGATCTTCTACCAAGCCGGAAGCCGGAACATTCCGAGGAGGATACTAGGGCTACACTGGGGTCGAACTCCGATTATCCTGTTCTGTGTGCAAGTGCCTTGCTGAATGAGCCACCGCGACTCTCTAAACATTTTATATATAGCTGATGTTGCTGTAATCTTAAGAGGTGGGGGAGGGAGTGCGCGCCGTATCATATGGTCTGTCATTGAGTCAACTAGTGTGGTTTCGATTCCCCAGTACGTGACAAAGAGTAGGGTCGCCTGTCCAAGCTCGTGGGTTTTCACTGGGTCCTATGGTTTCCTCCCACTGCTAAAGACCACTGAAATAAAAGATATGTGTTAGTACTGAACATATTTAGTTATCGAATTCCAACTGCCAAGGGATCTTTTACGTGCACGCCAATGTGTACACGAGACCTCGGTTTTTCGTCCGACTAGACAGCTATCATTGTCAGGCCCTCCATTCTGCATCACTGACAATCGAGATGAATTTCTCGGCCAATGCAGTGATCGAACGCCCGACATCCAGGCTAGCGAGCCAGCGCCTTACCCACTTAGCCAACGTTAAATAAAAAGACGTGTGTGTATATGCGTGTGTTCACGGACAATCTGCATTTCATTCAAAACAGATTTATTTTAAAACTCGAAATAAAACACGCTTTAAAACAGAAACTGATGGAGGTTGGTGTTTTCTGATTAGATATAAAAGTTATAAAGACGCCATAACAAATTTTATAAATATAAAGTGTTTATTTAAAGAAACTGGCATGTTATCTACAGCACTGTACAGCGACAAATCGTCTTTTCTTGGACGACTTGAAACCAAGTCTTTTCTTGGACTTGAAACCAAATCAATTATAGCCGTTTTAGTGATTCAGCTGATGTCAAACAGGAAGCCAAAACGCCAATTTCCCGATCAGACAAGTAAAAACACACCAGACCAATTTACCACTAAAAGTGTACATTATTTTTCGCAAGTTATAGAGTTAATTTCATGTCTTTATAATCTCGATAATCGTTTTTCGTCTAGAGGAACTAATGTTTAATGGCGGCAATTTAGCGGTTAAACAGAGCCCATGTTTTGACTGTCACAAATAAAGGCCATTTATTTATTAAACGTTTAACTAATGACGTGTCCTGAATAAAATATTAGCAACATAACCATGTATTAACCATTTTATTTTCCAGCTTTTGGTTCCAGATGAAGATGGGCCGTAATTGATAGTGTTAAGTCGTGCCTTATATGTTCCCCGTATAATTACACGAATCGCTCACTTACAGGACGATTGTTAGACCAGTCGGACGAACCGTTTACAGATTGATTACTGGCCATTTCTTTCTTCGATACTCAAGCCATGTTCAAACCTAAGTTATTCTCACCCACAGGACGATTGTTAGACTAGTCGGACGAACCGTTTACAGATTGATTACTGGCCATTTCTTTCTTCGATACTCAAGCCAGGTTCAAACCTAAGTTATTCTTCCTCTCACGATGGCTCACTACGCAGGGGGATTCGGACTAGATCTCTTTCGACAATACTCAAACCAGGTGTAAACTCAAATATCTCTTCTTCTCACGGAGGTTCCGTGAGTATGACGGCTCTTTACTGACCACAGTGAGGGTCATCGATGCTCAAGGTCGGTTCAAACCCAACTTTCTTTCGTCTCTCGGCGACTCAGTGCGGTTGGCGATGGCTTACTAACCGGAAAGGTCTTCGATACCCAAGTCAAGTTCAAACCAAACCGATTGCTCACTAAATGGGGGGGGGGGGGGGGTCGATACTCAAGCCAGGTTCAAACCCAACTTCTTTTTCTCTCACGATGGGTCAATGATTGTGGCGCTGGCTCACTGACTCCGGTCAGTGAAGAAAGAGCGTCAGTGACATGCACGTTAAGGAACACTTGACAATTGGAATTCAACGTGAAAAATGCCCCTCTCTGACTGCATTAAACCCAAAAAGTCGTATGTCAATAATAGAAAATATTTGGGAGAGTAAATATTTCCACTCCATTCCATCTCAATCCTGTCCTGTAATTTTCCAAATGACCAGTTACAGTGGTAGATCTGACAGGCTTTGTCTTCATCGCTCCACCACCCCAAACATTAAACCAAGCCTTAAACAACAATTATAGTACTTACACCAACGACCGCGATAAATAACTGACAAATGACTGAAAGTAGATATTAAATCTTGATTAATTGGTTCGTTGTCGGCTCAAATAACCAATCAGATGGGGTGATAGAAGTCAGGGGTGGATTATTGTTCGTAACGGCCCACTTGTAAATATAACACTGATACTGGAGCGTAAAGCACGCGGATAGCACGTTCGGGTTTACGTACACTATAATTTATATAGGTCTACTATTTGTCTAATTGTTAGCTGTAAATAAAAACGTCAATCAACCGTGGTTTTAATGGCGGTAGGGTTTGGGTTTCTAAGATGGCAGGCAATAAGATGTTATTTCCAGTTGTTTGGGTTTTATTTCGTGCTATGATTGTTTGATTTGTAAGAATTGCAATTGTTATTTTGCGGTTTCATAATATACTATTCAAAAAAAGTAGGGGATATTTGATTGTAGGGGCATAATACTAAAATATGCCAATGACTACGAAAAAAGTCACTATAGAACCTAACAGAAGAAACATTTCCAGTTACATGTGACGCCCAAACGCACCAATAGCTACCGCATGGAATGCAGGTGATGCTTGGGATCATCATGGGGGTCCAACCCAAGATTTGCACGACTCTGACTTTGAATGTTACAGTCATTGTGGCATTGAATTCCAGGGTGGAAACATCAGTTTAATTGTTTTAGTGACCAGAAAACAAATTTTAATATGCGTCGGCTTACCCAAAATGAAAGGTTACGTGCCCTTGGCATGCTACAGATCGGCACAACACAGGCGGTTGTGGCGCGGACGATGAATGTTTCTCAGTCTGTCATAAGCAGGCTATGGTCCAGATACCGTGATACACAATCTGTACAGGACAGACCACGCTCAGGTCGACCAAGGGCGACAACTCAAGCCCAGGATCGATTTATCCGTACCTTGGCCTTGAGAAATCGTGTCATCACAGCAAATCAGATCAGCGCTCGTCTTCAAACAGACACTGGTGTGAGAGTGAGTGGCCAGACGATTCGGAATCGACTGCATAGGGGTCACCTTCGCGCCCGACGTCCTCGCGTGATCCCTTGTTTGAGAGATCATCACATTCAGGCAAGACGTCGTTGGTGTAGGGATCGTCAACACTGGGATAATCGACGCTGGAGCAATGTGATGTTTTCAGATGAGTCAAGGTTCACTGTTGATTTTTTGGACAGACGTAGGAGGGTGTGGCGTCGCCGAAACGAGCGCTTCCAAGACGTTAACGTCATCAGACATGATCGATTTGGGGGTGGTTCTGTTATGGTGTGGGGAGGCATCACTGTTGCTGGAAGAACGGCTTTACATGTTGTTGCAGGGCGTGTTACAGGCCAGTACTACCGGGACAACATCTTGGCAGTCCATGTTGTGCCGTTCGCACGACGTCATGGCCGCCGTTTCATCTTCCAGGATGACAACGCAAGATGTCACAGGGCCAGGATCGTTACAGGTTACCCCCAACAACAGAACATCACCACATTACCTTGGCCAGCACTGAGTCCCGACCTCTCCCCCATCGAGCATGTCTGGGACATGCTTGGACAGAGGTTACGTCAACGTCAACAACGTCCTGCCAATGTCCAAGAACTTGCTGCTGCGTTGCAACAGGAATGGGACAATCTGGACCAAAATGACCTTAGACGTCTCATTAGGAGTATGCCACGTCGGATCAATGCTTGTTTGGCAAACAGAGGAGGATTTACCCGTTACTGACTTTGTTGTGATGCTGAAGTAACTTTGCTGTTTGACCCCGGGTATCATTTTACCCTTATAATGGTCAGTCTGTGCCTTACTTAGTCTAAGGATCATTTGGAATAAATCGATGAATGTGAACTTCATTTCATTTTGTCATTTGTTTCTTCGTCAGTTTCATTAGGTGACTTTAATAACACTTAAAAATCAAATATCCCCTACTTTTTTTGAATAGTATATCTTAACTAAACGGAATGTTTTCTTTGGTTTGTTTGCCGTTGAGTGGTTTGTTATACCATTTAGAAGTAAGCCTATTTGCTTCCTCCAGCGTTCATGAAAATAAAATGGTTCTCATATCGAATTCCCAATGCCAAAGGTTCTTTTACGTGTGTACACGGAACCATTAGTTTTAGTGCCAACCCGAATTGAAATTGGGTTTAACGCCCTACTCTTCTGCACCTGACCCGGGCTAATGGAAGACGGGCTTACGTCATACAGTGTGCTTATATCGAATTCCAACTGCCAAGGGATCTTTAACGTGCACAACAATGTGAACACGGGACCTCGGTTTTTCGTCCCATCCGAACGACTAGGCAGCTGTCCTTGTCAGGCCCTCCTTCTGTATCACTGACAAGGGGAAACCACGCTGGAAAATCGAGATGAACTTTCTCGGCCAATGCAGGGATCGAACACCCGACCTCCAGGACAGAGAGCCAGCGCCTTGCCCACTTAGCCACCGTGATTCCGCTAATGAAGATGGGCATACGCCACATAGTGTGTCTACTCTTATATCCAAATCCAACTGCCGAGGGATCTTTTACGTGCACGCCCATGTGTACAGTACATTTATTATACCAAGGATGAATTGATTTTGAAGAATGTATACTAATATTTGTAACTGTCGTTTACATGTTCGTCTATTCGGGGTTAGCGGCTACACTAGAGCTGTCCCGGGCTGCAATTTGGTGTACAAGGGTAGCTCGGACCAGGCAGTAACACGGGCTATCGGAGTTACGGACACAACCCGGGCAGAGCCGGTTTATCCGCTAGTGATATTAGTGCTAGGTGACTGTGGCCTACCGATTCTGATTTCAGAGTTACGGATACAACCTGGGCATTGCCGGTTTATACTAGGGCCGTCCCGGGGCTGAATTTGGTGTAGAGGGTAGCTCAGAGCGGAGAGTAGCATGGGTTAGGTGGCGTTGGCCTACCACTTGCGGTTTCGGAGTTACAGCACCAACCCGGACAGCGCGGGTATATGCGTTGGTGATACTATTTCCAGGTGGCTGTGGCCCTACCTCTTCCGATTGCTGAGTTACACCTGGGCAGCGCCGATTTCTCCGCTAATAATACTAGGGCCGTCCCGGGGCTAAATTTGGTGTACAGGGGTAAGCTTAGAGTGGAGAGTAACATGGGCTAGGTGGCATTGGCCTTCCGCTTTCGGAGTTACGGACACAACATGGGCAGCGCGGGGTTATTCGATAGTAATACCTACTTTTATGTACATATACACCCAAGATGGACGTTGAAGTAAATAACACATAATTTTATAGTACATTTATGCCAAGAAGATATTGAAGTAAATATATATGTCAAAAATATAACCATTACCATTTATAAGCTTTGTATTTAGTAGACGAGTATTTCGGTTTGACCACTTGAGAATAAATTAGATTAATTATGTATTAAAATCTCTTTAAAGATACAATACAAGGTGTGAATTATGTCCGAATCAAGACGAATTGTTTGAATATAAATATATACTTATTATCTACCTAGGTGAAACACTTGTATGGTAAATGGGGGTCACGTGGTGTTTATTTATAACTTAAAGTGCTCTGATGTCCACTCAACAAAACGAGGTCATCCTAATACTAATAGGCAGATATTTGTGATTTTATTAACTCGACTGCTCAACTTTATGTACTCTAAATCAGAAGTACCCAACATTACGTAGTCTAAAATACAACCACCCAACATTATGTCCTTTAAAACACAACTACCCAATATTATGTTCTCTAAAACACAACTACCCAACATTATGTTCTCCAAAACACAACTACCCAACATTATATTCTCCAAAATGCAACTACCCCAGATTATGCTCTCCAAAACACAACTACCCAACATTATGTTCTCCGAAACACAACTACTCAACATTATATTCTCCAAAACACAACTTTAAGTTCTCCAAAACACAGATTACCCCAAACCATGTTTACCAAAACACAACTATATCCAACATTATCTTCTCTAAAACACAAATTACCCAACATTATAAACTATAACACATACTTATGGAATAACAGCTACTTATTTATTTGAGCGACGTTTCGAACAGTATTCTCTCAACGTTATCTAGCTAATACAGTAATACAAAATTGTGAGGCTAATTCTTACAGAAAACTATAACAACAGTTCATGAAACCATACAGGACAACAACAAGATCATAAGTATGTGTTATAGTTTATTGCTCTTTCCAGTTACTAAATGCCCCCCAAAATTACCCAACAATATGTTCTCCAAAACACAACTACCCAACTTTATGTTCTCTAAAACACAAATTACCTAACATTAGTTACTAAATGCCATCTCAAAGATTACCCAACATTATGTTCTCCAAAACACAACTACCCATCTTTATGTTCTCTAAAACACAAATCCCATGTTCGTGTAGTCTAAAACACAACTACCCAATTTGATGTACTCCAAAACACATACAGGACACCAAATTATTTGTAGTCTTTTATTCATCGTGTTGATAGATTTCTAATCTGGGGTACAGCTCCGGAATCAAAAATATAACCCATAGATCAGCAAAATTTAATATTCCATAAATAACATTTATAGTCAACAAATTACAAGTATGATTACTCTTAATGCTCAGGACAAGGAGTAGGGTGGTGTTCCTAACCCCGTGGGTTTTCTATCGATTCTCCAGTTGCCGCCTAATGTAGAAGTGACCCTATGCATAATCAAATTAGTAATAACCAGGTTTATGGTGAATGGACGTTTTATTCAATAGACACAAATTCTGACCCGTCTTCATTAGCCCAATCGATTCATAAAAGAGGGACTTAAAACCCACTTCATTTCAAATTCTGGTCATTTACACCAAATATAGAATTACCAAAAAGAGAGCGAGAAATATTAAACCCATTTTATCTCTCTCTTGTCCTGCAATATTTGTCATACCCTTTTTAATACATATGACGTTGCCAAAAATAAGAAAATGAGTGGTTGAAGTGCATCACGTGACTATAATTATGAATGGCGGTTGAAGAGGTAGCTGAATATATAACAGTTAATTGAGGAGATTAGTGTGTTGACAGTTATAAAGTGATACAAGTATATAATACATATAATATACCTTTATTTGGTCCTTATATAACAGCCACGGTGGTCCTGCCATGCTCTATTTTAGGTCTATTCATACAGACTGGTTATCGCCTACTTAAAATATACTGGAGGCATTTCATAAAATGAGTTAATGAATTGACATAGTTAGTTGAACCGTTTAAGATAAATGTATTTAGGAATAAATTTGATTTGTTAAAGATACATTATGGGAGATTAGATAAAGAGCTGGAAGTTCTCACTATAATAGTCAGTCGAATTGATCCACTCTGAAACGAGATTTTAGCGGCTGAATTATCGGCCTAGCTTCGACCATCATTACTGAAGTCGGTACGATAATAAACATAGTCTCGGTTATCCAATTCATGATTAAATCATGAATAAAAGTTTAGCAGCAAATCGGACCCTATTCAGTAAATATCTCAGGCTAGCGTGTTACATCGAAAGTTGATTATGATCTTGATAAGATAATTAATGTCTAATTAATAATTTAGATAACATTTCAGACCTAAAGAAAGGTCTTCAATGGGCAGATTTAGCTCTTGCATAATGGACGAGTTGACGATAAACCCATCTCCCCTCCCTCTCTCTCTCCCTCTCTTTCTCCTTAAAACCTAATGGAGCGATAATTTGACGTTAGATTTTAGAACTAGCAATATAAGGGTTTTTGAGGATGATATGAAGTGGTTAAAATGTCCCTAATATCTTTGTCAACAACTTTCTCTTTATTTCATTAATTTCAGATCGGGTTTCAAGCGTTTCGTCTAAAACACATTTAATATTCAATCTGATGGTTGCTGAATACCCGGATGTCAGGAAATACCCTCGAGAGAAAAAAACATGTTATTTAAAATAGTTTGGAGTGCTGATGGTAACAAGAGCCAGATATATCATCTTTGATAATCAAGGCTATCGTAGATTAGATTTATTTGTCTATTGTGTTTAATTTGGATTTAGTTTGTCAATCACTTCACTTGTTAATCAAGACTGTTGAATGTTTATGGGATCTAACAAAGGCGATTGATTCCTTGTTGATCGAGTCAATAACTAAACAGAGCTAGTACTTTTGTCTGCGTAGCCGATCAGTGGTTGTTATTATTGCTAATATTTGCGTTTATGAAAGGCAATTACGGACCACTTCATTCATTTGTTGTCCATAATGCGCGTTTGATTGATAAACAAATATCGAAACGATCCCAAATGAGGTTTTTAAAGCTTGTTGAACAGTCAAATGGCCGTTTTCGTGACTTAGCCTTAATTTGAAATAGTGATACCGATGTGTTTTAACATTTACGGTTATTTTTGACAAACAATAGAATCTTTATTTTGTAAGGTGGGAAAGCTGTCGTGTTATTATTTTACTTCAATTCGCAAATAGCTGTTATGTGATTAATTTAATTATTATATAGCCATTAAAAGCAATCCAGGCTTGTTTTAGGTTTATTGGCCACTTTCGTCTGTTTGCCGTTGAGTTGCTGTTTTAATGTTTGTCCTGTAGATGTCTTTAAGCTCATCACGTCTAGCTGGATAGCGGTAAAGTGTGTGTACACCTTCCCTTTATAGTCGTTAATTAAATCTACTGTCAACGATAAATACGATTCAATGGATGGAAAAGCCACTGTTTCGCATTTCACGCGTAACCATGGAAATGAAAACAAATACCCGCGTTAATCTGCAATTGACCAAAGTAGTGTGTTTGCGAAACCTTTGATTTATCTCATTTGGGTAACGTGCATATGATTACACATGCGCATGAGATGTAAATGCAAAGATTTAAATATGGCGCAACTTCCTCTGAATTTAAGCTTCTAGTAGTGGCTCATCAAGAGGATATTGTTTTGTCCTTATAACTGTTAGGATATTCAAATATCCGAAACAAGCCAAATTTGATTACTACCATTACATATTGAATCCCCAGCGCGCCAGAAGGCCCACGGTCTTTTTCCTAAATATTCAGTTTAACAACAATAACTATATTTATGCACACAACTTCCACGACATAGGGTCCACTTGTGGGTTACAAAATTGTAAAAAACACATTAATTACACTCATAAAAAGTGAAATTTCCGGTTGTTTTTTCACGCATTTTTTTTCGGATTTTTGTAGGAAATGAAATGAAATGGGGTTTGACGTCCTACTTTCCTGCTTCATCCGCGATTTTGAAAACTTAATTTTTGTAGGCTTTCCTTTTTTTTGTAGGCTTCCATTTTTTGTTGGCTTTCCTGTTTTTTGTAGGCTTTCCAGTTTTTTTTCAACTGTTTAAAGATTTCTGCGCATGAGCTAGCTCTCGAAGTAAATAAATGAAAATATGTCAGTCCCACAATGACCTAGATGTCTTGGGTGGACACTAAATCCCATTCCCGTGATTATAGGTCTATTCCATACATTAAATTAAATGGTGTTTAACGTCCTACTGTTCTGCTAATGGAGACGGGCATACGCCATACGTTCTAGAAATGAGCACTACGGCCTACTCTTATATCGAATTCCAACTGTCAAGAGATCTTTTACGTGCACGCTAATGTGTACACAGGACCTCGATTTTTCGTCCCATTCGAATGACTAGGCAGCTGTCTGAGCCGAACAGTAGGACGTTAAACTCCATTCAATTTCCATTTCTCCAATTCGGAGTATAGATAACACAAAAAACTTCACGTTACAAAGCCGATGGCAACGAGCATCATATCTTTTAAGGGGGTGGGGTGGATGACCGAATGGTTGGCACGTGCGCGCTGTATCATAAAGTTTGTCATTGAGTCAGCTGGCGTTGATTCGATTCCCCGTTTGTACGTGACAAGGAGTAGGTTCGCCTGTCCAACCACGTGGGTTTTCTCCGGGGCCCCGATTTCCTCCCACTGCTAAAGACCCCTAAATTGACCTATGTTAGTCCCGAAATGACCTAGTTTGTGTCGAGTAAATGTTAAACCCCACTCCCCTCTCTCTCTATGTATGTTCACATGTATATATATCTTTTAAATACACCTCTAGTCTGGGTGTTACCACCACTCAAGCAACATAAATCAAATTTATTCCAAGAATTAAAAAAAACAGGTTCAAATTCAAATTACAGATATATATTTATAATGTTGTCAAAATAATGAAATATCTAAATTAAATAGTTAATAAATATCGCCGCCATACTGGATATATATCAATAACATGGTAGTTATTAAAGATCTGTCCATCTGTTACCCGACCATAAGTAACAACTAAACTTCTTTAATTTACCGCCATTTCTAATAATTTGACTTGTGTTAAAAGGCTCTGAAAGTGTATACATATTTTATTATTGTCTAATTTGACTTGGGATCAGCATTTCAAATGTTATTTAATAAATACGAGTGGTAGCAACCACAACATGTTTTATCGATCCGGTTTTCACTTAATTCACTTAAAGGCCAAGCAAGTTTTGATTTGGTTTTTAGTGCTTGGGTAGTCAGCTCGGAAAATATGCTATTTATTTATTTAATCATTTTTTTGAAAGATTTTTTAGTCTCTGGTCGTTGTTTGGAGATTGCTAATTCCTCGATTACCAGGGATGGACTGAGGCGAAGTCTGTGAGCATAGTAGGCCCGGGGATGATGGTGGGGGTGGTGAAGAGGTTAATGTGCTCGCGTAGTTCGGGGACTATTTTTTAGTTTGGTGGCCCTTTATTATTTCGGTTTTTATTATTTTTGGGGGTCTTT
Organism: Patella ulyssiponensis; assembly: GCA_963678685.1. Classification (NCBI taxonomy): domain Eukaryota; kingdom Metazoa; phylum Mollusca; class Gastropoda; family Patellidae; genus Patella; species Patella ulyssiponensis. The sequence goes on along the minus strand of OY783229.1, from coordinate 14,480,323 downwards.
ATTAGTTTGGTGGCACTTAATTACTTTGGGCCTTTATTAATTTGAGCGCCCTTTATTACTTTGGGGGCCCTTTGTTAGTATGGGGGCGTTTTTGATTCTTGAATTTACACCCGTTTTGATGAAATAATAATTAGCCCGACAGGGAGAGAACATCCCACCACTTCATACTGTGGGTGGTTAAAGGGCTACTGTCCTCACTTCGTAGTTTGATCTCTGAAAGAATACCAGTCACTGCCATTCAATATTTACAAAGACTTGATGCATTAAAATATGGAAACATTCCACTGTTAATTATAGATGGCAGAAAATAGTAAAATTTCTTTTTTGAATCAAACAATCAAAAACTTAAATTAAGGGGTTCTCGTGCGTGCACGCCCGTGGCTTTCGGTTTGACGATTCATCCGAACTACTTGGCAACAATTTCCCTGTGGTGCCGCCTGACTCAAACGCCGGGGATATTGTAGTCGAGGGTCGAATGCCCTCACCACCCGACAACCACAGCCTGACAAGAGAAGTCAACAAATAGAATTTGTAGAATCTGTGTTTAATATGACTGTAATAATGATAAACTCTACAATTCAAGCTGTTTCCAATATTAACTCCAATAAATGTCGATATTTCAATGTTATGGATGCAATTTGTGTTTTAATAGAGCGGAGTATAGCTTTAAATCGGCTTAATATTCATTCATTTGGAAGCCCGGGATTACGCTGTGGGAACTCTATAACGCTGCGCGATACGAGGTAACAGTTTGCTTTCATTCTCGAACATTACAAAACAACAATTTACGCTTCAATGCGTCGCGCTGTTTGCAACGTTATTATTTGACGTCAAACTACATTGAAATATCTGTGACCAGTTTATGAAAAATAAACAGGTCTACTAAGTATTTACTAAATATTAATTATTCAAAATTTAAGGATAACATTACGGACGATTAGATAAAGAACTGACAATTTTCACGATAATGGTTAAAAACTAGATAATGTAAAGGGAATATGCGGAAATTTCACTCAAATTTCTTCACTCTAAGCCGAGGAGACTTTATTTGAATGCTACTGTAGCCTCTATTGTTTTTTCACCGCTGTCACGAAAATATAATAAAAACTCGATTATCCATTTTTTCGGTTAATCACCAATGGGTGTTGAACAGAGAGAGAGAGGGAGGAGGGACTCGGAGAAAGCCCACGAAGTTGGACAGGCGACGTTACGCGTTGTCACGGACAACGGGGGAATCGAAACCACGCCAGCTGATTCAATGACAGACCTTATGATACACCTCGCACTGCTAAAGATCCCTACGCGCTGGAACCATATGTTAGTCTCGAAATGACATAGTTTGTGTCGAGTGGGCGTTAAACCCCATTTCTCTCTCTATAAATAACTTTGAGTGTGTTTTAGGTCTTTCATTGCAGAGAACTAGGGGCCCGTTTCGTGAAATTTTCGTGAGATAAAATCAAAATTTTAGTAATTTGATTGGACAATATTAGGCTGATTTTAGTGTTTAGCCAATCAAAATTGAAGTATCTACTAAAATCTGGATTTTATCTTTAGTTAAGATTTGGAGAAACAGGACCCAGATATTTGACTTTGGTTAATGACGATGCAAGACTAAAAATCCAAGAATTGGAAAATAAATCTCCTGATTGTATTTTTGTTGGTTTTTTTTAAATTTCATTTTATATTTTTCGGTGGAAAATTTGATCGGCCTAGCTCTCTTATATTTTTGTAAAAAGAAAATAATCTAAGTAAATCTTTGAAGTAAATGAAATTGCATTATTGTATAAAGTATTAAGAGATAATCGATGCTGCACTAAGAACGATAATGTATTGTAACAATATAAAACCAGTATTTGTGCAATTTCTTTCTCGACATTATTGACAGCATTTTCTATTTTAAATAATATTTTGTGGTATGTAACAGAGAGAGGGGCATGGAGTACAAATGCTGTTACAGAATTAAATCGTTTATTTACGTCTTGGGCTTTTCAAATTGTCCAGTAATACTTCCAAATGGTGTTTAATATTAAGAGAGAGAGAGAGAGAGAGAGAGAGAGAGAGAGAGAGAGAAAGAGAGAGAAATGGGATTTAATGTCCACTCGACACAAACTAGGTCATTTGGGGACTAAAATATGGTGGGAGGAAATCGGGGGGACCCGGAGAAAACCCACGCGACCCTACTCCTTGTCACGTACAATCAATAATTCGCTTGCGCTTAGGGTTTTTTAGCAGTAGGGGGGGGGGGGCCGGCGAAAACCCATCGGGTTGGACAGGCGACCCTATTCCCTGTCACCTATAACCGGGGAATCGAAACCACGCCAGTTGACTCAATGACAGACCTTCTGATACAGTGCGTACGTGCTAACTTAATTATTAATAGGAAAAACATTATATTATTGCGTATTTTTATTACGCCTTGAGCTTTTCAAATTGTACGTAAATACTTGCAAAATGGTGTTTATAATTATCAATTTACGCTCGTTGTAAAATATTTTATTATTATTATTGATCATTGTTATAACCCACAACTTTAAATACATGGTTCTGGTAACTTTCTCGGCTAAAACAGGAATTGCACACGAGGAACTCCTGTTTAAAGATTCATTGCTTTTTTCTTATAAAAAGCGAGCCAGCCCCTTTTTTTTTTTGTAAAAGTTAGCTAACAACTTTTTTGTTGTAAAAGCGAGCCAGAAACCTTTTTTTTCTTTTTTGTTAGTAAAAACGAGTCAGTGTTGCCTTTTCGTTTGCAAAAGCGAACCAACGCCTTTATTTTTTCTCGTCAAAGCGAGCGAGTGCCGCTTTTTCTTGTAGAAGCGAGCCAGCGCCTTACCCATTGGGATACAACGGCTCCCAACTCACCCGGTGGTGAATCCGGGTTGTCTAAAAAAAAAATCAAAAAAACGATTTAATATCAACTTTGAATTATCCTTAATTAATGAATGATTAATGATCTCTTTAAAAGCCGCGTCTCAATATTTGATTCTGGTCATTAATTTGTGATTTCACATCAGTTGAACTTCTGGCTCGCTCATTATTTTATATGGTTATGAATTGACACGTGGGTCAAAAAGGCCAATCGTATTGAAGAACAAGAAAACCGATAGCAGCACGATGTATTTGTCACGATTGTTGTGATTCTAGAGTGACCGGTCAGAGGAATCAAAGTTAAAGGTGTACTATCATTTATTTCAAAAGTGGAACGTTAAACGTGGTAAGCGTTTTTCTCCGGATTTTTCATCTTCCAAAGGCGATGGTAATGAGTTTTATATTGCTTAGGGTATTGGATGGACGAATGGTTAGCACGTGTGCGCTGTATCATAAGGTCTGTCATTGAGTTGGCGGGCGCTGTTTCGATTCCCCGGTTGTACGTGGCATGGAGAAGCGTCTCCCATCCAACCTCGTGGGTTTCACCGGGTCCTCCGGTTTCCTCCCACTGCTAAAAGACCCCTACGCGCAAGGGAATTATTTAAATAAAATTGAACCATGTGTTTGTCCCGAAATGGCCTAGTTCGTGTCAAGCGGACGTTAAACCTTATTGTTTTCTCTCTCTCCATCCAACAGTAAGTGCAGGAGGAAATAAGATGAAATTTAAAATTAAATGGGGTTTAACTTCCTACTTTTCTGCACCAGAAATAAAAGGAAACAACTGGGCTAAATGCCGGAAGTTGATTATCAAAATATCAACGGTAGATTTGTTGTGACTCAACAGAAGCCCTCATCAAAGGAGGGTTAGGTTGTTTTTGCGAAAGTCCTGTTAATCAGCTTTTCGTCCTATTATTTACAAAGTTGCGTAGCCATTTTGAGTCCATCATGCCGGATGATACCGATCGTTGACTATGGTGATGGACTGCTTTAGAATAAACATTGTACATTAACAATTTCACGCTACAACCCAGAAATCGACCCCGGAGAGAATAAACGAACAAATGAAACGGAATGGTGCCAAGATGAAGCGAGAATGACGAAGCGAATCTTGACGGGAAGTGACGGATATAGATAGGTGCGTGACGTGTATGACTGTAATCATTGCCTAAATCGAAGGCAAATAACCGCCAAATACTGTAATTTCACGCTCCGCTAAAACTAAGTGTAAACTATTTGATTTTATGACACGTGATATGAAGAGAGTTAGGAAGAAGATCATCATATGTCATTGATTGTTGAATAGTCTCACTTAGCCAGTCATTGTGGAAAAAAAAGGCCTGAAATGTTATATAAACTATTAATGAGACATTTATTAACAAAACAAGGCCATAATGAACTCTCGATGGTATCGCTAGCCTGCGATATTTACTGGATTAGAACACGATCTGCTGCTGCTGATTAAATCAAAATAAAGGATAATCGAAACTATATTTTATGGTACAGACTTTAGTAATGATGATCGAGGATAGGTCAAAAATTAAATCACTAAATTCTCGGGTCAGGGTGGATCAATTTGACTGAAATTTTCATCAAATTTCCTTTACATTATCTAGTTTTTAACTATTATAGTGAGAACTACCAATTCGTTATCTAATCTCCCATATTGTATCTTTAAGAAAACAGGATCATCATATCACAGGTAAATAGTCGCCCTGGATGGATTCAAGCAGGCCCCGAGTTCACAAAGCATAATAATTAGCTGTCGGAACAAAATTAAAGATAGATTTAAAGTTTCTGTGCTCCATTTGCATTTTTGGAAAATATAAAATTATTAAACGCTCAAATGTACTCAAATTAATTATTTTATTAATACCGAACAAAATCAATAGTATTTCGCACAAGCTTCGCAGTATGAAACCCTAATAAGAATAATAATCTTAACAAAAACAATAGCGTTTCACACAAGCTACGTAGTGTGAAACCCTAAAAATAATAGAAGACCATCCCTAAGCTTTGACTGAATCGCATAAACAAGGGAGAATAAGGAGAGAAATGGGGTTTAACGTCCACTCGACTCAAACCAGGTCATTTCTGGACTAACACGTGGTTCAATCTTGTTTCAATAATTCGCTTACGTCAGGTTATGAGGGCAATTTTTGTCCGGACAGCGACTCAACGGCCTACTCTTATATCGAATTTCAACTGCCGGGGTTTATTTTACGTAAATTATTGTTATAGATAAATATAATAAAAGTACCAATCTTACTTAAACTATAAATATAATAAAAGTATCGATAATTAACACAAAAGTACCAATTTTACGTAAACTATAAATATAATAAAAGTATCAATCTTAAATAAACTATAAATATAATGTATCGATCATGAACACAAAAGTATCAATTTTACGTAAACTATAATTATAATAAAAGTATAGATTATTAACAAAAGTATCAAATTAACGTAAACTATAATTATAATAAAAATATCAATTTTACGTAAACTATACTTATAATAAAGGTATCAATTATTGCAAAAAGACCTAAAATGATCCCCTGCTTAATAAATTTTGTCTTTAGTTACCAGATTAATCAATAAAATACATTAATTTTAGGTAATTTATTCTAACATTTGACTCGAGTAGTAATAATGGCTAGGGATAAATATTGATAAATCCAGATTCATTTACGTAAACTATATTTAAAAATTGATAAATATTATATCCTATCTTCCACAAATCGTTAATCTTAATAAATATTATGTTAACTTCAAGTTGGACGGGTGTATCCGATACCCGCTTAACTAATTAACTTCTCCAGAATAGAACTTAGTCATAAATTGTTATATTTTTAAATCAATTTAGCCAAGTTATTGGTTTGCAACAGACTGTTTACAGTCATAGTAATGTTAGACCAGATAACCATTGCGATCTTACGTTCGTTCGCTATTTTACGATCATGCGCATGTCTTGACTGATATCACATGATCGATCAAAATGGCCAAACAGTTTCATTATGCATACCTTAGCCTAATTATCAGATAGTATGGTCTACAAAAGGTCCACGGGGCATTTTACTGAGTGCAACACTTTCAGTTTTTGCGTGGTTTCTATTCTCTGCTTAGACGTCTATCCAACCTCGTAGAGTTTCTCCGGACCCCCCCCCCCCAAAAAAAAATGCTACCCCTAAGCGAATTATTGAAATAAAATTGAACCATGTTTCCAAATGATTTAATTTGTGTCGAGTGGACATTAAACACACACCCTCTCTCTCTCTCTCTGTCTCTCTCTCTCTCTCTCTCTCCGTAAACTTTTATTAGGCAAGTATTCTAACAGCAAAGATAAGAAGTTAATTCCCTTATCGGCGTGCCTTTATTTCTTTCATTTGATAAAGATACATAATATTATTACCAGCAGTAAAACGATTAACAACTCGAGTTTATACACATTTATTAAATGAACCGTTTTATTAGTTAAGTTAAATCTCATTTTAATAATTACCAAACTTCTGTTGTATTACGACCATTATTTTAACATTAAAGGCATACCGATTTTCCTCTGTAACATACCGTAAGGCCAAGTATATTAAGTACTTGTTTCTCAACAAAAGGTACAATTTTATGTATGCACAATTACTGTGTTTATTACTAAGCGACATTTCGACGAGGATACTCTCGTCTTTATCAAGGAAATGATACAGGTAATATGTCAATAGTAGGCAAATCTTCACATACCTGTATCATTTGCTTGATGAAGGCGAGAGCGTCCTCGTCGAAACGTCGCTTAATAATAATTGTGTATCCATAAAATTTACCGTGTGTTAATATGTTCAATTACTAAATGCCAATCGAAGAACTTACTTGTATCTCGTCGCCGAATTAATTAAATAAAAAGGTGGGATTTAATGTACAGCACCGATGATGAATAAGTTCGTTAATAAACCGATATCGAGAAATTTAATATCTATTTGCCCGATCATCATGTCTTAAGTTCACTTCTTAAGAAAAACATACGGATAAAACTAAAATATTTTAGCGTTAGATTATTGATGGACGACGATGGGGCAAAGTAATTAATTTGGATCGGCCTAAACTAAAACATTGAGAATCGCGCTGTGAACACCAAGGCAACATTTGGTCAAATAATGGTTTTATGACGTAGGTTCAGAACACTTAACAATTAAATTTAATTTTAAGACCTGTGTAACTCATTAAGATTGACTTTGAAGTCTTTGTCGGATATCCTTGAATCATTTTAAACTGATAGAGATTCAACTTTCATGATATCTTTGCTAGTACAGATCAACATTGGGCCCTTTTTAGGTTGATAGTGATATTGCGTTTAGAGATTTAACTTTTTAATTAATGACAATGCATTACTTCTGTATGTGTCATGATTTTTATTCCATTAACCCTGGAGAGAAAACCAAACTTTACTACTAAAGTGATGAGTTGATTTCATTCTTAACATGGGAATATATTTGTCCCCTCTGGACTGGGCTAATAATGACGGGCATACGCTATACAGTGTACTATGGCGGGCATCTTGCGCGGAAAACGGCCCAGTGGCCTACTCTTATTTCACATTCCAACAGTGAAGGTTTCTTTTACGTGCACGTAAACGTATACACGGGGACCCTGTTTTTTCTCCCATGGGATCAATGGCGGTGTAAAGTCATTGAACACATTGACCGCTGATTCTTAGTGTCTCGATTGAATCATTAAAACAAAATAACCGAAGACTACCGATTGAGGGGTGAACGGCGGTGTAAAACCATTGATCAAGTTGACCGTTTGTTCTGGTTGTCTTTATTTACCATATAGACCGGTTTAATCTATTGTAAATACAGCTTAAATACACGGAATATACAAATCATCTTCACCTAATATAAGTACTTATTGTTGAACCTACTTCACAACACCGGTTACACTTGATTCCCGGTGTCATTTGAGTGATTGGCTACGTCGGATCGGCACGAGGAGTATCGGTGTGAGTAAATGCCACCCACTTCAAACCGATCTTGACCAGAACAAGTTCTTCTATTAACTAAATTTCACTCCACCAAATGATAACATCATTCTTAAGCTAGAATACAAAACAATCGAACGGGCTCTCTGACAATGTCGGGTTAACGTATAATTGGGAATCACTGAACTCATCACTAAAGCGAAACGAAATCAATTCAATATTTTAATTACCGCCCTTTCTTATAGGTGACCGGTACTTGAAAGTACTGACCTTTTGTTGAAGAAAAACAAAATCATTCTGACTCCGTGTCATTCGTATTCACTGAATAGAGTTCATGAAATTTTCAAGTGTCATGCACTTGTTCCGTGTTTTCCCGCAATGTCTCACCAAGCAGAAAATATAATTTGAATATTTGGAGATGTCAATTAATAAGATCAATTTTCGTGTCAGCGAAGGAGAAAATATGGTGGCACAGAAAGTAATTTAAAAAATAAATTGTGTTTTATACGTAAAGTAATACCCGATTAGCATATTATACGTAGGCTTGACGTCATGCCGCATGGTGGGGTTCTGAATAGCAGTCAATGGGTGTTCTATTACACACTATAGAAACATTATGAATGGAATTAGTGACGTAGAAGAATGGCATCTAATTCATTGCCTAATACGGTAAGAACACCATAAGAAAGGCTGTCATAAGTTCTGATAATAACCAAATTTGTGACAAGTTAAAAATTTGATAGACAATTTAAGATTAATTTGCATATTATGAATGACAAGCAGATGAAAACGAAATGACACACATTTAGTCTTGACCAGCGAAAACAAATTTGCATAAATATTGGGAAACAAAGGGTTAATTTCGTGTCAAATAGATTATATTGATGTTAAAAGAGAATTGTTTACTCAAATGATAAAACCTTTTAAAGTTAATAAAACAGTGAATCAAAGAGAAGTTGACACTTTCTACTAAAATGAAAAGGCGACATCATATGGTCAAGTCGTACCTCCTGTCAAAATTAATTACTGTTTATTTATCTTGAACTTCAGTAATTAAATCCGTTTATTCTACTTTCACTTTCAGTTGTCAGCGCATAGATCGAGTGAATTAATATTCTAATTCAATTATTATCTTCAATAGCATGGTTATTACCGTGTTGATTTTCATTGGTTGGTAATGTTAGCTTACTGGTGACATACAATGTCAATGTTTTATAGACCCGGATTCAGATCGTTGACTTTAGAGACCCTTATCACTGAATGATGAAAGATTACGGGATCCCTACTTATATGGTTGGTTTTAGGGGGGGGGGGGGGGTATATATAAACAATATTTTGTTCAAAATATGTGAATGGGATTGGAGCAACAGGTCTGGCCTATTAAAAAATTGCTCCTTATATGTAATTCAAAGTAAAAACGGTATTGATGGGTAAAATAGAGTTCCTAATCTCTGAAAAGATTATAGTGCCTCCTATGTAATCTAAAATAAAAACAATTTTTTTATGTGTTCCCAAGTTTAAAATGTATCATTTACCTCTTTAACTTATTTTTTAATTATTTTTTATTACGATCATTATTATTTTTGTATATATAGCAATGACATTATTTCTGATGCGCTCACCAAATGAACGAAAATTTACTATAAAATATTATTAAACCAGTGTTGAAATCAGCTTATGTCGGCATGCCAGTTATCTTTCATCGGTTACCGCGAGACAAAGTAGTGCAGCTTTACGGTAGCACGCTAATAAGGGGTGGGTGGTTGTGGTTGGCCCTATTCCAGTTTCATCATTTTGATCATGGTGCTGGTAGCCCTTGACAGTTGGAATTCGAGATAAGAATAGTCCGTAGTTTCGCTATTAGGTCACATTTTCTCCCGTAGCACACTGTATGCTGCACCTTTCCCTTAGCCATGTCGGTCCCGAAAAAGCAGGAGGGAGATAGAGAAATGGAGTGTAACGTCCAATCGACACACGGTAGGCAATTTCGGGACTAATATATGGTTAAATTTTATTTCAATAATTCGCTTGCACGCAAGGGTCTTTAGCGCTGGGAGGAAACCGAAGGACCCGGAGAAAACCCACGAAGTTAGACAGGCGACCCTACTTCACGTGCAAGCGGGGAATCGAGACCTTATGAAGCAACGCGCGTTAATTATTCGCCCTGCTCGCTCTAGAGAACAACGCAACACGGTAGCGAATCCAAGTCCATTTTATAAACGACATCTGCCTCATCCCGTGTAAAATGAAGAGGGCGGGTATAGGGGTATAGGAAGGGGTGGGAGGGATACATCAATAAGATTTAAATTACAACTAACCAATAAATAATGGAGCGATAATCACCAAATAACAAATCAATTTATCCATTTAATCAACGGGCGAGCTTGGCTGATATTTCACTCACGGCTTCACGGCAATTAAAAGGGGTGTATGTATTTTAGTTGCAGGGGGTGGGAGCCTTAAATTGGAGGCTTACATCCTATTCATCAATGAAATTACAAACGAAACAAGTCGATTTATAGTATCCTCCTATTATCTCGCACCTGCTGTCCCAAATGACATTGAATCCCAACAATAGCTTTAAATGAAATGAAATTGGGTTTAACGTCCTACTTTTCTGCTCCTAACCTGGGCTAATGAAGACGGGAATACACCATGCAGTGTGCTATAAGGGAAATTACGATCTACTCTTATATCGAATTCCAACTGCCAAGGGATCTTTTACGTGCACGTCAATGTGTACACGGGACCTCATTTTTTCGTTCACCCGAACGAACGACTAGACAGCTGTCCTTGTCAGGCCCTAAGTCCTGCATCACTGACAAGGGAGAACCACGCTGGTATCCCTAACCCGACTGCAAATTGACTCCCTAATCGAACTGAACATGATCTCCCCAACTAAATTGAACACGGACTCCCCAACCGTACTCCCCCAAACCGACTGAAAATGGACTCCCCAACAATTTAGATATATATATTCATATTTATATATAACCACTCTATTGTGTTAAATAATAGGCCTGGCTTTCACGTGAAAATAAGACAGTATATTATTATGATATATTATGATATATTATGGTATCTCCTTTCTATAATTCTGAGATAAAGGGAATATAAATCTTATTATTATTATTATTATAAATGATTGGTCTAATCGCAAAGAATGAAATATTAGCCGTTAATTGTTTGTAATCGTAGACCTTTGTACAATAAATATATCCCTTGCTCCTTCATTCAAAATGGCGATATCAGACCAGACCGCGCAATAAATCAAAATAATCACCTCTTTTGAGAATGGTTTTGTTTATATCAAAAATATCGAGTCTCGTATTGTTTGATTTCCAACAGGCATGTGGTGAGATTTTTACGGTTTTATTATCTGGAAATGCCGAGAAGACATAAAATATCTTTTTGGATTAGAATATTCCGCGAATTCGACATCATCTAAATGTGCATATGGCGTGCAGATGCAATTAATATAGCACACTCAGTATCAATTTTTATTTCAAATTCTTAGGACGAGATAAGAAATCAAATGCTTCTATCTGACTACTGGAGATATATCATAATTTTATTATTAAAGCCAAAACAATTGCAGGAATTAAGTTGATGCTTCAATGTGTTGCCCACATTTATGTTTTTAACAACGCGGTCCAGATTATCGAAAAGATTCTGGTGGACTTATATATCGAAGTAAAAAAAAAACTACATTGCATATTTAACACGTGTTTGCCAATATGTTAGACTCGGTCATCCAGTCACTCTTATCTCCAGTGAATATTTGACTTGGGGGGGGGGGGTAAAAACATTACACTATGGCAAGGTGATTGAAAGTAGTCATGGTAGAGATTGTATGGAACCGGCAGTAGCAACGGTGGGGATCTATGGAACCGCAAGTGGCAATAGTACAGATTGTACTGGACCGGAAGTGGCAATGGTAGAGATTCCATGAAACCGAAAGTACCAGTGGAAAAATTACCAATGGCAAAGATTGTATGGGACCGATAGTACCAATGGAGGAATTACCAATAGCAAAGATTGTATGCGACCGGAAATGACAATGGTGTAGGTTGTATGTAACCGGAAGAGAATTTTTTATTACAAGAGAACGTTGCCTTTACTTCGAGCATATATAGCCCATCTGTTTCCGATTATCGAAGATATACCCAAATACACATATCTCGTACTCTCCGACAAATAAAGCAACATACACCCACCCCTCCGTACGCCCAAGCTCATATTTAACTGCAGTGAGTTCAAACCGTCGGTGGCGAATGTCATGAACGGGATAGAGTAAGCTTACTATTTATAGAACAACTGATACCACTTCTTATTTGTGATGTTCACATGGCTATCATATTTTTTTCAGATGGAAAACAAACCCGATTCATGTTTTTTGAAATGCTTAGCAACCCCATCTCCGGTTGGAGCAAAACAGAAAGACGTTAAACCCAATTTAATTTCATTTCTAATCAACCTATTCGTAGTGACACCAGCCTTGACATTTGTTTAGGTAGCTTGAACTTCCAAGATGGCGTAATTGTTTCGGTAATTTGGAAATTAAAATGTAATGAAATGGGGTTTAACGTCCTAATGTTCTGCTCCGACTGGGCTAGTGAAGACGGGCATACGCTATACAGTGTGCTATGGAAGAAATTTTGCACGGACAGCGGCACCACAGCCTCCTTTTACATCAAATTCCAACTGTCATGGGTGTTGTTTCTTTTACGCGCACAACACCTTGTACACAGGCTCTCCGAATGACTATAGGTTGTCTCTTGTCAAGCCCTCCATCCACCTTGGAAAATCCCGATGAACTTTCTCAGTCAACACAGAGATCGAACACAGGACCTCCAGGTGAGCTACCCTTCGTCTTACGCACTGAGCCACCGTGGGTCCAGAATATATTTTTGATTATCTGGTAAAATATTTTTAGGGTGTCAACTGTTGGGGGAAAGATATTTAACTCGTATAGCAAAGTGTGATTATATTTATTTATTTTACACGAGGTAGTAGAAAAATAGGTATAGCACTTAATAACATACAAAAACTTGAATTTCATAAATGGTGTCACATCAGGTGGTGGTTTCGTTCTTAATAACTATAAAAACTCGAATTTCATAAATGACGTCACCACAGATGCCGGTTTCGTTCTTAATAATATACAAAAACTTGAATTTCATAAATGACGTCATATCAGATGGCGGTTTCCTTTCATAAATGACGTCACATCAGATGGTTTCGTTCCTAATAACATTCAAAAGCTTGATTTCATAAGTGACGTCATCACAAATGGCGGTTCCGTTTTATTTTTATTTTTATTTTTTGGGGTATTTTTTTTTTCTTTTTCTTTTTTTAAACAAAAATTAGAAAATAACCAAAGGAAATAGATGTATAATTCTGGTACAGCAGCTTTAAAAGAGGTGAATAGTTTCACTTGAAGCAGACGTTAAAGATGCACTATGTAAATTTAGATAAAGAGAGCCGTTCTTGCTATAATAATTAGAAAATAGAAACTGTAAATTGAACATAATAAAAATTTCATTCAAATTACTTTATTCTAAGAGCGAAGATATCACTGATTGGAGATTTGACACGATGTGGCAAGATTACTTATTATCGTAGCGACGGTACTAGTTACTCGAGACTCAGCCTATATTCACCAGCTTTTAATTAAATCATTAATTGCAATCATGTTTCAATTCGTTTAAATCTCCATTATCCAATGATCTAGAGAGTTTAATATAGGCTTGTCATGTTAGTAAATGTCTAATTGAAGCCAAAATAAAAAACTTCAATATGCAGATTTGCCTCTTACATAATGCATCTTTAATCTTAAAGAATAAATATTTTACACAAATACCAGTTTGCATAACAAATATGGAAAAAAAAAACTTTTTAAAGATTACTGTCAAAAGAATAAAAATATAAATAATACCACATGTTTCTCATTGAAAATGTACAAAAAGATCAAATAAAAAACCAACAAACTTTATGGATAACCATTATAGCTTTTTTCATTAAATTGAGCCCTTTCCCTTATCCCATTCAGTTTCCCGGAATTACATAAAATAAACATTAATTTGATGAACAAGGCAAGTCTTAAAACATGGTCGTTTCATATTTCAATATAATAAAATTAAACAATTCTTGTAGTTTAAAAAAAAAAAAGAAAAAAAATGCGTTATTCAAATAAATTTTATAACGAAATTAAGAAACAGTACAGACAGAGTAATACGAAAATGGCCCCAATCCTTATTTTCAATAATACCATTCTGATTAAAACACGGATCCTATTTCGTTTCGATTTTATAGTTCAACTTGTCGTTTTACTACTCTTTACTACACTAGGATCAGGAAGTTGTTATAGAATCTAAGTTTAGCAATAGCCAATGGCACGGTCTGTTGCGGAGAGTTCTTGGTTAATTAAATTCTACCGACGTCACAGGGTCAAAAGCCTCGCGCTTGACCCCTGACGTGATTGCAATAATAAGTAACAAAGGAAATGGGGTTTAACGTTCAACTGTTCTGCGGCGCTGACTGGGCTAGTGAAGGCGGGCATATGCTATACCCTTATATAGAATTCCAAGGGTTCAAGGGTTCTTTTACGTGCACACCACTTTGTACAAGGGAAATTCGAACGACTATACGTTGTCCCTTAGCAGACCCTCTAACCACGTCGGAAAATCCTTATGAATTTCTCGGTCAACACAGTGATCGGGTAACCTGGGTAACTCATTCGACTTGTGAATAGGACTACCGTGTAGGCAATATCAACCTTGTATTCCGTCAAATATACAAAAAAATCACAACACTGTAAAAATGCATAATGTATCTTTGGTACTGGGTGATCAAGACTTAACGAATGTCGCAGTCTTACAATTGGTCAAGAACACAGATATTATATAATAAAGTATTTAAAAATCCTAAATTTTATTCAGTCACGTGACATTCACTACTTCCGCCGCTCCAGCCCGATCATTATTTTTCTCATCATCTGTTACTGATTCTGTTTGTGACGTCATCTCCTCTATGTCGTTTTCGTCATCAGATTTGTCGGATAACGATTGGCTGGTTGATTGGTTGGACGGATTGTCATCATCGTCCTCCGATTTTACTCGCTTACATTTCGTCCTTCGATTTTGAAACCAAACTTTGACCTGCAGAAAATAAATTGAAAAATGGTCATAATTACTTTGGTTAAAATGTTTGATTTCGAATTGATGTGTTCATAACCGAGTAGATATTGTAAAACAATCCCTGGCCAGAATCCAAACACAATCATGTGACAAAATTAAAATAATCTTAACTACATGTTAGTCTCAAACAGCTTCAAGGAAGTAAGAACACTTAGCGATGATGTTCTGCTCCTATGTTAAGCTAATGAAGACGGACATACACAATGCAGTGTGCTATGAGGGATATTGTGCCCGACCAGCAACTCTACGACCGACTCTTGTATCTAATTCCAGCTGCAAGGGGTTCTTTTACACGGAACCTCGGTTGTTTGTCCCATCCGAACGACTATACGTTGTCCATTCACATTTAGCAGGAAGAACGAGCAATAATCTACGCATCCAATCCAAACCCCTAGTATGTTATCAGACAAACATCTCCAGTAAAATCAATGGACAATATATTTTGGACATTCCACGCCTAAATAAAAATGACATGACAAGGAAAAAAGTCGCCTGTCCAACCTCAACTTCTACGCGAAAGCGAATTATTGAAATGAAATTAAACCATACGTTAGTCCCGAAATAACCTAATTTTTGTCGGCTTGATGCAAATCTCTGTTAATCTCGAAATGACCTATTGGCGTTAACACCATCTCTCTCTCTCTCCCCCCTCTCTCTCTCTCTCTCTCTCTCTCTCTCTCTCTCTCTCTGTTAAAAAATTGATTACTCGCATCACAGGCATGAATATGAATCCATGGCATTTCCGACATTAGCAACAATAATAGCTAACAATAACAAAATAACCTCTCAAACATTTTGTCGCTTTTGTTATTTTTAAATTTTCCTGGGTGTAATCTGTCAGAAAAGCCATAAATCATCCTCAATGACAGGTGATAAAATAAAATAAAATAAACAAAATACAAATCTGTGTAGATTTTTTATAAAAGATCTAAGCAGGATTTCCCAGCGGTCAATCTTCTGCTTTATCAATGACGTTGATGAAGTAGACAAAGGGTCAGAAGTTAAATGAATATGGAAGAAGATATCTCATATTGCAAGGTGGGACAATACACAGGGAGTTTAACGTTTTATTCGGACTAATGAATGTGTTGTGTGGGACATTTTGCGTTTCCGACCAATCTTCATTGAATTCCAAATGCGAAGGGTTCTTTTATGTGCACGCTAACGTATTGACGTTTGGAAAATCTCGATGAGCTTTCGTGGTCAGCATTGGGATCGAATCCGAGTCTTTTTGGTTAGTGAGCAAGCGCCTCACCCATGAGCCACGGTTGCTTCTCAGTAGTTGAATACCAGATGAAACCACTTTCCTGATTTTTCTATGATTCTAAGAACTGAGAGAGGTGAAAGAACCCTTGGCCGTTTGAATTTGATGATAAGTATGTCGGAACACCCTTATAACACACTGCGTGGCGTATACTGGTTTTCATTAGCCCAGTAGGTGCAGAAAAGCAGGACGTTAAACCATAGTTGGTTTCATTTTCACCTCATTTTATCAAGTGCGAACAAATCATCTAACCATTCTATTTTGGGACAAAGTTAATAAATACAATTTATTTTACGAAACATGCATATTTTTTTTTAAATGTTTTTGATTTAAATAATACAGCAGCGCCTCTTTAAATTTGTTGTGGGCGTTGTGCGTCATATTTTCACTGCCCAGTGAACATGTATAGAAATAGTTTTAGCGAGGCATGGAGTTTTACTGAATGAATATATGACAGATATTATTAACTAGAATTTAAAATCCCCTTTGTCCCCTTTTCCATTAGCTCTAAAAATTTCTCCGAAACATTGACTTGTCAGCATGAGAAGCCTAAACACCGTGAATTAGTTGGAGTTGGTAGATAATTAAAGCTGTCTGTGTCAGACGAACACCTATCTAACATTTTGACAAGTGGCGGCTATGAACGAATACATTGTGATTCTCTATACATGGTGGAGAGTAAATGATTCGTAATGGCATATTCACAATTACAGGCTATTAGCGGTTATTCGCTTTTACTATACCTGGCGAGAACAATCGGGCACCGAGTGGGGACCTGGGAGGAAGCATTCTATTAATAAGTGCTATATACATGAATATGAAGTAGCTAATATATGGGTGGTAGTCAACAGGGGGCACATTTATCTCCATATCTTTTACACTAAACGGCAAATATAATTGTTACAGTCTCTGAACGTCATTTGAGGGATTGGGGAATCCCTTTCAAATATATTTGGGGGATTGGGAAATCCATTTCAAATATATTTTGGCATTGGGGAATCCCTTTCAAACATATTTGTTAAAGTCCCCGAACGCCATTTGCGGGATCGGGGAATCTCTTTCAAATATATTTGTTAAAGTCTCC
Organism: Patella ulyssiponensis; assembly: GCA_963678685.1. Classification (NCBI taxonomy): domain Eukaryota; kingdom Metazoa; phylum Mollusca; class Gastropoda; family Patellidae; genus Patella; species Patella ulyssiponensis. The sequence continues at coordinate 14,462,945 of OY783229.1, read as the reverse complement.
GAACGTCATTTGGGGATTTAGGAATCTCTTTCAAATATATTTGTAAAAGTCTCTAAACGTTTAAGGAATTGAGAAATCCACTGCACACTACAATACCATGCAAGTTGAATCCCCAAGGAACAAACACTGAACGGAATTGAATCATTTCTTTAGAGATGGAACTTTCATAATTCAGAAATGAACAGCGAGCAGCGGCAAATATAATCTGAAAAAGGGTTGCTGTCCATCATGTCTCGTAACAAAATCAGGATGATAAAAGTACCATGTACATTTTATCGACATAGAGAAGTTTTCGTGCGATTAGAATGTTTTGAGGGTCATTTGAAATGAGCTTTTGGTAGGCCTACACAAATTAGTTTAGTCCAAATATATCATCAAACCACACAGTTTGTAGCGACAGAGGGTATTTTTCGTGCGATCAAAATGTTTTGAGAGTGATGAGGCATGGGGTAGTTTTCGTTTTGAGAGTGATTCGTGGCCAATTTTTGATAAATAAATAAATTTAGCCCAAATATATCATCATATCACAAGGGAAGGCATCTTTAACCAAACGGTAAGTGGTCATATTTGAAGTAATTATGTGTAGTTTATGACTTGTCCACGTGGTTGTAACATTAGAAGTGGTCGCGTAGCTGCTTCACCTGTCCCTTAACCGATCTATTTCAACTAGTCACAAGATTAGAGCCGCGAAATCAAGCACGGGGTATGTACCCATCACGTTATTTCCCCTGTTATTCGTCAAACAAACATTTCTAGCTTTCTTTACACCCTTTGTCAACTTTTAATCACCTCTTTAGTACCACGGATACCCGAACCGACCTCCTTCAATTCCTCTCATTTAAATTCTAAAGATGAACTTTTATGTTGCAGTTAGGACCGATATGGGCGCGCGTGCTTACAATTAAGGGGCTATTAAAGACGTTATTTTGAAGGTAATAGAAAAAGCGGTTGAAAGAGAACTGAAGCACGCAGAAAGCACGTACAGAAATCCCCGTAACGTGCTGCGGAAGTGGCTGTGTCGCGTTTACGAAGTATTCATTTCACAATTACTTCGTTTAAATGAATAGTATATATTATACGGTTCTAATTTACCGGCGATCTCGCCTCTAAATTGCTTGTTGGTTTGTTTGTTTTTGAACGACTGTGAAAGTGTAACCGTCTTGTGTAGAAGACACGTAGCCCGGATGACAAACCACTGTTAAACACAGGCCTCTATTAGGTCTGTTTGTCAACACGGAACGATGAATAGACTGGCAAGAAAAGGGAGCAACCATTACTAAAGTTTGAAACCGATATTAGCCGAGAAGCCACGCCAATACCAAGATGTTTCACGTACTAAATTCTTCGCTTTGTGTCAATGATACGTTCTATAAGTTGGGCTAGTCCGTCACTTACACGCTTGTACACGTTCAGTATTCAACCCCCTCCTCCCCTGTTTCACCCCATCTCTCAATTCTTACAAAACGCTGTCGGATTTTCTCACACTCTTGAACAAGCACCGGATACACATTTTAAAACTTGAATTCAAATATTTAAAGACAGTATCACGCCATATTACATCTATCCTTTTTTTTAAAAAAATATCTATCTAACTGTTTTATGTCGGCATAGCCAATATTCGCGCGAAGGGCCCTTAATTAGAGAAAGAGTGGGGGAGGGGTGCATTCAATTTTTATTAAATAATATTTTTGTTTCAATTGGTTTTCTATCCATTTACTTCTTCTTGCAGACATTCTAATGTATCTGATATGTACCAATTTATTTCTACAGGGGGGGGGGGGGGGGGGGGGGGCTGGCTACATGGTGATATTTTTTCTATTTAATTGAAATTAGACTAAGAAATACTTCTTAAAGTATTAGAAACATATTTTTGGGCTTCTTTCTAAAATATTACTAGTCCATCTTTCTCTTTGAATACTTTATAATACACATGTTCTGTATCAATTTATTTCTACACATTTTAGGTATGTGCGTGGATTGAGAGGGGAGGGGTGATCAACTTTATTTAAATATATACATTTCTATTTCATTTAAATTACCACTTAGAAATATTTCTTAAAGGATACTGCACCCAATTGTTAGTTTCTTTACAAAAATGTTACTAGCCAGTTTCCTTTCACTTTTTAAACTTTTTAATCCATCCGTTAAATGTTTTTTCTAATACACCTTTTTGTTACAGATTATTACGGATATTTATTAAAATGACATTATTTTTATTTCACTTGTTTTCTTTTTATTGCTATGTTATTACGCCTGTGCAAATGTAAATGCACTGAGAAAATGTGATATTTTTGTACCAGTCTTTTCATAAGCAAAATGTATAGACATTGCTATTTTGGTGGTTTCAATTTTTTGTTTTTTCATCGCCCACCTTGAGTTTAACTGACAGGTGCGACAATGCAGGTATTGTGTACTTCAAGTAGGCATTTGAAGGCCCATCAAGCTAAATGTATATATACCCCAAGACCTACTCAAGTTTTAAAAACTAACCCTTCAAAACAAAACAACCACATACAAAATACTTCAAAATACTTCGTAATAGCTCATTAAAACGATTATCAAGCCGTTCACACTTACACACGTGCTGTGTGTATAGTTGATATTCGAATATCAAGTACTTTAAAAGGGGTTTTAAACCCGTGCGTGATGCTCGTAAAGGGTGGTTTACTTCTTCAGTTTGTTTAAATTAAAAAATAAATATGAGAAAATGAATATTTAAATAAAAGTATTAAAGTGGGGAGTATGTTATATATCCGACATTAAGTGTTCGAGGTTACATATCTCTTTAAAAGAGGTCGAACTCGATTCCCACTCTACGCCGAGCCGTGGCGGTAGAATCAACGAATTGCCACCAATTACACCGGCTAGGGTGTTTATCTTACAATGATAGAGAGGCTCCCTCTTTTCTTCCATTATCATTTAGTAAAGATTGCATTGTGTCGTTCTTTTCACGGTAGACAACTCTCAAGCACGTTGTGTAAACTACTAATTATGCTCACTAGATTTAAATGAGATTAATTCTCACTGTAGCCATCATGTGAAAATAATTTACAGATAATTCCCCAAGTAAAACCCAGACCTAATTTCCTTTTTGTCCGTACTAGAAATATTTGAAACGTGCGTACTGCATCGACAAGCATCTAATGTAGATCAATACTCGATATTTTAGGCGGAATTATCATTAAGTAGACGCATTACCACTACGGTATAACATAGCCCCGTGCTCGTGTGTACAAGTTCCAATAAGTTACAAACATTTGCGCAGAAAAGCACGCGCAACAAGCTTAAGCGTGCGTATGATTTCCGGTAACACCGCCACGACTGAAAGAAAGTGTTCGATTTTCAAGATGGCAGAAAAAGTTTTTAGGCTAAGACCGGAAGTGTGAGGGTAGTCTAAACATTTCGAGAGATTAATGACAAACTTATTGAGTCTAGAATAGAGGTGAATCTATTGACTAATGGCGGACTAATAACTAGTAATTCTCAATAAAAACTATTATTAATAAGCCCAAGTTTGTCCTCACAGCACATAACGATGGCTTTCACTTCTCTACGAGCGTATCAATAATGTCTTCCAATGCATAGATATTGTTTTATCGACCTTTACACAAAAACATTCAATTTGGCTAGGTGGTTTAAAAATATTTACATATGGTGTAAAAATGACGACGTGGGAAATTATCAAAATATTAAAATCCTGCGAACTGAAGCGTAACAGTCTTAGAAATAATATTCGTGGCTATTAATTTGAATGAAAAGGAGATTTAATGTCTTGCGTTATTGCACCAACACTACCAATGCAGTGTGTTATGGGGATAATTTTGGACGACCAGATAAGTTATCGCCCACTCTTTGTTGAATTTCAACTGTCAAGGATTCTTTAACGTGCCCACCAGCGTGTATTCGGAACCTTCTTTCTGCATGACTGACACTGGATTGGAAAAACCCCATTGATTTTATTTTACCAAATCCGTGATCGAACCCGGGGGAACGAGAGAGAGTCCTCTCGACACAAACGGGAGATACAAATACGGAGGCACGGGGGCTAGGCTCAGTATTATTTGTGATAGTATTCAGACGACTCGAGGTTCACTTTTTTCAATAATTCGCTTGCGCGTAGGAGTCTTTGGCAGTAGAAGGAAACTGGGAGACCCGAAGAATTTTTTTTGTTGTCTGGGATGTACAAGAAAGATCAAAATAACATAAACACCAGATAAAAGCGCTTATAAAAATAGTGAATAAACTTTCATCTACAAACCTGTGTTTCTGTTAATCCTAGTTTTGTGGCCAGATCTTTTCTCTCCTGCCCCACAACATAATGATTTTTCTCAAATGCGTCTTCTAATTTCAATAACTGTGTTGGAGAAAACGCTGTTCGTATTCTTTTGGGTTTTCTGTACGGGTGAAACATTAAACTAGGATCTGGGGAACCTGGAGCAGAAAAAATTAAAATTTATTTAACTTATACAATTTTTTAACATTAAAGGAGCATTATCGGACAGTTCTCGTTATAATGATTAAGAAATAGACAACGTAAAGGGGATTTGCTGAAAATTTCAGTCCAATTGATCCACTCTGAACCGGGATATAGCGATTGAATTTTAGGCTAGTCTTGATCATAATTACAAAATTCGGTACTATAAAAACAAAGTTCCGATAATCCATTTTGACCATAAATCATCAATAAAAAAAATGGATTAAAATCAAGTATGACATCGAATCAAGTATGGCTAGCGATGGCATCGAGCGTTGATTATGGTCTGGATAAGTTAATTAATGTCTGATTAATAATTTAGATAGCATTTCAGGCCTTAAGAAAGATTTAGCTCTTGCATAATGCATGTTTGATAGTCTATTTATAATGCGCAATGTCATTGTACATGCATGAGCATGGGCGATATCGTTATTATTGTTGCTAGAAAAAAAATACCACTAAATCTCCACTGTAAATCTCGTCAGGTGGCGTTGGTCATAAATTTAAAATGGCGTTTTCAAACTTCTCTGATTTAACACAATACGTGGGGTATAAACGACTGATATAGTGAATTATCTAACCAGACCTGACACATAAACCTCTACCATCATTTCATAATTATATGCTTTATTAAATAAAGTTGATCGTTGACGTGTAAAACAGCTCAGCTCCTGATCTAATAGCGAGTAATATACGATGTCGTGTCTTATTGTGGCGTAATTTACCATTAAGAGCATTCGCGGTTCATCGCTAAACTTATTATATTATTTAAATATCCATTGTGGTAAGATTGCTTAAAGTCCCACTAAAGCCAAACTACTTTATTTAGTGTCTATGACAGTCAACGAATTTGATTTGTATTGCTTATACTTAATATCAGTTAAGATTGTAGCATTTTCATTATATGATAGCAAGCATTATATATTGAATTGGTTCATGTATGTATTGAATTGGTTCATGCATGTATTGAAGTGGGTCTTGTATGTATTGAATTAGTTCATGTATTGAATTAGTTCATGTATGTATTGAATTAGTTCATGTATGTATATGAGTAGTTCATGTATGTATGTATGTATGTATGTATTGAATTGGTTCGTGTGTGTATCAAAATGGTCCATGTATGTATTTAATTGACTAAATACGGTGGATAATAAATCTTTGTGGGCGATATCACTTCGGGGAAAGAAGACGTTAAAAAAAGATATTTCACACACATATACAATCTTAATAATTAATCCTATGGGGGGGGGGGGGGTGTAAAACATATTTTTTTTAATTCCACATCAGTTATTTAACAATATTACATGGTAAATTAGCTCCCTTGTTTCTACAAGACATAAATCATACTCCGACTATTCACAGTTAATCCGTCGTATATTAAAACATCACATGACACATCATAGTAGCTAACATGCATTAAATGGGATTAACGCCAAGCAATTTACTTCTAGGCAAACAAGTCAGGCATTAAATTAAAATTCAAATGTGCCCTTTTTATATCGCAAATAAAGAGGCATAAAATTGGTTTACAGGTATAATAAACTTTTTAAAAATTTGAATTCAATGAATAATACAATTCAGACATTAATTTTTCGCTTAAATTTAAAAATGAAAAGTTATATATATCCACTGATCTTCCTTTAAATAGTTTCAATGGCAACAAGACAAAAATTGGTGAATCGTATCGCACGTCATGTACACCCTAATGGTGGGCAAATGCAATATTTTTGTTTAATTTCTATGCATATGTTATTTTAATAACTGGCTCTATGCGTCATTTCACGCTCTAGGATTTTTTTCAAACCCCTACAATATTGTGGAAGTTGAATCTCTAATAGGTTTATCAGTACAAGAACGATTCATTTCCGCTCAGTATTTACAAAGTTATGATACATCAAAATTTCATCCATCGATAGGTTGCTAGCGCGTAACAAGACGTCGTGATCTTTTATTGGTAGCGGAGAAACCTGATGGGCCTTCTTCAAAGATCTATATGTTGCTAGAGCGTTACAAGTCGCCGCCATCTTTTATTGGCGGCAGGAAAAACCTGATGGGCCTAGTTCAAATGATCATATTGAATTTTAAGCCGGAAGATTATCTAGTATTGGTATTCTGATTGTGTTTTCTTAATAGACTCCCTATTTCCCTCGCCCGTTTGTGTCGAGTTGACGTTAACCCCCTCTCCCTCTCTCTCGCTCTCTCCCTGTCCCTCTCTCTTTCTCTCTCTCAACCTTGAATCTGAAAACTATGCTATATGATATTGAAGCGGTTTAACGATGTTATCTGCTCGGTTGATCTGATGATCACCATAAATAACCTGATATTACTTGGGTTGAGATTTCTAATAAAAACCTTGTTAAAAATATATTTATCTTTATAATATCGGTTCATTGTTGTATATAGACAGCTTTGTGCACCATATGGCAAGATGCATAGCTACACATGCGATTTAATAAGTATCTATATATTCATAATGGCCACATGTCACGTTCTTTTCAAGATGGATAATCTTTTAGAAAGTTGGGTGTCGTTTTACAACAGCTAGAAAGGTGTCGGTGTTTAATGACACGGCAGTAGCAACAGGACTATTATAAAGGGGTCCAATACAGATGTCATTGATAGATATAAAAGACAAATGTTTCAAACGAAACGAAATGCAATGGGGTTTAACGTCGTACATTTATTAAATGTAGCCAATTATTGTAGGCGACCCCAGGCTAATGGCTGTTATTACATGCGAGGCAGTGTTATAACTAAACGACAAAACACACACGGAAAAAATTTATGATAAATGACATGAAAAGAAATTTAACGTCCTGCCGTTCTGTCCAGACTGGGCTAATGAACACAATAAGCGAGACAACGTTTTACTCACTGATCCACCGTGGTTCCCTATCTATATTTTCCAAATAAACTTCAAATTAGAGATTTTGTTTTTACTACGTTTGTAATTAAGAATATATGTGTTTATGATCACTGTACAAAACGGCAACAGAAATAGTATTACTTTATTTGTCTTGTAGGGCGAAATCAACAGGTTCTGATAAAAAAAGGTATTTTTGATTACAGTCGCAGTGGACGCTTACGACTGGCCCCCGGATCCATTCACTCGATTTGATATTTATTTATTTTTCGCTATGTCTATTTTCTGTCTTGTCTGCACTCTATATTAATCACTTATTTTGATTACGTAGAACACCCTATATTAATCACTTATTTTGATTACGTAGAACACTCTATATTAATCATGCATTTTGATTACGTAGAACACTCTATATCAATCAATTATTTTGGCAAGTTTAGTTTTACAATTTATTATTTACACCTCCCATCCATCACTTCCCCATCCCCACCCACCCACCTTCCATAATTGTTTTGTTTTTCACCATTATATCTTAATAATGATTCAATTTGGTTTTACACCCGTATCAAGCAAGTCAAACAATTTTATGAATGAACAATAAATATAGAACCATTCTCGTAAATTCCTTAATTTCATAGTAGCAAAAAAGTATGGATATAGTCAGTAAATTTTATTAATGACGTGAGAATGATAAGGGAGAATTTATTGTTTTATGAGTTTAGGAGGTAAATTATCCCTCCCACTCTGACCTTGACGTGGCGTACAAGACCACCATGGTGGAACATAGCTAACTACTTATCAAGGATCTAAGCGACCATTTTAGTCGTAATTTATGATTATCTTGTCTATCTGTTTTTTGAAAGACAACTTATTATATATGGCTTGCTTAAAGTGTTTTAAAGGGGCAATGCCAGATTTTATGTGACTAAGTACTGGTGTTAACAATTTGTCTTAAAGTCAATTACAGTGGGTAAGTCTCTAACTTAATATAATCCAAAGTCTTCGATATGGAAAACAAGACTTATTTGTCAATTTAAATCAACACCGATGTTGTGATCTTACTCAGCGCCATTTGTTATAAGGGACTCGAAGGCTAGACATATTTCACAAGTCATGTCAAATGGTGACCTGATATTCTTATTTGGAGAGCATACGCAATATATAATAAGTGATGTTGACTGGAATAACCAGACGCTAGAGATTGCCATTGCCACCAAATATAACTGATTTGAAATAAGAGTAAAAACGGGAACGATTGAATGTAAATCAGTTTATATACATTCAAATTATATTATAATATGCGTTGCGACTCATTTGTGTCAATTTCTAGGTCCAAAATAGTAATGTCAAAGAGCAGGATTGATATTCTGGGTTTCTTTTCTTTTTATTGCTTGTAATGACCGCTTGTTTGTGTTATTAGATTATATTTATGTGGTGCTCCTGCAATTACTATGAAAGTTCCCTACATTTTTACATAAATTCTTCTAGAAATTGACAGCAATAAAATTTGGGATCTATTTTTTATTCTTCAAAAAACCCACTAAAATTTCAGTGTAATTAATGAAATTTTAAAACACATTGTCTGTAATTTTTTTTTAATTTTTTTTCCTTTTTTTTGAGGGGGGGAGAGATTGTGGGTTTTGTAACAAATGATATATGATGTACATAAAATATAACTGAAACCGCTGCTTTAAATTAAACCCACTCCTATATGACACTTGTTGACCTCTTCAAGATGTAATTCTTTATTTTGTTAGTCTTTAATTCTTGTTATTTTACGACCAAATTACTAAATATTTTCCTGTTAGATAGTCTGATTAGGCATCGAGTTCGTCTTTTATTTCATTTGGATGTAAAACAGTAAATTTAGGAAATATTGGAGATCTTTGTTCGTGAGTAGACGAGAAAAATGAAAGATGTATTCTAGATTAAGGATAACATAGTGATTTTCTGTAAATCTAGCGGCCTATAATTTGCCAAAAGTTGATAGACTCGAGAGTTAAAAAATAATAAATGGATAAATATTGAAGCGCTTTGTTTTCGTATTTAGCCGGAAATAGACGCGCATTGAAGATGTATGATACGTCACGAATCCCAGTCTTGATTTTGAAAATATGGCCTCGTTTTTATTCTCTTGGCATGAAAAACAACAAATAAAGGATGAATTGAAGACCTATGTTTGTAAATTGTGTGGATATTAAACCGATATGAACAAATCATGCTTCCGTCCAGTATTCTCCTCTTTCAACATTTACAAAATTGACAATTGTGAATCATTCGGGTTGTAAATATGGCAATATTGAAGAGATTTCTTCGTGTTTCAACATTTTGCCAATTGTGAATCATTGGGGTTTTTAACAAAAAAGGCAAAGTTAAAGAGATTTCTTCGTTTTTAACACTTAGCCAATTGCGAATCGGGACTTTTGTTTAAATTCTGATTCACTGCAGAACGACCATTAAATGTGAATTAAAAACATAAAAATAACCCTAAATAATTATTGAAAATAAACCTAAATGGTGTTTGTGTTTTAGTTTCATAACAAATTCAAAAAATAAAAATATATCTGCAAGAAATAATTCTCAAATTAATTTCTGGTCTGTTCTTGTACATGAAAAGGAGTGGGATCGCATTACGTGGGTTTTCTCCTTGTCTTCCGGTTTCCTCCCACTGCTAAAGCCCTCTATGCGCACGTGAATTATTGAAATAAAATTGAACGACATGTTAGTCCAGAAACCGCCTACTGACGTTGTTCTCTCTCTCTCTCTCTCTCTCCCTCTCTCTCTCTCTCTCTCTGATGAAATGCCTAGGAGATTTAATTCAAGTCAAGTCTACAATATCAGTTTATTTGACGAGTCACAGATAGAAATAAAAAAAAACATCCATCCATTACATTTGCCTAAAGAAATATATTATTCTTTTAGAGTCATTCGAATTACTGCAGATAATTATAAACTTTAATACATTCTTATAGAAGACAAGTACTCATTTATTTGGGCGGCTCTTTGAAAATTATTCTTTAAACCTTTCAATACCCTTCGAAACGTAGCATAGTAGTAGCTGTGTGTTCATTGAAGATACGACCACTGTCAAGATTAGTCGCATTATTTCTGTTACGTCTTTTCTGTAAATCATTTTTAGAGAAGCCTGTTCCATAACAGACCCGGGACTGCACAGCGTAGTGGGCGCTTACGGCTGCTCCCCGGATCCATTCACTTGATTTGATATTTGTTTATTTTTTGCAATGTCTATTATCTGTCTTGTCCGCGGGTTTGTCTTGTAGATTTTTGTCTTGTAGTGCGGCCCTCCTGCACTTACTATTATACCTTATTACCCGTCTTCCATTAGCCCAGGTTAGGTGCAGAAGAGTAGGACGTTAAACCCCATTTCATTTATTATACCCTATTAAGGAAATGCTGTCCTACCTACGTTACAGGAGTTACTTATCAAACTGGCCGATGTGTTTTAAAATAATAAAAACACATATCGGTTTTGTTGTAACCTTCACATTCATAAATCACACACACACAAACAAATTTCCAAAATAAATATTGCATTATCCCATGGAGGCTACTATAAAACTGACCATAAATCACATAAAAATCATCTTTGTCGAAATAAATATCTTAATACTCTACTGAATTTTATGTTTATTACAAGGTCGACTGATAATTAATGCAACATCAATTATTGGTAACTCATTAGTTTGTTTAGCATATGAAATAAACCGTAACGTATTGAACCTTTAGTTCACTATAGAGCAATATGGAAGAATAATTAATAATTAAAAATAAGAAAGAGTTGCGTTGTGTTGTGTGTATGTTATAGCACATTAAATAAACTTCCCGCCACCCCACCCCCATCCCCTCCATTTTCTTTTCTAAGCAAGAGTTGTGTTGTGGAGGGAGTAAGTGTGATAAACGAACGTATCGTGAAGGGATAATAAGTTTGTAGCATTATAAAATAAATAAATATAACATTAAAAATAATAGTTTCTGTGTTATAGCATAATGAAGTCATATGTTTAGTGCAATGTCCAATGTGCATTATTTATTTACATCGTAATAGTGATTATCGTCAACAATATTAAAAAGAGATATTGCGGGGGGGGGGGGGGTGCATCACACATAATTTTCACAAACACAAATATACGGACAAGATACAATACGCAGAGATCACAAACAAACGAACAATTCAAACCAAGTTATAACATATTAAAGTCATATTATACCGTGAAGTGTAATGCATAAGGTTCATTATTTATTTATAATGCAATGGCGATTATTGTTTATAGTTTAGTATACAGCATATGTTGTTCATGTTTATTAAAAGTATCCGGGTGAGAAATAGCTTTATTTACGTCCGCTTCCACCTAAGTAATATCGCAGACAAGATATTCAGAAGAGATATCGAGTTATAGCATATTGAAGTGTGAAAATAAAATCAAATCTTTGTACCACCACCACTGCCCAATAGGGCCGTATTTAGCAGGGGTGCAGGGGGTTCATTGCACCCCTGAAAAATAAGGCGCCTGCCCCCCATCCAAACAAAATAATTTGACAATCTTTCAATTAAAAAATAATGCACTAGACTATGATCACACATTGAGGCTCTTAAGGCACTGATCAGTCGGTCGGTTTTAAGGGCGCCCACGGGTTCGTATGCCCTGATCCAAACTTTATATCACTTATGTGGAGGCTATGGTGCCCTACCACTCTGCTGCACCTCCACTTTTAAAATCCTACATACGACCCTGCTACCCAATACACCTTTGTTCAAAGACGAATTTATATTGCTGTTGTGTGTGGTAAAAGTAGAGTGAAGGTATATTAAGTTATAGCATATTGAAGTCATATATACCGTTAAGTGTAAAATTGATTGTTTATTTATTATTAGAAGTAATTAGATTTTATAGTCGTGTTAATTAGAACAATATCCACGGTAAATACAATGCCCTCATTTCATTGGTTTATATTACAACCGAACATTCTACACGTATCTGTAAATTTGACACTGCTTGATGCACGTGCTGATAAAAGCACGCCTGGTTATGATAACATTTCGGACATAACTGATAGAGAGTGACCACGAGGCTACTTACAGAACTGGTCAGTATTTGCTGTATAGATAACATATGTATTTCAGAATGTAATTGGTACCAATTTGGCGCCATATTTAATGATATGGGCTACCTCTATGCTATGAGGGGTGGGCCGTGTTCAAACATTCTTTACCAAAGACGAATGGCAGCTAAAGAATCTTGTATCGTTTAATTCTAATAAAATGTTTTGCCTGGGATATCATCGAAGACTGAATTGGACGTAAAACCCTACGATGAAATGACGAGAGCATAGATCCAACAAATTCATGGCTGTGCAGTCCGTTATGTCAAATTGTATTATTTCCCTTTGAATGCAAACTTCTGAAAATCATAACTTTTACAACAAAAGAACAAAGTTCATAAAATATGTATAAATTATTTCTGCACTAATCGGGCTAACGAAAGAGAGTGTATAATAAGCCATGCAGCCCCGAGTTCACAAAGCATTCTCAGATTTAAGTTAAGAATTTATTCAAAATTGTTCGCCTTATCTTAACTAAAATATACCCATTTAATAAAGAGTTGGCCATTCTTGTTATAATAGTTAGAAAGTAGATAATGTAGAATGAATAATTTGAAAATGTCATCCTAATTACTCTATTGTGAGCGAAAATATTAGCCTTAGACGGTTTGACAAGACGTGTGTGATAACTGCAACTACCGTCCTGGTTGTTCGAAGCTAAGTCTCGCTCGTCCATTTTCAAATGAATCAAGATGGTTGAACCCGGGACTTCCTGGCTACTCTTTTAGCAGAAAATATTACCCCATTATTACGCAGCAGAAGCTCTAACCAATGATAGAAAAACTAAGATGCAGTCATCCCCAAAATCCCACAAATTTGTCGATTATGTCCCGTCTGCTCAGAAATTGAGACAGAATCCCATTTTTTAATAGAATGCAAAATGTATTTCGACCTCCGTTATAGACCTTTTAGAGAAATACATAAGACAGATGTACATTTCTATAAAATGTCTGTAAAAGAGAAAGTTATTAGCCTTTTTCTAGGGATATCTACTCCAGTATAATATGCAATTTTATATTTGGCATGTTTTAAAGGAGATCCTGGTTTTTAAAAGATATGTGATATTATTTTATAAAATGATATTTCATCTAATAATAATCTGTATTTTAGAAATATATAGATATATCCAGTGTCCCATAGGCCATTATGGCCGGGCGATGTTCTTTTTAATTAAGTTTTTAACTGAATTATGATGTGTAAATGTACATCGTGTGACACTTTAATAAACACTTCGTCTTCTTCATTAAAGATACGTTATATAAGATTAAGATAAAGAGCTGACTATTCTTGCTATATTACCCCAAAAATACATACTGCAAAATGAAAATATTGAAAATTTCATTCAAATTATTTCATTCTGAGCCAGGTTGTCACTCTTTGTAGTTTTGACAAGATGTGTTCAGTGGTCACCAGGGCTTTCCCATTTTTAAATTACATTTTTAAATGGCGAACCGTTCTAATGTAGTTAAAATCTAATGCATAGTTTATATAACATTCGAGGCCTAAAGAAAGGCCTGCTGCAATGGGTAGATTTACTTCATGCATAATATATGTTTAATCTGGGTTAAATAAGCTGTCGAAATTACTCCTTAATTTGTAGTACAGTTTAAACGACAGATATATAATTTGTACCCTGGCAACTATTTAAAATGGGGGGATTATTTTATTTAAATATACAAAGTAAAACAGTGATTCTTTCTTATTTTATATAATATAATAAAGATAAGTCACATCCCGTTACTGTGTAGAAGATTCCATGACACCGGGTGGCCATGATTCCTTTTAATGATTGCAACAAAGACACACCATTCAAATATAATAAAAAAAGATATTCACGCCAAAATGGTTGGTCATAATTGCTTTCCAATATTTTAATAAAACTATAGCATATTTTAATTAACATAGAGAGAGGCTGTGCCGTTTCGGGGCTAACATGTGGTTTAATTTTCTTTCAATAATTCGCTTGCGCGCAAGGGATTTTTGCTGTGGAGAATGTTGGACAGGCGACCCTACCCTAGTCACGCACAAACCTTAGGCTATTAAATAAGAAAAAAAATGGAGAGTTGTTTTATTCTTCCTGCATGGTGAACCAAAATCAAAAATTTGAAATTTTAGATGCATTATGTAAGATTTAGATAAAGAGCTGACAGTACTTGCCATAATAGTTTAAAATAGGTAATTAAAGAAAAACAATATATTTAAAATTACTTTATTCTGAGCGACGTTATGACTGTCTGAAGTTTTGATAAACATAACATAGTCTTGATTTCCATTCCTTCCATTGTTACGATACTAAAAAAAAGCCTCGATTGTCCATTTTTAAATTAAATTATTAAATAGCGAGAGTGTTTCAATCCATTCAAAATTAATCATGGGCTTGTTATGTGAATGAATGTCTCATTAACAATTTATATAACATTTGAGGCTAAAAGAAACCCCCACAATCGGCAGATTTAATTCTTACATACTGCATCTTTAAATAATTCGAAAATTGTTTGATCCGGAAATACAATTTTCACTTTGCATTGCTCAACCAATCACATCTGGGACCTTAAAATCTCTGAAGAACGATCCCGTACTTAAAATCAATACTTGGTTACCATAGTGACACGGGGTTGCTTAAAATCGTGAATAAAATACAATTTATTTTAATTTGTTAAGTAGCTTAAAATCTATATATTCCTATGTTATATCTCACAAGAAAAAATGTTGAACCACCAAAAAAAATTATACATTCAAATAACGCGAATTAAGTTGGGATTTCTCGAGATAAATAACTCTAAAATATATGTACAATCTTTGATTTAAAAAATAACAATTCATTAAAGAAAAAAAATCAGTCCATCTTTATATTAGCATTATAATAAAATGTCTGCTAATAATTCAACAAACCAAATTTTAAAATGAAACTTGTAGTTTATATCTGATTGGGGCGGGGCGACGTTCCAATAGTGAAATCGTATGTTTACACCATGTTTATTATGAAAGAATTCATTTTTGTTATAAAAATTTTAAGGGAAGTAATATCCATTTCTTCATGCATCGCCAATTTTTTTTTTAATAAAAAACGTACTTTTTTTTATTATTTAAGCGTAATACTATTTATATTTAAAATTTAAATAATATAATGGGTGTGGCCTATTGACGTTCCCATAGCAATGTCGGAAATTGTCCATCATTAACATAATATGAAGGCATGTAAATGACCACACATTTAGTGAGGGGTAGTGAAAAGTAGTGGTAACATGATTGACAGATTTAAAAAAAATAACAGAGCTTTGATCTATTCCACATCCACACCAAAAACATCGCAAAGCTGAAGAAAAAACTGCCTAATTTACAAAAGATACAAAACTTTGTGTATATAAATTTTATTTGAGGCCTAAATCGCATTCGTTTGAGGTCGCGGAATCAAATTAGGATGTCATGCTTGATAACGACCAGTGAAATCTTATCGAAACGTCGTGTGTACATAATACAGTGGTTTATCCATAGAAATGTGACTGCGTTATGTTAGGATGTAGTTTTGTAATATATATTTCTCACCAGGGTAATCAACTGGGTTTTAAAATAAAACTAATTCGGACAATTAATTATGTCTACCGCTTTCAATTTCTTACTTGACAAATTTGTTTTAGCATGACAATATACCTGCGTGTTATTTGTGTAATGTACCCGTCATGGCTGCTTCACGAAATAAACGCTACTATAGTCAAACATACAATCAAACTCTAAACCATACGATGTAAACTAAGGCAAAGTGTGGACCCTGGGACAGGCCCATTGCAAATCCACATATTATTTTATCAGTCCGTGAAACCGCGGGGCAACGGATGTGCTACCGGACCTTCCTAGAAGGACAGGCATACCATATCAAAAATCTCAACAACGATACAGGTGGGACCATATACGTATTCATAGTATATAATTTGACACTTTTTTGTTTTTTGAAATAAAAAACGAACTCACCTGAAAATGGGTATGTAAAACAATGGTTCTGTCGAGCCATTAATAACGGATAAAGATGAACGCTTGGGTCTCTGTGGCCGTTTAAAAACGCATTATCATACCATATCAAAAATCTCAACAACGATACAGGTGGGACCATATACGTATTCATAGTATATAATTTGACACTTTTTTGTTTTTTGAAATAAAAAACGAACTCACCTGAAAATGGGTATGTAAAACAATGGTTCTGTCGAGCCATTAATAACGGATAAAGATGAACGCTTGGGTCTCTGTGGCCGTTTAAAAACGCATTATTTATTTGTAAGGGATTAGGCATTATTTGTCCATGAGCAAAGTGTTGCATTGTCTCAATTTGAGGTGCCATTAACCCCCATGCAGACCTTAAAGCCATTAGTTCATGATTCATGGCAGCTTCTGGAAAAACACCTTTTAAATTGAGAGGAAGTCCTGGATGGGGAGGGGGCACTCGCGGTGCTAACCCCATATTTCCTAAACTGTGCGGTAGAGATCGCGATGGCTGTGTCAGACTGGAACTGGTAACTATTTTGCTTGACACCGTTTTGACCTGTGATTGCGGTCCTATCAGAGAATCAATAGTAAATCCGGTGGATCTTTTAGCCGTTGGTATCACGGGTTTCATTGTCATTGGTTATTCGAACCCACTGTTAAATGTTCCGTATTTCTATTAAAGATCTCGGCACCTCTAATATCGATTCTATACTTCTCCGGGTTTTGCTGTATTTTGGTTTCTTCTGAGATAGCCTACAGAATGCACCGAATTAGAATTTCCCTTTTGTCTCCTCGCCGTCGTTTCTCTTCAGATTTTCTGTCAAGATATCTTAATGGTTTTAGTTGGTATAGTGAACGCACGCATTGTATATCTGTGTATATAATATAAGCTATACGAGTACACGGTGTGTGTGTGTGGTTAAGTTGAGAATCCTCGCCTATATCACACAACTTTCATACGCTTCAGCTAACGTTAGTCAATATATCAGTATTTGCACACAATTCGCTTTAACATACACGTCTTATCACAAATCCCTTACACAGGTTATAATTTAACGTTCATATCCGTTCATTCATAACCAATACTGTTCATATCAATATTTACTAGTGGTATTTCGGTTATATATCACAGTTCACAGTTAATATACCACATTAAAATGTTCATATATCATATATCCCCTATCAATCACCTTCTTTCATCTTATTTTTCTATTCTGATGTCGTCTGGTTTATCATGAAATGATGCGACAGACATGACAATTGGGTTTTATTCCCTCATCATTCTACTTTAAATCTCCTGAAGAGAGAAAGACTCCTATTGGTTGATAGTATCATCGAGGCGTGAAATAGCACGCGCTACCGCTAGATGGCAGTTACAATGGGTTACTAATTCACTATCGCTTACTCAAATTAGAAAAAGTGTTAGAAAAATTACTTTTACTTGAGAAATTTTATAAAGATACAAAGACAGATTAAAATATAATTTGAAGATCTTTTTTGAGGAAATCTGGATAATTATGTAATGTTTTTTTTTTCTTTAGAACATACAATGGAAAATTATTTATTTTATTTTGGGGGATTTCTGAAATGTTGTTCCATTTAGTAAGAAATAGTGACGGATATCGTGTATGATGAAGTTTATACTTACTCTTTGTACAAAATCTGATACAACGTTTCGTTTGAGTTGCTCAGATAATATGCTTACTCTTTCTAGAAAACCTAATACCACTTTTACATTTCAGGAGTTCACATGGTATGCTTACTCTTTTATAACACCTAACACCACTTCTACATTTGAGGGTTTTACATTTATGCTTCCCTATCTAGAAAGCCTACTGCTACCTCTACATTTGAGGAGTTCACATAGTTAACATACTTTTGTTATAATGTTTTGTATGAATACCCAAAAAAAACATAACACAAATTATTGTTAGTTATGTGAATTCTTCCAATCAGAAGTGGTATCGAATGTTCTATAAACAGTAATTATGTTGTTAGCTATATGAACTCCAGTCAGAAGTCGTATCAGGTGTTCCAGGGCCGTTTTGACCAAACCTGTTTTTGGCCGTTATGACATAGGGCCGTTATGACACATCCCTTCCAGATAGACTAAGTCATTGTGAAGATCTTAAATAAATGAACATATATCACATACAATTTACGCCAAGTTCGACCATGACCTGCCACGTACATGACACTTGTGGCTAAACTTTTTATATATGTATAAAGTCAAAAAGGTTTAAATCAATCTACCTGTATGGCGTTACTGAATTTTGAAAACACCGTTTAAAATAATAAGCGAATCTCCATTTCTATGCACTGGGCCCGGCCCTTAAAGGGGCACGATGCCCATCTTAATTTGTTCTGTTCCTGTAGAAAAACAGGACGTTAGACACCGTTTTATTTCATTTACTGCGATGCGAATTTGACTCAGTAAATTAAAAGATAAGTTCGAAATTAATCGGATTTTTTAAAAATCAGAGACAAACCGATATCCGTGATCGCATTTTGAGTTACAAAATTTGGATAAGGTATAAAATAATGAAATACGAATAAAAGCAAACACATGCGTCAGAAACCGACAAACATAATGCGTTGTGAATCTGAAATTGAAGTAGTCCAATAGTCATACATAAGTTCAACCATAAACGGATTTTTTCTATGAATTAGGCACAACTCGAAATCTGCCATTAAAGTTTAAGCATATTATAATAGTTATAAAAATGAAAACACGAGCGCCAGAAAACGATGTCCATAATTTAGAAAGAAACAAAAAAAAAAAGCGCGAGGGAGAATCTTGTAAATGAAACAGACATGTAAATCATGAACAGGTGACTAAATTTTATCAAATTTTCCCAGCAAGAGTCGCAGATTGGCCTGAAAACAGATCGAGAAATAATTATTGGGAATAAAAGAAAGATTTGTACATAAATTTGTCATTAATAACCTGCGCTCCCTCCCTCTAATAAATAAACGTCAACCTCCTACGGTTTCTACATACAGACCGAGTCTACAAAACGTCTCGTGTTACAAGTCTTTAACTACAGAGATAATTTGCACTAAATAAAAACCTAACAACTTAATTGTTAGTTCATTACTCTTCACGGTCGAGTGAATGTAATTGAACCAAGTCTTCGTTATGACGACATGAAAGATGGTGACGTAGTTAGCACAGTTAGAACCTCGTTTTTAATGAGGTTCAATCTATTTAGCTAATAATAAAGATTAGTAAACATATCATTTAGACCATGACCTCTCGACCTTATCTCCCAGCAACCCCATAATACGCGGTAATCTTCTTTTTAATTCCTGAAACTCTTTGATATTTTATCGGTTACGGGTTGCCATTCCTGGTGTATCTATAAAGAAAGGAATTTTTGTTATACATTTGAAACTTTGAGAAAGGAATTCCTATCGTCTATTTTATATGATTCTAACATGTGTCATAATGGCGTAATGATACACATCTATAAAACGGTTAGAAGGTCATTAAAGGGATACCTACGCTGTGAAAAGAACAGATAGCAAATTCGTCGACTGTCGAGTTGTTAAAGCGACAATACGTCTATATAGGCCAGAATAATTTGTCGTCAATACTCAGCTCTAATTGTTCTAATCCAGTAAATATCGCAGGCTAGCGATGACATCAAGAGTAAATCAATTCAGTCGCAAATTTCATTTTATAAATCAATCAATGTCTTAAATAGAGTTTCCCTTAAAAAAAAATCGTTTTGAGGGCTGATTATTTACTCGAATTTACTCACAAATAAATGGGTCTAGCCGGTCGGACGAGACAAAAACCGAGATCATGTGTAGGGCCCACACTTTGGTATACGCGTAAAAGAAGTCTGGAAAGACGAAATTCAAAAAAAGACTAGGGTGTTACGCTGCGTGGGCAAAATGTCCCTCATGACAAATAGCACGACCAATAACCGTCTTTGTTAGTAGTGAAGGAAGTTAGGTGACATAATGGTTAACGCATGCATGTTGGATCAGAAGGTCTGTCATTAAGTCTAGTAGCACTGTTTCGATTCCTCGCTTGTACGTGACAAGGAGTAGGTCGCCTGTCCCTCAAATAATTTCAAAATTTAAGTTTGTATAGATATCCAAACCAAAGAAAGTTTGATTGTGCCACTTTAAGAAGAATAAGATAACATGTAATGTACGTGTAATATGTTGGCCAGGAAGTATCCTATCAGACTATTATATATATTATATATTTAAAACACGTGTTTTATCTATAGCCTATTGTCCTCGCATAAACCATATCAGTGTTTATGTAAATAATATACTATATAGATAGGAGTTAAACACAAACCTTCTCATAACAATAATATATATCACCCATTGTTTAATGGAGGGAGAGAGGGGGGGTGAGAGAGAGAGAGAGGATGGGGTTTCATTCGGCCATTTTGGGACTAACACATCGTACAATTTTTTCAATAATTCGCTTGAACGAAGCGATCTTTAACTGCGAGAGAGAGAGGACCCGGAGAAAACCTACGAGGTTGGACAGGCGACCCTACTCTTTCACGTACAACCCGAGAATCGAAACCAAGCCAGTTGAATCAATGATAGACCTTATAGATTTAACGTCCACTCGACACAAATTAGGTCAATTCGCGGTGTTTAGCATGCAATGGGAAGGGGCGGAGGACATGGATAAAACACGCGGGGTTAGGCAGAACACGGAGACAACACACGAGGCTAGGCAGGACACGGAGACAACACACGAGGTTAGGCAGGTGATGGTGACAACACACGCAATTAGGCAGAACACGGAGAAAACACGCGATTAGGCAGAACACAGAGAAAACACATGGGATTAGGCAGGACACGGAGAAAACAAACGAGATTAGGCAGGACACGGAGAAAACAAACGAGATTAGGCAGGACACGGAGAAAACAAACGAGATTAGGTCGGCGAACCAACTCCTTGTCACGAACATGAGTGGGATCGAAACCACGTCACGTAACTCAATGACAGATCTTTGAAGCTAAAGCGCCCGCGTAAGACCATGCGACTCTCCGCCAAGTCCACTAAGTTGTTGAAGGAAAAATGACAAAAAACAATTTGCATTGCTCCGCTCGGCGTATTGAAAATGCGCCAATTTTTTTTTCTTCTGGATCCACGAGCGATCATTGTTACTAATAGCAAACTCCGCGAACGTTTGTTGTTTTTTTCTGGGTGAATGTCTGAGAGCATGTGCTGTTAATTTACCACAAGTTTGGGTCGATCTGTTTTATAAGTTCAATTATTAATATATATATTAATAAAATAAACGACCAAATGATCTATACTCTCAACTTGTCACATAATATATAAAAACTTCAATATGGCGACTGGTGTCTGTTGACGGAGATATGATTTTAACGCGGGAACTATAAGCAGTTGTTTATTCTGATTACCGCGTGGAATACGCTAATCAACTTGGAGTGACATCATTGAAAATGTTCACCAAATTTTTACATTATGCGTGTAACTATTACAAAGAGAATATTTGACTCGGTGGGACCAATTAGAGGGGATTTATCTAATGCACGGGGGCATGGCATGAATAGTTGGAGTTGTTCCACTGTTTTCGTGACGCCAAACTCGACATAAATGTACGGCACTGAGTGACAGTTACATTAGGCCGGGTTTTTAGCTTAATGCTTCTGTTTAGGCATGCCCATTAATTAACTAAAATATTATATACGTAACTGCCAAAACAAACAAAGACGCGAACAAAGATAATATGAGCCCGCCATTTTGAGACTAAATTATACATGAAGGCTAAAACGTAGCCATTTATTGCTCTCAATTACTGGCGCTGTCAAACAAATTTGCAAGATTTCGTCTCAAGGGAGGATAAAACGCGTGATCACTTATTAACGAAAATTGTCGTTTAATTCACATGAAACCATTTTGTGTAAAACGTATTTTTTCTCTCCCTCGTGATGACGAGTCACCGAGTTTTATAAAGTGAAAGAACTAAAATCCTGTTAATATAATTCTATGGTGGCATATCGCCATTTTCACTTGTCGTTTAGTCGCCCGAAGGAAACAAAAGTTAATTAAGAAATTAATAATCTAAATCTGTGTTTTACATGACGAAGACAAGTTAAGAAGTGTTGAAAACAAAAACAAAAATTAATTTGACTTTCGGTAGCAAACATCGCCTACAGTAATGGTTCAAAATCTCTTCTGAAAGATAAACGTATTCAATAATATCTATGAAGAAACCCTTTTTATTTTCTTATTTTTTTTTTTTTTTGACCAACAAAAGATCCTAAAAATTTCTTGAGGCCATTCACAACATACATCGGGGCAAGCGTTGCGTAGTTTCTTTTCAATATCAAATTGCGCCAATTACATTTTATTATAAGTTGTAGCATTATTTTCGTATAATCATGATACGGATTAAGGCTTAAAAACACCAATTTAAAACACGTGTTAAACACGTGCGTATTTAAGAATGTGTATCCCTCCGCATTATGACAATATTTTATTTCATATTTATTTTAAATTTGACAATCCTTCAAGCGTATTCTTCACATATTAGTATAGGACTTACAAGTCGTCTGCTTTTTCGCGCCTCCTCACAGGTGTGATTAGAATTTCGTGATTTTTGGTGTCGTTAGACGATGCCTTGGATTATACGTTTCAGATTTCGATATTTTTATCACATTTAATAAGTTTTGTTACAACACCGCAGCTGTGAAAGGGATTATTTATATGTTATTTCTTGCTGTGTCTTTTAGTCAGTGGGCCTCTTCTCGGATTTACTAATCAAACCAATAGGTTACACTCCATCAATGACTAAAGTTGGCTATGATTAAGGTTAATGCCAGTCCCGCATAAAAGGTTAGCTCCGCACTGAACTCTGAACATGCGCATGCATAATTTTTAAAATATGGTTTCTTGAATGTGAGTTCTCATTCATGAAATGTATCTAGATTTTTTAATGAGGGCTGTGTGGAAGGGGGAGGCGTGTTTTGACAGATGACAGGGCGATGATGTATCAAAGCCATACAGAAACAGTCAAGATGCATAAAACAGAAAAAGAACAATAGCGGACAAGACACGCAGTAAATGAAGTGAATAGGTCATAATCACTTCGGTGTCACTTACACACCCTTTTAAATAGGCTTTTAATCTTTTGTAAACCGACTTGAGGGGGGTGACAACACCCCTTGTATGACTTGACCCCTCGGCGCATTGTCCCCTATTGAAATCAGAAGAGAATGTATCGCTAATTGAATTTAAAAATCATTATCATATGTCGTCATTATAATGTTGTTAAAATATTCATGAGGTTTTTTCACTGATGGTTTATTGTTAAAGGGGTAGATGACACCATGCTAATATAGATGTCATATGAACGTGGAATGTCCACTGACAACTGGAAGGGAGAGACATTCCATTCATTGCAGTATATTTCATGGAAGTTTGATTATTGGTAAATAGATTAAACCATATTGACTGCGTGCAACCCAATGCCGATTACGATCAATGGCGTCATTGCTCATGTAGAAAATATTGGTTGCCAGGAGACAAAGGGAGCCCACCTATCACAGTACAATTCTATCATTTAATTATTAAACTGAATAAATTCAATTTTCAAAAAATATGTAAGTGGAAACAAAAAAACGTAATTAGAATTTTCCCAATTTTAACTAATGTTCAAATGGGTCCACTTCTTCAGGGGTCCACGTACCATTGGGTAAGGTGACAATATGGCCAGTCCGCCACTACTTACATAGCTTGAGGGGTGAACTGTGTCTTCGGTTGCTTGGACGTAAGTGTATGCTATGGGGGGTATGATACCATTTCCTCGCCCGAATCGTTGTGTAATTAAGCACATATCTGAATTGCAATATCGTTCCATGAAATACTTTTTGACTGATTCTGGATTCAAGGTTTCTGTGTGAGTTGCAGGCCTATGGTTTTGGTGACGGACCTATGGCCTTTATGCCCCCATAATGGAACAGTGAAAATGGATTTACCGCCTTATCGGTCGATTTTTTTCGTTTTAAATAGGGGTGCCACGGTGGATCAGTGAATACGACGTTGGCTCGTTAACCTGGAGATCCCATGTTCGATCCTGATTCATTGTGATTTTCCGGCGTGGTCCCCACTGGTCAATGGTGCAGGGCAGAGGACCTGACAAAGGACAACGTATAGTCTTTCCGATGGTAAAAAAAAACGAGTTTCCATCATAGCACATTGTATCCCTTATGATTGTCTTCATAAGTCCATATTAAGAAGCAGAAAGTCGAACGTTAAACCCTTTTTGAATTCTATTTGGATTTTTCCCCCAAGAAAATGACTGCTGTATACATTTATGGGCTTTACTACGACTTTATTAACCAAGGCTGCGATTTTAATCAACAAGCTATCCCCGGGCAAGATATTTCCATTATCGGATAAAAGACTCATTTTCTTTAAAAGGGGCGACAATCATTTGATAGAGCGTGTTTATTAACCTGTACATTTACCACAAATCAAATCGTATTATCTTTAATTTTATATTCAATTCATCTTTTAATATCGCATTAAGAAATGGATATTCGGAATATTTCGGTTAATAATACACATTATGGACAGGTCGAAGCGTGGCTTAATCACAAAGAAAGGAAGCATTCTTTGAATAGAAGCCGCATGTTGATGAACTCTTGGAGATGAAAGGGAGTTTTATGTCCGTCTTATGTTGTTCAGATTAGTGTTGTTATGATTGCCCCCTTCTGGTAGCTACAGCATTATTTTGAATAAAAGGGGCAGATCACTCTATTAAACCGTCGCCTTGTAACAATTGCCTTGTTTTTGTATTATCATAACACGTGGTCAATGTTGTTTGTAGTTTCAATAAGGGGGCGTTTTAACCCTTTAAGCATTAAAGCGGGTTTGTATTGAGATGTACTGAGAAGAAGTGTCATGTGTAAATCTATTGATGACGATAATACGTCAATATTGTCACGTGTTGTCTGCCTTTCGGCCACGTTAATGTTACCATAACACTGTCATGGTGACACCTTAGTTTTCAAAAGAGCGCCGCCATTTTGATCTCTGCTTTCATATTAAAACTAATAATTACTGAAGTAGAAAAATTTAAATATTCTAACTCCCACTCGTGCAAAGATAAATTTATAAAATGGCGTCGGTCTCTTTTAAATTAAATATTTGTAAGCAAAGTTTAATTTGGAAAATGACCGCATCTTGTATTAATGAAATGCCCTAAGCGTGTATCATTTTAATAACACCGCCAATAATTTTATATATCAAATATTCAAACACTGTTCGGCTTATAGGCCATGTTTACCGAGTGTACTTTAGATCACAGGGTCTGTTATATAATCGAGTGTCGTGATTTCGTGGGGTGTTTTCCAGGTCCTTCGAGTCCTGAAGTTCAAATTGAGCAATGGAAGGACACCCGAGAAAATCCATGAGGTTCGGTAGGAGACCCCACAGCTTTGGTTCGAAACCATGCCACCTGGCTTAATGACGACAGATCAGACATAAAGCGACCGTGTTAACCCAATCGACCACAGTCCCCTTAATCTCTTAGTCCCCTTTTCTATTTAAAAATGCATTTGCAGAACTTGATTTGCTTTGATGCTTTGATGTCAAATGCAGTTGTGGGGGCGTTATGAATAAAATTATTTTTACGTGTTGAGGTGGGACATCACGCTTTAGTTTACTCAAATTGATTATAATTTAATTTAGAAAACAAATTGGCTATGTCGTTTGCAGAGTGTGTCGATTGTTGACAAAACTCAATTGAAAATACTAGGCCCTACCCCAAATAATTTTTCGACGGGTATCCCATTTTAAGATTCAACTTTCACATTATTGTCGTTTTCAAGGGATCCCCAACCCCTTAAATGACGTTCTGGGACTTTAATTACATTTAAATGATAGGACTACTACCCCTTTGATTAGGCCTTCCTATCGCCGTTTATCATTTGTAATTTGTCTATCACAAGAAACTGTTTATTTACATAAAGAACGTGGTCACGCGCTGGATAACTGGGTATAATCACCAAAAGGGGGCCATTCTACCAATTAAGATAATTACAGATTAATTAGTATGCCGATTGTTCTTCTGTACTTGAAGGTAACAACTGGTGTATGGCATGACGGTCAGGGCTGTTACAAACGTTAAATATACCCCTTGTTACAACCACACATCAAACAGACGCGTAGGAATAACAATTAAAGGCAGTTTTAAAAAGATAAAAATCCAAACGGTGTAATCATTACGACTTGTAATGGCGGCTTCCCGCAAGCAATCTGATCTAATTGATCAAGACATGAAAAGCGCAAACATGGCGGCAGGACACGTCACTTCCAGCTGTGACAAGTCCCAACCAATTCACGACCTTAGCAACAACATGTCCGCGCCATGACGTCTTCAAGCAGATGGGATAAAGGCAGAAGAGCGTCGGTTTATTCTCAATTCAAAATGGGCTTATTAGGCTCACACAGGGTCGACATTAACTCATTTTGTACAACTGACAAGTTTTTGAAACGTTTTATCCACTTAAGCGCATGTCTTTAAAGGTGTTCAAATTACTAAAATGGTGTTGAAAAGCAGCGAGGCGGTGATGGATATTAAGAGTTCCGTTTTAACAGGGTGGTGGAGGGTCGCAGCTAATCAATTGGCCAATGGAAATTTTGATTTTCGTTTTCAGCGAGGCAGATCTAGAGGGGGGGGGGCAACTTGGCCAATGCAGTGGTAAAATGCCATCCAGACTTCCATGAATTCTGACGGCCATTAACCACTGAATAAAACAAACACGTGCTTAGGGCATCGGTGGTATTGTGGGGACCACAAAAGTTCTGCTTTGTCTCCATTATTAACAATGGGGTATATAGAACCTCATTTTTTATAATTTATGGTATGGTTTCTGAAATTTATATTATAAATTACATAAGCTTATACTATTATAAAGTGTAGAAGGACCGCACTACACGCAAAACAGTCTACAAGATAAACCTGGGGACATGACAGAAAATAGACAATGCAAAAAATGAACAAATATCAAATCAAGTGAATGAATCCGGAGAAACAAAATATTGTAAATGCTTAGGGTCTGGATGTAGTTCTTAATCTGGCCCTGTATTATATTTACCTAGCCAAGGTTGGTTCTAAATTGATTCATCGATAACTGTACAAATTAATACGGTACACTATCTTTTTAAATACATAGTGGCTATTGTTACGACGAGTAGTCCTCGGCCGATTGTTAAAACGATGCTTTCCGGGCCATCCATCGGCTATATTTGGGTTAGGGTTAGGGTAAGGTATAGATTGAGAGTTCCGTGTGTACAAATTTGCATTGCCACTTGATTCCTAAAGCTGGTGTTGGGGAGATTCGCTTCCTGAAGCTGGTGTTGGGGAGATTGGCAGCCATTTTGGAATTCCTTCTATTTAGCCAATGGAGTGCCTTGAAAGGCATTGTCGTAACAATAGCCTGAGGACTATTGTTACGACTCGTCGTAACAATAGCCACTGCCTTTTAAAAAACAACAGATCCGGATTTAATACGTTTTATTTATCTTTTATTCCAATCTAGGCCTAAACCCAATACGAACATCGGACAAGAAGCAGCGTGGGGGTGGGGAGGGGGCTATATGGGTTGTTTCAAAGCGACACATGTAGCGATATAATAATGAAAGACAATTATACCCCTAGACCATATTTCATTGCTCAAACTCCCTCGCCTCCCCTTTCCATAACACCGGCAATTAAAATTAGAAATGACGTCGTTAACGCCATCTTTGATTTAAGATGATGTTTCAATGGAGAACGAGGCTAATAGGCACTGGACATTAACAATTACATCAAAGACGTAAATTGGAAAACGAGCGGTGAAAATGGCCAACTGTTATTCGTTCTCTACTGATAAAGCTATTAGGGGGTAATAAAAGTATCAACAACAATATGTCCGCACAAAGACAACTAAATGAATTTTAATTGGACAAATTAGCCTAGTGGTCATGAAGCACGCGATAGAAACACTTGTCTCCCACCAGGGGGTGCCATCATATTAACTAAGCACAACAGAGGCTTTGAAGATGGTTGAAGAAGGAATGACTGATGGTTTATCAGATCTTTTAACCACGACATAAGATTTTCTCGTGAATTCTTTAAACGACGCTATTACTAGATAAATGAACATTATTCTTTCAACATGGGCGTCCCATTTTTGGCACCGACATCTTTCGCGTTCGCCATATTTGGGCCGCGTTACTTTTATAATAATTATTAGAGATTGTTTCCGTTTGAAGTTCTGAGGAAGGGGATGTTGTTTGCGTTCCATTTTATCGGAGATTCAACAAATATTTTTCCTGGATGATTTGCCGTGCAGGATTAACATAGTTCCAAAAGTTGTTTCGTGTCTCGCTTTAAAAATGCATAAATGAAATAGGGTTTAACGTCCTACTTTTCTGCCTCTACTGGGCTAATGAAGGTGGGGATTCGCCATACAGCAGTGTGCTATGAGGTTAATTTTGCGGAGCAGCGGCACTATAGCCTGTTTTTATATCGAATTGTAACTGCCAAGGGATCTTTTACGTACACGCCAAATGTATACACGGGACCTTGTTTTTTAATCCCACCGAACGACTAGACAGCCGTCCTTGCTAGGCCCTCCGTCCTGCATTACCGACAAGGGGAAACCACGTAGGAAAATTCCGATGAAATTTATCGGACAATGCAGAGATCGAACACGCGACCTCCAGGCTAGCGAGACTGCGTCTTACACACTTAACCAGCATGAATCCCAACATATAATCAGATCTGCTATCGAGTATATTATATACCGTGGCTCCAACATTTAGATAAATTCCTCATTATATGACAAGTTTTTCAGTGTCTTTATTTAGTTTAACCATACACTATGTCTACCTATTGTAGGTCTTTCTTTAAGTCTGAAATGTTATCTAAGAGAGAGAGATGGGGGTTTAAGCTCACTCGACCCAAACTAGGTCATTTTGGGACTAACATATGGTTTCAATTTCAATAATTCGCTTGCGCGTAGGGGTCTTTAGCAGTGGGAGTAAACCGGAGTGCCCGGAGGAAACCCACGAGGTTGAGAAGGCGCCCCTATCTCCATGCCACATACGCTCACACCAGGGATCGAAACCACAGCCGCAAGCTAGAGGTGACCGGCCAGCTAGAGGTCGAAGCGTGGCACTCTAGACCACTAGGCCATCCCAACCCCACGAAATGTTATCTAAATTATTAATTAGACATTAATTAACTTATTCTGACCATAATCAACCCTCCCATGTCAACGCTAACCTGCGATATTTGTTGGATTATGATCCGATTTGCTGCATAACTTTCCTTCACGATTTAATGGATAATCGATACTCGGATTTTTGTCGTACTGACTTTAGTATTTAGTAATGAAGATCGAGGCCAGGCCGAACTTTCAACTGCTTAGTTCTCGGATCATAGTGGATCAATTTGACTGAAATTTTCAGCAAATTGCCTTTACATTAGCTAGATTTTAACTACTGTATTATAGTGAGAACTGCCAACTCGTTATCTAATCTCTGATAATATATTTTCAATATAAGGTAAATACACACAATGCCATTGTTTTCAAAGATGCATTATGTAAGAGCTTAATCTGCCTTTTGCAGGTCTTTATGTTGGTGGCAAGTGTTATATAAATTATTAATTATAGACATTTATTCACATGCCAAACCTACAATCAACTCTCTAGACCATCGTGTGACCGAGATTTAAATGGATTTGAACACCCGCGATCTACGCTTCATTATCTGTTATAACAAGAAAGGCCAATCCTTGATCTAAATCTTGCATAATGCATCTTTCATATAGGGTAAATACAAACAAACAATATTATCATCTTTAATATAACCTGGCCCCGAGTTCACAAAGCATTCTCAGACTTAAGTTAAGAATTTTCTTAAAATTGTTCGCCTTATATAAACTAAAATATAGCTCTTTATAAAACTTTTGTTGTTTTAATAAGAAACAATGTGCAAAGTTTTGGGTTTCTGGATTGAAGATATCTCCCATAAACCGAGGTTGAAAGTTGAGTAAATTTTCAACTTAAGTCTGAGAATGCTTTGTGAATATGGGGCCAGACCTCTATTATTATAACAACTATACTATTATAAAAAAGAATCCATATAAAATACTGGATACAATACATGTAAATTGTTATAAATTCATTAT
The DNA here is from genome assembly GCA_963678685.1 of Patella ulyssiponensis. Taxonomy (NCBI): domain Eukaryota; kingdom Metazoa; phylum Mollusca; class Gastropoda; family Patellidae; genus Patella; species Patella ulyssiponensis. The sequence goes on along the minus strand of OY783229.1, from coordinate 14,432,308 downwards.
TGTATAATTTAGAATATATAAAGATCAAATTCAATCAAAATATTAAAGCTTATAATATTTAACACAATGAATTCTAACAGGTAGAGAGGGGCATATAACGATAATCCAAAAGACTAATTTATTAGTTTCATTTTCAAAGATTTCATCAAATCGTCAACAATTCAAAAACAATTAGCCGAGCTTTGACACTACTACACTGCTCGGTAACCATTCCACAGAATTTTATGATGTTTAAACTGAATAAAGATTAGTCTGTTCTACATTAAAGGGCATAAACAGTACAAATTATCAAAGCTTCTAATCTGATTAAAATACAGATCTATATTTCGTTTCGTTTTTTTTTTATACCTTCGATGATCTACACTACGTGAAAATTTGACAAGTCTTAGTGGGAATTCGCCTCAAGGATCAAACGAGCGGCATTTGACCCTATGACGTTAGACATTGATTAATCAATCAGCGTTGACTTTTCTAGTGGTTCACCCATGAACTCGCCGTAACAGACCGCTCCATTGGCTAATTATCCCTCAAATCATCCAGAACACGTCAATGATAACTCCAGACCCTACTGTAGTAAAGACAAGTAAAACGAAATTTTGAACTATAAAAGCGAATACAAATAGCATCTGTATTTTAATCAGATTGTCAAAGCTTCCGTTCATTTCGACCATACTCGAACTGACGGAGCGCTCCGCCTTGGGCTTTTTTTTTTTTTGAAAAGCGTGGTGCCAAGAACATCTAAGAAATTACCAAAAGGTTACGGAAACAGTTCCTGATTCAACAACGATTCGTAATGTCTGTATAATGCCTGTATCGCAATTATTAGAACACAATATAATAATACTGTCGGTGTGAACACAAATACTTCCGTCTGTTATTATTCTGATTAAAACACAGGTCCTATTTCGTTTCGTTTTCTTTTTCACAGTTCAACATTTCGTTTTTCTTGTCTTTACTACACTAGGGTCTGGAAGAGTTGTTATAGAATTTACGTTTAGCATTAGCCAATGAAACGGTCTGTTGTGGCGAGTTCTTGGTTAATCAAATTCTGACGTCAAAGGTCAAAAGCCGATCGTTTGAACCCTGACGCGATCTTCCACTACAACCGGTCAAATTTTCATGTAGTGGAGACCATCTGAAATACATGTATAATAAAAACGAAACGTAATATAGACCTGCATTTTAATCAGGTTGTCCTCTTATCAGATATAAGACAAAAACATTTATTTCATACGCCCCCGATTCCCCCCACCACCGTTTATAAACTTTCACACGTCACCGTTTCTAGGTTTATATACTCCCCCTCCCCTTCTCCCCCCAGCTTTTTCTAGATTTATAAACCTTAACAAGCCTGCTGTCTCACGGTTTATAAACCTTTATTATAAAACAGTGTATCTTCGCCTGTTAATGTGGAAAAGTTCGACTCCAAATCCTTGGTAGAAACCTGAAAATTTTAATTATCTGTTAAATACACAATGAATGAAATGAAATGGGGTTCTGCTCAGACGGAAATACGCCATACAGAGAGAGAGCGGGGGGGGGGGGGGGTAACGTCCACTAGACACAAATTGGGTCATTTTGGGACTAACATATGGTTTAATTTTATCTCAATCATCCGCTTACGCGTAGGGGCTTGTAGCAGTGGGAGGAAACCGAAGGACCCGGAGAAAACCCACGAGGCTGGACAGGCGACCCTTCTCCTTGTCTCGCACAACAGTGGATTTGAAACCACGCCAATTGACTCAATGGCAGGCTTTATGATACAGCACGCACGTGCTAACTATTCGGGATCCAAGCCCCATCACCCCACGCCTTACACTAACTTACAGTGTGTTATGTGAAATGTTTTGCCCAGACAGCGGCACTACGACCGTACATCGAATTTCAACTGCCAAAGGATCTTTTACGTGCACGCCAATGTGCACGCGAGGCATTGGGTTTTTGTTCCATCCGAACGAGTAGACAGCCCCTCTCTCTCCCTCTATCTATCATCGATTCCAGGACTGCTACCGTGGCTCCCGAAGTGACTAGACGTGAATTGTTTTCGTGGATTATATAGGATGATGTCAGAGATAGAGGCAGCTAGACGTAGGCCTATAATGAATAGTGACAGAATGTATATAAAAATAGGTATAATATACTACTTAACGTATCTTAACATACACTAAACACAATTATCACCTAGGTATTACATATACATGCACCAATATCAACATATTCAGAGTTCGTAAACAACTCTCAACTGTCAATCTGCGCTGCCAATGTTTTAGAACGTTAAGGGTGTGTGTGTGAGTGAGGTGGGGGGGGGGGGTAAATCCACTCGACACAAACTAAATCATTTATGGGTCTTAGGAGTGGGGGTGGGGGTAGGTGAATTTGTTTTGCCGACCCCGGAGTTGGAAAGGTTTTTTTAGTGCGAAGAATGTAATTTATAAAAACCAACAATGTTGCGTAATTTTTACTTCACTTCAACTGAGATATTTTGGATAAAGATTCGCACCGAGTTTATTTCAGTGTAGAAAAGATATTTACAGAATAAAAGTAGCGAGTACAAAAGGAAACAATTAATATCAATTAAGATGTAAGAAAAGCCCTCCAAGAATAAAAAAAAAATGAAAGTAAAATTCGTACAACGTGCATGGTAGTGCCAGAATACTGTCTATAACGCACGTAACTGTCATGTTTCGCTACGTCACATGTCAAAATAGAAAGAAAGCTCGCGTTTTATAGAACTTATTAACCCTCCCCATTACCTAAACTATTCTCATTATTACAGACATTAGACGTAGCGTGTAATACACTCTGTTTATAACAAACATGTCACACTATTTTCCTTCTGTATCAAAATTCAAAATGACTGCCATAACGTTTGTGGCATTCCGCGCATGCTTATTCCCATAATACCTCAATTAGCACTAAGATTCACTGAATGCTATTACGAGGCAGAGGAATTTTGAACTCAGGAGAAACTAAGTGCATAGTAATATAGAAATTAGAACTCTATCAGTTCGCTTATTTATAACGTCGATGTCAGTTTTACGAGATGCTAGTTTAGAACGTCCAGATAATAATAATGTGAAGTTTTTTGTTTTTACAGAGTCGAGGGTATTCTGTTGAATTTGGATCCGCCAACGAATTGAAATTGTCAATACATACAGCTATTTGAACGTTATTTAAGGGATTTCGAATTCCTTGCAAACTATGATATTGTAAAAACTGAAACTCTGAACGGTATATCAGTAAAAGCCAGCGCCACCTATAATCGTCGCTAAAATCTTTTGATGGGCCCCTTTTTAATCTTATTGAATCAATAAGATTTTTAATTAAATGTTAAACAGCCAATTTAAGTTAGCCTACATTTAACCATGGATTAAGGCGTGAAAAAAATATCCGAAAAAAATGACAATTATGGATTTTGAATAATCGAACAGTGGAGCATGGGAGCCGGAACGGTGGAGCTATGGGTTCAAATGCCCTCCTGCCCCCCCCCCTCAAAAAAAAACGGGGCTATTGCTTCGTGCACCAGCAATGAAACTACACGTTGCCGTATTACGTCAAAAAGATTTTATTTTTTTAAAATATTCTATTCTATGCTATATCGAAGTGAACCAAATCGATTATTGATTCTAGTGATCTAAGTTGTATCTTGATCTGATTAGTTTTAACTGACAGACTGCCAGAAGTCGTCAGATTTTATTGTTTCTGCACCGGATTTTCAAAAATATTTCTCGGCGGAGGACCCCACTCAGTCCAGGGAAGAAAGAACTCCTAAGACCCCTGCCCCTCGGACGTTCCAGCGGCCTTGGACAGCAATGTCTGTGATCATATAACAGCCACTGCGCATCAGTGTGGATATGTGTTCTTGTAAAAGGCAATGTCTAATGGTATAATGTACAATGGGAGATAACTCCATTTAATGACATCGGTTATTTACAATACTTTAATATCATAGAGAGAGATGGGGTTTAACGACCACTCGACACAAACTTGGTCATTTTGGGACTAACATGGTTTAATTTTATCTCAATAATTCGCTTACACGTAGGGGTCTTTAGCAGTGGGAGGAAACTGGAAGCCCCAGAGAAAACCCACAAGGTTGGAAGACATTAGAGACACGAAACATAGCTATTGTATATTACCTGGGTGAATATTGTGTATCATCTGGGATGAATTAAAAAAACTATTGTATATCAACTGGGTGGATATTCAACTGTTGTATATCAACTGGATGGATATTCAACTGTTGTATATCAACTGGGTGGAAACAAAACTATTGTATATTACCTGGGTTGAAATAAAACTATTACATTACCTGGTTGAAAATAAAACTATTATTTATTACCTGAGAATATTGAGGAAACATAGCTATTGCCACTGGTAAAGCTAAACCAAAAGCTGCTGTACACACTACAGCATTTATAGGTAAATGCATTTTAGGGTATGTCTTAAAAAACTTCGTCCTGTAGAATAAAAACAATACTGCTATAAAAGTTTTGATTTTAATAGACCAGCGACCATATTCAAAAAATCTTAAACTTTAATATTTCAAGGATGCAGCTTTTTTTATTGGCCAAGGGCTAAAATTTGTAGTGACATTTTAACTCTTATGCTACGTTCACACTATCAGATTCCTTCTGCGATTGAAATCGTGGTTTTAAGTGTAGAGTAATCATGGTTATCCTATCAGGTCTTACCATATTTTGAGGTCAGTCTTAGCAATCGTGTTGATGGTATCGAAACATATTCAAAGTTATCTGCACATAATGCATTGTAACTACAGTGTGAACCTAGCATAATTGAATTAAAAGGTAGTAGCCTTATAAAATGTTTTAGTTTAAAGCGAGAATTTCTTATTTTCTAAGAAAGTCAAAAAATAATTATTTCTATGTCTTTTGCTCAATAGATTCACTATTACACGATTATAGGCATTATTTTCCACGTTTAAAAATCATTTACACCGGAAATAATAACACAATTACCTCCCTTGTTTTTCTCTTCTCTCCCCCCCCCACCCCATGGAATAGCTATCTTCAAACGTTTGAATTTGAAGTGAAAATGATATTTTTGCCAATTTCTCATAGGATTATTCTTTAACAAGGTAGGCCTGTTTATAGATACCATCTATTTTAAGGCTTTATTTTAATACATGTTAAACATATAACATAAAAATATGAAATTCTCGCTTTAAAGTTTCTAATCGTCCCTGATTGTTGTTTTATGGATCTTGAATTCTTTGTAAACAACAACATTGTTAACGATAAGATCTCTAAAAGTAATATACAAAGACAATCTCTATCTTCTTAAAGAAAACAACTTAAAACACATTCATTTAAAAAGATATAAAATGACTCTGTATATACAACTGTTAACATGTCCATATTTTTCTTATGATTATATTGTGCCCCCGAAACATGTGAGGTAAAAGGGTATAGTATAAATATGCTGTAATGATAATAATAATAATCTGTAAATGAATCAACAATTCTACATTATAGCCATTTGAAGTTTATATTCATTTCTACTGATTTCATGCAACCATCTTGATGGCAGTCAGTTCATAAAATTATTTTTTTTTAAATTAGTTCTTTATACAATTTTTTTTTATTCTAAAATAGTTTGAACTTGACTGTTTTTCCTAAAACAAAAGTATTAAAATCTATATTTTATTTGTTTTGAGAATGGCAAGCTAGGAAATCAGTTCGGCACTGATTTGATATTTTTAATACATATTCGGCACAAAGTTAAAAATATAAGTTACTAGTATAGTTTATTAGGGCCTGACATTTTGCTAGGTATATCATTAATACACGTCCAACAGGATCTGTGTTTTAATCAGATTCAGTTTATTATAAATTAGGGCCTGACATTTTGTTGGGTAAAACTAAACCGTTTTATCCAGGCCTGCATGAAGTACAGCAACAACTAGAGATAAATATAATATACAAATACTAGCTATTAATATAGCATGCAAATAATAGATAGATTAGATAGATATAGAGCTTCAAATCATATTGGAATACATATAATCATACTATAAATATTAGATATACTAGGGCTCATATTTCACACATATTTATAAGTCTTGACTGACAGGCAAGGATAATTGACCAGACAGAGAACTTATCGGTCAGTCAATTTAAATGGCATAAAAATCAATCATTTCAAAGAATTGAACCTTGAAAAACGGTAGTATATACAATTATGTTGATAGTTTTTATGTGTAAAAACACTTATAAATGTATGAGATACTGCTAATAACGGTCATAATCTTTGGAAATAATTTCTTGCTGAACCAACTTAAATAAAATAAGTAAAGAATTATTGACTGACTGACACATTTTTAAAATAAAAGCCCAAACTGCTATGCAGGTAAGAAATGAATCACACATCAGTATCAGTGGAACCTGTCGTTGAAACAAAACGCTAAAATGAAAATTGGGAAATGAGTTTTAAAAGATCCTTAGTATCAAGGATTATAGGTAGTAACTCTGGGGTAAAATATCTACTAAAACTACAAACACCGATTCTATTAGAGAGAGAGAAATGGGGTTTAACGTCCACTCAACACAAGCTAGGTCATTTCGGGACTTACATATGGTTTTTGGAGTTTTTAAAAAAAAATTATTTCAATAATTCGCTTGTGTTTAGGGGTCTTTAGCAGTGGGAGGAAACCGGAGGACCCAGAGAAAACCCATGAGGTTGGATAGGCGACCCTAATTCTTGTCATGTATGACGGGGAATTCGGTCGAAACCATGCCAGCTGATTCAATGACAGGCTTTATGATACAGCGTGCAAGTATTAACCATTCAGCCATCCAACTCCCGTGCCGCCCGCTCACCGCCCCCGAATCGATTAAAATAATAGCTCCGCTTTTTCCAAGAAAAATAAGATGACGGCAGTAAGAATAAAATGGGGTTTTATTGGGCCCTAGCAACACAGATCATTGGCAGCAACTCTAGGATAAAATGCCTGCAAAAACTACAAGCATTTTAAGGATAGGAGAATTAGAACATGACAGCAATTGAGAAATGGGGGTAACTCTCGGGTAAAATGTCTTCTAAAACTACAAACATACATTGTTCTTGGAGGAAAATTTTGAATTCCAACTGTCAATGAATCTTTTATAAGACCTTTATTTTTCATCCCATCTGAACAACTAGACACTGTTTCTCACCCAAATGAAGCAACAGTGTGGTCTCAGATATCAAGAGTCGAAACATATAACATCCACAACAAAAAAAGGTTTTATAAATTTGTAATTCTAAAACTAGGCAAACTTTCTAATGTTTTTTTTCACAAAGTCTAAAAGTCTAGCTAGTCACACAGAACTAACCTCTCAAATAAACCCATCACCATGGGAACCAGTACCAATACAGGTGCCGGTAAAACAACCCTTGTTAAAGCTGTTTCTGTTAGAGCCTGTTGTATAATACCATATATGGTCAGTCAGAATGGAGAGACAATATATTAACAAATTAACATGCTTGTGTATATTTGTTTTCATGCAAAGAAAATGGAGGCATTCCATGCTTGTGAGAGAAAGAGTGAGAGAGAAATTGGGTTAAACATCCACACAACTCAACCTTTGGGACTAACAAATGGTATAAATTTAGAGGAAACTCGAGGATCCAGTATAAAAAAAAATTGTCTCCCACAAACATGTAATCAAATAGACCCACCCTACAGATCTAATTAATACGGAGAGAGAGAAATGGAGTTTAACATCCACTCGACACAAACTAAGTCATTTCCGGACCAACATATGGTTCAATTTTATTTCAACAATCCGCTTGCGCGTAGGGTTCTTCAGCAGTGGGCGGAAACCAGAGGAATGGGAGAAAACCCATAAGGTTGGACATGTGACCCTATTTCTTGTCACATACAACCAGGTAATCGAACCCATGGCAATTGACTCAATGACAGACCATATGATACAAAACGCACGCACTAACCATACAGCCCCCTCCAACTTAATAGGTCCCTGACAGACCCAAAGCATGTATCAATGCCCACATACATATATTTAAGCATTACACGGTAGCGTCAAAAGTTAGCTTCTTAGCAGCACAAGGAAAGCAGTCTAATTCTTAAATTTGGAATCAGTCTGTGAAAATTAGAAACGTTGCTGTGAATCAAGAAATTAAGAAAATTAGTAAATGAGAGGGCGACTCACCTCTCAAATAATCCCATGACGATCGGTGGTAGAACAAGAATTGGCGCTGGTAAAAACATCCTGGTTATCGCAGTTTCCTTTAGCGCCTGTTGTTTTCAAAGAGACAAAATATTCTCACAAACTTAACGGAATGTCAATGAAATAAAATGGGTATAACATCCTACTGTTCTGTTCCGGCTATGTTAATGAAGACCGGCATACACCATACAGTGTGCTATGGGAGAAATTTTGCCCGGATGGCGGCGCTGCAACCTACTCTTATATCGATTTCAAGCTGCGAAGGTATGTCATGATATAGGGAATAGGGTTTCAAGGCGATATGGGAAGATAGTCCCATGGCCAATAACGCTATACACCGTGAAGCTGAAATAATTAGATCTAAGAACCTCAAATTGTCTCATCATCCATTAATGTTGGTGTACCATTATTTCAATTATTGTAATGTATCGCTCTCAAGTCTCAACCATTAAACCATGTCTAATTTACTCCATTTAACCATCACCTCCCCACCACCCCAACCCCATCCCCATCCCCTCACTGGTAAAACTGATTTCTCCTGAATTTGACTTAAATAAAAAAACAAGCACAATCTACAGTATAAAGGAATATATCGGGTGCCCCTACAACCCCAAAAGATGGTCCCCTTAATCTATGAAGGTGAAAAGTTGTCCGCAAATTAAATACAATTCGGGTCCCTTTTTATATATTTTTTGAATTAAGTTTTCGATTTGTTTAAATAGTTTCTGCATTTTCTGTGTTTCAAAAAAACTTTTAATTAATTGTGATATGATTAAGGTGAGAGGAAATGAATACAAAGATATTTTATGATAAATAAAGATTGTTAACAAGCAGATGAATCAGAGAAAAGGATATTTTCATGAGGTGAGAGGAATTTAAATACAGAGTTTGGCGGCCATGATCTTCAGGAAGGAAATGGCATGCTGAATCACTGTTGTTTATTTTATGTTCATAGTGTGTCATTTTGAAGTTTTCTCTTATGGTTTGAAATGCAAAAAATCTACATAATCAAAATTTAGATGCTTCTTAGCTGAGATTAGATCCATTCGTTATTCCTTCCTACAGGTCATGACCCTTGTAGAGTATGTCAGATGACACTTTGTGACCTGTGATAGCAAAACAGAGTCGGAAGTCGCAAGTGTTTTATGATATGAACAAAAATAGGCAAAAAACATATCGTTAATGATATATAACGAAGAAATGTTAAAACTTTAGATTTGACAAATAAAGCACACAGTCTATTTCCGACTCATTTCTGTCATAGGTCACATATATATTCCTGTTAAATTAGAGGTTATATGGCAAGAACATGGATGGGCAGATAACTTACGTTATATAGCCAGGCCATGGAAGAGCAGATAACTCACCTCTCGATATAAGCCATAATGAGTGGTGGTATGATGAAGATGGGAGCAGCCAGAAATACCCTTGTGATGGCTGTTTCTCTTATAGCCTGTTTTGTTTAAATATATCATTTTGCCATACTCAAAATTGTCAGTGGGTAAGACAGTTGCGCTCACTAACCGGGAGGCCCTATGTTTGATACCAGCAGGGTTCCCATTTGTCAGTGGCCCAAAAACCAAGGTTCAGTGTAAACGGCCCATGTACACGGCCCAGTTGACTCAATGACATGCTAACCATTTGGCCATCCAACCCCCCGTTTAGTTTTGGCCTGTCTTCATTAGCCCAGTCAGTGCAGAATGAACAATATGGCTTTAAACCCAATTTCATTTCAAAATTGTAAATCATCAACAATATGAACATCCTACTGTTTAACATCCTACTGTTCTGCTTCTAAGGCTAATGAAGACGGGCATACTCCATCCAGTGTGCTATCGGGAAAATTTTGCCCGGACAACAGCACTACAGCCTACTCTTATATCGAATTTCAAATGTCAACGGATCTTTTAAGTGCACCCCAATGTGTACACAGGACCTCAGTTTCCCGTTCCATCTGAATGACTAAACAGCTGTCCTTATCAGGCTCAATATGATAGACCTTATGATTTAAAGCACATATGTTACACCATCCCCTCTTATTTCAAGAACCATAACTATACATATTGATCAAAAAAATCCAACACCCAAAAATTCTTTTAAATAATATCTTGGTGTTTGAGTAACCCCTTGACCCCACTTCTGATAAAGAGTTTAATAAAGGGTTGGTCATTCTTGCGATAATAATTCAAAAATAGATGATAAAAAAGAAAAAATTGAAAATTACAGCCAAATTACTTCATTCTGAGCCAAATTAGCATCATTTTTTATAGTTTTGACAAGATGTGTGCATAGTGATAACTAGCGCACTGGTATATTCGCAATTTAACCTCGCTTTCCCATTTTTAAATTAAATTTTCAAATGGCGAAAGGTTCTAATCTAGTTAATATCGCGAGTATCCGATGCCACTGAGAGTTGATTATGGTCTTGTTTTGTTAATAAATGTGTAATTACTAATTAACAGTTCATATGACACTTCAGGCCTAAAGAAAGACCTACAATAGACAGATTCAGCTCTTGGTTAATAAAAAAATTATATAAAGATGAATTATGTATGATTTAGATAAATGCTGATTGTTATAACAGCTTAAATAGATAATGAAAAAAATATATATATTTTTAGCGCAGTTATTTATGTCGGTAATTTTTAAAAGAAATAAGGTAAATATTCTTGAATAGTTTGGATTTTCAACTTTAATACTTCAACATACATTATACAAGAGCTAAATCTGTCTATTGCAGGTCTTTCTTTAGGCCGGAAATGTTTTCTAAAGTATTAATAAGACATTAATTAACATATCCAGATCATTATCAATCTAGATGTCATTGCAAGCCTGCGATATTTAATAGATTAGGATCTGATTTGCTGCTCAACTTTCATTCATGATTTAATCATGAATTGGATAATCAAGACTATGTTTTTTTATCGTACCGACTTAAGTAATAATGATCAAAGCAAGGCCAAAAATTCAATCGCTTAATTCTCGGTTCAGAGTGGATCAATTTGACTGAAATGTTTAGCAAATCCTCTTTACATGATCTAGTTTTTAACTATTATATATAGTGAGAACTGCCAGCTCTTTATCTAATCTCCCATAACGTATCTTTAACAAAGATATGGCACAGAAATCGTCTTATCTACTCTTAGATAGTTGAGTATAGGCTTGTTATGGGAATGAATGTCTAAATAATAATTTATATAACATATCAATCCAGAAAAAAGATTTCCCTCTTACATAATGCATCTTTAAACATACATTAGGCAAGAGCTAAATCTGCCTAGTGCAGGTCTTTGTTTGGGCCTGAAATGATATATAAACTATTAATTAGACCTTTATTACCATAACAAGACCATAACCTCCTCTTGATTTAATTTAAAAATGGAGAAATAAGGCTTAGCTTTGAATAACCAGTCAGTGTTTGAAAATAATGAACCAGCAAGATTAATATCTTAAGTCATAATAGAGTAATATGAATGAATTTCAATATATTCATTTTACATTATCTATTTTTCAACTATTATAGCAAGAATGGCCAGCGCTGTATCTGTATCTTTAAACAAACAATTCTAAACCTAGATTTGTTACGGATGACGATGGTTTGTACATGCTCAATACAACACTAGGGACTGATGATCCATACAGTAAACCTCGCATAAGTCGGATTCGTATAAGTCGGATCTTTGCTCAACTCGGATAAATCCTTTGGACCCTTTGATTCCTGCACGCTTTTCTTATTAAATTTCTGGATTTCAAAAGTTGGTCAATATGATCTAATTCCAGCTTTTTTCCTTTGCCTAAGACCGATCAGCAGTATGTTCAGAACTTCACGGTCAGTTTCATCCAAATGGTCTAAAACGCGGTTAGATATTCCATGCACAGAGCCCCAAAAATACTTTCCTCTATCATTTTGACTCAAATTATCTTATTTGATGCAACGCAATAATAGAATTTTCCCGGAAAATCTGAATCACCCCGTCTGCTGTACATTGCAATTTCCTGGAAAATTTAGGACATTTTTCAAAGCTGACGACAAAACAGAAATGATCTACTCGCACCAAACGGAAATGATCTACTCGTACCAAAACGGAAGTTATCTACTTGCACATACAAACAAAAGCTTGCAATGTGCCTTTAAATCAATTATTATCCGGCTCTTGCCGTTTATTTCTAATCCAGCTGAGATTGAATTTTAGTCTTCAGCTAACTCGGATCTTCGTTTAACGCGGATAAAATTGGTCAGTCGACTTAGATCCAACTTATGCGAACTTTGCTGTATTTAAAATGAATTTCTTTGGAAGCTTTCTCACCTTTTTAGCTGCTATTAATGAGGTTCCTACAACCTTGCCGTCTTTATCTACAACTTCAATACCTTCTGACAATTCGTTATTTCTCATTAATATCACATTACAAGTACTAGCAGTAGCTGCAAGAAAGAGAGAGAGGAAGGCGTTTAATGTCCACTCGAGACAATTTCCAATAATTTGCTTGTGTGCAGAGAGAGATAGAGAAATGACGTTCAGTGTCCACTCGACACAAAGTAGGTAATTTCAGGACTTACATATAGTTTAATTTTAGTTCAATAATTCGCTTGCACGTAGGGGTCTTTAGCAGTGGGAGGAAAACGGAGGACCCGGAGAAAACCAAGGAGGTTGGAGAGGCGACCCAACTCCTTGCCATGTACAATCGGGGATTCGAAACCAGGCCAGTTGACTCAATGAAAGGCTTTATGATACAGCACGCATGTGCTAACCATTCGACCATCTAACACACCACTTCTGTGTAGAGAAATTGTGAGGAATTGAAATGAAATGTGGTTTAACATCCTACTGTTCTGCTCTGACTGGCTAATAAAGGCAGGCTCATGCCATACAGTGTGCAATATGGGAAATTTTTGCCCAGGCAGCGCGCTATGACCTACTCTAATACTGAATTCCAACTGCCCAGCTGCCTTAAGTGCACACCAATGTGTACACAGGACCTCGGTTTTTCATTCCATCCAACTGACCTTGTCAGGCCTTTCGTCCTGCACCACTGACATGGGGAACCCTCGTCGGGTAGAGAAGTGAAATGAAATCAGGTTTAACATTCTATTGTTCTTCGTGTATGTAGAAAGGACCCAGGGAAACCCCACAGAGTTGTGCAGATGGCCCTTGTCCTTGTCACATACAAGTGTGGGGACTGACACCATGCCACTTGATTGAACTGTAGACCTTATGATGTAAAAGAACCCTTGAGAGAGAAAGAGAGAGAGAGATGGGGTTTAAAGTCCACTCGACACAAACTAGGTCATTTCGGGACTAAGATATGGTTTAATTTTATTTCAATAATTCGCTTGTGCGTAGAGGTCTTTTGCAGTGGGCAGAAATCCCGGAGGAAACCCACGAAGTTGAGAAGGCGCCCCTATCTCCATGCCACATACGCTCACACCAGGGATTGAAACAGCCGCAAGCCAGAGGTGACCGGCCAGCTAGAGGTCGAAGCGCAGCACTGTAGACCACTAGGCCATCCCAACCCCCCTAAAGTACCCTTGTTAGTTGGAACTCAAAATAAGAGTAGTGTCATAACACTGCTGTCCAGGGAAAAGTTTCCTCAGAGCACACTGAATGGCATTAGAAAACTGGGACCAAAACAGTAGGAGGATATATTAAACCCCATTTCAATTCATTTCTGACCGAAACTTAAATATGTATTTTGGTTTTATTGAAAGACAGGTTTAATTGTTTGTATTGGTACATACCTACTGCTGGAAAAGGGACAAATCGTTGAATTAATAATTTAGTTGCGGGACTAAATCTACTGGCTTTCTTTATTAAACTTTTTAAACCAACCTATAAAAAAAATGAAATATTCAATAGTTTGATTCAAGGATCTGAGGAAGTTACACCCGAAACATGTAGATTATTAGACAAGAGCAGTAATGGAATTTCGCCTGTATATTCGTACATGTCCCACACTATTTTCCAATCTTCATAAATTTAGACGCAGAGAGAGAGAGAGAGAGAGAAAGATGGGGGTTTTATCAACACAAACTAGGTCATTTTGGAACTAACATACTGTTCAATTTTATTGCAATAATTCGCTTGAGTATTTGGAGGAGGCCGTAGGACCTGAAGAAAACCCATGAGGTTGGACAGAAGAGCCTACTACAACCAGGGAATCGAAACCACACCAGTTGGCTCAATGACAGACCTTATGATACAACACGTACGCGCTAACCATTCGCCCATCCCCCCCACCACTTACTAAAATAGATTGTGACCTAACAATAATAATAATTCTGATATAGCATTTTATTACAAGCTAAAACTTGTTAATATGAATATTATAAACTTACAGCTATAGATACAGCACTTGTAACGGCTCCAACATAGCCCATTATAAACCGACTAGTTGGTGTCGGCTGAAATAAATAAATGTTAAATATCATATAGAAATAAATGAAATGGGGTTAAACGTCCTACTGTTCTAATATAATATAGTAACAACACTTGTAACAGCTCAAATAACAATCTGATCCAGAGATATTATTTCGTTTCGTTTTTATAGTTCAAAATTCTGTTATCATTGACCTGTTCTGAATGATGTGCGGCATTAGCCAATGAGTCAGTCTGTTATGGCAACTTCTTGGCCTTCAAAAAATGGAACTGTGGGTAAACCACTTGAAATGTCAACGCTGATTGATTTATCAATGTCGGACGTCATAGGGTCAAAATTAAAATTTTTAACAGTAAATTTAATTTTTCTAATACTTACCTGAATGAATAACATTGCTTAAGATTCTTATTTACCTGTAAGACTGTCCCTTTAAAAAAATAAAAATACTAGACTAAGTCTAGTCTCCCTTACCATAGGTGGCGCTTGTCGCAACCGGAAGTAAATATATCGCCATACTAATTCATCATTCTTTTCTCTTAATATCAATGAAATCTAGCGGGGAGGGAGGTGGGACATTAAGTTATTCATTCAGGTAAGTATTAGAAAAATTAAATTTACTGTTAAAAATTTTAATTTATTCTGTCAACCTTACCTGAATGAATAACATTGCTGAATCCCACCATAAGGCGGGACGGAAGATTTGAACGTATTGACAAGTATTAACTATAATAAAAACTCTACCAGTGCGATCAAAGGCTAATAAGTTATAAACTTAAGCCTGAATGATTTTCTGAGCCACAGAGAGAGGACCGAAATGATACAAATCGTCAGACTGATTAGACAGGGATCTTAGATAGAAAGAACTGAAAGAACTCTCAGACCTCCAAAAAGCGGCTTCTAACAGGTCAACAACCGAAACTGAATTAAAATAGGCCCACGAAGTTGAAAGCGCACGAAGCTCGTGGGCTCTTATTTTATGAAAAACCAAGTCCTCATTATTAGCCGAAGAATAAGCCAACTTAACTACATGAGTAATCCATCGTGAAATTGTGGATTTCGATACGCCGCCCCCTCCCTCTTTTAACGATAAAAACAACCTGTTACATGCCGTATGGCGTACCTTAGTAGCGTCCAGATAAAACTTCACGGCCCTGACTGGACACAAAACAGCGGAATCTGGATCAAAATTAGACAAACTCTTGATTTTAATAGGAGGCGGAGCTTTATGTGGTAGCTGATTCTTGGCCAAGAAACCTGGCTCAGTTAACAAAATCAAATGATCTGCCGTCAAACGGAAACATTGTGGGTCAATGGAGAATGCGTGAATCTCACTAACAAGAAAACCGTTTTAAGTGTCACAAACTTCAAAGAGGCGGAACGTAGAGGCTCGTAAGGTGCTTTAGTTAACGAGTCTAACACAAGAGCCAGACTCCATTGAGGGGTCAAAGATCGAACAACCGGCCGTTCCCTATTATAAAATTGAAACAGATCTGTTAACGCCACATGAGTTGAAATATCATTTCTTCCAAAATGCTTCAATGTGTTTGAAATAGAGGACCTATAACCACTTATTGTCGAAGGTCTTAAGGATTTGACGTCAAACAAAAAATTAAAAAAATCGGCTAATCGCTGTATAGAAATTTTGGTTGGAACGATATTTTCCTGCTGACACCATTGTGTAAAAATGTGCCACTTAGCGTCATATACTCTTGATGTTGATCTGCGTTTAGCACCGGCAATTCTCTTAGCAGATGTTCCTGAAAAACTCTTGTCTCGCAAGCAATCCCGGACAAGGGCCAAACGTGAAGGTTGAAGATCGTGGGACTGTTGTGAAAAACGTTCGTGTGAGGCTGCTTGAGCATTGTCCGTCCAGTCGGTAGAACTCTTGGAAAATCGAAGAGAAGATCCAACAACGGAGCTATCCAGGGACGGTTCGGCCACCAGGGTGCTACTAGTAGGATCCTGCACTTTGCCAACCTCACCTTTTCCAATACCCTTGGAATTAGAGCAAACGGGGGAAACGCATAACCGTACAGGCCGTTCCAATTCAAAGTTATCGCGTCGACTGCCCATGCTTGAGAATCCGGACAAGGGGAGACATACGTTGGGAGCTTGTGATTCCACGCTGTTGCGAATAGGTCGATGTGAGGTCGTGACCATATCTGAAAAATTCGATCGGTTATCGTGGGATGAAGAGACCATTCCGTACTCAAAATTTGATTCCGTCTGGAAAGAACGTCTGCTAGAACGTTCAACTTTCCCGGAATGTAACGAAAAAGGAGTTTTATCCCATGTTTGTGTGCCCATGGTAAAAGGTGCCAGACTAACAGGCAAAGGTCTGGTGATCTTGTTCCCCCTTGTCTTCTGAGGTAAGAGACGACGGTTGTATTGTCCGATAGAATTAAAACGGATTGATTGATTAAGACCGGGGCAAAATGACGTAAAGCCTTCGAGATTGCCATCATTTCTAAATTGTTGATGTGAAGAGATCTCTGTGCAACTGTCCAAATTCCCTGTACGCTCAACCCTAGAGGCATGAGGGAAGCTCCCCACCCCAGACTGCTTGAATCTGCCGACAGAGTGAACACTTGGGGGTTTGGAAGAAATGACACACCCGCTCGAAGCCATGCTAGGTCTAACCACTTCCGACAATGATCTTTGAAAACCGATCGAATTCTGATTATGCTGTCTACATGATGAATGGACGGTTTCCACTGACTTAGTAGCAGAAATTGAAGAGGGCGCATGTACAGTCTCCCTAAAACAACATAATCCGCCACCGAATTGAGTGTTCCTAACAACTGAAGAACAGTCCTGGCTCTCAAGCGATCTGCGATTAAAACGGAATTCAAAATCCGAAGGAGTCTTTCTATGCGGTCTTCTGAAATAGACACTATGCCGATAGTTGTTTGAAAAGTCAAACCTAGATGCGTGAAAACCTGAGTAGGAACCAAATCTGACTTTTCGAGGTTGACTACAAAGCCCAGTTGGTGGAACAGTTTGAGAAAGTCTATCCCTGCTGTTTGTAAAAACAAGGGATTGCGGTGTTTTAGGAGAGAGTCGTCCAGATACGCCGAGGAATAGACCCCGGTCAACAGCCGCTGTGTCTTCATTACGTGATTCATTACCCGTGTAAAAACGAATGGGCTGAACGATAGGCCGAATGGGAGACATGCAAATTGGTAAACTTTTTTGTTGTAGCCGAACCTCAGGTACTTTCTTGACGATTGGTGAATGGGCACGTGAAAGTAAGCATCTCGAAGATCTACTGATATTGCGAAATCGCCTAACTCCATGTCTTGAATTAACTGATTTACCGTACACATCCGAAACTTTGGAGGAGAGGTGTAAAGATTGAAAAGACTTAGATCAAAAACTGGTCTTAACTTTCCGTTCTTTTTCTTCACCAGGAACAACCTTGAATAAAACCCCGGGGAGGAATGGTTTGAAACCCTCTCCACTGCACCCTTTGACAAAAGAGACTGTATTTCCTCTTCTAATATCTGTCTTTGCTCCGGCAATGCGGGCGATTTTGTGAACAAAGGAGTGATCGATAAAGGGGGACTTTCCTTCAATGGGATCCGAAACCCCAACTTCACCCATTGAAGGAGAGTATTGTCCGGTAGTGTGGAAGACCATTCTTCTGAAAAAAGACGAAGTCTTCCACCTACCGGACGATCGACTGGAGGTAAACCGCTAGCGACCCCTTCGAGAACGAAAGGGCTGTCGGTTAGAATCCCTACCTCGAGAGGACCTACCTCTCTGTATGTTGCTCTGTCCAAAGGTACGAACATCTCTTACAGGGCGATCATTCAAACCAGGAGTATTGCGTTGACCCGTTTGAGAAGGCTTCCCCGCATCAAAAATGTAAGGCTGCGCCTGAAAACTATAAGAACGACGTCTAGCTGCATTAATGTGATCTGCCGATTCCTTAATTGCACCATTAAACAGAGCGTCTGAGTTTAGAGGCTGGGACAAAAGAGGAGTCACGGCCTCTACGTTATTAGGGATGCGTACCTTGGACAATAAAAAGTCTCTCCTCATTAAATCAAGGTTGGAAGAGGCCTTTATCAAAAGGTCAGCCGAATCCGCTACAGACCTGGACAAAGCCATAAGAAGATTCATGTCAGACTTCTCAGGGGAAGGGATGTCAGCACTGACACCCGGAAAATTAGTGGCCAAAGCCTTAACTAACCAATCCTGATACGAAATAACAGACACGGCGCTTCTTAAAAGGGCCGAAGTGTCTAGAAGCGCCGAGCTCTTAACAGAGACAAACGAACTATCCTTGATGTTTAGTAAAAAGGCATCCTCGTCTAACTTTGGTGGCTTTGACGAGTAAGCTTTGTTGTCAACAGTATCGTGAATATTATAAAACTTCTGTTTAAAAGCCGACATCGGATTTCTCACCGAAAAGGATTTTAACTTGCTTTGCTTAAGAGCCTTGTTACACCTGTCCAAAGTTAAACCGACAATCTCTGCTTGAGGAAGAGAACGCGAAAAGGCGGGTTCCTGACTATGCCAAATATTATCTAGAGATGAACGAAATTGGACAGAACTAGTCATGGGAGGCGGAGTGCAATGATCCGGAATCCTCCTATAAATTTCCCCAATCACCGAATTGACATAGGAGTAATTGGGATCGGAATTCGCGGGCTCACTGTCCTTACCGACCGAAGAGCGAGGTGAAGTAGGACCCGACACCTGTTGTGACAAATCAACGACAGGAGCGGCAAAATGCTCAGTCCGAGAAGAAGGCAACCAAGTCCGTCTCGAGCCAATAGACTCGTCATCTGACATAGCCTCGTTCGACTGGGGAAGCTGACTAGCCGAGCCTGCTGCCGCAGGGACACAAGTCCGCCTCATTAATTCAGTTGCCACATCAATAAAAGATGCCAAGGACTGATTCATGCTAGCTAACTGGAACTCGGTAGACGACTGTGCGCCCTGATTGACAACCGGAGAACTTACGTGAACAGAAGAGACCTGACCCACATCAGTCTTCTGCGAAGACCTGCCTTTCCCTAAGGATTTCCCATCCTTACCGGGATTCACAGGCTTTTTACTCTTACTAACTTTGGATAATTTAGGATCGGTGGATGCCATGCCGACAGACTTAACCTTCTTCGGAGATGGCGAAACTGGTAAAACACAACCATGTGTTGAAATAGACAAAATATCGTCATCGCAATGAGGCCTCTTGTGCCCAACCTGAGCCACCGAAAGCCATTGGTCCTGAGACCATGTTCTACACAACTCGCAAGTCTTCTCTGACGAACATTTAGTACAAAAAACGCAAGACAAGTGTGTGTCGGCAGATGCCTTCCGCCGATCACACACTGAACACACTAGAACCATTTCTAATAGGTCAAAAGAAATGGAAAGGGTTTAACGTCCACTGTTCACCCTTCAATTACCGTACACGAAACCAACCAGTGTTGGAGGAAAAGAGAACACGTGACAACACGTGCTCGTCAAAACAACCTCCAAAACCCTTAAAAAAAAATGCACGTCTAAATAAACTCAAAAAGATGTGAAGATAACAAAATAAATCAAAAAACAAACTCAGAAATCAAAAGAGTTGCTTGATGTACTGGATTTTTTAAGTCTTAACAGGATGGCTGTAAGAAAAAGAATGATGAATTAGTATGGCGATATATTTACTTCCGGTTGCGACAAGCGCCACCTATGGTAAGGGAGACTAGACTTAGTCTAGTATTTTTATTTTTTTAAAGGGACAGTCTTACAGGTAATTAAGAATCTTAAGCAATGTTATTCATTCAGGTAAGGTTGACAGAATAAAGGGCGCTTGTTTGACCTCTGACGTGAACTCCCACTATAACTTGTCAGATCTCTATTTTTATCAGATTACTCAAATAATAAACAGAAGAGGAAAATTAGAGATATATCATATAGAGACAACACTAATAACGGCTCTAGAGAGAGGGAGAAATGGGGTTTAACGTCCACTTGGCACAAACTAGGTCATTTCGGGACTAACATATGGTTTTTAATCTTATTTCAATAATTCGCTTGCGCATAGGGGTCTTTAGCAGTGGGAGGAAACCGGAGTGCCTGGAGGAAACCCACATGGTTGAGAAGGCGCCCCTATCTCCATGCCACATACGCTCATATCAGGGATCGAAACCAAAGCCGCAAGCCAGAGGTGACCGGCCAGAATAACGGCTCTAACATAACCCATCATAACCAGACTCTAATAATAAACATCAGAGGAATATTAAGAAAAGTGATGTATATTCTAAAACGCTGAAAACCACTGGTGGAAAAAAAATATGAACATTTCTTTATATAAAAATCATCATCCATATTGGTGGAAAAAAATTGAAAGCCAGTGTGAGCCCTGCCTAGACCCCCTTAATCAAAACCCCTTAACACAGATATTCAAGCCTAGAACCAGTGTGGCTTGAAAACCGTCTTTCAAAACTACCAAAAGTCATCCACTAACCTTAGATGCATTTCTGTTGGCATAATTAACACAGGCGTTATGACTCTGATTCAACCACTGCCAAAATACAATGCTACCTAGAGACGGGTTGGGTAACAATAAACCCACAACCTGAAATATACAAAATACACTATTTATAACAAAACTTTAAACACTTCACTCAGATTAACGTAATTAGACTGAGATTTTCAGTATATTTATTTTTCATTACCTATTTTCTAATTTTTATAGCTTAATGCTCTTTGCACATACATATATTTTTATTTACCATATGTCCAAGTTGATTGCTATGTTTTGTCCCTTTACAGTGCAAAGAGTAATGCATCTTTAATCACATTTTATTTACTTATTTAAGAGGGGAGACTATCTGAAAAATTTAGTTCTGAAATGCTAAATCTATTGAATTGAAAATAGTATAAGTAGTTACAAAATATAATAAACAAGGGAACATCAACATTTATCTTTATTATTATCAGAGATATGGTGTACCTACATTTTTAATATTTTTTCAAATAAATGTGTTACCCTGGCAACAACTTTTTTTCTTTATTTCTAATTTTAGTTTTCCCTTGTTTATTAAATTCCTAACCACTTGTACTATTTTCAATTCAATAGCTTAAATATTTCACTCCTTAAGTAAAACAAATTGCTTTGTAACAAACAGATCAACCAATAAAACTTTCAGTGAAAAATTTTGACCGAACAAATGAATATCTACTAAATTCAACAGGAACAAAAATATAATTACCACAGGAGATCCAAAAGGGACATAACCTGAAAAACAGAAAACAAATGACGTTTAATGTCTTACTTTTCTGCATCGACTGAAACCTTCTCGACCAATAACGGGCGGGATCAAACCCAAAACCTTACCGCTGTTGTAATTAATGTTTAACAGTAAGATGAAATAAAGTTTACCTGACATTCTAAAAGGCATAAAGATTTTCTCTCCTGTATCTGGATGTATTATAGCCTGTTTAAAAAGAAAAAAACTTGACAGTTAATAATTGAACTCAAAAAATACACAGAACACAATTCTACAGAATTCTGATTGAAACCCTTGTTATGTCATTAGCTTTATTAATCTGATTAAAATAAATATTCTGCCACCTGTTTAATTTTTTGTGCTTTCCACAAATCACCATCCGTAACGCCTGGTTTAAGTTGGCCATTTTTATAATCTTCTAATAATCCTATTGATTCTTTCAGTTGAGACTGGAAAAAATCAAAAACATAAAATAAAATAAACATTTCAATAAAACATGTCAGCCATGGTTCCTATTTTTGGCACTGGAGAGAGAGAGAGAGAGAGAGAGAGAGAGAGAGAGTACTTGCACATAGGGGTCTTTTTTAGCAGTGGGAGGAAACAGGGGGACCCGGCAAAAAGCCATAAGGTTGGACAGGGGACAATACTTCTTGCCACGTACAATTGGGGAATCAAAAGACAACAATAGGGTAAATTAGCCACTGCAGCACCACCAAATGTTGCACTATTCTTACCTCTGTTGTTAATAATGTCCTGGGATCAATTACATTTAAAAAATGTCTCCATCTTCCTACAAAAGTTCCCTGAAAATAAAAATATTACAAATGAATTTCAAATAACAGAAACTTTGGATTCATTTGGACACTACTGATAAATGTTTTAGGTTGGGGGTTCACAGCAGGTTCAGTCAATTCCTCAACCCGCGTGCCATAACTCAATGCAGCAGATGTTCAGAAAGCTGAATGGATTTGCAAATACTAACACAAAAAAATCAGAAAAATGACTGCAGTGCCTATGGTACAAAAATAAAATAGCCTTGACCATAATCAGGCCTTAATGCTATTCACTTAAAAGGTCACCCGATATCTACCGGTAAATGAAAGAAAGTGAAATGGGGTTTAAAGTCCTACTGCTCTGCTCCTAACCTGGGCTAATGAAGACCTGCATACCCTATCCATACAATGTGATATGAGGGAAATTTTTCCCAGGCAGCGGCGCTACGACCTACTCTTATATCGAATTCCAACTGCCAAGGGATCTTTTGCGTTCACACACATGTGTACACAGGACCTCGGTTTATCCTACCATCCAAACGACTAGACAGCTGGCCTTCTCAAGCCCTTCGTTCTGCACCCGATATCTAAAGCCGGGTATTAATTAAGGAAGCACCCCAAGTAAAAGTCGCTCATGTTCACCTCAAGTAGCCTATTGTACTAGTAAAAGTTACATGAAAGCATAAGTTTATAAATTGGCCTATTTCTACTAAAGAAGCAAGATTGCATGGCTTGAAGTCAGTAGAGCTCTTACAACTGAGAACTAATGGCACTATTCTATGGACAACAACAGTATTTAGAAGGATTCACAATGTCAATTTACCTGATCGAATCTTGGCTTGTTCAGTTGAAATGGTGGCCAATCTGGTTGACTAACTGGTAAATTTGTAGTAGATACTGCCATTACTGAACTTCGATAAACCTTGAATAAATATGACCTACTCCCAAGGAGTGTCACACGGAGTTATAAATCTTATTATGCAATGTGAACTTGATGGTCTCATTTTAGCCCCAAAAAGTAGGCCATCTTTAATAGATAGGTCATGTGCTGGGCTGAACTGAGCGGACGTTACGATTTATGACCTTGACCCTCATCGTCGATAGCTGTGTTTAATAAACACAATGTTTACCCGTTTATGTGAGCGTATGAAATGAATAACAAACGCCCCGTAGTATTTTAACCATTTAAGACACACAATAATTGTATCAGTCTTCATCCCCCATTTCTGTGGCACCAAAGATAATTCCTGAATGTCACCGGAATATTCCGTAAAACAGGTTGAAGTAATTACGGGTATAGTCCTACACCACAAAACATCGGAATATACTGATCTCCCATCGATTTTCATTTACCAAACACGAATGTTTATCTCTTCCCGAGCCACCCATGACTCTTCCTGACAGCCCTCGGCTTAGTATGAAATCCGTCCCCGAAAATCACTACCCCCCCCCCCACGACCTATCTTTTAAATATTTCATTTAATTTTCTAACGTCCGCTGCCATTTTATTTATTTGAGCCACCCTACACATAGTATGAAATGAAAGAGGGTTTATCCCTAGTTCATGTGGTACCATTTATTATTCCTGACAGCCCTCGACTTAGTCTGAAATCCGTCCCCGAAAATCACTACCCCCCCCCGACCTTTTTTTTAATATTTCATTTAATTTCCTAACGTCCTCGAATTAGTCTGAAATCCGTCCCCGAAAATCACTACCCCCCTCCCCCCGACCTTTTTTTTTTAATATTTCATTTAATTTCCTAACGTCCGCTGCCATTTTATTTATGTGAGCCACCCTACACATGGTATGGACTGAAAGAGTGTTTATCCCTCTTTCATGTGGTACCATTTATTATTCCTGACAGCCCTCGACTTAGTCTGAAATCCGTCCCCGAAAATCACTACCCCCCCCCCCCACGACCTATTTTTTTAATATTTCATTTAATTTTCTAACGTCCGATGCCATTTTATTTATTTGAGCCACCCTACACATGGTATGAAATGAAAGAGGGTTTATCCCTCTTTCATGTCGTACCATTTATTATTCCTGACAGCCCTCGACTTAGTCTGAAATCCGTCCCCGAAAATCACTACCCCCCCCCCCCGACCTATTTTTTAAAATTTCATTTCATTTTCTAACGTCCGCTGCCATTTTATTTATTTGAGCCACGCAATTCATGGCATAGAATGAAAGAAGGTTTATCCCTTTTTCATGCGGTACCATTTATTATTCCTGACAGCCCTAGGCTTAGTATGAAATCCGTCCCCGAAAATCACTACACCCCCCCCCCCCCACGACCTATTTTTTTAATATTTCATTTAATTTTTTAACGTCCGCTGCCATTTTATTTATTTGAGCCACCATATACATGGTATGAAATGAAAGAGGGTTTATCCCTCTCTCATGTGGTACCATTTATTATTCCTGGCAGCCCTCGACTTAGTCTCAAATCCGTCCCCGAAAATCACTACCCCCCCGACCTTTTTTTTTAATATTTCATTTAATTTCCTAACGTCCGCTGCCTTTTTATTTATTTGAGCCACCCTACACATGGTATGAAATGAAAGAAGGTTTATCCCTCTTTCTTGTGGTACCATTTATTATTCCTGACAGCCCTCGGCTTAGTATGAAATCCGTCCCCGAAAATCACTACCCCCCTCCCCCCACGACCTATTTTTTTTAATATTTCATTTAATTTTCTAACGTCCGCTGCCATTTTATTTATTTGAGCCACCCTACACATGGTATGAAATGAAAGAGGGTTTATCCCTCTTTCATGTGGTAGCATTTATTATTCCTGACAGCCCTCGACTTAGTCTCAAATCCGTCCCCGAAAATCACTACCACCCCCCGCCCCACCTTTTTTTCTAATATTTCATTTAATTTCCTAACGTCCGCTGCCATTTTATTTATTTGAGCCACCCTACACAGGGTATGAATTGAAAGAGGGTTTATCCCTCGTTCATGCGGTACCATTTATTATTCCTGACAGCCCTCGGCTTAGTATGAAATACGTCCCCGAAAATCACTACCCCCCCCCCCCCCCCGACCTATTTTTTTAATATTTCATTTAATTTTCTAACGTCCGCTGCCATTTTATTTATTTGATCCACCCTATACATGGTATGAAATGAAAGAGGGTTTATCCCTCTTTCATGTGGTACCATTTATTATTCCTGGCAGCCCGCGACTTAGTCTCAAATCCGTCCCCAAAAATCACTAACCCCCCCCCCCCGACCTTTTTTTTTAATATTTCATTTAATTTCCTAACGTCCGCTGCCATTTTATTTATTTGAGCCACCCTACACATGGCATGAAATGAAAGAGGGTTTATCCCTCTTTCATGTGGTACCATTTATTATTCCTGACAGCCCTCGGCTTAGTATGAAATCCGTCCCCGAAGATCACTACCCCCCCCCCCCCCCACGACCTATTTTTTTAATATTTCATTTAATTTTCTAACGTCCGCTGCCATTTTATTTATTTGAGCCACCATACACATGGTATGAAATGAAAGAGGGTTTATCCCTCTTTCATGTGGTAGCATTTATTATTCCTGACAGCCCTCGTCTTAGTCTCAAATCCGTCCCCGAAAATCACTACCCCCCCCCCGCCCCACTTTTTTTTTAATATTTCATTTAATTTCCTAACGTCCGCTGCCATTTTCTTTACTTGAGCCACCCTACACAGGGTATGAAATGAAAGAGGGTTTATCCCTCTTTCATGCGGTACCATTTATTATTCCTGACAGCCCTCGGCTTAGTATGAAATCCGTCCCCGAAAATCACTACCCCCCTCCCCCGACCTATTTTTTAAAATTTCATTTCATTTTCTAACGTCCGCTGCCATTTTATTTATTTGAGCCACGCAATTCATGGCATAGAATGAAAGAAGGTTTATCCCTCTTTCATGTGGTACCATTTATTATTCCTGACAGCCCTCGACTTAGTCTGAAACCCGTCCCCGAAAATCACTACCCCCCCCCCCCCGACCTATTTTTTTAAAATTTCATTTCATTTTCTAAAGTCCGCTGCCATTTTATTTATTTGAGCCACGCAATTCATGCCATAGAATGAAAGAAGGTTTATCCCTCTTTCATGTGGTACCATTTATTATTCCTGACAGCCCTCCACTTAGTCTGAAATCCGTCCCCGAAAATCACTACCCCCCCCCCCCCCCATGCCATTTTATTTATTTGAGCCACGCAATTCATGGCATAGAATGAAAGAAGGTTTATCCCTCTTTCATGTGGTACCATTTATTATTCCTGACAGCCCTCGACTTAGTCTTAAATCCGTCCCCGAAAATCACTACCCCCCCCACCTATTTTTTTAATATTTCATTTAATTTTCTAACGTCCGCTGCCATTTTATTTATTTGAGCCACCCTACACATAGTATGATATGAAAGAGGGTTTATCCCTCTTTCATGTGGTACCATTTATTATTCCTGACAGCCCTCGACTTAGTCTGAAATCCGTTCCCGAAAATCACTCCTCCCCCCGACCTATTTTTTTAATATTTCATTTAATTTTCTAACGTCCGTTGCCATTTTATTTATTTGAGCCACCCTACACATGGTATGAAATGAAAGAGGGTTTATCCCTCTTTCATGTGGTACCATTTATTATTCCTGACAGCCCTCGACTTAGTCTGAAATCCGTCCCCGAAAATCACTACCCCCCCCCCCCCGACCTTTTTTTTAATATTTCATTTAATTTCCTAACGTCCGCTGTCATTTTATTTATTTGAGCCACGCAATTCATGGCATAGAATGAAAGAAGGTTTATCCCTCTTTCATGCGGTACCATTTATTATTCCTGACAGCCCTCGGCTTAGTATGAAATCCGTCCCCGAAAATCACTACCCCCCCCCCCCCACGAGCTATTTTTTTAATATTTCATTTAATTTTCTAACGTCCGCTGCAATTTTATTTATTTGAACCACCCTATACATAGTATGAAATGAAAGAGGATTTATCCCTCTTTCATGTGGTACCATTTATTATTCCTGGCAGCCCTCGACTTAGTCTCAAATCCGTCCCCGAAAATCACTACCCCCCCACCTTTTTTTTTAATATTTCATTTCATTTTATAACGTCCGCTGCCATTTTATTTATTTGAGCCACCCTACACATGGTATGAAATAAAAGAGGGTTTATCCCTCTTTCATGTGGTACCATCGATTATTCCTGACAGCCCTCGACTGAAATCCGTCCCCTAATATCACTCCCCCCCCCCCATGTCTATTTTTTTGTTATATTTCATTTCATTTTCTAACGTCCGCTGCCATTTTATTTATTTGAGCCACCCTACACATGGTATGAAATGAAAGAGGGTTTATCCCTCTTTCTTGTGGTACCATTTATTATTCCTGACAGCCCTCGGCTTAGTATGAAATCCGTCCCCGAAAATCACTCCCCCCCCCTAACCTATTTTTTTTATATTTCATTTAATTTTCTAACGTCCGCTGCCATTTTATTTATTTGAGCCACCCTACACATGGTATGAAATGAAAGAGGGTTTATCCCTCTTTCTTGTGGTACCATTTATTATTCCTGACAGCCCTCGGCTTAGTATGAAATCCGTCCCCGAAAATCACTCCCCCCCCCTAACCTATTTTTTTTATATTTCATTTAATTTCCTAACGTCCGCTGCCATTTTGTTTATTTGAGCCACCCTACGCATGGTATGAAATGAAAGAAGGTTTATCCCTCTTTCTTGTGGTACCATTTATTATTCCTGACAGCCCTCGGCTTAGTATGAAATCCGTCCCCGAAAATCACCCCCCCCCCCCTAACCTATTTTTTTTATATTTCATTTAATTTCCTAACGTCCGCTGCCATTTTATTTATTTGAGCCACCCTACACATGGTATGAAATGAAAGATGGCTTATCCCTCTTTCTTGTGGTACCATTTATTATTCCTGACAGCCCTCGGCTTAGTATGAAATCCGTCCCCGAAAATCCCCCCCCCGACCTATTTTTTTAATATTTCATCTAATTTTCTAACGTCCGCTGCCATTTTATTTATTTGAGCCACCCTACACATGGTATGAAATGAAAGAGGGTTTATCTCTCTTTCATGTGGTACCATTTAGTATTCCTGACAGCCCTCGACTTAGTTTGAAATCCGTCCCCGAAAATCACTACCCCCCCTCCCCTACCTATTTTTTTAATATTTCATTTAATTTTCTAACGTCCGCTCCATTTTATTTGAGCCACCCTACACAGAGTATGAAATGAAAGAGGGTTTATCCCTCTTTCATGTGGTACCATTTATTATTCCTGACAGCCCTCGGCTTACTCTGAAATCCGTCCCCGAAAATCACTACCCCCGCCCCCCACGACCTATTTTTTTAATATTTCATTTAATTTTCTAACGTCCGCTGCCATTTTTTTATTTGAGCCACCCTACACATGGTATGAAATAAAAGAGGGTTTATCCCTCTTTCATGTGGTACCATTTATTATTCCTGACAGCCCTCGACTTAGTCTGAAATCCGTCCCCGAAAATCACTACCCCCCCACCTATTTTTTTAATATTTGATTTAATTTTCTAACGTCCGCTGCCATTTTATTTATTTGAGCCACCCTACACATAGTATCAAACGAAAGAGGGTTTATCCGTCTTTCATGTGGTACCATTTATTATTCCTGACAGCCCTCGACTTAGTCTGAAATGCGTTCCCGAAAATCACCCCCCTCCCCGAAATATTAAAAAATAGGTCGTGGGTGGGGGGGGGAGTGATTTTCGGGGACGGATTTCATACTAAGCCGAGGGCTGTCAGGAATAATAAATGGTACCACAAGAAAGAGGGATAAACCCTTTTTCATTTCATACCATGTGTAGGGTGGCTCAAATAAATAAAATGGCAGCGGACGTTAGAAAATGAAATGAAATATAACAAAAAAATAGACTGGGGGGGGGGGGTGATTTTAGGGGACAGATTTCATACCAAGCCGAGGGATTTGAGGAATGATCAATGGTACCACATGAAAGAAGAATAAGCCCTTTTTCATTGCATACCATGTATTGGGTGGCTCAAATAAATAAAATTGCAGCGGACGTTAGAAAATGAAATGAAATATTACAAAAAAAATAGACTGGGGGGGGGGGGAGGGGGTAGTCATTCTAGGGGACAGATTTCATACTAAGCCGAGGGATTTCAGGAATAATAAATGGTACCACATGAAAGAGGAGTAAACCCTTTTTCATTCCATATCATGTATTGGGTGGCTCAGGAATAAAAAATGACAGCGGACGTTAAAAAAGGAAATGAAATATAGCACAAAAATAGACAGGTGTGGGGGGGGGAGTGATTTTAGTGGACGGATTTCATACTAAGCCGAGGGATATATGGAATAATAGATGGTACCACCTGAAAGTGGGATAAACACTCTTTCATTTCATACCATGTGTAGGGTGGCTCAAATAAATAAAATGGCAACGGACGTTAGAAAATTAAATGAAATATAAAAAAAATAGGTTGGGGGGGGGGGGGTAGTGATTTTCGGGGACGGATTTCAGACTAAGTCGAGGGCTGTGAGGAATAATCAATGGTACCACATGAAAGTGGGATAAACACTCTTTCATTTCATACCATGTGTAGGGTGGCTCAAATAAATAAAATGGCAGCGGACGTTAGAAAATTAAATGAAATATAAAGAAATAGGTGGGGGTTAGTGATTTTCGGGAACGGATTTCAGACTAAGTCGAGGGCTGTGAGGAATAATCAATGGTACCAAATGAAAGTAGGATAAACACTCTTTCATTTCATGCCATGTGTAGGGTGGCTCAAATAAATAAAATGGCAGCGGACGTTAGAAAATTAAATGAAATATAAAAAAATAGGTGAGGGGGGGGGTAGTGATTTTCGGGAACAGATTTCAGACTAAGTCGAGGGCTGTCAGGAATAATAAATGGTACCACATGAAAGGGGGATAAAGCCTCTTTCATTTCATACCATGTGTAGGGTGGCTCAAATAAATAAAATGGCAGCGGACGTTAGAAAATTAAATATTAAAAAAATAGGTCGGGGGGGGGGGAGTGATTTTCGGGGCCGGATTTCATACTAAGCCGAGGGCTGTCAGGAATAATAAATGGTACCACATGAAAGAGGGATAAACCCTCTTTCATTTCATACCCTATGTAGGGTGGCTCAAATAAATAAAATGGCAGCGGACGTCAGGAAATTAAATGAAATATTAAAAAGGGGGGGGGGGGGTAGTGATTTTCGGGGACGGATTTGAGACTAAGTCGAGGGCTGTCAGGAATAATAAATGGTACCACATGAAAGAGGGATAAACCCTCTTTCATTTCATACCATGTGTAGGGTGGCTCAAATAAATAAAATGGCAGCGGATGTTAGAAAATTAGATGAAATATTAAAAAAAATAGGTCGGGTGGGGGGGGTTTGGGTAGTGATTTTCGGGGACGGATTTCATACTAAGCCGAGGGCTGTTAGGAATAATAAATGGTACCACAAGAAAGAGGGATAAACCATCTTTCATTTCATACCATGTGTAGGGTGGCTCAAATAAATAAAATGGCAGCGGACGTTAGGAAATTAAATGAAATATAAAAAAAATAGGTTAGGGGGGGGGGAGTGATTTTCGGGGACGGATTTCATACTAAGCCGAGGGCTGTCAGGAATAATAAATGGTACCACAAGAAAGAGGGATAAACCCTCTTTCATTTCATACTATGTGTAGGGTGGCCCAAATAAATAAAATGGCAGCGGACGTTAGAAAATGAAATGATATATAACAAAAAAATAGACTAGGGGGGGGGGGGGGAGTGATTTTAGGGGACGGATTTGAGACTAAGTCGAGGGCTGTCAGGAATAATCAATGGTACCATATGAAAGAGGGATAAACCCTCTTTCATTTCATACCATGTGTAGGGTGGCTCAAATAAATAAAATGGCAGCGGACGTTAGGAAATTAAATGAAATATTAAAAAAAAAGGTGGGGCAGGGGGTAGTGATTTTCGGGGACGGATTTGAGACTAAGTCGAGGGCTGTGAGGAATAATAAATGCTACCACATGAAAGAGGGATAAAGCCTCTTTCATTTCATACCCTGTGTAGGGTGGCTCAAAAAAATAAAATGGCAGCGGACGTTAGAAAATTAAATGAAATATTAAAAAAATAGGTCGGGGGGGGGGGGGGTAGTGATTTTCGGGGACGGATTTTATACTAAGCCGAGGGCTGTGAGGAATAATAAATGCTACCACATGAAAGAGGGATAAAGCCTTTTTCATTTCATACCCTGTGTAGGGTGGCTCAAATAAATAAAATGGCAGCGGACGTTAGAAAATTAAATGAAATATTAAAAAAAAAAGGTGGGGCAGGGGGTAGTGATTTTCGGGGACGGATTTGAGACTAAGTCGAGGGCTGTGAGGAATAATAAATGGTACCACATGAAAGAGGGATAAACCCTCTTTCATTTCATACCATGTGTAGGGTGGCTCAAATAAATAAAATGGCAGCGGACGTTAGGAAATTAAATGAAATATTAAAAAAAAAAGGTGGGGCAGGGGGTAGTGATTTTCGGGGACGGATTTGAGACTAAGTCGAGGGCTGTGAGGAATAATAAATGCTACCACATGAAAGAGGGATAAACCCTCTTTCATTTCATACCCTGTGTAGGGTGGCTCAAATGAATAAAATGGCAGCGGACGTTAGAAAATTAAATGAAATATTAAAAAAATAGGTCGTGGGGGGGGGGGGTAGTGATTTTCGGGGACGGATTTCATACTAAGCCGAGGGCTGTCAGGAATAATAAATGGTACCACATGAAAGAGGGATAAACCCTCTTTCATTTCATACCATGTATAGGGTGGCTCAAATAAATAAAATGGCAGCGGACGTTAGAAAATTAAATGAAATATTAAAAAAATAGGTCGTGGGGGGCGGGTGTAGTGATTTTCGGGGACGGATTTCATACTAAGCCGAGGGCTGTCAGGAATAATAAATGGTACCACAAGAAAGAGGGATAAACCCTCTTTCATTTCATACCATGTGTAGGGTGGCTCAAATAAATAAAATGGCAGCGGACGTTAGAAAATGAAATGAAATATAACAAAAAAATAGACTAGGGGGGGGGGGGAGTGATTTTAGGGGACAGATTTCATACCAAGCCGAGGGATTTGAGGAATAATCAATGGTACCACATGAAAGAAGAATAAGCCCTTTTTCATTACATACCATGTATTGGGTGGCTCAAATAAATAAAATTGCAGCGGACGTTAGAAAATGAAATGAAATATTACAAAAAAAATAGACTGGGGGGGAGGGGGGTAGTCATTCTAGGGGACAGATTTCATACTAAGCCGAGGGATTTCTAAATGGTACCACATGAAAGAGGAGTAAACCCTTTTTCATTCCATATCATGTATTGGGTGGCTCAGAGATAAAAAATGACAGCGGACGTTAAAAAAGGAAATGAAATATAGCACAAAAATAGACAGGTGTGGGGGGGGGGGGGAGTGATTTTAGTGGACGGATTTCATACTAAGCCGAGGGATATATGGAATAATAGATGGTACCACCTGAAAGTGGGATAAACACTCTTTCATTTCATACCATGTGTAGGGTGGCTCAAATAAATAAAATGGCAACGGACGTTAGAAAATTAAATGAAATATAAAAAAAATAGGTTGGGGGGGGGGGGGGTAGTGATTTTCGGGGACGGATTTCAGACTAAGTCGAGGGCTGTGAGGAATAATCAATGGTACCACATGAAAGTGGGATAAACACTCTTTCATTTCATACCATGTGTAGGGTGGCTCAAATAAATAAAATGGCAGCGGACGTTAGAAAATTAAATGAAATATAAAGAAATAGGTGGGGGTTAGTGATTTTCGGGAACGGATTTCAGACTAAGTCGAGGGCTGTGAGGAATAATCAATGGTACCAAATGAAAGTAGGATAAACACTCTTTCATTTCATGCCATGTGTAGGGTGGCTCAAATAAATAAAATGGCAGCGGACGTTAGAAAATTAAATGAAATATAAAAAAATAGGTGAGGGGGGGGGGGTGGTAGTGATTTTCGGGAACAGATTTCAGACTAAATCGAGGGCTGTCAGGAATAATAAATGGTACCACATGAAAGAGGGATAAAGCCTCTTTCATTTCATACCATGTGTAGGGTGGCTCAAATAAATAAAATGGCAGCGGACGTTAGAAAATTAAATATTAAAAAAATAGGTCGGGGGGGGGAGTGATTTTCGGGGCCGGATTTCATACTAAGCCGAGGGCTGTCAGGAATAATAAATGGTACCACATGAAAGAGGGATAAACCCTCTTTCATTTCATACCCTGTGTAGGGTGGCTCAAATAAATAAAATGGCAGCGGACGTTAGGAAATTAAATGAAATATTAAAAAGGGGGGGGGGGGTAGTGATTTTCGGGGACGGATTTGAGACTAAGTCGAGGGCTGTCAGGAATAATAAATGGTACCACATGAAAGAGGGATAAACCCTCTTTCATTTCATACCATGTGTAGGGTGGCTCAAATAAATAAAATGGCAGCGGACGTTAGAAAATTAGATGAAATATTAAAAAAAAATAGGTCGGGTGGGGGGGGGGTTTGGGTAGTGATTTTCGGGAACGGATTTCATACTAAGCCGAGGGCTGTTAGGAATAATAAATGGTACCACAAGAAAGAGGGATAAACCATCTTTCATTTCATACCATGTGTAGGGTGGCTCAAATAAATAAAATGGCAGCGGACGTCAGGAAATTAAATGAAATATAAAAAAAATAGGTTAGGGGGGGAGTGATTTTCGGGGACGGATTTCATACTAAGTCGAGGGCTGTCAGGAATAATAAATGGTACCACAAGAAAGAGGGATAAACTCTCTTTCATTTCATACCATGTGTAGGGTGGCTCAAATAAATGAAATGGCAGCGGACGTTAGAAAATGAAATGATATATAACAAAAAAATAGACTAGGGGGGGCGGGGGAGTGATTTTAGGGGACGGATTTGAGACTAAGTCGAGGGCTGTCAGGAATAATCAATGGTACCATATGAAAGAGGGATAAACCCTCTTTCATTTCATACCATGTGTAGGGTGGCTCAAATAAATAAAATGGCAGCGGACGTTAGAAAATTAAATGAAATATTAAAAAAATAGGTCGGGGGGGGGGGGGGGGTAGTAGTGATTTTTGGGGACCGATTTTATACTAAGCCGAGGGCTGTCAGGAATAATAAATGGTACCACGAGAAAGAGGGATAAACCCTCTTTCATTTCATACCATGTGTAGGGTGGCTCAAATAAATAAAATGGCAGCGGACGTTAGGAAATTAAATGAAATATTAAAAAAAAAAGGTGGGGCAGGGGGTAGTGATTTTCGGGGACGGATTTGAGACTAAGTCGAGGGCTGTGAGGAATAATAAATGCTACCACATGAAAGAGGGATAAAGCCTCTTTCATTTCATACCCTGTGTAGGGTGGCTCAAATAAATAAAATGGCAGCGGACGTTAGAAAATTAAATGAAATATTAAAAAAAATAGGTCGGGGGGGGGGGGGTAGTGATTTTCGGGGACGGATTTTATACTAAGCCGAGGGCTGTGAGGAATAATAAATGCTACCACATGAAAGAGGGATAAAGCCTCTTTCATTTCATACCCTGTGTAGGGTGGCTCAAATAAATAAAATGGCAGCGGACGTTAGAAAATTAAATGAAATATTAAAAAAATAGGTCGTGGGGGGGGGGGGTAGTGATTTTCGGGGACGGATTTCATACTAAGCCGAGGGCTGTCAGGAATAATAAATGGTACCACATGAAAGAGGGATAAACCCTCTTTCATTTCATACCATGTGTAGGGTGGCTCAAATAAATAAAATGGCAGCGGACGTTAGGAAATTAAATGAAATATTAAAAAAAAAGGTGGGGCAGGGGGTAGTGATTTTCGGGGACGGATTTGAGACTAAGTCGAGGGCTGTGAGGAATAATAAATGCTACCACATGAAAGAGGGATAAACCCTATTTCATTTCATACCCTGT
This sequence comes from Patella ulyssiponensis, assembly GCA_963678685.1. Lineage (NCBI taxonomy): Eukaryota > Metazoa > Mollusca > Gastropoda > Patellidae > Patella > Patella ulyssiponensis. Next base: position 14,396,718 of record OY783229.1, on the reverse strand, counting down.
GTAGGGTGGCTCAAATAAATAAAATGGCAGCGGACGTTAGAAAATTAAATGAAATATTAAAAAAATAGGTCGTGGGGGTGGGGGGGTAGTGATTTTCGGGGACGGATTTCATACTAAGCCGAGGGCTGTCAGGAATAATAAATGGTACCACATGAAAGAGGGATAAACCCTCTTTCATTTCATACCATGTATAGGGTGGCTCAAATAAATAAAATGGCAGCGGACGTTAGAAAATTAAATGAAATATTAAAAAAATAGGTCGTGGGGGGCGGGTGTAGTGATTTTCGGGGACGGATTTCAGACTAAGCCGAGGGCTGTCAGGAATAATAAATGGTACCACAAGAAAGAGGGATAAACCCTCTTTCATTTCATACCCTGTGTAGGGTGGCTCAAATAAATAAAATGGCAGCGGACGTTAGGAAATTAAATGAAATATAAAAAAAATAGGTTGGGGGGGGGGGAGTAGTGATTTTCGGGGACGGATTTCAGACTAATTCGAGGGATGTGAGGAATAATCAATGGTACCACAAGAAAGAGGGATAAACCCTCTTTCATTTCATACCCTGTGTAGGGTGGCTCAAATAAATAAAATGGCAGCGGACGTTAGGAAATTAAATGAAATATTAAAAAAAAGGTGGGGCAGGGGGTAGTGATTTTCGGGGACGGATTTGAGACTAAGTCGAGGGATGTGAGGGATAATAAATGCTACCACATGAAAGAGGGATAAAGCCTCTTTCATTTCATACCCTGTGTAGGGTGGCTCAAATAAATAAAATGGCAGCGGACGTTAGAAAATTAAATGAAATATTAAAAAAATAGGTCGTGGGGGGGGGGGGTAGTGATTTTCGGGGACGGATTTCATACTAAGCCGAGGGCTGTCAGGAATAATAAATGGTACCACATGAAAGAGGGGTAAACCCTCTTTCATTTCATACCATGTGTAGGGTGGCTCAAATAAATAAAATGGCAGCGGACGTTAAGAAATTAAATGAAATATTAAAAAAAAAGGTGGGGCAGGGGGTAGTGATTTTCGGGGACGGATTTGAGACTAAGTCGAGGGCTGTGAGGAATAATAAATGCTACCGCATGAAAGAGGGATAAACCCTCTTTCATTTCATACCCTGTGTAGGGTGGCTCAAATAAATAAAATGGCAGCGGACGTTAGAAAATTAAATGAAATATTAAAAAAAATAGGTCGTGGGGGAGGGGGGGTAGTGATTTTCGGGGACGGATTTCATACTAAGCCGAGGGCTGTCAGGAATAATAAATGGTACCACATGAAAGAGGGATAAACCCTCTTTCATTTCATACCATGTATAGGGTGGCTCAAATAAATAAAATGGCAGCGGACGTTAGAAAATTAAATGAAATATTAAAAAAATAGGTCGTGGGGGGCGGGGGTAGTGATTTTCGGGGACGGATTTCAGACTAAGCCGAGGGCTGTCAGGAATAATAAATGGTACCACAATAAAGAGGGATAAACCCTCTTTCATTTCATACCCTGTGTAGGTTGGCTCAAATAAATAAAATGGCAGCGGACGCTAGGAAATTAAATGAAATATAAAAAAAATAGGTTGGGGGGGGGGATAGTGATTTCGGGGACGGATTTCAGACTAATTCGAGGGCTGTGAGGAATAATCAATGGTACCACATGAAAGTGGGATAAACACTCTTTCATTTCATACCATGTGTAGGGTGGCTCAAATAAATGAAATGGCAGCGGACGATAGAAAATTAAATGAAATATAAAAAAAATAGGTTGTGAGGGGGGGGGGGGTAGTGATTTTCGGGGACGGATTTGAGACTAAGTCGAGGGCTGTCAGGAATAATCAATGGTACCATATGAAAGAGGGATAAACCCTCTTTCATTTCATACCATGTGTAGGGTGGCTCAAATAAATAAAATGGCAGCGGACGTTAGAAAATTAAATGAAATATTAAAAAAATAGGTCGTGGGGGGGGGGGGGTAGTGATTTTCGGGGACGGATTTTATACTAAGCCGAGGGCTCTGAGGAATAATAAATGCTACCACATGAAAGAGGGATAAAGCCTCTTTCATTTCATACCCTGTGTAGGGTGGCTCAAATAAATAAAATGGCAGCGGACGTTAGAAAATTAAATGAAATATTAAAAAAATAGGTCGTGGGGGGGGGGGGTAGTGATTTTCGGGGACGGATTTCATACTAAGCCGAGGGCTGTCAGGAATAATAAATGGTACCACATGAAAGAGGGATAAACCCTCTTTCATTTCATACCATGTGTAGGGTGGCTCAAATAAATAAAATGGCAGCGGACCTTAGGAAATTAAATGAAATATTAAAAAAAAAGGTGGGGCAGGGGGTAGTGATTTTCGGGGACGGATTTGAGACTAAGTCGAGGGCTGTGAGGAATAATAAATGCTACCACATGAAAGAGGGATAAACCCTCTTTCATTTCATACCCTGTGTAGGGTGGCTCAAATAAATAAAATGCCAGCGGACGTTAGAAAATTAAATAAAATATTAAAAAAATAGGTCGTGGGGTGGGGGGGTAGTGATTTTCGGGGACGGATTTCATACTAAGCCGAGGGCTGTCAGGAATAATAAATGGTACCACATGAAAGAGGGATAAACCCTCTTTCATTTCATACCATGTATAGGGTGGCTCAAATAAATAAAATGGCAGCGGACGTTAGAAAATTAAATGAAATATTTAAAAAATAGGTCGTGGGGGGCGGGGGTAGTGATTTTCGGGGACGGATTTCAGACTAAGCCGAGGGCTGTCAGGAATAATAAATGGTACCACAAGAAAGAGGGATAAACCCTCTTTCATTTCATACCCTGTGTAGGGTGGCTCAAATAAATAAAATGGCAGCGGACGTTAGGAAATTAAATGAAATATTAAAAAAATAGGTTGGGGGGGGGGGGGGGGTAGTGATTTTCGGGGACGGATTTCAGACTAATTCGAGGGCTGTGAGGAATAATCAATGGTACCACATGAAAGTGGGATAAACCCTCTTTCATTTCATACCATGTGTAGGGTGGCTCAAATAAATAAAATGGCAGCGGACGATAGAAAATTAAATGAAATATAAAAAAAATAGGTTGGGGGGGGGGGGGGGGTAGTGATTTTCGGTAACGGATTTGAGACTAAGTCGAGGGCTGTCAGGAATAATCAATGGTACCATATGAAAGAGGGATAAACCCTCTTTCATTTCATACCATGTGTAGGGTGGCTCAAATAAATAAAATGGCAGCGGACGTTAGAAAATTAAATGAAATATTAAAAAAAATAGGTCGTGGGGGGGGGGGGGGGGTAGTGATTTTCGGGGACGGATTTTATACTAAGCCGAGGGCTGTCAGGAATAATAAATGGTACCACAAGGAAGAGGGATAAACCCTCTTTCATTTCATACCATGTGTAGGGTGGCTCAAATAAATAAAATGGCAGCGGACGTTAGGAAATTAAATGAAATATTAAAAAAATAGGTCGGGGGGGGGGGGGGGGGTAGTGATTTTCGGGGACGGATTTCATACTAAGCCGAGGGCTGTCAGGAATAATAAATGGTACCGCATGAAAGAGTGATAAACCCTCTTTTATTTCATACCATGTGTAGGGTGGCTCAAATAAATAAAATGGCAGCCGACGTTAGAAAATTAAATATTAAAAAAATGGGTCGGGGGGGGGGGTAGTGATTTTCGGGGATGGATTTCATACTAAGCCGAGGGATATCAGGAATAATCGATGGTACCGCATGAAAGTGGGATAAACCCTCTTTCATTCCTTACCATTTATTGGGTGGCTCAAATAAATAAAATGGCAGCGAACGTTAGAAATTTAAACGAAATGTGAAAAAATAGACTTGCGGGGGGGTGGGGGTGTCTTCGTGGACGGATTTCATACTAAGCCGAGGGATATAAGGAATAATCGATGGTACCACATGAAAGTGGGATTAACACTTTCATTTTATACCATGTGTAGGGTGGCTCAAATAAATAAAATGGCAGCGGACGTTAGAAAAGGAAATGAAATGAAAAAAAAAACCAAACTTGTGGGTAATGATTTTATGGGATGGATTTCTGATGTAGAGGTATTTCAGGAATAATATATGGTGCCATATGAAAGAGGATTAAACGATTAAATTATTCCCTACCAATTATTAGGTGGCTGAGGACTTTTGGTAAATAACAACTGACAAAAAAAATCGTGCGGGTATGCTTTTGCGGAACGGATTTAAGACTATTTTGAGGACCTATAGTAATATTTTAGATTGCTATATATAAGAGGGATAAATACCCTTTCACCCCATGTCGTGTATTGTGTGACTCACGGTGACTCAGGACGAAAGAAACATTCGGGTTTGGTAAATGAAAATCGACCTGAAAAGGAGATAAGTATATTCCGATGTTTTGCGGTTTATACCGGTAATTACTTCAATCTGTTTTACGGAATATTCCGGTGATTTTCAGGGAGTACATGTATTTATTATATACATTGTAATTCACTTCGTACATTCACTTTTAACGGCTAAACAGTGTTTAGTTAACCGCGGCTTTCGACGATGAGGTTCAAGGTCATGAACCGGTTGCTGAGAACTAACGTCCGCTCAGTTCAGCCCAGCAGGTCATGTGCGCCAAATCATGTGATATCTATTTACATTCGGGTCAGTAGTTATATAAGGGAGGCAACTCCATTTTTAAAAACAGGAGTCAGATCGGTAATTCATTTCCCATTACATTCCTTGATTGATAAGTTCTTAGGACCAGGAACTGGTCGCTAACCGCTGCTCATCGTGTTCTTATTCTTCGTGGGATGACACTCTTCGCAAAAACGTAAGGCTCCGTCAATTCAAATCTGATTGACATGAAAATTGGGGTGTTTATTCTTTGAAAAATTCTGCATCAATTTTGTAAATCAGAATTTTGAATTTCATCCAACAACATGGTCAGTTCCTACTCCATACTACGATCGTACTTGTTTTTTAGCATTCCGATAATCTTTATAACCACAAAGAGCCCAGCATTTCACAGTAAGCTGATAAATATATTTTTTAACTGACCATCTTGATTGTACAGTCTGGTTGTTACCATGTATTAGTACAGTAAAAGTTCCCGCTTATTCATTTTTCATTTTCTATTATAGAACATTTGCAGCAAGAACAACAAAAAAGTATCTTTAATCTAAGACACTTAAGTTAACAATTTCACGTATTTGTTTATTTTTATACAGTACAGCATAGTTAACAAATATATCTATAACACACATAAAATATAAATGCAACAATGTTGGTTTTCCCCATTTTCACACATATAATACAACTAGTGAGGCACATTCCAGATATAAATTTTACATTGATATCTTTGCTTTGGTTGAACTGTAACACAGAGAGAAATAGGGTGTAACAAACTCGGTCAATATGCATATGGTTTAATTTTATTTCAATAATTCAATTGAGTGTTGGGGTTTTTAGCAGTGGGGGGACAACAGAGGACCCGGGGAAACCCATGAGATTTAACAGGCGATCTTAATCCTCATCATCCAGAAGCAGAGAATCAAAAGCACCTCATTTGACTCAATGACAGACCTTTATGATCTAAAGCACATTTAACCATTCCAACACTCCCCCCACCCCCATCCTAAACAATGATTTATAGAATCTAGTGACACAAAACAAGGAAATCAGATATTGTTTCCTATAATTCCTGTGAAGATGAAGAGTTTTTATATGAGAGTCTAGGGGGATGGATGGCCGAATGGTCTGTCGTTGAGTCAAGTGGCATGGTTTCGATTCCCCAGTTGTACGTGACAAGAAGTAGGGTAGCCTGTACAACCTCGTGGGTTTTCTCCGTATACTCCGGTTTCCTCCCAATGCTAAAGACCCCTAAGCACACGCAAATTATTCAAATTAAATTAAACCATGTGTTAGTTCTGAAATTACCAAATTTATGTCGCGTGGACGTTAAACCCTATTTCTCTCCATATATATATGAGAGTCTGAAGTTAAAATTGCCATATGTTACAATTAATACTGTTATTTCCAGAGCCGTCAACCTTTTTATACATTTATTTATATTTTCGATGATACATTTGAGTTAATCATTATACAAGAGCTAAATCTGTTTATTGCAATTCTTTCTTTAGACCTGAAATGTTATCTAAATCATTAATTAGACATTAACATATCTAGACCATAAACAACTCTTGATGTCACCGCTCATTGATGATTTAATCCAAAAATGGATAATTGAAACTATGGTTTTTATCGTGCCGACTTTAGTAATGATTGAGGCTAAAATTCAAAATCTAATATATCCATTCAGAGTGGATCAACCTGACTAAAATTTTCAGCAAGTTCCCTTTACATTATCTAGTTTTTAAACTGTCAGCTCTTGATCTGATCTCCCATAATGCACCTTTAATAAATATATTTATCACAAAACATGTATATTCACATTCTCTTTTTCAAACTAGGGGAACAAGTATGGTTTACATCTTTCAACCCGAAATTCTATTAATAGATTCTTATCTAACCCTATTTAAACAGGGCAGTGTTATCTATAACAATAGTATTTACATATTTCTGAAAAGAAAACTCAAAATACTGAATAGATAAGTAGAAATCAACCATTCATATATAAATATTTGATTTTCATACATGATTTTAATTTCATTTATACAAGACAGTCATATTAAAGCCATATAGATACCAATCTCAAGACATCTGTTTTAACTAGGGGAATTTTCAATTTTGAATCATATCTTTGTAAATACCAAGTAATACAACCATCCAGATGAGAGAGGGAGAGAAATGTGATTTATCGTCCACTTGACACACACAAGGTCATTACGAGACTAACATATGGTTCAACTTTATTTCAATCATTCACTTGCACATAGTCGTATTTTGCAGTGGGATGAAATCGGATGACCCAAAGAAAACCCACGAGGTTGGACAGACGACCCTACTCCTTGTCACGTACAACTGGGGAATCGAAACCACGCCAGTTGACTGAATGACTGGGCTTATTATACCGCTCGCACAACCTAACCATTGGGCAATGCATTCCCCCCACCATCCAGATGTATTTCAAAGATCGGACAAACTAGATGTACGTTGGTAGGTTTAAGTTAACTTTAGTAAAGGGCATAGATTTAGAAATTCACCAGGCCATTCAAACAGTTTGCCCATGACATTGTTCCATCAAATATGTGTTATTTCATGCTTCCACCCAATGCCTACTGTAACACAGCCATCCAGAAGTGTTTTAAATAGCAGATCAAGCGACAGACATCCAGACATATTTCAAAGAGCAGACCAAATAACACAGCCATCCAGTCTGACATATTTCAAAGAGCAGACCAAGTAACAGTCACATCCAGTCTGACATATTTCAGACATCCAGTAAGAAACATTCAAAGAGCTGATCGCACAGCACACATACATCTAGACATATTTCAAATACCGGTAAAAGTACATACATCTCCGTGATCAAGAAGGGTGACAAAATTCTGAAACCAGAGCTAAAAGCACATCTCCGTGATCAGGAAGGCTGAACAAATTCAGAAACCAGGACTAAAAGCACATCTCCTTGATCAAGAAGGCTGACAAAATTCTGAAACCAGAACTAAATGTCTAGCACTATTATACTCTAACAATTCCTTATAAAATGTTCGAATTTCTTTCAAAATTTCTCGATCCAAGCGAGTGTTACTCTTAAATTTCTTCCTCTTCAATATAGCATCGGTTAAATAATGAATCCACAGAACGTTAGAATATGGTTGGAAGGATTCCCATTTATTCCTGAAAACAGAGAACATCTGAGTTTAACTTTAATCCTTTGAAAATATTTCACTTTTCATCCCACTTAAAACAATCTCTATCATTGTCAGTCAAATTGGGAATATTGACATGATCTTAACCACCTTTTCGTTTGTCCAAATAAAAAATGAATTGAAATGGGGTTTAACATCCCACTGTTCTACTCCTACTGGGCTAATGAACATGGCATTCGCCATACAGTGTGCAATGAGGGAAATCTTGCCCGGGCAGCAGCACTACAGCCTAATCAAAAAATGTTTCAGAATAGTGGAATAAAACATTATTTAGGAGATAAACACCTCCTGTTTCGCATTTAGAGGGGTTATTGTCCAATAGACATGTCCTGAGATCATTAGGACCCAAGATGGTCATTCGAGGAACATTTCTTGAAGATATTTGTCAATAAATTTTTGAGTTGAGGAAGATGGCTGAGCACAAAATGAAAAAAAAAGTACCCCAATATTTATACGCAGTTTTTCGCCTTGCTAAAACAGAGGGGTGTTATTGTCCAATCGACGGTGTCTAATCGACCAATCAAAATGCTTGATTCGCCCTTAAGCATGTTACAATTATGGATAACAGTTTTGGTTTATTTCACTGCTGCCTTTCAACAAGATTTCACAAGTCGTTATTAAGTATATATCAACACAAATAAACAAAATGAAATGCGTGAAATAGCTATATCTAACGTCCACTTCCATTGAAGTAATATCCAATTACTAAATGCCATTCAAAGAATATTTCAGAATAGGTGGAGGCAGCATTTTCATGCTCTATTGTAGATTCAGTTACTTAAATCCTATATCAAGTATCCAAGTTTCTCGACAAACAAACCAACAACTTACTCATTATGATCTTTCATTAGTCTATAAATATCAAACTGATAATCTCCCTTTCCTTGAAGTAACGTCTCATCGTCTGCTAGATCACAGTGGATCACCAAACCATCTATAAAATATAACATTTATGCATAAATCACCAAACATCTACAAAATATAACATTTATAAATAAATCACCAAACCATCTACAAAATAAAACATTTATACATAAATCACCAAAATATCTACAAAATAAAACATTTATACATAAATCACCAAACCATCTACAAAATAAAACATTTATACATAAATCACCAAAATATCTACAAAATAAAACATTTATTAATAAATGGCTGTTACTTGCTAGGCCCTCCCCATCCCAATAATTAACAAGGGGATACAATGCCAAAAATTCTGAGGAACTTTCTCAAGCTACGACTTTGGTTGTAGAATTACTGTTATAATGTGGGTGTATAATAGGACTGCAACAATATACCGTGAGGCGATAGTTCAGTAAACATGAGACAGGTTTTTTTAACCGTCCGTTTTCTTCCGATATTCAACTATCATGCAGTGTTATGTCCCCCTGTAGTTCATGTGAAACATTTTTAAATTAAAAAAGCCAGATGGACAAGTCAGCGCTAATAAAGTGGCATGTCACCATTAAATTTAAGATACTCTGATACATGTATGTATCGTATTGTGAGGTCCATACTGTGATATCTATCCTATCGGGAGGTCAATACTGTGACACATATCATACTGTGATATCTATCCTACCGTGAGGTCCATACTGTGACATGTATCGTATCATAAGGTCCATACTGTGACACGTATCACACTGTGATATCTATCCTATCGTAAGGTCCATACTATGGCATGTATCGTATCGTGATGTCCATACTGTGACGCGTATCACACTGTGATATCTATCCTATGATGAGGTCTATACCATGATACGTATCATATCATGAAATGAAATGAGGTATAACGTCCTTCTGTTCTGCTACGAACTGGGCTAATGAAGACGGCTATGTGCCATATAGTGTGCTATGAGTAAAATGCTGCACAGACAGCGGCACTATAGCCTACTCTTGCATCGAATTCCAACTGTCAAGGGATCTTTTACGTGCATGCTAATGTGTAAATGACACCTCGGTTTTTTCGTCCCATCCAATCTGGATGAACTTTTTAGGCCAATGCAGGGATCAAACAGCCGACCTCCATCTATACACCGCCACATTTATCGTATGATGAGGTTAGCGTATCGCTGCAGCCCTAATGTATAAAAACACTATTTATGAATTATTAAAACAATTTTTACCCTTCATCAACCTGGACATGGTGAAATCTATTATACAGACATGGACACCATTAGATTCGACTTCTACAGTCTCATCGTTCAGATGAAAACTTTTCATTTCATCTTCCGTCCTTTTAACTAAAACATTTCCTATATGGAGATCACGATGTTCAAATTCAAACGCCTCTTCAGCCACAGCCAGGGCATAAATACTTTGTTGTAGAACACTTTTAGCTTCTAAAGGATTATCAAACTGAAATACATAATTTTGTTTATCGTAACAGAATAGATTATGTCCCTTTTTCTATGTAAGGGTATCCACACGTTTTTGCCAGCGAAAAAGTTGGTAAAATGCAAATGTAATGAGACTGTGTCCGTTTAACCTGCAAAAACGCTGGCTGAAACACAGCAAAAACGAGAGAGAGAGAGAGAGAGAGAGAGAGAGAGAGAGAGAGAGAGAGAGAGAGAGAGAGAGAGAGAGAAGTGGGGTTATAGGTCCACTCGACACAAACTAGGTAATTTCGGGACAAACATATGGTTTAATTTTATTTCAATAATTCATTTGCACGTAGGGGTGTTTTAGCCGTGGGAGGAAACCGGAGGTCCCGGAGTAAACCCACGAGATTGGACAGGCGACCCTACTCCTTGTCACGTACAACTGGGGATTCGAAACCAAGCCAGTTGACTCAATGACAGGCTTTATGATACAGCATGCATGTGATAACCATTCAGTCAACCACCCCCAGCGAAAACAAGAAGATGGAAAATGGGCTTAAAGCAGCTTATGCTAATGCAGAATAATGTGTTCTCATTAATCAGTCTTTGATCATACTAATCATTGAATATGCATATTTATTTAGATTTTGTAACAGTTTAAGTTTCACTACATGCAATATTCTTGAATAATGCACTTTTATGTCCCAACTTTAAGTAAATGTTATTTTGGTAACCAATGACAACCGTTTCAAACATTATGGTTTTCAAATTGTGTGTTTGAGGAACAAGGAAGTTTGTAACCCCATGCAAAGACTGGATGTGATTGATTTTATAAATAAATAACAATGTTGCAGCTTTAAACATATATTTCTCTCAAATGTGTACACTCTCCTCAGTTTTAGGCCTCATTCGAAAAAATAGACACCACCCCATGCCACGGCCTCCATCCTGCACAACTCACAAGGGGGAAACCACACTGGAAAATCCTGAAGAAATTTCTCAGCTGACACCACAATCGAACCTGACTCCTGTTACTCACTGAGCCACAGCAGCTATAGATTAGATCTTAATGTAGAGCATGCAATATTCGCATCAGGGCGAAATAAAAGACATCAGTCAAAGTAAGTTAATTATTTATATCTACCTTAAACGATTCTAGATCACATCCGCCATCAGCAAACTCAAATACAATAAATAACTGGTTAGCATCAAATATATCTGAAAGAAAAACACACTAGTTTTCATTTTCACGCATGGAAGTAAGGGTTAGGTCTATTTTACATGGCCCCCTGCAGATTTAATTATAGGGCACAAGATGTAAACAGGGCTATCGCCAACCATAACTTAGTAACCTTAACCTACCCCTAACTAAACCACAATCTTTGGCAACAATCAAGTGCCTTAACCCTGTTTGCACCTAATGACCTTGGATAAATCTGCAGGTGGCCATGTGAAATAGATCAAACCTGGAATTAAAATACAGGTTATATTATAACAAGGGTTGAATTAAGGCACCAGTTATAACAAAGGCTGGATGAAGGCACCAGTTATAACAAGGGCTGGATGAAGGCACCAGTCGTAACAAGGGCTGGATTAAGGCACCAGTCACAAGAAGGGCTTGATTAAGGTATTGGTTATAACAAGGGCTGGACTAAGGGGGAGAATGACTGGGCTGCAACCAGCTGCCCCAATAATAATGGGTACCCTGTACGTGCCTGTCCAACCTTGTGAGTTTTCTCTTGGTTCTCTGGCACTGTTAAAGAACACTATGCGTAACGGAATTATTGAAATAAAACTGAACCATATGTTAGTCCCGAAATGACCTAGTTTGGGTCGAGTGGACGTTTAACCCCATTTCTCACTCCCTCCCTCTGCAGTGGCTCAGTGAGTAACCAGGAAGTCTCATGTTTTCCGGTGCTGATTCCCCCTTGTCATTGTGCAGAATGGAGGGCCTGACAAGGAATAGTGTTTAATCATTAATGTAGGACAAAAGACTAAGGTTTCATGTACACATTGGCTTGCACATAAAAGAACCCTTGATAATTGAAATTCAAAATAAGAGTAGGCTAGTGTGGCTGTCCAGACAATTTTCATTCATAGCACACTGTTTTGTGTATGCCTGTCTACATTATACCCGAAGGATGTCTGAATTCTCAATCATAACAAATTTGGACCTGTAAATATGATTTGGTGTAGAAATAATTTATTACCGGGGCGATCATTTTCTGATCTTGATTTTTCATTATAATCATCCCACTGTTTTAACAACTGTTTAGGGTAAGCTCCCTTTACGCAACACACGCTGAAAAAAATAAATTACATATATTCAAATGGGGCACAAAAAAAAAACAAGAATGCAACTGCTGTGGAAATAAATGAATATTTATCAGTTAGAATATGAAGAGGAGAGCATTGGAAAACTGAATTAAAGTACATGTATCCTCAAAGCAGCAGCAATAGCAGTAGCACTACTTTTTTTTTCTTTCTGATGTCTATCAGATCAGACTCTGAGTTCACAGAGCATTTTCAGACTTTAAGAATTTACTCAACTTTCAATCACTGTTATTATTATGAGAAATATCTTACATTCAGAACACAAAACTTTGCACATAGTTTCTTATTGATGTATTTGATACATTAAAACAGTAAGGTGTTTTAAAACAGGCTATATTCTAGTTAAAATAAGGAGGACATTATTGAGTAAATTCAAAACTTAAGTCTGAAAATGCTTTGAGAAGTCACGGCTAAGATTCAGAACTGAAAACATTTTACCAGCCTTCAGATGTCCACTTATATGAATGTAAAATAGTTTAATATGTACAAACCTATTTACTTGACAGAAATTCTCGGTTTTTGTTTGTTTATTGTGTCGCAATTTACTTAATTCACTGAAACAAGAGATATCATTTTATATTTAAAACATATGGTTGTCTGTCATTTGATGTATTCACACTATTCTGAAAGGTGAATTTCTAAAGGGAGATATCTGTCCAAAAAATGGTCAATCTGATTCAAAATACAGATCTGTATTTCGTTTTGTTTTTTATACTTTTGATGGCCTAAACTACATGAAGATCTCACCAGTTGTACTAGGATGTCGCATCAATGGTCATACAAGCGGGATTGACCCTACGATGTCGAATATTGATTAATCAATGAGCGTTGACATTTCCAGGGGTTTACCCACAGTTCTGTGCAGAGCACGCAAGAACTCGCTGTAACAGCCCGTTTCATTGGCTAATGATTCCTGACATCAACTAGACGCCTGTTATATAACATTAACTGAACACAATTTTAAAGGGAAACAATCACTGTTTTTATTCTAAAACATCACTCTTAACCAAGTTACCTCGGTTAGTAGAACAGTGTAGCCTTTAATCTCATTACTTTAATTATCCATTATTAAATTAATTCATTAAATGGCATTCTAATCTACTTAAAATCACAGGCATCCGATGGCATTGAGAGTTGATTATGGTCTTGTCATGTTAATTAATGTCTAATTAATAATCTAGATAACATTTCAGGCCTAAAGAAAGATCTACATTGGCAGATTTAACTCTTGAATAATTCTAATGTTCTACTGATATACTAAATACCCATACTTACATTGATATTAATACTTCAGGAAGTACTTCGGGAAATGTTTTCTGTTTTTCATCATTTACTAAAAAATCACCTTCAATTGGAACAATCTGAGATATACAAAAAAAAGTTTCAAAAATTATACAGTTTCATATACCGGTAGTAATAAATACATAGTTTTGTGGAGTCAATACATAGTTTCACAATGTGATAAATACATAGTTTAATGCTGTGATAAATACCTAGTTTCATGGAGTAACTACCTAGTTTCATGGTGTGATAAATACTTTACATAGTTTCAATGTGTGGCAAGTACATAGCTTCATGGAGTAATAAATACATTAGTTTATTTTTAATGAAGTGATAAATACATAGTTTAAAGATGAGATACATAGATTAGTTTCATGGAGTGAGATATACATAAAGGGAATATAGTAGAAAAAAAATGGTTGTTACACAGAATTTCACTGAATTGTTATTCTTACCTTAATAGCAACCGATTTACCATTTCTAAAAGCTCTGAATACTTCTCCATAAACTCCCTCCCCTATCTTGGTACATTCGTTCAACATCCTGTATAAAGATATAACACATCCTGTATTGTGTACACACATTGAGAGAGAGAGAGAGAGAGAGAGAGAGAGAGAGAGAGAGAGAGAGATGGGGTTTGAAATGAAATGCAGTTTAACGTCCAACTGTTCTGCTCTGAACAGGGCTAATGAAGACGGGCATACTCCATACAGTGTGCTATGATTACTATGGAGGAAATTTCGTCCCATCTGAACAACTAGACAGCTGCCCTTGTCAGGCTCTCTGTCCTGCATCACTGACAAGAGGAAACCACACCGGAATATCTGTAGGAACTTTCTCGGCCAATGCAGGGATCAAACACCCAAACTCCAGGCTAGTGAGCCGTCTTACTCACTTAGCCATCGTGACCCAGCATCTTACTTACTTAGCCATTGTGACCCCTGACATAAACTAGATCAATTAGGGACTAACACAGGGTTTAGTTCAATTCAACAATTCACTTGCACGGAGTGGTCGTTAGCAGTGGGAGGAACTGTTGGACCTGATGAAAAACCACGAGGCTGGACAGGTGACACTACTCCTTGACACATAAAAACAGAGATTTGAATCCGCATGATTTGACTCAATGACAGACCTTATGGTCCAAGGCGCACACTTTAAATCAGTCAGCAACCAAATCCCTCAACACAACACAAACTGTGTCATTTCGGAACCAACACAACAGTTTAATTTATATGTCAATAATTTTCTTACACCGCTGAAAGAAACCCTAGAAAACCCAGGCCAATTGACACAATGCCCGTATTATCTAAAGCACATGCA
Source organism: Patella ulyssiponensis (assembly GCA_963678685.1). Classification (NCBI taxonomy): domain Eukaryota; kingdom Metazoa; phylum Mollusca; class Gastropoda; family Patellidae; genus Patella; species Patella ulyssiponensis. The sequence continues at coordinate 14,381,644 of OY783229.1, read as the reverse complement.
TTATTAAAATGAAATGAAATGGAGTATATCGTCTTACTGTTCTGCTTCTACAGGGCTAACGAAGACGGGGGATACAGTGTCCTACAACCTTCTCTTATTTCAAATTCAAACTGGTAAGGGTTATTTTATGTGCACAACAATGCGTACATAGGACCTCGGTTTTTCATACTATCGCAACAACTATGCATTGTCCCTTCCCGGATCCTCCATCCTACAACACCGACATGGGGGAACCATGCTGGGAAAATCCTTATGAGAGAGAGAGAGAGAAATGGGCTTTAACCTCCACTCGACACAAACTAGGTCATTTCGGGACTAACATATGGTTTTAATTTTATTTCGATTATTCGCTTGCGCGTAGGGGTCTTTAGCAGTAGAACGAAACTGGAGTACCCGGAGAAAACCCACGAGGCTGGACAGGTGACCCTACTCCTTGCCACGTACAACCGGGGATTCGAAACCACGCCAGTTGACTCAATGGCAGGCCATATGATACAGCGCGCGCACGTTAACCATCTCAGGTCGAACACAGGACCTCTAGGTTAGCAAACCAATGTGAAGCATTGTTGCTCACCACATGCATTAGACCATGCCAAAAAATCCTTATGAACGTTCTCAGGTCGAACACAGGACCTCTAGGTTAGCAAGCCAACGTGAGCTTTTGTTGCTCTCCACATGCATTAGACCACTTGACTACCCAACTGTACAGACCCATACGTTAGATGACAGACACTGTGATCTTCTGCACAGTTTGAATACTCGGCTACCCCAAAAAAACTAAAAAAATTACAACTTACTGAAGCGGTATACAGTCTGTGAAGGATATAATCCTCTGTTCTCGACACTGTGATAGTATTTTAGATTTTGGAGAATCTGGAATAGATCCCTTCTTTCTATTTGGTGTCAGCATTTCCTGTAACACAGCCAATAAAAATGAAAGTGTTTAAGGCCAAAAAATGAAATACCTGTGTTTGTGGTAACTTGGGCTCAAAAATTAGTGTTGGTCAAATGGAAATTCTTTTTTATTTGTGGGGTTTTCTAGCATTTCTAGCTTAATTACTGAGTAAGGTTCCTGAAAATAATACCCAAATTTCAGTATTGAAATTGTCAACAGAAAACCAATCCAAAGCCAAAATGTACAACCGGGGAAATGAGAGTAAAAAGGTTTAGGTTCTGCGATTGTGGCTTACAAAATAGGATTGGTTGGTCTGGTAACCGTTAACACACATATTTTTTAAATTGGCCTCAACATCCTACTATTCGGCACCAACTAAGATAATGAAATTGGGCATATGCCATGTAGTGTGCTTTGAGCAAATAGTCTTAGAAATATCACCCAACTAAATCAGTAATTGTTCTCTTATAAGTATGTGTTATAGTTTATTTGGTGTCCTGCAGACACTAAATACTTACGACAAAAGATCTCGATAAATTGGCTGTATTTGGTGTGTAGCAAGGTTTAAGACAAGACTCATTCCTCAGGCCAGAAAGTCTGGAATTTTCAGGAACTTTGTTACTTGTGTCTGTGGCTGTGTGGAACGTTTCGTCCGTTTCTGATTGACTTTCATTCTGAGATAATTTTGATGACTGTTTGTCAGAATGATACTCCAGGGAATCCTCCATGCTTTCTTCTTCCTCTTCTGATATTGGATCAAGGCTTCCACTTTTGACCAATGAGCAGTCGTCTTCTTCCGAGCTTTCGTCACCATCTTCAATTGCAAGATCTGTGAGGGTATACCGCGTCACTTCCAGATCTTCATCATTAGTGCCGTTGTAATACTCTTGTAATTTATCGTCATCATCATCATCACAGACAATTTCAGCATCATCATCATCGTCATCATCATCAACATAATCACTATCATTTTCATCATCATTATCCACCTCATCACTGCTACTAATTTCATCTTCTTCTATAATATGACTTAATTCTTCTCCCTCCGTTTCAACCTCTGTATCATCTAGAGTTAATTCCCTTTCTAATGGAGGTGACAATCGACTGGTACTGCCACTTGGGCGAGAACTCCTGCTGCTTCTACTACTACTACTACTGCTCGTGTCGAAAAGACTTTTAGATTTATCATAACTTCGCATGTGTCTGGTAATAAAACTATCCTTAAGGCGACTCAGATCTATATAACACTTTAGATCTTCGGGACTAACTCTCTGCACTTTTGCTTGCCTTGTCAGATCTGGAGAATCAAACAGACTTTGTGTTTTATCGTAATTACTTCGACTTCGTAACGCTAATGGACTTGGCGATAACTGGTTCCTTGTGCGCTTATTAACGTGTAAGTGTTTGTTTATGGAAGCGAGCGGTTTATCACTTAACGAGGAGTCATCAACTGAGAGTTCCTCTATGTTGGAAATAAGTTCAGATCTGGTGGCTTCCTTCGATTCCTCATCTAGCGATGGACTAGCAGCAATACTTGAAAAATCTAATTGCGGGGCTATTGATTTTGGATCATGTATACTAGGAGTTCCATCTGTCGAAATCGGGCTGTCTTGAAGATCCTCAATATGAGATAGATCACAATTATTTATTTTACGAGCAGTTTCTCGACATGGAGTACTAGTGTCGATTCCACTTTCGTCTGGAACTCTAAGGTTTTGTGCGGCTGTTCTGGAACTATTCTTTGAACCATCAGAGACAACCAATAGACTGTATTCTTCTAGTTCGCTGAAGTCGTAGGAATTCTCATCAATTTTCGGTTTGGGTGTATTCTTTTTAAGTACAGATTGAAAGAGAGATTTGCTAGTCTTTGACGTCACCCTGGTTGATGTGTTGGATCTGGAATTATGTTTATTAGTAGTATCGCGTAATCCTGGTCTCCGAACATCACAATCGCTATCCTGAAATAACAAAATATATTTACAACTCTACTGAGGAGAGAGAGAGACAGAGAGAGAGAGCTTTAACATCAAAGTGGGTCAATTTATGACTAACAAGTTATATTGGTAAATCTGTAGTCAATAATTTGATTTTGCATACAAGGGTTTATAGCAGTAGTTACTCCTTGGAATGTACAAGTAACGGTTTGAAACAACCCCACTTGACAAAATGCAAGAAAATGAGGTTTAGCGTCCTAAATTTATTCAAAGACTGAGCTAATGAAGATGGGTACATGTACACACCATGCAGTGTGATATGGGAGAAATTCTACCCTATCGGAGAAAGACTATATTGAGACAGGGAATCTGGACTGAGTAATGTCTGGTTAATGAGTCAGCACCATATTCATAAAACCACGGCCCTAAAATATGATTATCAACTTTTTATTTTAGCTCAACAAATAATGTGTATAATATCTGTAATGTGCTTTATCTCCCAGAACTCTTCACATCTTAAAAAGAGCCCCAACATAATATGTTGTCATGAGAGCGAACCAATTTTTTGCGCAAGACCATTCATCATCCTCATTGTATCTATTTAGCCTACAGCTAGCAAGTAGACTGGAATACAGGAATATTCAACAACTTGATGCAGCTGTTTGCTCATAAAATCTATCCCCTATTAGCATTAATAGGTGGGTTCCCGACATTCAGAACAAGTTTGATGAACTGTTTAAATATAATTCTTACTGCAATCTGATTTTAAAAATACAGATCTATGTATCGTTCTGTTTTTTGTAGTTCTGATGGCCTCTACTACATGAAGATTTGTAGTGGGAGGTTGCGTCTGGGGTCAAAAGAGCACCTTTTGACCATCTGATGTCAGACATTTGAATAACCAATCAGCGTTAATGTTTCTAGTAGGATACCCACAGTTCTGTGCATCTCCGCCAATAACTCGCTGCAACAGACTGTTTCCTTTGCGAATCCCCCCCGCATCAACCAGAAAGCGGGTTATATAACAACTTTTTCTAATTCTAATGTAGTAAAGACAAGTAAAACAAAATTTTGAACTATAAAAAACTTAACAAAATAGGATCTATGTTTTTATAAGGTTGTTCTTACTGAGGAGTTGACTCTATAGCTATATTTAGCTTTTCGTGATCCTGCAAAATTGTTTTCTTTATTTTCACTTTGTTTTTCGTTTAAATACTTCTTCCTGTAGATGAATAAAAATACAACAATTTCATTTAAAATCAGAGAAACAGGGGATAGAATGTACAGGTACCTATTCATAAACTTTGAACTAGGGGGGTTTGGATGGCCAATGGTTAGCATGTGCATGTTGTATCATAAGATCTGTCACTGAGTCAACTGGCGTGGTTTCTTTCACTTTTAACAAATCAGAGAAAGGGGGAAGGGCACGCATAGCCTACATGTAGGTACATGCAACGGTTCATTCACTTTTAACAAAAGAGCAGAAAGAGAGATAAATGGGGTTTATCATTCACTCGACACAAACTATGTCATTTTGGGCATAGGGGTCTTTAGCAGTGAGAGGAAACCGGAAGACCCATAGGAAACCAATATATGGACTCAATGACTGTGACAGACCTTGTGATTTTGCACTCACATGTTTTAAACTACTAGATCATCCAACCCCACATCTGTACACAGGTGGATCTCAGTCTTTTGTCCCATCCGAATGACTTGTCACCAATTTACTCATCAGCCACTCAGGCACTTCCCCCGACAAGGACAAACAAGGCTTGAAATATCCCGACATTGCTCGACTACCAGCGTTATTACACTTTCGTGTCCCTACCAGTTCCCGTGGTCCCAGAGACTTATATTTTACAGGGGATGACAACTAAAAGATCTGTAAAAAGACAACTAAAAGATAGTCACTCTTAAAATCACATGAAAATTTCAAGTCTCTACAACCAAAGAGACGCCTCAACTACCTCGGCCGCGATATAAATAAAGGAATAAGGGTCATGGGTCATGTCTCACCTTGTGCTGCGGGTTATTCTTGGAATAAATGAGGAACTATCATTTCCTCCTGAACTGTTGCTAGATTCATGTGATGAAGAATTATTAAAACTAAAAACATGTTTCTGTTTTTCATCATCAGAGCTCCATCCTTCCACGGCTACTACTCTCATTCTATGTCGGCCATATGTTTTTATTGTTCCCTTTCTCTTCATTTTAAAAGCTCAGGCCTGTAATTGTAATATAATAAAATATTAAATAATCAATTTCTTTTATCCGTTATTTTTTCAAAATTGCAAGTAGTTTGGCTCATATACATGACTATGTACTCATTATGTAGCCTACATGCACACGTAGAGTAAACCAAGTAGTCAGTGCAGCCTAGTCGAGATCAATAAATTTATCAGACGAGACATGTCACATGGACATTGTCCTAAAACATAAAGCAAATGGACAAAGACAAGAAAGAAATAGGGTTTGGCATGCACTTGACACAAACTAGGTCATTTCTGGACTATGGCTTAATTTTAATTCAATAATTTGCTTGCACATGGGGTCTTTAGCAGGAAACTGGAGGACTCAGAGAAAACCCACAAGGTTGGACAGACGACCTTGCTCATTGTCACATACAACCATAGTTGCTTTAGGAACTGTCTCTGATCGTACAAGGTCCGTTGACAGTTCCTGTCGAGCTCTACATTTATACAGCTGCAATATGAAAATACGGTGAAATACCGCTCTTCCCCACCTCTGTCCTCAGGCTATTTTTGAACCCTTACCTTCTATTTTTCAGGGTGAATGTTTATTTTTCGCAAAAGGAATCATATCGGACACAAATTTATAATAATTCTACACTATGTTCAAGTAGAATTTAGCAATTAAATAAGCATGTGATCTGCGTATTTTCGGGTCTGGTTGTTCAGTTCAAACGTGTTTTGTATCTGTTTTCAATTGCAGAATTCTACTTGTAAATAGTGTTGAATTATTATGAGACTGTGTGTCACCTGTGCCAAGAAATGATTCCTTTGGCAAACAAAGAAGAAACTGGGTGAAAAATAATCAGTGAGGATTCAAAAATAGCCATGGGTTATGAGCGGTATTTTCATATTGCAGTTATACAAGGCTCGATAGGAACTGTCAGTGGAGGTGTCCGCTCAAAGACAGTTCCAAAAGGAACTAGTACAACCAGGGATTCAACAACCACACCAGTTGACTCAATGACAGGCATTATTATGATACAGCTTGCACGTGCTAATGCTAACCATTCCATCCAATCCCCCAGTCGAAGACAAGAGATTTAACGTCAAATGTCCACTCGACACAAAAGTAAAAAGTCATTTGACATTTCGGGACTATTATAGGGTTAGGCCAAAGACAAAACACGTGCCGACATGGAGTATTTGTTTTACTCTCTATACGACCTGAGCTATTAGGGGTGGGAAAATAGCACAAAAAAAACAGACAGAAATACTGTGGACTGATTTGAAATGAACGTAAAGTCAATGAGCGAAAGACAAAAAAATATTAGGTCATGAGAATCGAACTTTGACGGACCAATTCATCGTCATTGAACGTTAGCTTGACGTGCCGTTTCTCACTAAAGACTCAATATTCACTTACAAAACACAAATATCGTTTGCTATGACATCAGCCTTTCACAAATCTTTGAAAATATTAGGATCATTTAATTAAATTTAAAGAAAACATCTGTAAATTTGAATCACTGAAGTGGACACATCCAAAATCAAAGATGGCGCCTATTTTGAACAATTGTAACGGACCATTTCATTTGTCAATATTTATAAGACGAACAGTAGGACCGTTAGGATTGGATGAATTTACTTCCGTTACATAGCGGAAGTAGATTTGATTGTCAGGGTTTGTTTTGATTTTTGCTTGACCCTCAGGAAAGGCAGTTGCATAACGTTTATTTTTACCAACCCATCTTGATTAAACAAAGAGGGTTACGAAAGCTGACCGAGTGTGCAAAATCAGTAGTGGCTTTATTCTATTTGACTTAGTAATTATACCGAATGTCAGCATACAGATTTATTTGACGAACTCATTCATTGACATAATACATATCCATTATTTCTCTTTGCAACAGTTGTTACCGAACAATGTAGGGTTTATTTATTTTGGGAGGGGGGGGGAGGGGAGCGAAGAGGTTCGATGGCGGAATGGTTAGCACGTGCACGCTGTATCATAAAAGTCTGTCATTGAGTCATCTGGCGTGGTTTGGAATCCCAGGTTGTACGTGACAAGGAGTAGGTTCGCCTGTCCAACCGCAGCGGTTTTGTCCAGGTCCTTCGGTTTCCTTCCACTGCTAAAGACCCCTACGCGCAAGTGAATTATTGAAATAAAATTAAACCATATGTTCGTCCTGAAATGACGTAGTGTGGAGTGGACGTTGCACCCTTTTTCTTCTTCTTCTGTCTAGTCATTTGGTTGGGACAAAAAAACGACAGATGCCCTTTTCAGGCTTCAGTGAATAAGACATTGGCTCACTAACCTGGAGATCCCATGTTCGATTACTGCGTTGGCCAAGAAAGTACATCTGGATTTTCCGGCATATGGTTCCTCCTTGTCAGTGGAACAGGATGAAGAGCCTGGTGAAGGAAAACGTATAGTCATTCTGATTGGATGAATAACCAAAGGTCCCGTGTACATGTACATTGACATTTACATAAAAGATCCCTTTGCTGTTGGAATTTTATATAAGAGTAAGCCTTATATCACACTGTATAGTTATGCACTTGTTCATTAGCCCAGTCAAAACAGAACAGAGGACTTTAACTCAATTAAATGTTATTAATGACTGTTGTTTTTTTACAGTCGATTCACACAATGACGTCAGTCTCTTTAATACAAGGTGCAAGTCGTGGAATTGGACTTCAGTTTTGTAAAAGTTTATTAAAGCGATCAAAGGATGCTACAGTAATTGCAACATGTCGCAATCCAGATTCTGCTGAAGATCTTCATAAATTGAAAAAGGATTATCCCACATCTCTCCATATTTATAAAATTGATGTGACGAAAGAATCAGAGCTTCAACAGACATCGATCGAAATATCTAAAAACTTTGATAACTTAGATCTATTGATTAATTCATCGGCCATATTACATCCAAGTGGACGCGGGGAGACAAGTTTACGAGATGTTTCTTCAGAGGTATGTTTTACACCCCTTTGATGTGGATTACAGATGAAAGTGGTTATTGAAAATAATTAATATTTGCATTTTCAATTAAACATACATTATGCAAGAGCTAAATCTGCCTATTGTAGGTCGTTATTTAGGCCTGAAATGTTATCTAAATTATTAATTAGACATTAATTAACATATCCAGACCCTAATCAACTCTCGATGTCATCGCTAGCCTGCGATATTTTCTGGATTAGGATCAGATTTGCTGGTCAACTTTCATCCATGATTGAATCATAAACTGGAATATCAAGACTATGTTTTTTATCCAAACGACTTTAGTAATGATGATCAACTTCATCAAGGCTAGACTCAAAATTCAACTGTAAATTCTCAGTTCCGAGTAGATTAATTTCAGCAAATTCCCTTTACATGATCTAGTTTTTAACTATTATAGTGAGAACTGACAGCTCTTTATCTAATCTCCCATAATGCATCTTTAATGGGTCATTTAATTGCTCAATTCTGGGTTCAGGGTGGATCGATTTGACTGAAATTTTCAGCAAATTCCCTTTACATGATCAGTTTGTAAATATTATAGTGAGCACTGCCTGCTCTTTATCTAATCTCCCATAATGCATGTCTAATGTTATTTGTGTAAGCACTAAATCTGCCGATTGCAGGTCTTTTTTCTGGCTTCAAATGTTATATAAATTATTATCAAGACATTTATTCACACGACAAACCTATAATCAACTCTCTAGACCATCAAATGGCTCTGATTATAAGTTGATAAGAACACCACAGCCATTTAAAAGTTTAACAATACAAGTCTTGATTGTTGAGTAGGCCTACTGTTACTACCATAATAAAGAATTATCTACCGGTACATGTATACTACATTTTGTCAAAACTTTAAACACTCATAAATGGGCACAAAAAAGAGTAATTTGACATATTTTCAGTATATTCCTTTCTCATTATCTTTTAACTATTATAGCAAGGATGATCGCCTCTAAATCTTACATATTGCATCATTGAGCAACCAAGTTTACTCTCCGGTTGACCCTGCTAATAGGGTGGCCAAGTGAGTCACATGGTGTGTCTAACTTAGAGGAATTTTTGCTCTGGGTCCTCCTCAGGATAATAATAATAATAATAACTTTATTTCCAATCAAGGGTCCACAGGGGACATGTTACAGATCAACAAAGAGAGAAAACCCAAATGACAGACTAATAATAAAATATAACATGATACAACATAGCATGGCTCCCAACGGGGGAGATATAAAATATAAGTACATGTATGCATCAAGGATCCATGCCAAATAAAAAAAAAAAAACAATTGGCATGTTACATTATTAATGAAAGGGAGATAAATCCACTTAACCATATATTATGTTACAGGACAAAATTAAGTCCGCAATTACTTAAGCCTATGTAGGCCTATTATTCACTGTATGGTGCTTATCCAAGATAAAGAAAATAGTTCTATGGCAAGTTCTTGTGCAAAAAGCGACCAAGTTCATTTAATATGTCTATATTTTCACAAGTTAGTAACCAAATATATTTATCAAGATTACTCAAGTTAATAAAGTTTGAATTGGATTTTTTAATAACCTCAAATAAACCTTTCCTGTCTGCTGCCAGGTATGCACAATCAATTAAAAAATGCACTTCGTCCTCAACTTTCCCAGACAGGCATTTTTCACAGAGGCGTGATTCACGATTTATTCCTATATACCGGCCAGTTTCTATTTTGAGCCTATGCGAGGATATTTTGAGCTTAGTGATATCCCATCGGAATTCATATTTCTTTAAGGATAGATAATTCTCATATCCAAAGTTAGTTTTAAGTTGGACATATAAATCTATTTTACCAGTTTTCAATGATTCCCTTTGCTTGAGCCAAGTTTCTTTATGACATTTGACCAGCAACTTTTTCAGATGGGTCTTAAATGTCGAAAATTTACGACATGAAGTGTTTATTAAGGGCATTTTCAATAACTGACATAGTTCAGTTACAGTGCTAAACCATGACTGACCAACATATATTAAAAATATCAGAAAGTAGTCAAATATGAGCCTGATAAAATGTCAAGCACCTACTAGAGAATTTGTACCTGACAAAATGACAGACACTGTCTGATAAAACCTGACATTGTCTATGACAGATGCCTTATTTACAGGCTTGGATACAACATATTTACCCATCATGGCACTAATTTCAAATGATTTTTTTATACATGTTTCAAGACTATAGTTTGATCCTGATGTTGGCCAAGAAAGCTCTCCAGTATTTACCATCATAGTTTACTCCGTGTCAGTGATGGAAGATGTAGGGCCTGACAAGGACAGTGTCATTTTGATAGAATGAATAACATTGGCATGCACAAGAAAGAATTCAAAATAAAGAGTATTACTTAACGCCTCATAGCACACTGTGTGGCATACGCGTATCTTCATTAGCCCGGTGGGTGCAGAAAACCAGGGACATTAATTTCCTTTCATTTGAAGACTAAAGGGAAATAACTGATGTTAAATTTTATAATTTCTTTTTTTTATTTTTTAACAGGGAATAATGAATACTATAACAGTTAATACGGCTGGTCCTTTATTAATGGCGAAATATTTCACTCCTCTGTTAACAAAAGGTAGCGGTTCATTCGGTCTGCAAGACTCAGAACCCAAGAAAAAGCATGCAGCAGTATTAGTCAATATGTCTGCCAAGGTTGGCTCAATAACTGATAATGGTAAATTTTCTTTTCATCTTTGAATATTAGGGATGAGAGAGAGAAATGGGGTTTAATGTCCACTCTACACAAACTAGGTCATTTTGGGACTAATATATGATTTAATTTTATTTCAATAATTCGCTTGCACCGAGGGGCCTTTAGCTGTGGGAAGAAACCGGAGGACCTGGAGAAAACCCATGAGTTTGGATTAGGGATGAAGTAGGGCTGTACGATGTTCTCGATATAGTCATTTATCGCGAATTGGTATTTTCAGATAAGTACAATATCATGAGGCCAAAAATCATCTATATAGTGGTTTATCGAATATCGCCAAAAACTTCAAATATCAAAAAAAAATTACCATAAAAATAGATAAGAAATACACTATACAGCAGTGGAAATTAGCCGACGGCAATAAACTATAATAAAACTAATGTTTTGAGGATCGTTAAATGTTGAAAACACTTGCGCAGTGTCCGCAGGCGTTTTTCACTGCATCGTGTATGACTGTATGCGTTACTTTTACTTTGTTTTTAGTTGATAATAACTTGTCAGTTGTTACTACATGTAAATCTTAGGCCTACTAAACGCCTCAAATTTCCCACTACCGCGGCTAAGTACCAGGCTATAAATAGGTTGGAATAAAAAGTAAGAATAAAACGATCTATAAATAGATATCTGTCACATTTCGGTCAGGAATACCCCAGCCAAGTCGTGTTTGGTGGTGAAACATTTTTGTCCAAAATGGATGTTTTGCACATTTTAATAAATCTATATTTTAAAAAAAGCAAAGTTTAAAACAATTCTTACTCGCGCTGTAATCAGCTTTAATGCATATATATTTAATTTATTAAATAGCAAAGTGAGATTATTATATCGTTGAAAAAAATGCCAATATGGATATCGTCCCTTTTTTTGCAATATCGTACAGCCCTAGGATGAAGTTGATACTAAAATATAATACAAATCTACTGGTTAGTAAACACCATGGTCACCATCTACGTTTTCTGTAGGTGTAGGTGTGAATTCTTTACTTTATTTTCAATTTAATAATACTACTTTCAATTTAATAACACTACTTTCAATTTAATGACACTACTTTCAATTTCAGGTTTGGGGGGTTGGTACAGTTATCGTATGGCTAAAGCTGCCTTAAACATGGCGACCAAGAATCTCAGCATCGAATTAGGACGTGGAAAAAATCGTGTGATCTGTGTCTCGCTACACCCTGGCACAGTCAATACTGACCTTTCACGACCTTATCATAAAAATGTGCCGAATCTTTTTACAGCGGAATATTCAGTGGAATGTCTCCTTGAAGTCATTGACAGTTTAAAAGTGGAAGACAGCGGGAAATTTTTAACGTATGACAGAACTGAACTGAAATACTGATGAATATTGTTTAACATGCTGTAGAATATAAAATAAAATGGGGTTTAGTTAAAGGTTCTATTTTTCTGTACCATCCAGCCTAGTGCAGTATGATATAAATCAAATTTTGCCCCAACAACGGTGTGTCTACCTATTCCAATCTGCAGACAGAGATGCATCTACTTTATCCTTCATCAAATGGCACTTGTTCTTGGTTACAAATGAATTGTCGACAAGAAGGCCTTCACTCCCACATGAAATGTGCAAAATAAATAAATTTGTAAAAGTATTTAATACGATCTTTCTAAGATCCAAAAATAAAAAAACACACCACAAATTAGAGTCTTGATTTTACTTATATTCAGTCAAGGCTGATGATGTTTGTTTAAGACTAAAGTATAATGCACAAAACTCTTGGACAAAGGCACCCGCAGATCTCCAAGCCGTAAGCTTCAGTCAGACAAGCCTCAATCTGATTAAAACACAGATCCTATTTCATTTCATTTTTATACATGTAGTTCAAAATTTCGTTTTAATCATCTTCGCAACACTAGGATCTGCAAGAGTTGTTATATAACAGGCGTTGTGGTTGATGTGAGGAATTAGCCAATAAAACGGTCTGTTACGGCGAGTTATTGGCATGCTCTGCACGGAACTGTGAGTAAACGCCGAGAAATGTCAATGCTGGTTGATTAATCATAAGGTCAAAAGACGCTCTTAATGACCCCTGATGCGACCTCCCAGTACCACTAGTGAGATCTTCATGTAGTGTAGATTTTATATTTTAATCAGTTTAGCCAAGCCTATAGGTTAATCCGGGAATGCTTATATTTGAAAAAACACTGAGCAGTTTTGATTTGCCAGAATAAAATTTTGCTTGGATTATGTTCTACTCTAACACTTTATTTTTTCACATTGACAAGACTGAAGTGTTCCAGAGTTTATGTAAAAGGTAAAAAATTTGAAAAAGCAACAGTTCCTAATACAAAGTAACCAATAAAATAAACAGTAATCAGCTTAAAGTAAATATTCTGCTGTCTGAAATTAGTTAATTGTGTGATGATATCGTCTTCAGAGTTTTCATTACATTCTTTTTTAACATCAGACTTGTATGCTGCAAACACATTGTATCTGTTGATTGTCTGTGCAGGCTTTATTTCGTCTGTTATCAGGTAGGCAATAAACCAATATATAACGGGGGACGAGGAACACAATAATCTTGTGAGAACTTGAATATGAATGAAAAACACTCCAAATAAAATCAAAAATAATAAGTGTGCACAGTAGACCAAGAGTTCCTGGTTTTTAAATCCATAATCTTGCTCTATTTCATCGCCGTCCGATTTCTTTTGAGATTCTGCACGTGTGTCGTACAGTCCGAGAGTATAACACGTTTTCTTGTTCAAACTGAAATAACAAATACAGCTGCAGACGCCTATGATGACTATCGGAGCAGCTAACAAAAAATTAGGAATTTGGTTAATTTCGTAATAAGCTAGAAACCCTACGTTCCAGTGATGCTTCTGTACGTAGCTGTATGATAACGGGATGAAGTCATAACACCATGGTGATGGAGCATCCCCTAAAAGATGGTATCCCCTGCTTCGTCCATATAGGGCAATATGATTTGGATTTTTGCCAGACGGCTCATTTTTACAAAACAAGATGTAACTGTAATACTGATATACCAAGAATGGCGAAAATGACAACAAACAAACAAAAATTAACTTTGCTGTAGTTAAAATAGTTATCACAGTATTAATAATTCTGGAATCTGTAGAATTGAGACGCGCTTTCAAATTCATTTGCATCTCCTTTATATATTCTTTAAGCAGGTAGTGAAGAATAAAACCGAAAGCGACTAAACCATTTGATCGAGCGAGTACAGCAAGTCCAACGAAGAATGCAGGAACGATTGGAGACTCTGTTGCGATTGTGTGAAGACCTTTGAGGAGAAGGAAGCAGTAGAGACTCTCGGAATAGGGGGCCGAGAAAAACACACTGGCAGGATTAAAACAGAAAATGATGGCTGCCTTGTAAGCCAATTGTTCTTCATTTAAAACTTTTAGTCCCAATTTATGCAAAATCTGTGCTGATTTTATGAATAGAAAGTTATTGAACAGAAAAGCACTGGTCAGCAGAACGCTGGGGTAGGACATCAGCCATTGCAGTGGCAACAAAATTGTGTTTCCAATCAGTCTAGTTAGCACTGGAAATAACGGAAAGAAGGCCAGCGTGTTCTCATACGAATATCCATACTCCGCGACATGTTGAAAATAAACAGCATCCCATCTCTTAAAGCCACCAAAAATAAGTTCAACCACTTTGTCACTTGTTGATGAAACACTTGCTGGGTCATTTGGAGGATTGAAAACATCAGCGTCATGGTCTGGGATTAGAAAATTTGCAATAACTTGGATAAATAAAATGGCAATTCTGCTCATCAACGCAATTTTCACCACAGAAAACTTTCGTTTATCTTTCGGTGTCGACCCAAGGGCAGAAGTTCGTGAAAAATTCGTCATGACTCTTGTTTTGCAAAAATACTTTTTTTATGTAAGCAAATAATTTCTATTGACGGCCATGACACAAAGTGAAAGCATTACTTCCGGTTAGTCTAAATTATCTGCTTGGATCAAGCGGGGTGTAGTCATAAATGCCGTTCTTTGGGTAAATTTTGCTACCTTATTGGTAGTTATTTTAGTAACGAAGTCTCACAGGGCTCTATAAGTCTTCGTTACTAAAGTAACTAGCTTACTAGTTTCTTTAAGAACTGTCTCTGATCGGAAAGTTCCTACCGCTTGCTATATAGCTGCAATATGGAAATAGCGCTCACCCCCACCTCTGGTTTACAGCTATGTTTGAATTCTTACCGACTATTTTTAATCCTCCATCACAGGAGGAATCAACCAGCGCTCCCGGTAACAAAATGGGACATGTTTCAATGAAAATATTCCTGCTGATTCAATATTCCTAACTCGTTAATCAAATGGTCAAAATTTTCTCAACTAGTCCCATTTTTCAACCAGTTAAATTCTCTTCACTCTTGACGATGCAATGATAATACGTTAATTAATAATGTGACGATATGATAATTTCACAGGTTGCTGGTTGTAAATTACTTGCAGGTCGAGGTTTTGGCTTAAGTTAACCGATTTATGAAATATATTATTTGACAGAGATTATAATCAGATATGCCACCAAATCACATATTTGGGGTTCATTTTTCAAAAATGTTCAGGGGGAGGACCCCCCCCCCCCACACACACACACACACACCCGTCCAGGCTCATCGGTCAGTAAAAGGGGCCGCTCCGACACGGGAGCCCGGGTCAGTTCCCGGTCCCAATCCACCCCTGTACAGTCCCTGAACGTACAGGGCGAGTGTAATGAGACCGTGCGTTCAGGACTGGAGCTCTGGGGAACCTGTTCCCGACGCCTCTCGGCAAAAAATCTCCGAGAGCTTAACTAAAATGACATCTAGTGGAAACATCTTCGAGACAAAATTTCGAATGAACTTTGTCAATTTACACAGACAATAAAATGTCAGTGACGTAATGTGTTCTACTATCTACGAGAGAGGGAGAGAGAGAAATAAAATCTTTGAAAAGTTGAGAATCTTTAGTCACTTATTGCTTTGCCTAGCTAGCCCAGACCATTTCATTGGCTAATCCTTTACTTCATTCAAAACCCCAGTAATATATAATATAACACCTCTTCCAGATCCTAATGTAGTACAAACAACAAGTAAAACGAAATTTTTGAACTATAAAAAACGAAACGAAATAGGATCTGTGTTTTGATCAGATAGATCAATGTATTTTCTTATACATGTATATGATTTCTGATTTTTTCTTTTCTTGATTTTTTGGGGATGTATATTAGTACAGGAGACGAATGTTATGCGTAAATATAAACATCGTGAGTATGAAAGGGGTGGGGTGGGGGTAAATATATTATAATGATTCACTAGTTTATTATGTATAGGGTAGGTTGTTATATGGTGACGTGGGGGTTCTTGTTTGTAGTTCTTGGTAACCATGGTTATCTGTATCAAGTTTATTACCATCAGATAGACTGCTGTAGTTAGTACCTGCTTCCATCTCACTACTACTAGAATATGGAAGATTGGTGTACGGAGAATTTGAGTTCCTGGTTTGTAGTTCTTGGTAAGTATTATCTTTATTATTTCTAGTTACATCAGACAGATTACTGTAGTTACTACCTGGTTCCAACTGAGTTATCGTTCTTGGATTCTCAGCACTCGGATTATCAGGCCGTCTCAAACAATTTAGTTTGTACTTCCTGTGACAAAAACAAAATACGAAAAAAAAAAAAATAAATCGAGCAAACAAAGAACTGGTTGGCATAAAGAATCTTGAATAAACGATAGAAGAAGAATGAAATGAAAATTACGATCAATAATAACTGTACCGGTAAAAGTATCAATTAATAGTAATTTTACCTGTAGAAATATTAATCCAGGCGCGGATCCAGAGGGGGGGTTCAGGGGGTCCGGACCCCCCCCCCCCCCTGCTCAGGCTTGAAAATTTGAAACTTAAATCTATGCGATTTTATTGTCGATTTTTAGACCTGTAATTTTGGAATTTACCTTCCGGAAATACGTCAGAATGCACCAAATTGAATCTAATTTACCAAATTTTTCTGGTTGAGCGCCCCCCCCCCCCCCCTGCAAAAGATCCTGGATCCGCGCCTGTAATCAATCATTATTTTACCTGTAAAAATATCAATTAACATAACTTTACCTGTAAAGGAGACATAAAACTATGACCAATACCAATGAAAGAGGTAATATAGTAGCCAATACAATGATTACGGCATCTTTATCTGAAATAAATACTAATTAATGAACAAAAGTATAGGCCTATAATCACTGAGATTCATTTTAAAGTACCCAACAATAATTTATAAACAAAAAGTATATAAACACTTTCTCGAGCAGTAAACTAAAAATATTAATGCTAGAAAACTTTACTGCCTATGCATACAGGTTCCCCAGAGCTCCAGCCCTGAACGCACGGTCTCACGACGCTCGCCCTCTCTTTTGCCCTGTGCGAATTAACGCAACAGAGTACATGTTATGAACCGACCCTCTATTGAAGTGTGTAAATCTATGAACTATTGTCACAGGAACAAACGCGCCAGCTTCATGCGATCGTACATAAATTGGCGATACCTTTTTTTAAGAGGGGAGATTCAAGATCTGGATCAAAACTAGATTGCCCCGTGTGGGCTACAGTTCTTGGCTACAATACAAGTTGATTAAAATGAAATGATTTGACGAGCTAAGCGAGCCGCATAAATATTGAGAGACATTACAGAGTGCCGAGATTAGATAAAGAGTTGGCAAAGTAAATATAATATGCTGAAAATTTCATTCACATTGCTCCACTCTGAACCGAGATATTAGCTTTTTAATTTTAGGCTAGTCTCGATCACCATTACTAAAGTCGGTACGATAAAAACCAAAGTCTCGATTATCCATTTTTACATTTAATCATCCTCCACAAAATGTGTTCCAATCCGCTAAATGTCACTGGCTATCAATGGCATGGAGAATTGATTATGATCTGGGGTAAGATAGTAAATGTCATATTAATAATTTAGGTAACATTTCAGGCCTAACAAAGACCTTACATGATGTATGTTTAACCATGCCAGTATTGGAACATATTATTTATCACTAGCCGATGATTCAATGTTTTGGTTATTGGAAATACGATTATACGTTTAGGTGACATCATTTGGACGGCAAACAGATAAATTTAGCATACCATTATCAGTTTGTCGTAGCCCCTTGTCTGTTGGGCTGGTTGGCGTGTTTGATGTTGGACCAGATGATGTTCCTGGTGATGTTTCAGATGGAGTCATATGATTGGTTGCAGCGCTGGTGGGATAAGCAGTTGTACTGGTAGAAATCTCACTATGCGTAGAAGATAAATATCTACTTGTTGTTTGTTTATTACAAAAACCTCCCAAACCTTTACCTGAAAAGGTGAAATAGGATAAAATAACTTTCAAATTAATTGTTTGTCAAAGGGAGCCTTTCAAACGTACATCACACGTACACCATCGCAGGCGCGGATCCAGAGGGGGCGCACCCGGCGCACGCCCCCTCTATTTTTTTTACGGTGGCGTAAGCTCCATATATTCTCGAGGGAAAGGAGAACAAAAATAGTTTAGGTTGGAAATCGTAATTTACAGCACTGGTATGGAACTGGTCCTTGTGGGCATTTTTGTCCACTCAAAAATCACGGGCCGGGCTTCGCACTCCCAAGTAGGTGCAGCACGCCCCCTCTTTCTGAAAATCCTGGATCCGCCCCTGCATCGTATAAAAGGGTCTGCTTTATTACATTCCGCACCCACTCCACCCCCAGTACGAGTGGCACAACGAGAAGCCGAACACCACAGGTGCGAGTTTTCTAGGGAATATAGGGGTGGGGATGGGGCGGTTTAAAATCTAGGCCGTTATCCACAATCCCGACCACAATGAATGTCAACAAAATACTGACTATAACATTAAGCTTCCCGGTAGAACATAGATACTATTGTATAATTATATAGTTGTTCGCCGATCGTTGTCCCGTCGGAAAGCAGTTTTTTAAGTTCACATATAGTTTATGTCATATATGATGATTGTGCCTGTAACGCAAAGTAATTTGAGAAAAGTTTGAAAAACTGATTCAATACCCTGGTATTTGAGGTCATTGCTGGGAGAAATTCCTGTAGACGACATGACCAGAAATGTCAGTCAATGGCACAGAATCTCGAGATCTTTTTTGCAAGAGTTGACATAACATCTGTGCAATCTGATGCCCCACGACCCACCACACACCAGTGGTACCACAAACTGGGTAGTTCACTAGAATCGTGAATTTGATAGTGTTGAGATAGTATAAGACAACAGAGGAGTAGAAGAATAATGTTACAATGGAATCTAGCGCCGCAGTCGCGAAAAAAATTCAGATATGTAACCGAGTAGAAGAATAATATTATGATTGAATTGGGCGCCGCAGGCGCGAAAAAAATTCAGATATGTAACAGAGCTTTTAAATTTTGGGGACAAGGCTTGGGTATTTTTTTTTGAGACCGACTATTTTTTTGCCATGGTAGAAAACATTTCATAGAACAACATACTCACAACAGAATAAGAGTGACAAACTTTTTTTCAAACATGACAAGCAGACGGTTATTTTATACTATAGTTTTGTGTGACGTATGCAATTTGCGCACGGATTCACACAAATACATAGTATTTGGGATATATTCTGGCATTGTTTTTGAGACCAACTGCAGTGACTGCTCTTATTTTGAGACCGACTATTTTTCTCCCTGGGTGAAATTTTGTTGTTAGACCAACATACTCACAACAGAATAAAAGTGACGTATTTAATTTAAGCTCAAGGATTCACGCAAATACTGGTATTTGGGTTCTACTCTGACTTTGTTTTTGAGACCGACTGCAGTGACTGAACTGAGACTGATAATTTTCTACCTGGGTAAAATTTTGTTGTTAGACCAACATACTCACAATAGAATAAGATTGAAACACGTTTTTGAGACCGACTGCAGTGAATGAACTTATTTTGAGACCGACTATTTTTCTCCCTGGGTGAAATTTTGTCGTTAGACCAACATACTCACAACAGAATAAGAGTTAAACACAACATCTTTTCAAACACCTTAAGTTGACAAGGTAATTTTATGCTAAAGTTTTGCGTGAGTAGCGTGACGTATGCAGTGGACACTTATTTTGATAGCGACTACTCCAATTTTGCGACCAACTGCACTGATTTTGAAACCGACCATTTTTTTTTTTTGGGGGGGGGGGGTACCACCTTGGTTTCTGGGAAGGAATATCGTTTCTCATGTGTTCACATTGATATCTTACTTTATTCATAAGTGTTGCAAAACGTCGATAAATTTTTAAAGCATACGACTTTCCAGGTCCACATCGGAATGGAACAGGCGACCTCCTGTCATGGTAGCTTAGTGGTTTCTGTGACGGGATATCGTATCTTATCGGGTCACTTTGAATTGATATCTTATAATTGATATCTTACTATTTCTAGTAAGTGTGGCTACATGGATAAAGTTTCAAACCAATTAGACCAGCAATTTCAACTATGATTCAGGAGCCGCGGCTGCCAAGTGTGTAAGACGTTTAACTCACCAACCCGGGGGTCCCGTGTTCGACCCCGGTGTTTGCCGAAAAAATTCAACCATGGTACAGAGAGTTGATAATGGTCTGGATAAGTTGATTAATGTCTAATTTAGATAACATTTCAGGCCTAAAGAAAGACCGGCAATAGGCAAATTTAGCTCTTGTTTAATGCATGTTTAATTTTTTGTAATATTACGGTTTCGTCCAATCCAAATTACCTGACATTGGATTTCATATATCTTGTCATAGTTTCAATATTTACCTTGTATTTCAAGCCATAGTTTTTGTTCGTTGATTTGTTGATGAGCAAATATAATATCAGCGGTTGTTGTGGTTGTTTGTAGCCTGTGATTGTAAACTTGTTGCGTGGATTTAGAGTTGTCGCTACTGGTTTTATTATACCTCATATCACCAGAATGTATAAATAAATTAGATCTTGTTCCATCACTAGTTGTTTTTAAAGTAAGATCTAATATAGTTATATATGTTATACTTTCACCACGTATAGAACATTCACAACTTTCTTCTGTTAAACCATTGACTACTCCTGGATACTGTGGTGAAGATAGAAATATTATGTCACTTCGTTCTAATTCAAAGTCTTTGTCACACATGTCTTTAATATTTTCGCCTGTAAGAAGAATATTATGCATAATAGTGAGGTTCTGTAGGTAGTACGAACTCCGAACTACTGACCGTTTTTTCTCCTGTAATAACAATAATATAATGAATCTAATTTGTAGAATATTGAGATATAACACTTTTTGCCTAATATTAATAATGCTATGGCGGTATATTAGTGCCAAAATTCTAACATGCTTTCGTCTAATTTCTAACCTCCATTCATGTAATTTCTAACCTCCATTCATGTAACTTCTAACTTCCATTCACGTAATTTCTAATTTAAGACAATGTATAATTCAACTTCTTTATTTGTTTAGTGTAAATACCAATTCTATTTCATCTTAATGTCTACTTCATTGTGGTATTACATGTTAAGCATGAACGGCAAACAAATTTAGAATTTTGATACTTCTACCTAGCAACCATCATTATGACATCGTTTGGTGTCGCCACCGTGTGCTCAGTTTGGCGATTGAGCACCTGATCGGGACCATTCTATTGATACAAACGACTCGCTCTTCGTCAGATTGAGTGGCTTGCCTGAGTGTTAAAATTGAAAACAACATCGGGAGAGGGATGGGGACATGGGGTTTAACAACCATCATTTCGGTATAAACACCTTTCAATTGTATTTCAATAGGAGTGTTTAGCAGTGGGAGGAAACCGGAGGACCCGGAGAAAACCCACGAGGTTGGAAAGGCGGCTCTGCTCCATGTCACGTAAAAACGGGAAATCGAAACCACGCCAGTTTATTCAATGACAGACCTTATGTTACAGCGTGCACGTGCTAACCATTCGGCCATCCTACCCTCTAAACAACATTGAACGTGATATAAATGTATGGTTTGCAAATATTATTTTGAATACCGTGGCTAAGTGGGTTAGACGCAGGCTCGCTAGGCTGTGGGTCGGGAGTTCGATCCCTGCATTGGTCGAAAAAAAGTTCATCCAGATTTTCTGGCGTGGTTCCCCCTTATTAGTGTCTTGTCGTTCCGATGGGATGAAAACCCGAGGTTCCATGTACATGTTGGCGTTCACGTAAAAGATCCCGTGACCGTTAGACTTCGATATAAGTCCAGGTCGTAGATCCGCTCTCCGGGCAATATTTCCCTAAAGCACACTGTATGGCGTATGTCCGTCTCCATTAGCCCGGTTCGGAACAGAACAGTAGGGCGTTAAACCCTCTTTCATTTCATTTCATTTTCTATTTCAAATATAAGCTAAACGGGATTTGGAGAATTTTATTTTATTTTTTTTACGGTTGAGCCAATAATTAATATTTCTATGCAGTTGGTATATATTAACACAGGGTATAAATGTTATGGACAGGCCTACACAGATACCGAGTTTAATACTAAGTGGCCTCTCTCTCTCTATATTTCTCTCTCTCTCTCTCTCTCTCTCTCTCTCTCTCTCAGCACGCCTTCCAACCTTCAACCAAACGAAGAATGGGTCGTTTATACCAAATAATGGTCCCGATCAGGTGCGCAATCACCAATTGAGCACACAGTGGCGACACCAAACGATGTCATAATGATGGTTGCTAGGTAGAAGTATCAAAATTCTAAATTTGTTTGCCGTTCATGCTTAACATGTAATACCACAATGAAGTAGACATTTTTCGCCTCAATAATAGAAATAAGATGAAATAGAATTGATATTTACACTGAACAAATAAAGAAGTTGAATTATACATTGTCTTAAATTAGAAATTACGTGAATGGAAGTTAGAAGTTACATGAATGAAGGTTAGAAATTACATGAATGGAGGTTAGAAATTAGACGATAGCATGTTAGAATTTTGGCACTAATATACCGCCATATAATGCAACCTAGAGGCCCTCGTATGTTTCGTGCAATAAATATTTATAAATTTGTGAACTAAAAGACTGGGTAATAAAGCCATGGAATATCTACTTACTTTCAATACATCTGTATTTGATAGTACTTCCTGTACAATTATCATTATTAGGTATACGCTGTGTACATGATGACTGTCCAGTACATGGTGTTATTAAACCTGTACTACTATTGGTCAATGGCTGACCACATGGTTCTGTATTACATTCTGATTCCTGGTTATAAAAATACTCGATACCCTCTATATGTATTATATCATTGTTAGAGCAGTCTATATCCACTGATGGGAAGCTTCCATTATTGATGCATACATTAATATCTATAGTTGATATACCTATAATATATAAGAAAATATATTGACTGTTAACCATAAACGAATACAGGTGTATAATAGTTTATGACGCTGTCATCAGCCTTTTTTATACACACAGTAGTCTTTAACATCCCAGTCTGATTCAAATACAGATCTATATTTCGGTTCCATTTTCCATTTACTTTCGATTACAAGGCTTGCACTACATGAAGATCTGACCGGTTGTAACAATAGCTCGCTTCAGAGGTCATACCAGCGGCTTTTGACCCCATGACGTCGCATATTTGATTAACCAATCAGTATTGATGTTTCTAGTGGATTACCCACAGTTCGGTGTAAAACACGCCTATGATAGAGAGAAAAGGCATCCACTCAATATGAATTCAAGGAATATGAAAGAGCAACAACGATGCTTAACGTCCACTCAACATAATTAGGTCACGTTGGGGCTAACATAATATGGTTCAAACCCACGCCACTTGACTCAATAACCTACCTTCTGATCTAAAGCGCACATTGGGGTGTTCGGGCGAATATGGCTTATAGAATAGATATATGTGTAAAGATATATAGTCTACATATATCTGATGCTTATAGTACTATAAATAATTTTATATACATATACGCTTAAATAACATAGGACATTTTACATATATAGCTGTCGTGTAACCCTACTATACACCTGCTGCACATCCTGCTATGGATAACATATACATATACGCTAAATTAAGACAGGCTTGCCCTACACATTTGTTACTGTACTTGCTTGAAAACACTGAGAGAATACTCTTTGAAACGTCGCCTAAATAATTGTTCTTCCATAAGTATGTGTTTTAGTTTATTGCTCTTTCCAATTACCAAATGCCCCTAAAAGATCACATATATAAATACCTGTTGCATATCCAAATATGCATAACATATGCGCTATAATAATATAAGCCATTTTTCCTGTTCCCTCAGATCATTTTACACTAATTTGAAGTAAGAAGGTCGTTTATTTTTATAAACGACACGCTACATTATATACGAAACTACATAGTGTGAACACCTTCATATAGAGCAACATATAACTGAACACTTGTGATTAGCATATGCTAAGATTTTGTTATTCATGTTAAATAATACTATACATGTACATGTATATAATAACGTTTACAACGAGGAAGTTCATGTCCATATTTCAAGGCCTTTGTACAGACACATAGGGACCTTAGAATAAATAGTTAAACGTCTACCAAGTTAATAGAGATCACTCTATTCTTATTCACATGCAAACTGACACAGGGCCATAATAAGTGACATACTGAACATCTGCGCCATACGACTATTTTGGTCCCAACCCTTTCTTTCCTTTATTCTCTGCCTTTCCTTGCTTTCCTTCCTTTACCAATTCCTTCCTTGAGCCCCTCACTTCCCTTCCTTTACCAGAACTCTCCTTCCTTAAACACCACGCACCTTTCGCACTTTAGTTATTATATTTCCACCCCTTCTACCAGTCTCTTCATCAGGTAACACTCTGCTCTAAATCTGTAAAATCGTGGATGAACGAGAGTAAGCTCAAACTGAATGATGACAAGACGGAAGCCATGCTTGTAGGGACATCTAAACGACTTATGTCTACTCCAAATTCAAGTGTGGTAATCTGTGAAACCAAAATTCAGTTTTCATCATGTGTGAAGAATCTTGGTGTACTACTGGATTCTTCCTTGACCATGGAGAAACAGGTCGAACAACTTTGCCGTACGTGCAATTACCATCTTCGATGTATTGGCAATATTCGACACCTCTTGACAGTGGAAGCCTGTAAGCTGCTTGTGCGTTCCTTGATATTCTCGAGGCTCGGTTACTGCAACAGTGCTTTGATTGGAATTCCCCAAAACCTGTGTGCAAAACTCCCAAAAATTCAGAACACCGCTGCCAGAATAATAACAAGAACACAAAAGTATTCTCACATAACTCCCATCTTAAAATCATTACATTGGTTACCAATAGAAGCCCGGATAACTTTCAAGATTCTAACATTGGTTTATATGTGTCAACATGATCTTTCCCCATCTTACCTTACTGATCTCATTAAAACATATCAACCAAATCGACCACTTCGCTCACAAAATAAGCCGTCATTGGCTGTGCCGCAAGCTAAACTGAAATCATATGGGGATAAAGCTTTCAGTGTCTGTGGACCGCGTTTGTGGAACAACTTACCATTGGAGATACAGAGTTCTCAATCATTAGCTGTGTTCAAATCCAAACTCAAAACTCATTTGTTTGTGACATATTATCAGAATTAGCTATTATCTTCGCGCTTAGAGCATGCAATATGGATGGAGTTAGCGCAATTACAAATGTACATTATTATTATTATTACCACGCATTTCCATCCTTTACCAATCTTTTCTGTCCTTAACCAACCTTTTTCTGTCCTTTACCAATCCCTGCTTCCTTTAGTTCCTTTATTCCCTTACAAACACTTTCCTTCCTTCACCGATCCTTTCCTACCTTACTAATCCAATTCTCCCGCTAGTTAGTGTTTTTCATTTCAATCCTTTCCTGTCCTTTCCTTCCTTTAACAATGTCACCCCCCTTTACTTATTAATTCTTCCTTTAGGTAATGACCTAGTTTGTGTCAAGTGGACGTCAAACCCCATCTCACTCTTTCACGACACTTTTCTTCCTTTATCAATCCCTTACTTCCATTAGAAATCCTTTTCTTCCTTTAACAATCCGTTCTTCCCGTAATAATCTTCCCTTCTTTTACAAATTCTCACCTCTTTTACCAATACTTTTCGTCGTTTACCGGTGGTTTACCAATTCACGCTCCCTTTATTAAGTGTCTGTCCAATTATTCCGTTTTTTCAGATGGAACAAAAAACCGAGGTCCAGTGGTATTTTATATCATATTGTAGTATAACTGTGAGAAGAATACCTACTAGATACCCACACACATTTGACGGCTAACAAATACATGTACATCTTAGGTTCATTGCTGGAGACTATATATAGATCTTTCTTAAAGAATGCAAATTACCTATGAACAAAATCTACACAGACTTTCAATTGTGAGGTGGAGAATCTAAAAGTGTCACGAGACCAGTGACAAACAAGACGGGACCATACGTCAAAAAGGTCGCTCGAAAAAATAGGGAAAGCACAATCTACCTTTTGCCGACCACCTGTCAAAACTGGTGGGTGAACACCAACACAGCAGATCGTTTTCCGGCGCCAATGTCTTTTTAAAGTGCTGATATTCCATTTTTTTCCATCGCCGGTTTTAAGCGATTTCCGTGATACTTAGCTCTAATATATACAATGCAGTTTTCCAGATTACAATTAGAATAGTTAAAATATAACACATGTGCGAAGGGGGGGGGGGGGGGTATTTATACAATAAGTCTATGTATTTTTGTAAATTAATTTGTACTGTAATAATAAGTGCAAGTAGACTGCAGTGCACGCAAACAATACCATTAAGACGAAACTACGAACAACACAAATTACACAGACAATGCAAGAAACGGATATATCAAATCAACAAAGCAGGAATGACATGTAAGAATGAAACTTAACAAAATATCGGTATTACACAGCCATGGGAGCCTAAAGGGATCAGTAGCGCGAAAGGTACCGCGACATCAAACTGATCCCGCTGTGAATATTCGCTTGGCCGCTACAATCACTGATAAGCATGACATCGACGAGACTTATTGAGTTCGGCATATTAACTTTTTTACTCCGAAAAATTAAATTCTCAAACATTTTTTTGAAGTATAAGAAAAATAAATAAAGACGTTTGAAGTATTTGTAGTTAAAAAATATTTCTTATTTAGTGTAAATGAGTATTAAAATGAGTAAAATGCATCATTTTGCCCGAAGCAGTTAGGTGTTATGTAAACAATGCACGAGCCGTTGAGCCAATGACTGACGCCATGTGAAGTCAATGCACGTGTTGTGGACAGTTATCTGTTACAGAGATAATTCGTAAGTAATTCTCTGTGAAACAGATTGTCGCGACATATATAAAGGTAATACATCCCCATATGACTCAAATTCATTCAAACGACGGTCAAATCTATTTGACTAGACCAAACATATATACATATATATACATCCAAAATTATTAGTACAACCGCAAAGCTGCACTACTTTGTTTCACGGTAAATGATAAAAAGATAAAAGTTATGCCGACACAAACTGATTTCAACACTGGTTTTATAAAATTTTAACATTTTATATATCCCCTAAGTCACGTATGTCATGGTAAATAGGGTTGACGATGATTGCGGGATAGTGTAAGGCGTAGGGCTAGGTCCTGGGTTAGGGTTGGGGTAATTATGCATTTAACCTTGTCAAATAGATCTAACCCCAAAAGACAGTTTTTGCCGTGTCCGTTTTATCAATACGTTCTAAATATGCTCTCATATTACCATAGTAATATTGCGGTATCTTTCGTGATTTGGATTGACCGTTATACGCTTCCATATATATTACCGCGAGATCGTTAAGTCTTCATTATGTTGGAAATTTATGGGGAAGAGTAAAAGGGCAAAGTTGAGTTTAAAATATTACCCGCTTTGTGTATATGTCGACTAGCTTATAATACCACACAATGATAACTATAAGTTATTGAGTTCAATATATTACCTATAAATATCGTTTTATAAATGTGATAATAAAGAAAAGTATAATATGTTATTTAGATCAAAGAGTATTAAAGAGAGAGAGAGAGAGAGAGAGAGAGAGAGAGAGAGAGAGAGAGAGAGAGAAATGGGTTTAACGTCCACTCGACACAAACTAGGTCATTTCGGGACTAACATATGGTTTAATTTTATTTCCGCGTAGGGGTCTTTAGCAGTGGGAGGAAACCGGAGTGCCCGGAGGAAACCCACGAGGTTGAGAAGGCGCCCCTATCTCCATGCCACATACACTCACACCAGGGATCGAAACCACAGCCGCAAGCCAGAGGTGACCGGTCAGCTAGATGTCGAAGCGCGGCACTCTAGACCACTAGCCCCCCCCCCCCCCAAAGAGTATTAAAGTTCATTATTGTTCAATTCAGGGGGTTGCCAAAACGTTTCGGGTCTATCATAAGGTCTGTCATTATTAAGTCAACTGGCGTGCGTAGATTCGATTTCCCGCTTGTACGTGACTACGAGGAAGATCGCCTGTCAACCTCGTACATTTTCTCGGGTCCTCCGATTACAACTTAAAATGATTAGTCTCGAAATGATCTAGTTGGTGTCTAACAGACGCTACCCACCCCACCCTCCCCCTCTCTCTCTCTCTCTCTCTCTCTCTCTCTCTCTCTGTCTCTCTCTCTCTCTCCCCGCCCTTTCTCTCATACAATTCACTATGTGCTGGTGTAATCTCATATTGTATGGTGAAAGTTTGATTGTAAATTGTAAGGAAATATTAAATCTAACGACAAGCTCAAACAGTAGTAGTATATACTTCCCTGTTTACTTTTTTTCCACAAACCTTCCTATACTAGTAACAGATCGCATACTTAGGGGATATGTGTAAATAGAATGAGGGTTTTACTGACCATCCTTGCTTCCTGTCATATAGTGTCTGTATATGGTAAGTTAATGTGTTTTTACTGTACTGTATATCAATCACTGTAATCTATTCTCTGTTAAGGTGTTTATACTGTTGGCTACTATGTAGTAATCACTGTAATATATCCACTGTTAATGTAGTTATACTGTGTTGTTTAGTAATCACTGTAATATATCCACTGTTAATGTGTTTATATTGTGTTGTATAGTAATCACTGTAATCTATCCACTGTTAACGTGTTTATACATGTGGGATTACAATCTGTTTCACAGAGAATTACAATCGTCGACAGATGACTGTCTTCAACACGTGCAATTACATCACGCGGCGTCAATCATTGGCTCAATGGCGTGTTCATTGTTTACCTAAGAATACGTAACTGTTTCGGTCAAAATGATGTATTTTACTCATTTTAATACCCATTTACACTAAATAGGAAATGTTTTTTAACTACAAATACTTCAAACGTCTTTATTTATTTTTCTAATACATGAAAAAAATGTTGCAGAATTTAATTTGTCGGAGGAAAATAGTTAATATTGGGGACTCATTAAGTCGCGTCGATGTCATCCTTATCAGTGATTGTAGCGGCCTGGCGAATATTCGTTGCGGATCAGTGTGATAGGATTATAAAAGAGGGGGTGCAGCATAGTGGTGGGGCGCCAATATAATGTTCAAGTTACTGAGCCCTCCCCCAGAAAATTTTGAAAATCAAACTGCCACAAACGCAGTTTCCACCCACTTGGAGCCGCAAACACACCAAAATGAAAAATTTCTTGTCCTCAAAACTACAACTAGTCACCAGGTACATCATGATTAGATCTAATATGGATAGGCGACCAGAACAAAAATCTCTATAAATCATGTCACTTGGTGGCGGTGCCCCCAAAAGACCGATAAGGCTCTATTAGAGGAGGATAGGGTGTCCAAAACGAAATCTCTAATGCAGTGATTCTTAACCAGTGTGCCGCGGCTAAGTGTGCCACGAAATTTTGAACGACATTCCAAATAAGTTTCTCACTAAAGAGGCCAGATATTTGACTATTCTTTTCTTTATTTAGTTTGATTAACACCATTTCTATGTTTCTTTGACTAGTCTGTATCTACGGTT
This sequence comes from Patella ulyssiponensis, assembly GCA_963678685.1. Lineage (NCBI taxonomy): Eukaryota > Metazoa > Mollusca > Gastropoda > Patellidae > Patella > Patella ulyssiponensis. Next base: position 14,351,920 of record OY783229.1, on the reverse strand, counting down.
GTATTCCGTCTATGAATTGCCATGATTTTATTTTGCAAACTTCAAATATTTTTCATATGTAATGAGCCAGGGGTGGCGTTATTTTTTCATGTGTTCCAAAGTGGTTGAGAACCACTGCACTCTAATGTCACGTGGTGGCACAATTTAAGCGCGGATCCAGAAAGAGGTGATAGAAGGGAAATTTCGCCCAATGGGGCGGCACCCATGTCCGAGGTCCACCCTCAGAAAATGTTGAAAAATAACGCTGCTGGAAACATGTTTTTCTGTTTTTCTGCCGCTTTGGTGATATTTGAGAGACAGAGAAATGGGGTTAAACGTTCACTCGATACAAAGAAGGCCATTTCAGGACTATCATACGGTTTAATTTTATTTCAATAATACGCATTAGCAGTGGAAGGAAACCGGAGGAACCGGAGAAAACCCACGATGTTGCACAGGCGACCCTACTCCTTGTCACGTTCAACCGGGGATTCGAAACCACGCCAGTTGACTCAATGACAAACCTTATGATAGCACTGAAACTATTCGGCCACCGAGAGAATTGTATATTACAAACAACAATGGAATTTAATACTCTTTGATCTAAATAACAGTAACCTTCCTTTACAATCTGAACATCTGAGACACGCTAGCTACCATTTAATTTTCGTACGTTAGTTACGTACGCTTTCTTTATTATCACATTTATAAGACGATATTTGTAGGTAATATATTGAACTCAATAACTTTTAGTCGTTAATATGTGGTATTCCAAGACGTTATTACACGTAATATATTGAACTCAATAACTTTTAGTTATTATTGTGTGGTATTATAAGCTAGTCGACATTTGCACAATGCGTGTAATATTTTAAAATAAACTTTGCCTTCTTCCTGTTCCACATAAATTTCCAATATGAAGACTTAATGACCTCCGACGTAATAATTGCTCTATGACCTCCGCTATAATATCATCAGTATTATCCACAAATGCTATAAAATTGCAAATCTGGTGCTTTTTCTTCAATTCTAGACCAAAAAGTCAACCAAAAAGATTAAGCGAAAAGGATTAAGGAAAAATTGTCCATTTATAACTCGCACTACAGGGAAAATAATTAATAGGCATTATAATTGCAATAAAATTTATCTTAACCCCTATTGTAATAATTGGAATATGTATTCGCCAAATTCACCAGTCTACCAATATGTGATTTGTATAGAAGCCTATTACTACCATTCATAATTTCTACCTTTCGCCCCTTCAAAACACGAAAGTCGAAAAGTAGAAGTTACGAAAAAATGTGAGGCGACAGCACGGTATAAAAGACAAAATGAACTCGAAGACAGTAAATTGAGAAATAATACACTGCGATAATAGCGCCCCTCGTTATTTCCTAATTTCTTATTTTCGACTTGCATTTTGACTTGTGTACCGTCCTGTCGACTTTTGACTTAGTCATACTTTTGTATTTATTGATGTCAGTAAGAAGGCGACAACACGCATACCAAGCCATAATGCAACTCGAAAAGGAGAAATTAGGGAATAAACACAACGCGCTATTAGCGACCTATCATTTTGCCTTGTATACCGTGCTGTCGCCTCGCATTTTGTCGTAGTTATAGGCTTCCATAGATTCGGATTTTAATAGCATGTGAGAGCATTTACTACACGTTATTAAATGCAATACTATGTTGCAAATATATTGTTATACGATAAAGATAATGCTTGTTATATTTACGAAATTTTTTTATATCTATATAGATACATCGTTAACAGTCAATATATTTTCTTATATATACCTCTGTCCAAGCATGTCCCAGACATGCTCGATGGGGGAGAGGTCGGGACTCGGTGCTGGCCAAGGTAATGTGGTGATGTTCTGTTGTTGGAGGTAACCTGTAACGACCCTGGTCCTGTGACATCTTGCGTTGTCATCCTGGAAGATGAAACGGCGGCCATGACGTCGTGCGAACGTCACAACATGGACTGCCAAGATGTTGTCCCGGTAGTACTGGCCTGTAACACGCCCTGCAACAACATGTAAAGCCGTTCTTCCAGCAACAGTGATGCCTCCCCACACCATAACAGAACCACCCCCAAATCGATCATGTCTGATGACGTTAACGTCTTGGAAGCGCTCGTTTCGACGACGCCACACCCTCCTACGTCTGTCCAAAAAATCAACAGTGAACCTTGACTCATCTGAAAACATCACATTGCTCCAGCGTCGATTATCCCAGTGTTGACGATCCCTACACCAACGACGTCTTGCCTGAATGTGATGATCTCTCAAACAAGGGATCACGCGAGGACGTCGGGCGCGAAGGTGACCCCTATGCAGTCGATTCCGAATCGTCTGGCAACTCACTCTCACACCAGTGTCTGTTTGAAGACGAGCGCTGATCTGATTTGCTGTGATGACACGATTTCTCATGGCCAAGGTACGGATAAATCGATCCTGGGCTTGAGTTGTGTATCACGGTATCTGGACCATAGCCTGCTTATGACAGACTGAGAAACATTCATCGTCCGCGCCACAACCGCCTGTGTTGTGCCGATCTGTAGCATGCGAAGGGCACGTAACCTTTCATTTTGGGTAAGCCGACGCATATCAAAATTTGTTTTCTGGTCACTAAAACAATTAAACTGATGTTTCCACCCTGGAATTCAATGAGACAATGATTGTAACATTCAAAGTCAGAGTCGTGCAAATCTTGGGTTGGACCCCCATGATGATCCCAAGCATCACCTGCATTCCATGCGGTAGCTATTGGTGCGTTTGGGCGTCACATGGACCTGAAAATGTTTCTTCTGTTAGGTTCTATAGTGACTTTTTTCGTAGTCATTTGCATATTTTAGTATTAGTATTATGCCCCCAAAATCAAATATCCCCTACTTTTTTTGAATAGTATATATTATAGGTATATCAACTATATATATTAATGGATGCATCAATAATGGAAGCTTCACGCCAGTGAAGATAGATTGTTCTAAGAATGGGGATATAATACATATAGAGAGTATCCAGTATTTTTATAACCAGGAATCAGATTGTAAAACAGAACCATGTGGTCAGCCATTGACCAATAGTAGTACAGGTTTAATATCATCTTGTACTGGCCAGTCATCATGTACACAAGTTATACCTAATAATGATAATTGTACAGGAAGTACAATCACATACAGATGTATTGCAAGTAAGTAGATATTCCATGGCTTTATTACCCTTAGGGGATCACGTGGCTAAGTGTGTAAGACGCTGGCTCGCTAGCCTGGAGGTCGGGTGTTCGATCCCTGCATTGGCCGAGAAAGTTCATCCAGATTTTCGGGCGTGGTTACCCTTTGTCAGTGATAAAGGACGGGGGGGGGCTGACAAGGACAGTTGTCTATTCGTTCGGATGGGACGAAAACCGAGGCCCCGTGTAACATTGGCGTGCACGTAAAATATCTCTTGGCAGTTGGAATTCTATATCAGAGTAGGCCGTATCGCCGCTGCCCGGGTAAAATTTCCCTCATAGCACACTGTGTGGCGTATGCCCGTATTCATTAGCCCAGTTTTAGGAGCAGAACAGTAGGATTGTATTATTGTCTTTACTCTTCTTTGACTTTAAGGCGCTATAAATATCATAACCAGTGCCTTAGTTAACCTGTAGGCTTGACAGCCACAAGATCTTTGAGGACTGGCCAAGGTATCTAATATTTTAACATCCACGACTTTGCTAAAGTGTGCTCAAAATACATCATCAATTTCCTACAGTTGTGAGCTTCGGGGTGGGAGGGGCCTCATATTATATGGGATAGCCCAGGATCTCTCTTCACTGGTCGTATTATACTGAACATATTACAGAGGCCTCTCAACCAGTACAAACTACAAACTACGAACACGGTTTCGTCCTTCGTACTTCGCGTTTGAAAGATTTCGTATGTTGTCTTCAGCATGTTTTATTGTTTACCTGAAACCATTGGCGGCGCCATAAATCTAGTCTGCCCCTCACTCCGCCGTTTGACACTTTACACTTTGGTCGGATAAATTAGTGCTTTAGCGACAGGCGGTATCTGGTAAACTCTATTTATATCGACGAGCAATGTCTGAAACACTGTCAGATTGCATTTCGGACAGTCTACTTTTCAAATTATCGGGGGCTTTGTTGAGTACGTTCATTTGACACTTTCCTCTCTTGGGTCGGAAAAACTAGTGATCAGCCGACAGGCGGCATCCGATCAGCTCTATTTACCTCTACAATCGGTGCCTGAATACTGTCAGGCAGCATTTCCAACAGTTAATTTTTCAAAAGGACTCGCTACTTTGGCACTCACAAGGGTAGGCCTACTTCGCTGAGGTTCGCAAGTTCGTTCGTTTGACATTTTGTTCTCTGATCGGATAAACTAGTGATCAGGCGACGGACGGTATCTGATTAGATCTATTTATCTCGAAAATCGATGCCTGACAGAATACTGTCGGACAGCATGTACGATAGACCACTTTTTTAAAAATTTCTTGGAGAGGCCCCTCCCTTGGCGCTCTTGAGTGGGCTTCATCGAGGTTATTTAGTCCGTTCGTTTACCACTTTACCTCAGCGATCAGTGCCAGAAATATCGTGAGGCTGCATTTCCTGCAGCCTGTTTTTTTTATATTTTCTGGGGGAGCCCCACCCCACCCCTAGATGGAGCTCGTGCCTTTGCCCCGTTAACTCTGGAATTTGCCCCAGCTTTGCCCCTCCAATCAATGACGGCTGGCGCCGCCACTGCCTGAAAAAAAGAATAAAACTGTTAGTTTGGTTAAAAAAATATCAAATCAAATCAACTTTTAGTCCCCCAGAAGCTCATTGCAATGGGTTTTTTTATATCAAATTCGAGATGATTCGATCTCATCGGCAGCTGTCGAAAAAAACCCAACAAATTTCACAGCCTGAAAATGGACGAACCGAACACTGATCAACCTTCTACTGAATTGTAAATGTTCAAACTTTCTTTAAAATCGCAAAAAATACAAATTTCATCCACGAATCCGCGAGAAAATCACGATTCCGTACCTCTTTTTTCTTTAACCACGAAATTTTGATGATTACTTCGTAGAAATGGACGAACCGAACGCCGGTTATGTCAATGACAACGCACAGAGTGATGACATTAGCGCATAAACAGTACTACCTACGGAACCTCACTGTTATGCATAATATTCTTATTTCAGAGAACGATCTTAAAGACATGTGTCAGCAAAAAGTCGAATTAACACAAAGTGACAGAATATTTCTATCTTCACCACAGTATCCAGGATTAGTCAATGGTTTAACAGAAGAACGTTGTGAATGTTCTATACGTGGTTCTAGTATAACATATATAACTATATTAGATCTTAGATTAAAAACAACTAGTGATGAAGTAAGATCTAATTTATTTATACAATATGGTAATATAACTTATAATCAAACCAGCGGAGACAACTCTCATTCCACGTTACAAGTTTATAACGACAGACTACAAACAACAACAACAACAGCTGATATTATATTTACTCATCAACAAATCAACGAACAAAAATTATGGATTGAAATACAAGGTAAATATTGAAACTATGGATTAAAATACAAAGTAAATATTCAAACAATGGATTGAAATACAAGGTAAATATTTAAACTATGGATTAAAATACAAGGTAAATATTCAAACTTTATTAAGATATATTGAATCTTTTGTCAGACAATCAAGTGTGTCTATAAATTATTTGGGCAGAAAATTAAGACACCGCCAGTCACTGTTTGTTTTTCAAAACGTATAGACTGTATTCGTGTAGACACTCTTATAACATGTGTCCAATCAACTAGATATATTTGACAGCCTCAAACGCGTTTTACTGCTATTCCAGCCCGCAAAATTATTGTTTAATTACATTTCGGGCACTTTATTTTTCCAAGTAGGTGAAATAAAAAATTTTTTTTCACTTTACCCGTCTGCCCGAAAAGTCAGCTTGCCCGAAAGTTAGGGGGGCAGCTGCCCCCCTGCCCCCTGACTCGTACGCCTATGCTAGGAACCCATCGCAGCCATCTATGTATGGTGACGCAATGGGAAATTGAATCATGTCAATGGATGCACAATTTTCCAAGGAGCCAGCATTCCTTTGACCTTTAGAGCGTCGCCACCAGAGCAATAAAAGAAGTGAATGGTTCAAACATAGTCAGATGGCAAAGTGACCATATATGAAAGGTTGTCCCATCTTTCTTTCCTTTTTAAACCAGCTAATGCAAACATGTAACAGTAGACAAACCATTCCTGTATTGTGAAAGTACATGCATTCCATCCTCTTTTTCAGGTACAGAGTTGACAGTTTTTTGGAGTAATACAACCGCAACACCCACAACACCAATTATTTCATCGCCAAGGTCTTCTGGACCAGATACAAGTACAGGTCTATCTTCTATCAGTACAACTGGTCATCCCGCAACAGCTTCCAGCACCTCTGTCGATCAAATCATTTTATCTGGTCCAACATCAAATCAGACACCAGAAATATCATCTAATCTAACATCAACTCAGACATCGGAAATATCATCTGGTCTAACAGCAACCCAGACATCGGAAATATCATCTACTCTAACATCAACTCTGACATCGGAAATATCATCTGGTCGAACATCAACTGAGACACCGGAAATATCATCTGGTCCAACATCAACTGAGACATCGGAAACATCATCTGGTTCAACATCAACTCAGTCACCGGAAATATCAACTGGTCTAACATCAACCAGTCCAATAGACAGGGGACCACAGAAAACCGATAACAGTAAGTTTAACTGAATAAAAGAAATTAAAGTGACATTGTGATTAAAACTGCTTGTTAGTTTGTATTCAAAAAGATAGAAACTGTATTCTCATTAACAAAAACATTCAATCGTCTGACTATTATTTTAATATATTGACATGGTTAAAATGGTCTCGTGACGTGCCACAAATGACTTAACGCCCCTTTGGTTTTTGTTTTTAAAGATCTAACAGCCTTGCAGTGAACCATTCTGCAAAACAAATTCGAATCTTGTATTCCCGTCAAATTTGAAATCGCCCAATTCTTATATCCAAGAATTTATTGTTGTTACTTTTCTTCAGAAATATTTGTAATAATTGGTTGTGCTGTTGGTAGTCTGGTGTTAATGATAATATCCGTAACTGTATGTGTTGTATTCAGGTGAGATCGCCATTTTAAAGATGTCTTAGGGCACAAATTATCTGGATTTCAAATCCGTCTCAATATCTAATTCGTGAATTATATTTGAAGACAAGGCAAATTACTAAATCCTTCTTAAGAATGCTGAGTTGAGTATCGTCTTAAAAACAGCTTGGTGGTGCAACGTCCGCTCAACACTAACTTGGTTATTTCGGGAATAACATAGTAAATAATAATGTATTTCATAATTCGCTTTACTGGTAGTATTGGTGGTGGTGTTTGAAAGGAAGAGGGTTAGCGACCCTCCTCCTCGTTACATACAGACCTATGATAGAAAACACAGTTATATGATCCAATAATGGTCTATATTCCACGCGTTAGTTCACCCCGCACCCACAAATCCCCTTCCATTTTATTTATCAGCCTTTCCATGATTATAATCAATACGACTACTAGCGTTATAAGTTTGTCTCAAAACGGGGGGTTGGGATGGCCTAGTGGTCTAGAGTGCCGCGCTTCGACCTCTAGCTGGCCGGTCACCTCTGGCTTGCGGCTGTGGTTTCGAGCCCTGGTGTGAGCGTATGTGGCATGGAGATAGGGGCGCCTTCTCAACCTCGTGGGTTTCCTCCGGGCACTCCGGTTTCCTCCCACTGCTAAAGAACCCTACGCGCAAGCGAATTATTGAAATAAAAAATTTAAAAAAAAACCATGTTAGTCCCGAAATGACCTAGCTGTGTCGAGTGGACGTTAAACCCCATTTCTCTCTCTCTCTTGTCTCAAAACTGTTCACTGTTTTAACTAATGTCGATTGTAAGTCAATGTTTTTGTCTATGATCGACAGGAATGTTTTCACTGGTTTATTCTACTGCATACATCGACTTACCACAATGTGGTATACCATCTGTTATTGTTATCTTAATTGGTTAATGGCATATTCTTCTGCAGGTTATCATACAGCGTATTACATTATTTATTTCACGATTGTGCACTATTAAAATAATCTAAAGTCCTCGACTATATTGCAAATAATTTTATAATTATCTATTTCAGAATACGAAGAAACAAAGCTAATGTCCAACAGCAGAATCGTGATGTCCGTGTGGATATCAACAATACTATTCCAACTTATTTCGTACTGGATGTTCCTGTCTTAAACACACAAGACTCGGATGATCAACAGGGTGATATTAGTACCAAGCCGTCTCCCATGGCAACCAGACATATACCAGAATATGCTGTTGTTAAAAAAAATGGAAAACGATTCAATGTGGCTGGTGGGAAACCACCTAATGAAGTAACCAAGAGCGGGGAGACTGATGTGTCAGATATGGAAATCTTAGAGAATGATTTATATGTTCCTTTTGAGTCATCCAACAATCCAGGTCCCCCTGTTGCTTCTTCGAGTATTGTTATACCAGCAGATCGGGCATCTGGAGAAATGGAGATCATGGAAAATGATCTATATGTTCCTTTTGAGGGCTCGGCTATTAACGCCTCGTAACCTTTGAAAAATGAAATGAAATAAAATGGGGTTTAACGTCCTACTAATATGCACCTACTGGGCTAATGAAGTGTGGCCTTTGAAAACTACTGTGTATGATAGTGCATCCGAAATTGGAACTCGTCAAGACTTTGCTACTTCTGACAAGGAAATCCCGGAAAACGATTTATAATTTATATGTTCATTTTTTGTTCATTTTTTGTTCATTTTTAAGACACAGATAACTGTGTATAAGATAAAGGATTCTTTGTCTTCGTTTATATCAATTTTTATTTCATGCCATAGTTATTAAGATGTTGATTAGTTTCAGCCAAATCTCCGCCCCCGGCCCATAGTTTTTAACATGTTGATTAATCGTTATAGATCCATTATGTAAGATTTAGATAAAGGGCTGGACGTTCGTTTTATTACTCTCTTGTCTGCAAGCGTTATTCCGAAGACGCCTGTGGTAGTTATGCCAAAGTCGCCTGCAGTCGTTATGCTGATTGCCGAAGTCGCCCAGCAGTAAAAACTATGCTGTTGGCATCGAGTTAAAACTGGAACTTTTATTGACAGGAAAAAAGAAAACACTTCGGGTATAGTAGGTTTATTATTAGGGACCAAAATACACAGAATAATATTATACCGACACTGAAGGTAGATAACTCCACAATCAGTCCGTCCTCTCTTCAAGCTCACTAATGTTATCATATTTTCCAGTAGTGTGTCAATGGTTATAATAACACACAAACTTAAAATATTTATCAATTATTTATTCGCATATGTTAACTATCAATTTATTAAAACTTATCAATATTATCAATTAGTACATTCATAATGTTCAATATTATAGGTGTGGGTTGAGGGGGAGGGTGGAATATCTTAATGTTTTAGTAAGTATATGTATGTATGATGTTCATGGTTATGATGTTGGTGGTGGTGGGAGGGGAATGCGGGCGGGGTATTATAATTATTAATTAAAGGACAATATTTGTGTCAGTCATTATCACATATGTGATAATCATAGATACAAGCTTAAAGGACAATATTGGTGTCAGTCATCATCACATAATGTGATAGAACTGGTTAAACACATTCCAAATTTAATTTCAACACAGAGATCATTGCTACGATAGATGCGTAATAAAGCTTTTATGAATCGGAAGTGACGAACGATAAAGGAAAACACGAGTTATCCCTCTATATAACTGACTAATTATTTAAACCTTTATTACTCACCTATCGTAGCAATGATCTCTGTATTAAAATTATATTTGGAATGTGTTTAACCAGTTCTATCACATTATGTGATGATGACTGACACCAATATTGTCCTTTAAGCTTGTATCTATGATGGTCACCAGTATAGGAGGGGCTGCTAGTGTCGAATTTATAAAATATTATAAAGTTTCGCTAATATTATAATGATGAATTAACATATGGATTATGTTCACTGGTAAAGGGAAGATTGCTATAAGGTGACGTGGGAGTTTCTGTTTGTGGTTCTTGGTAACCATGGTTATCTGTTTTCATCTCACTACTACTAGAATATGGAAGGTTGGTGTACGGAGAATTTGAGTTCCTGGTTTGCAGTGCTTGGTAAGTATTATCTTTATTATTTCTAGTTACATCAGACAGATTACTGTAGTTACTACCTGGTTCCAACTGAGTTATCGTTCTTGGATTCTCAGCACCTGGATTACCAGGCAGTTTCAAACACTTCAGTTTGCCCTTTCTGTAACAAAAACAAATTCGACAAATCCATTAGAAATAAGACATCTTAGAACTTGCAGACATAAATACTCAAAAAAACTAATTTTACCTGTGCAAATATCAATAAATAATAATATCACCTGTAAAAATATCAATCGATCATAATTTTACCTGTAAAAATATTAATAATGTGACCTGTAAAAATATCAATTAATCATAATTTAACCTGTAAATATATTAAATTAAGATAATAACACCTGTACAAATATCGATTAGCAATAATTTACATGTATATTGATAATAATTATATATGTAAAAATATCAGTTTAATAATAATTTTACCTGTAAAGGATAGCTAACACTATGACCAGTACCAATGACAGAGATATTATTAAAGCCAATACAATGATCACGGCATCTTTACCTGAAATAATTTATAAACAAAAGTATATAAACACTTTCAAGGACAATATACTAAAAATATTAAAACAGATTCTATTTTATATCGACATTTTGCCCTGACTATGACATTCCTGTTTGACAGGCTACAAATTTTAAGTGGGAATAACTTTAGAAGACAATGTAACTTTTGTTGCATTGCGTTTCGTATTTTGTGATGTGTTAGTCAACATAGCCCAAACAAATACGACCGTAATATGCATTTTGAAAAGATGACGTCATATCAAAACTAGATGTGCAATAGTGCAAAAAACAAGTTTACCTAGAGAACGGAATCAGTCCCAGGTTCAAAGACAAATAAAGGGATTCATAGAGTTGATCAGTATGAAAATAGAAGGCGACCTCAGTGGATTATTGACAGTCCGCATGATAGGAAATACCCCAATGTTCGTATTTCTATTAACAAAACATTCATTATAAAAATATAAGGCGGGCTAAGTACCTGAAAGACCATTTTCACAATGTCAGTATCAGAACTGAATGTTTTTGTTAATAGAAATACAAACATTGGTGTATTTCCTATCATGTGGACCATCAAAACGTCTGTCAAATTCAAAAGAAGAGTTTCACAGAGCATATCAGTTTGAAATTACAAGGCGAACTACGCGAGGTGCGTAAATATTGAGGCATTAGATGGTCATCAAATTGTCAATATATGACAACACTATTAGTCTGAAAATTGAATGTTTTTGATATTGGTAATAAGAACATAGGTGAATTTTCTATCACGTGTACGGGCAATAAACTGGCGGTTCTACTCCTACTTTCACTTCAATTTTAGTTTATTCTGTTAAAATTTACCGTTATCACCACCAGCTGGTTGTATGACTGTTGGACTGGTTGATGCCCGAGTTGAAGTTAGACTGGGTGATATTTCTGGTATCTGCGTTGATGTTAGACTCGATGATATTTCCGGTGTCTGGGTTGAGGTTGGGCCAGATGATATTTCCGATGTCTGGGTTGATGTTTGGCTAGGTGATATTTCCGGTGTCTGTGTTGAGGTTCGGCCAGATGATATTTCCGATGTCAGGGTTGATGTTTGGCTAGGTGATATTTCCGGTGTCTGTGTTGATGTTGGACCCGATGATATTTCCGATGTCTGGGTTGTTGTTGAGTTAGGTGATATTTCCGGTGTCTGCGTTGATGTTGGACCAGATGATGTTACCGGTGTCTGGGTGGGTGTTGGACCAGATGTATCAACCCGAGTCGTAGCAATGGAAGCTACACTCCTTTGTGTATTCAGATAAACAGACGTACTGGTAGAAGTCGCACTATAGGTAGAAGATAAGTATGTACTTGTTGCAGTTACTGTAGTATAAAAACTTGTCAAACCTGAAAAGTAAAATAGAATAAACTAGCTTCCAAGCAACACAAGCTGTTTTTTTATTCGACATACATGAACAATTATTACATAAAACCTATAAAATAGAACAACACATTATATTGACCTTCATAAAATATTTTAGATATTCTATTTGTTATTCTCATGTACAGCACGAATTTTCGTTTACGGTAAAAATTCCATTCCTTCATTTGGAATATTGGCTGGGCATGAGTTTCATAGTGGCGACCAATTCAAATGAAAGTTGTTTTTGTTTTTGTATCGCACAATTCTACATGAAAATAACGTTGGATTTATATAAATTTGTTTTGGATGTATCAAGAAATGATTCCTTTTGTCGATTAATGAAGACAACCATTGAAAAATAGACAGTAAAGATTCCAAAATAGCCTTAGAAACAAGATGGGGAAAGCCTTATTTTCATATGAGTTATATAGAGCATCCAGCAGTAACGTAGTAGAGAGCAGAGCCGATACAATACGTTACTGTGCAATGAGGGAAATTTTGCCCGGACAGCGACACTACGGCCTACTCTTATATCTAATTCCAGCTGTCAAGCGATCTTTTACGTGCATGCCACTATAGTGCAGCTTTCCGTGTGTTTCTGTAACATTTTAATATTGTATATACGGATGACGTCTATTTTTTACGGTAGATAAATAAATAAATAAATAAGAAAATGTCCAGGTGTACAAAATCACCACTTCAATCTCATATCCATTACATCATCCAATAGATATCGCTTCTTTGGTAAATTACATAATCAAAAAGGAACTACTTTCTTTTATTTTAAAGAAACCACTTATTTTAAATAAAAAGTAAAATCTTTTTTTGTTAAAAAAGAAACTGTTTTATTCAATTGACCTTGAAGGAAATACTTGGTCAATAGGCTATATAGGACTTTGAAATAGGTTAATATCTGACAACAACTAATGTATCACTACGCTGAAATGTAATCAGGTTCAGTAAACGTGAAATCTATATCAAAGAATTATATTTATTTATCTGTGCATGTTAGAAAGGATTGGGTGATAAATAAAATCTCCAACTCGTCTTTTTTAAACATACATTATGCAAAAGCTATATCTGATTATTGCAAGTCTTTATTTAGGTGTCAGATGTCAAAGAAATGATAAGTTATTTAAACAACAAACATAAAATCAACACTGTAGACCCACGGATGGCTTGGATTGAGCTTGGATTTAAACAGGATTTCATCGATCGATTTGATTATAATTATATTTAATTATCTCGTGAGAGGAGATTTACTGTTACCTTGACGTCATAGTCATACTCCTAGAACGAGGCTATTAATGATAGAGTGTATCAAGCGAGGCCGCTGTTGAGCGAGGTAATTAGGTCAACACGCTGTCGCTCTTTTGTTACTTGCGTTTACAGTAAAATTATGGAAATTGATAAACATCGCAGCTAACATCAACCAGCTAAATTGCAGCACCATCGGATCACTTTTTTCTGTTCGCCTGCTTCGGGAGTTACGTAGACCTACCTAAAGTACAGGAATACGCGCAGGCCACGGAAGAAGTCGTCTATAGTACAATATTGTCTCATTGATTTGACCCATTCCTTTCAAACTTTAAAATTCTATTGCCGAATTTCTCTTCTTATCTATATATTAAAAGTCTTAATTCTAATATGTAGTAGAAAATAAATGTAATACGAGTTGAATTGCAACCCCGTCTCAAACCAAATAGGCTAAATGTAGGCCTATCACAGTCATTGAAAACATTACGTGATAATCGAGATTATGTAGGTGGAGTTAACGCCTGTCAATCAAACCATTTCTAGTCAAAAATAACAGTGGTGATAACTATATATGTTCAGAATAAAGTAATTTGACTGAAATTTTCAATATATTCTTCTTTCATCGTCTATTTTTGAACTGTTATAGCAAGAATAGCTAATTCCTTATAAAAATCTCCCATAATGTATCTTTAATAATCGGCAGAGCCGCATTTTTATTATTTATCAACTTGTGTTGATATTTTTTATATCAAAAAAAGACTCGTAGGAGATTCTCTCTATATATACATACCTGCTGCATATCCTACTAATACTATACATAATGTATACATGTCTGAGAGAGAGGGAAAGGGAGAAAGAGAGAGAGAGAGAGAGTATACGACATACCTGCTGTATATCCTACTATACATAACGTACACATGTACCGTAAATTACTGCTATAAGACATTTTGTGAATTTCAGATATTGCCACACGAAAAGATGTTGCTTTTCACTTGCTGCCATTTATATATATAAATACGTTTACAAAGAGGAAGTTGAATTAAATAGACTGTAACGCGCTGCATATTACTTCATACAACTAGATGTTGGTATACAAGAAATAAACCCGAATAAAAAAAGCTGTATAGGGAAATGTGATATCTGGAAATTTAACCCTCATGTCGACATTAACGTGTTATTTTACCTCACTGCACTTTGTTTTTAATTTCTATTTCAGAAATGACATCGACACGAAGGATTCACTTTTTTAGTACCTTGGTATTACAGAACACACCTGTAGGTTACCATGAAGCCATAGAATCTGCATCAAGGGGAGGGGTGGTGGATGATCGAATGGTTAGAACGTGCGCGCTGTATTATAAGGTCTGTCACTGAATCAACTGGCGGGGTTTCCATTAAACGGTTGTACATGTACGTCGCCTGCCCAACCACGTGGGTTTTTCTCCGGGTCATCCGCTTTCCTCCCACTGCTAAAGTTACAATAACATAAAATGGGGTCTATGGTTCTTCTGTTCTGTCCCGAACTGCGCTAATGAAGACGGGCATACGCCATACGGTGTGCAATGGCTGTAACATCACATGCTGTAGCTTTTTGCTCAACATTCCGTTGGTTCCAATCTTTGTAGGCACAACGGGGACCACACTTATTTTGGCAATCTCCTCATCATACATTTGTAGGGGTTGACCGTTTAGATTTTTTGCTACGGGGATTTGAAGTTGACTGGGGTGAAAATCTCACTTCCGACACAATGATTGCTCTGTAGAAAGACACTTTACACCCCCTATCCCTCCGCCGTAATATCATCAGTATTATCCAAAACTGCTATGAAATTGCTAATTTGATCCCTTTTCTGCAATTCTAGACCCAAAAGTCAATCCCAAAATGTAGGAGCATTGGAGAAAAAAATAAGGGAAAAAGTGTCTATTTATTACTCACACGGCACTCGTCCATCATGAAATAAGGGGAAATAATTACTAGTCTTAGTCCACAAGCCATTACTCCATTGTCTACAGTAGCTATGCCCAAGTCGCCCGTAGTCGTAATGTCCAAGTCGCATCCATCGTTATAAATGCCCATGACTCCATTGTCTGCAGTCTTTATGTCCAAGTCGTTTGTAGTCGTTATGCCCAAGTCGCCCGGTAGTAAAAACTATGCTAATAACATCGACTTTGAACTGGAAGTTGTATTGACAGAAAAACAGATTTATTACCAGGAACCAAAATACACAAAATAATACTCTCTCTCTCCCTCTCGCTCTCTCTCTCTCCCTCTCTCTCTCTCTCTTATTTTATTAAATGCTTATTGTAATTATTAATTAGTATACATATTACATTATTAATTATATTATGATTTTTATGAGCATGAGTTGGGGAGGGGGGTGTATTATAAATATTAATTAGTACATTTATTAAATGGGCTTTCGTAATTTAAAGTATTAGCTTCGATAGTATTATAATTATTAATTAGTGAACATATTACATTATTAATTATATTTACGATGTTTATGAGTATGGGATAGGCGTTAGAGGTATTATGATTATTGTATGATTTTCACTAGTATAGGGGGAGGGGGGATAGTTTTGAGTTCATAAAATATTATTATGATGAATTGGTATAGGGTTAGGGTTAAGAATATTATGAATATCATATTGACTAATTAGTATAGGGGGAGAGTGCCATAAATATTGTAATTATCAATGAGTATAGGGGGATAGTGCTATAAATATTGTAACTATTAATTATTATAGGGGGAGAATGCTATAAAAATTATAATGATAAATTAACATATGTATTATGTTCGCTAGTAAAAGGAAGATTGGTATAAGGTGACGTGGGGGTTCCTGTTTGTGTTTCTTGGTAACCATGGTTATCTGTATCAAGTCTGTTTCCACGGTTATCTGTATCAAGTTTATTACCATCAGATAGACTACTGTAGTTAGTACCTGTTTCTATCTCACTGCTACTAGAATATGGAAGATTGGTGTACGGAGAATTTGAGTTCCTGGTTTGTAGTTCTTGGTAAGTATTCTCTTTATTATTTCTTGTTACATCAGACAGATTACTGTAGTTACTACCTGGTTCCAACTGAGTTATCGTTCTTGGATTCTCAGCACTCGGATTGTGAGGCTGTTTCAAACAATTTAGTTTGCCCTTTCTGTGACAAAAACAAAAACAAAAAACATAGGTAAAAACAATTTTATCAAACCAAAAAAAGCTAAGACTTTGTACTACCCTTTAATCAAATGATCTGATTTTTATATAGAAGAAGAAGGAGAAGAGGAAGAAGAAGGAGAATATCACCATTAAAAATATGTCAATTGATAATAATTTTACCTGTAAAAATATCAATTGATAATACCTGGATATTGATAATAATTTTACCTGTAAAAATGGGGGGTTGGGATGGCCTAGTGGTCTAGAGTGCCGCGCTTCGACCTCTGGCTGGCCGGTCAGCTCTGGCTTGCGGCTGTGGTTTCGATCCCTGTTATGAGCGTATGTGGCATGGAGATAAGGGCGCCTTCTCAACCTCGTGGGTTTCCTCCGGGCACTCCGGTTTCTTCCCACTGCTAAAGACCCCTTCGCGCATGCGAATTATTGAAATAAAATTGAAACCATATGTTAGTCCCAAAATGACCTAGTTTGTGTCGAGTGGACGTTAAATCCCATTTCTCTCTCTCTCTCTCTCGCTCTCTCTCTCTCTCTCGCCTGTAAAAATATCAATTGATAATAATTTGACCTGTATATTGATAATAAATTTGCCTGTAAAGATATCAACTAACAATAGCATACCTGTAAACTGATATTAATTTTACCTATAAAAATATCAATTAATAATAATTTTACCTGTAAAGGATAGCTAAAACTATGACCAGTACCAATGACAGAGATATTATCAAAGCCAATACAATGATCACGGCATCTTTACCTGAAATAATTTATAAACAAAAGTATATAAACACTTTCAAGGACAATAAACTAAAAATATTCAAACAGATTTTATTTTATACCGACATAGGCTACAAGTTTTAAGTGGGGATAACTTTGAAGCGCAATGTTACGGATATAGACTTGTTGCCATTAATTGTGACATTGCGTTTTAATGCTGTGTGAGTTAAGATAGCACTTGCAAGTACGGCTGTACTATGCAACTCGAAACTTCGTCACTTGGTGTCCTATTGTCCAAAGAACAATATTTCCAAGGGGACGAAACCAATCCCTATAATCCTTTAGTGGCATTTAGCGATTGGAAGCATAACAAGACTAACACAGTTATATGTGGCAACAATCAGTGGTTTATTATACACATGCACAACATTTCGATAAGTGTCCTATTATCGTTATCATTGTGTCCTATTATCGTTATCATTGTGTCTGAATACGATAATAGGACACTTATCGAAACGTCGTGCTTGTGTATAATAAACCACTGATTGTTGCCCCATATAACTGTGTTAGTCTTGTTATGTTTCCAATCTTTAAATGTGTTAATTATACTTGTGAGCAGTTACATTTACCGCCTGCTTTTGGTGTTGGGCCTGAAGATACTTCCGATGTCTGGGTTGATGCAGGACTTCTTGGTGCTTTTGATGTTGGACCAGATGATGTTTCCGGTGTCTGGGGTGTTTTTGGTGATATTTCCGATGTCTGGGTTGAGGTTGGACGAGATAATATTCCCGGTGTCTGAGTTGATGTTGGACCGGATGGTATTCCTGGTGTCTCGGTTGATGTTGGGCCAGATGATATTCCTGGTGTCTAAGTTGATGTTTGGACAGATGATATTCCTGGTGTCTCGGTTGATGTTGGACCAGATGATATTCCCGGTGTATGAGTTGGTGTTGGACCAGATGAAGTAATATAATCAGCTGCAGCGTAGGAAGTTGTTGTAAGAACATAAGTTTGACTGATTGATGGTTGGTTTGTACTTGGATCTGGCCGCGAAGGGCTTAGCGGTGACACACGTGGCGTGGTCGGCATTGGAATTGTATTATTACAAAAACCTGTCAAATTTGTACCTGAAAACATGGAAGAGAATAAACTGCCCCAACAAGTCATGAATCGTGTGTCAATGTATCCTTTGTAAAGGGGCTTGCGTTTTCCGTGCTGCAATACTGACAAGGAGGAGAAACCTGCCCAGAAAAGCCGAGGAACTTCCAGGCCATCACCGGGATGGGTCCAGAGACCTCCTGTTACAGTACCTTGCTTACTGTGCCACCGTGGTTTCCATGGACAGGATATCGTTTCCCATTTAAGTGTGGCTACATTGATAAAGTTTCAACCCAAACTACGACTTATGATTTATTTTTAGTAATTGAACACATCAAAATAAAACATAGAAATTACTAAATGTTAATCAAATCTACGTTTTCAATACAGTTCTTTTCAAGTATTTTACTACTGAAATTCAAACAGTGAGAAAGAACTAAAATTACTGTAGCCCTGGCCCGTAATAAAGTTTCGCCCCCCCCCCCTCCCCGTGAAAACATTGTCGACTATAAAAACGGTAGATATGCATTGTCAGTCAATTATACAGCACCACCGAGAACACTTCCCATCCCCTCAATGTCTTAACTAGATACTGCCCAGCTGAAACTACTTTATTTGTAATCTTGCGGTTTCCCTGTTTTCGTCGAGCATTCATGTCAGGTTCCTGTTTCTCAAAATTTTAACTAAAGATAAAATCCAAATTTAAGTAGATACTTCAATTTTCATTGGCTAAGCACTAAAATCAATCTTATACTATCCAATCAAATTACTAAAATTTAGATTTTATTTTAGTTAAAATTTTGAGAAACAGGAACCTGACATGAATGCTCGACGAAAACAGGGAAACCGCAATCTTGTTATAGGATTAATATTTACCTTGTATTTCAATCCATAGTTTCAATATTTACCTTGTATTTCAATCCATAATTTTTGTTCGTTGATTTGTTGATGAGTAAATATAATATCAGCGGTTGTTGTGGTTGTTTGTAGTCTGTGGTTATAAACTTGTAAAGGGAGTTGAGAGTTGTCTCCGCTGGTTTGATTATAAGTTATGTTACCATATTGTATAAATAAATTAGATCTTACTCCATCACTAGTTGTTTTTAATCTAAGATCTAATATAGTTATAGATGTTATACTAGAACCACGTATAGAACATTCACAACCTTCTTCTGTAAAACCACTGTCTGTTGGATAGCCAGGTGAAGATAAAAATATTCTGTCACTTTGGTTTAGTTCCAAGTTTTTCTGACACATATCTTGAATATTTTCTCCTGTAATACATAATGGCGAATCTGTAGAATACTAGATCGATAATAATTATAGTCCAATATCAATAATACAACTTAGGGTTGATCATATGTTCAGTGCAGCAGGTCGGGTGTTTGATCCCTGTATTGGCCGAGGAAGTTCATCCAGATTTTCCGGCGTGGTTTCCTCTTGTCAGTGATGCAGGGCGGGGGCATGACAAGAACAGCTGTCTAATCGTTCGGATGGGACGAAAAACCGCGGTCCCGTGTACACATTGGCGTGTATGTAAAAGATTCCTTGGCAGTTGGAATTCAATATAAGAGTAGGCCGTAGTGCCGCTGCCCAGGCAAAATTAGCCCAGTTTATGGGGCTGTCAAACATAGCGTCAGCGTATGCCGAGATATGAGAAATTTAGCAAATGCGCTGGTGTACGTTTTTAACAAGTTACGAGCATGCTGAAATACGATGGTATAAGTTGCTGTACGCCGATCGGGGCCAAAAAATGTTGTGCATGCGTAAAATTTTCAGCTTATGCTGACGTATTGCTTACACGTTAGACGTAAGTTAGAAGTACGCGACAGTAATGCGCCGGCATACGCTGAAAATTTTATGCATGCACAAAATTTTGTGCAACTTATACCATCTTATTTCAGCATGCTCGTAACTTGTTAAAAACGTACCCATAGCGTATTCAACGTACACCAGCGTGCTCGCTAAATTTCTCATACGTCGGCATATGCTGATGCTATACGTCAATGTGTGACAGCCCTATAATGTCTTGTGGTTCCAGCGAGTCTCAACGTTTATATTTGACCTCACGTTGTAATCAAAAGTAAGCCCCAACACGTTATGCAAGTTAGGCATAAGTTAGACTAACGTTGTGCATGAATTCTTCATATGTCAAGAACGCTAAAAATTCGTTTGACACAAGCTGCCATATACTTGTACAAGTTATGTTTACGTTGGGGATAAGTGATGAATAAGTAACTCATACGTTAAACATAGGTTACATATTCGTTAAGCGCGTTAGAAGTACGTTATATATGCGTCCAAAAAGAGCATCCTCTTGATTTTTGAATTCAGCGTTAGCGTATCCAGCGTGTCGGATAATGATTTCATACGTCGGAATAAGTTGTCTAAAACGTTATAGTGTGACAGGCCCTTTAGGAGCAAAACAGTAGAACGTTAAACCCCATTTTATTTCATTCATGTTCAGTGCAAAAAAATAATCATTATTTGTAAACATAAAGAAGGGAGAAATGAAGCCAATATCTATGTGCCTCAAGATAAGATATTTAAACTATTGTGAATTCAAAGAAGGGGAAAGTGACGACAATATCTAAATATATTCACTTACTTTCAATACACCTGTATGTGAGTGTACTTCCTGTACAATTATTATTGTCATTAGGTATACGTTGTATACATGATGTCTCGCCAGTACATGTTGATATTAAACCTTTATTACTAGCAGTCAATGGTTGACCACATTCCTCAGACGTCTCAATTCGATAAACTTGGTTATAAAAATACTTGATACTCTCAATGTGTATTAAACCTCCATTTTTGGAACAATCTATATTCTGTAACAGGTAGACTTCGCCACTTTTACGTTGATTAACATCTATAGATGTTATACCTTTATAAAAGAAAGCATATTGGTTGTATAAATGAATGTACTAATAATATATGTACCCTTTGCCGGAATCCCCTATACTAGGCTCGGTAGATTGGCGCCTAATATTTTTGACCCTGTCAGATTTACATATTCAACATCACCCTCGGCTTCACTCACTTTCTTCTTCCTCTAGCCGTTGGGGGTGGCCGAGTGGTTAGCGCTGCATCATACGGTCTGCCATTGAGTCAACTGGCGGGGTTTCGATTCCCCGTTTGTACGTAACAGGGAGTAGGGTCGCCGGTCCAACCTCGTGGGTTTGGGGTCCCCCTATAGGCGAATTAATGAAATAAAATTAAACCATATGTTAGTCCCGAAATGACCTAGTTTGTGTCGATGGGACGTTAAACCCCATTTCTCTCTCCCTCTAGCCGTTAGGAAGCGACATTGCGAAGGGCCCCATAAGTCGAATAATCAGGTTGCAGTAGTACATACCAAGTTTTAAATATTCATTCAATAAGAAGAAATTTATTGCGTTTAAGGAGTGTGGTGGACAGAATAAAGAAGGTAAAGACCCAATTTCATACCCCCCCCCTTCCATTACTCTGTATGGTAACGTGTAAACAGCGTCATTAGATATTTGTGCAGTTTCAATATGAATTCACGAGAGAAATGGGCTATAGCGTCTATTCGGCATAAACTAAATCATTTTGAGACTTACATTTGGTTCAATTTTACTTCAGTAAAGTGCGTTTTAGGGGAATATAAAGGTATGCATATAGGTATGTATAATATAGGTATAATATAAAGACAACATAATATACCTATATTATACATACCTATATTATACATACCTATGTTGTATTTAATTTATATTCCCCTAAAACGAAGATTTTTTTTCTTCATAGCAAAGTAAAATTAGTCACGGTTAACTGCTTGCTGGAGAACAAACACCCACGTCTTACAAAGTACTTGAATAAAGATATTATTATTATTATATACATACCTGTTGCATATCCTATATATATTTTTTAATCTCTTCACTCCTGTATGGTCCTATTGTCAAATTATACCAGGAATTATAACCAGATTACATAATTGGTCTATTATCTAACTTTACCAGGAAGGCTATGTAGATTAAAGTCATTTTATGTATTATATACTTTTAACCTTTTATTGTATGTTACTTAATATTATTTATAATCCATTGTCGTGGAAATCTATTGTTCTAAGAATGTATATATATATGTATCGTATTTGCAATATTTTGTATACATTATTAATATCTGAAGACGCCTATAGAGGGCAGACAGCTAGCTTATATAATTTAAT
Source organism: Patella ulyssiponensis (assembly GCA_963678685.1). Lineage (NCBI taxonomy): Eukaryota > Metazoa > Mollusca > Gastropoda > Patellidae > Patella > Patella ulyssiponensis. The sequence continues at coordinate 14,329,339 of OY783229.1, read as the reverse complement.
GTATGTCAGAATGAAGTAAAGTGGAGAATTTTTTACCTGGACGTATTTTTCTATTTTTTTTTTGCATTATCTACCGTAAACAAAGAAGTACTTGTACTTTATCTACTTTAATATATATATATATATATATATATATATAAAAAAATAAGATGTTTGAAAAGAAAACAGACTACATATTTAAAGCTAGCGCTTTCAGTTCCGTTGGAACCTCTTTAAGTCTGAAGAGGTTCCAACGGAACTGAAAGCGCTAGCTTTAAATATGTAGTCTGTTTTCTTTTCAAACATCTTATTTTTTTATATATCACCTGAGAGTTGTTTCCAGAACTTTTTGTGTATATATATATATATATATATATATATATATATGAAAAATTATTTTGAAAAAAGAAATAAACACATGTTTATGGTTAACGTTTTCAGTTCTCTTGAACCTCTTCAGACCATTTTGATATAATATAATATAATGTAATATAAGACAATGACGTTACGTCAGAGCGTAGTTACGAAACAGGAAAGAATATCAGATCATTTAAGTACATTTCCAAATAGTAAGATATAATAAAATACAATACAACATCTAACATTATTAATATTCAGTTATCCAATTTTCCGATTTAAAGAGGGCATATACTTTTTAATAAAATTCATTTCTTTACATTCTAATAAATGACTATTTTTAGAATTTTCCTTGTAGAGGGAAAACCTTGAATACGCCTCGTCCGCATTTATCCAAATGTGCACTGACTTGAATTGTTCTGTTTTCTGGGTGCCTAATTTGTAAATACATTATTAATATCTGAAGACGCCTATAGAGGGCAGACAGCTAGCTTATATAATTTAATGTATGTCAGAATGAAGTAAAGTGGAGAATTTTTTACCTGGACGTATTTTTCTATTTTTTTATATATATATATATATATATATATATATATATATATATATATATATATATATATATATATATATATATATATATATATATATATATATAATATACCTATCTATATACATACCTGTCGTATATCCAACTATAGATAACATATACGCTAAATTGATATAAGTCATTTTGTGAATTTTGGACATTTTCATGTTAAAAGATGTTGCTGTTCACGTTCTATAAGTAGGTGTACAAAGAGGAACTTTAATGAAATAGAATATCGGACGTTAGCGCGTAAAAAGATGGGGCTATTCAGCTTCAATCATATATATTAAAGGAGTATAAGAAAAGGAGGAAGTTGAATTCAGTAGAGTGAAACACACTGCGTATTTTATCATAACCTCGAATTAAAACTGCATTACAGAGACAGTGATATTTGGGATATTAAAGGGCATATGGCTCTATTCCTCGGAATCTTAAATCAACCTAAAACCCCAAACAATGTAATATGAATGTAAATAAAGTAATATGTATTCATTTTTAAAAAAAAAATTGTAATTTCTAATCAATTAGATTCAGTGAAATACATGAACAGACCAATTTATGCCTATGAATTTATCATTTACGTGTAATAATATCGTCATATATGGTTGTGTAAATGTGATATATTAAACATACATTATGCAAGAGGTAAATCTGCCTTTTGCAGGTCTTTCCTTAGTCCTGAAATGTTTTATAAATCATTGGATAGTTATTAACACGAGCAGACCATAATTAACCTTCGATACCATCTTATTTGTCCGATTTCATTGGATTTGAATCCGATCTACTGTTCAACGTCCGTTGATGATTAAACGTGACAGCTTTAACAATGAAAGTGATTTTAAAATAAGTACATGTCGGCTTTGAGTGAAACCATTCTATTTACATTATCTAGTTTTTCACCATTGTAGTGAGAACTGTCACCTCATCTAATCTTCCATAATGTATCTTTAAAGAAAAGGAATGTTATTTGGATCCTGATTTAACAGCAATCTGAAAGAGTATTAAAGTATACAAACTTGTAGGGGTCAATAGCGTGATATATACCGTGACATTAATTGTCATGAGAATTGTGAACTCTGTGGCGATTCGACATTATGATCTTGCCCCTCTCTCTCTCTCTCTCTCTCTCTCGCTCTCTCTCTCTCTCTCTCTCTCTCTCTGTTATATATAAGCAAGTTCCTATGTAATATAATATCGTATGGTTGAGTGAGTATACATGTAAAATATGAGGTAGGGGTTATCAAGATCGTGACAGTTTTATTGTAAATCGTGGGGAAATCTTATTTTTAACAAAAGCTCAAACAGTAATATACTTCCCTTTTCATTTCTAGTCTTTAAACCGCTCTAGTAAACGATCATGTATTATATATTTAATGCCTGATATATTCAGTGGAAGTGAGTAAATACAATGAGAGTTTTAGTGACCATCCTTGCTTCCTGTCATTATATATTGTCTGTAAATGGTAAGTTAATGTCACTCACTGTATTCTATCCACTGTTAATGTGTTTATACTGTACTGTATATCAGTCACTGTGATGTTAATGTGTCTATACTGTACTTTATATCAATCACTGTAATCTATCCGCTGTTAATGACTGGGTGAAGAAGGTGCTGGCTCACTAACTAGGAATTCTGTGGTCGATCCTTTCCAGGAATCTTCAGTGGGTTGATGGTGGAGTGCTAGGCGTACGGATTGTACGAAAACCGGATATTTAGTTTACACGTTGGTATGCACGTTAATAAACAGTAATCGTTCGTGCACTTAAATAAACCATAGTCGTTCATCCGGGACGAAAAGTTGCGATCCCCTGACAATGGAAACTCCACATAATAGTAGGTCGTAGTGTCGCTGATAGGCTAAAAATTCTCTCACAACACTCTGTATGAGGTACGCCCTTTTTCATTAGAACAGAACAGTTGGCGCAGAAAAATAGTGTGACAGTATTGGTTCTTAACTTGTGGATGACAACACTGGTATATACTTCTAATAATACTTTTATTCTGCTTCTTACATATTAGGTACAAACATCATAATGTAAACGACCGTAGAACTAACTTATATGGAGGTAGTCGAATGTCTTAGCTTGGCTTAGCACGAGTGTGCTAACTCCAGAAGCTGTCGTCTCGTCTCGTCTAGTGCCAAGGCGCCCATGGCCTTCGCTCAGTCCTGGCCGGACCTTACTCCTAGCCCTGACTGGACCTAACTGACCATTCGTCTATGTTCTGAGTTTATAAACGTATTCAAGACAGAGGAGCTCATTAGGCACCTGTCTAATGTACCCTGCATCATATCAGGTTTAACATTCAATATAGTTTATCAAAGAAAGTTAGATAAGACATGCCAACAACAAGTTAAAAGTTACAATGACATAAGGAATGCTACCAAGATCTCCAGTCGAGTGTTGATAGCAAGAGGTTTATGTTACAATCACTAACACGTATTTTAATATGGCAGGACGCCTCTATGACATATGTCATTGTGTTATAATAGGACATTAACCTACCATTCACCGTTATCTATCATTCACTGTTATCTATCAATCACTGTAATCTACCATTCACTGCAATTTATTATTCACTGTTTTCTATCATTCACTGCAATCTACCATTCACTGCAATCTACCATTCACTGTTTTCTATCATTCACTGTTATCTATCAATCACTGTAATCTACCATTCACTGTTTTCTATCATTCACTGTTATCTTTCAATCACTGTAATCTATCATTCGCAGTTATCTATCATTCGCAGTTATCTATCATTCGCAGTTATCTATAGTTATCTATCATTCGCAGTTATCTATCATCAATTGTAATACATCACCCCCTATAGTCTATCATCTATTTCAATACATCATTCATTGTTATCTATCATTCATTGTAATACATCATTCACCGTTATCTATCATTCATTGTAATACATCACTCCCTGTTGTCTGCCAATCGCTGCAGCCTATCGTTTACTGGTATCTATTTAACTCACTGATACGATTTTGACCAGTAGACCAAAGATAACTCAGTCTGTTTATATTTCTTATGAGCGCATTAAAACATATCTTAAAGCCCTATATAGTAATAATAGAAATATATTCTCGTCAATTCACCAGCCTATCGACATACTAATTTGATGATAACAGCTTGTGAATGAATTTACTAAATGATTTACTACAAATTATCAAACCAGTATTTTAATTAAATGCAACATTTTGTTGAATATATATTGCTATAGGTTTATGATTAAAATGTTTTCTTTGTTATATTATATAATACATGTATATAGGTAATATTAATGCATGTTTTGTTACTTGTTAAATTCTTTTAAATATTTTCTTATGTATCAGGCTACTGTATGTTGTAGAAAATGCAATACTATCTTAAAACTACATGTATATTACTTGGCGCTATAGATAATGTTCGTAATTTGCTCTATTTATGAATAGTTTATTGATAAAGGTAGAGATAGTAATAAATTTATTAACAACCAATATTTTCTTTCATATAGGTATATCAAATAAAGATATTGGTGTATGCAACAATAATGGAAGCTTCCCGCCAGTGAAGATAAATTGTTCTAAGAATGGGGATATAATACATTTAGAGAGTATCCAGTATTTTTATAAAGGAGCAGAATGTAAAATAATGGAGTCAGAGACATGTGGTCAGCCATTGACCAATAGTAATAGTAGTACAGGTTTAATATCATCTTGTACTGGTCAGTCATCATGTACACAACGTATACCTAATAATGATAATTGTACAGGAATTACTATCAGATACAGATGTATTGAAAGTAAGTATATGCTGAAGTAATATCTATATACATATAAAATGAAAGTCAATGACACCACGAAAAGGACATTAATAGAAAATCATTTTATTAAAAAATGCGTTCCTCGACTAAAAATTCAATAAGTAACAATTGGCAATTAGCCTCATTTATTTTCTTAAATCTATCCCATGATTATCTTCCACTCATTGTTCATAAATTGAACCCATAGGCATAGTAACTATAGCCAATTAAAACAACAGTGTTACTATGTAAATTGAAATCATTTTCTCTCGTCATACCTTTTGTCTCTTCATCGTTTACCGTGATACAATAGTGCAGCTTTACGGTTGTACTAATATTTTTGGATAATCCGACATTATTCTACTGAACAAATCATCACTTCTAAGTTGCATTATTATCATTAGACAATACTTTTTTTATAATTCAATATTCTCTAGATAACGGTCATGATATTGATGATATTGTGACAAATATTTTTATTACAGAGGACGACCTTAAAGATATGTGTGAGGAAAAAGTCGAATCAGAACAAAGTGACAGAATATTTCTATCTTCTGGTAAATACCCAAATGTGATTGGTCCAACAGGTGGGGATTGTGAATGTTCTATACGTGGTGAAAGTATAACATCTATAACTATATTAGATCTTACTATTAAAACATCTAGTGGTGGAGTAAGATCTAATTTATTTATACAATACGGTAATATAACTTATAATAAAACCAGCGGAGACAACTCTCAACCCACGCTACAAGTTTATAACCACAGACTACAAACAACAACAGCACCAACACCACCACCAACAACAACAACAACAACACCAACAATAACAACCGCTGATATTATATTTACTCATCAACAAATCAACGAACAAAAACTATGGATTGAAATACAAGGTAAATATTAAAACTATGGATTGAAATACAAGGTAAATATTGAACCTGAAAAAATGTCTGGGGGAAACTGGGAAACCGTAAGCTCACAATTATTCTGAACGTCTAAGAGTCAATCGAAAATCCAAGATAGCAACCATCTTCAAGATTGTCGAATTTCAGGAAACGAAATATTATTGTTTGCATTACAGTCGCCCCAAATTGTTCTAATTTATCTATTCACAGCATATCGATTTTCATCTAAATAGCAATTGTGCCCCCTTTGTATACAATTTGTACGCAACTCATGTTTTGCTTAAAAGACAAAGACCTTAACCAAATTTGAATTCCCCCAAGGTCTTTTGATCGTTAACATGCATCTAAAGTTTCATGTGAATCGGGCTAACAATTTGGGCCTCTCGGGGGTCCACAACCTTTGATAGAGGGTCATAACCCAAGAAGTTATTCCAGATATGCTGAACATAAACATTTAGGTTTCATCAAAATCGCTAAAAAAAATATTGTGACCTCTAGATTGTTCACAAACAAATGTGAACGAATGGATAATGTTGATAACATAGTGCGTCCACAAGAAAATGTGTGCGTATAAACATCCTCTCAATCGGCTGAGTGGGTAAAATTCTGTGAAATAAATACCGAGAATGGCAGCAGTCTTGGAAAATGACGACCATTTTGAAAATCAAAGTGGCTAACGGGATTATTTTAATAAATGATGCAGACTTGAATATTTGCTCCACTTTTATGTTTGAAAACGACAAGAGAATTATTGTAGAAATGAAATGAAATGGGGTTTAACGTCCTATACTGCTCTGTTCCGACTTGGCTAATGAAGACGGCCATAGGTCATTATGCCGGGACATTGGCGCTATGGTCTTATCTTTTATCAAGTTCCAACTGCCAACGACTAGAAATTATTGAATAAAGGTAGTTCCGATTTCCATAAAGGTGCTGTCATTATTTTGAATAACTAATTGTTTAAAAAGTAAACCTTAAGTTTGGGTAAAACAAACAACACAAAAACTTTTTAAAAATCGTGATTTCTCAACGAACCATGGTGGCGTGGTAATTATGACCCTAGTTCACTTACCAGGAGGTCCCAGGGTCGCGTGTATGGAAAAGAACCCTTGGTAGTTGGAATTCGATGCAGAAACGTCGCTGGAAGGACAACATTTTCCCCTGATACACTGTCCGTCTTTAGTTGTTGCCTGGTTAGTACATGAACGTAGAACGTTAGGGTAAAGGTAATGCCAAAAAGTAAAAGTAGACCAACAATACATGACTTGTGTATTAAGTTTATCCCTTTCCTCTTATCCAGGTGAAGGTTTGAAAGTTAGCTGTAATAAATCATCTACAAAAGGTACAACGTTGTCTTCTACACATAGTGAGACTTCTGTCAACCCAACGGCTCCTGCTTCCACTATCGAAAATACAACAACTACCAGTTCTGTAACCAACGATACAAATACAGATGTATCTTCTATCAGTCCAACTAATCGTACAGAAAATACTAACAATCATATGATACCATCTGAAACATCATCGGCAATATCATCTGGTCCGACATCAAAACCATCAACCAGTCCAACAGCCAGTGGCGTACAACAAGCTGACCACGGTAAATTTAACAGAATAGAGTAAACTTAAAGTGAAAGTAGCGGTGGAACTTTTTGTCTGCCTGAGGTCCAACTGGTTTAAAACACACCTACGTCCCATTTCCCATTAACAAAAACAGTCAATTTTCCGATTTCCTACAATTGCTAAAGCCCCTACGCGCAAGCGAATTATTGAAATAAAATTAAAATGTTAATCCCGAAATGACCTAGCTTGTGTCAAGTTTACGTTAAACCCCATTTCTCTCTCGCGCGTTCTTTTTCCCCGCAATTACAAAACAGTTTTATGACTTATATGTTGTAATATTGACATTGTGAAACTGGTCTTCCTTGGTAATTATCTTAATACATCTATATTCTTATCACCAATAACAGAACCATCAAACAGTCGAACAGATGGTGGATCGCAACACACTAATCACAGTTACAGAATAAAGCCGGGTTATCTACGGTTCATGCAATGGAAAATGAATCATGAGTGTTAAAACAAAAACATTAAACTAAAGGCCCGTAACTAAGGCGAAGGTGGGGGGGGGCGCAGTGTACCAATGTTTCGCCGCCTCCTCCCCAAATTAAAATTGTCGAATATAGATATACAACTCCCGCCCCCTTCGTTTCTCTGAGCTAGTTACGACCCTATGAAATAATCATTTATATTTCTGATATCCATGATTAAAATGTATTGTTTTATTTAATACAGATTTATATGTAATAATTGGTTGTACTGCTGGTGGACTAATGTTGATATTGATACTAGTAACTGTGAGTGTTGTATTCAGGTGAGGTCGCCATATTTTTTTCATTTTAAATGTGTATCAGTGTATGTAAAATTGTTGTCTTGATTATTTACCATTCTTCATCGTTCATCTGGATTTCCACTGTGGTTCCCTCTTGTCAGTGGTGTAAGACAAAAGGGGTGTGGTAAGAGGTCATGTATCGTCGTTCGGATGGTATCTTAAACTGTAGTCCCCTGCTTGTTGAAATTCTATACACTTTGCCTGCACGTTAAAGATCCCGTGGTCGTTGAAATTCTATACAAGATTAGGCCGTAGCGCTGCTGTCCTCGAAAAATGTTTTTCATAGCAAACTGTGTGCTTCGACCTCTAGCTGGCCGGTCACCTCTGGCTTGCGGCTATGGTTTCGATCCCTGGTGTGAGCGTATGTGGCATGGAGATAGGGGTGCCTTCTCAACCTCGTGGGTTTCCACCGGGCATTCCGGTTTCCTCACACTGCTAAAGACCCTACGCGCAAGCGAATTATTGAAATAAAAGTTAAACCATATGTTAGTCCCGAAATGACCTAGTTTGTGTCGAGTGGACGTTAGACCCCATCTATCTCTCTCTCTCTCTCTCTCTCTCTCTCTCTCCATTATTCACCTCTGTTTTAAATAACGAAACTAAACTTAGTTAGATGAGTTCTGGTTACCTTACTGTGAGGTATCTGATCAGTCAGTATCATGAAGCGTATATGTTCATATATTTACCGGTTTTAAAAAAATAATAGAAGACCCGTCCGGATTTGTGATAAAATAATTTGAAACCATCGACGCTATTGTAAATAATTTCCCGATGATATATTTTAGAATACGAAGAAACAAAGCCAATGTCCGACAACAGAATCTGGATTATTTGGAACTGGACGTTCCTGACCCGGATGAACAACAGGGTGATATTAGTACCAAGCTGTCTCCCATGGCAACCAGACATATACCAGAATATGCTGTTGTTAATAAAAATGGAAAACGATTTAATGTGGCTGGTGGGAATCGGCCTAATGAAGTAACCAAGAGCGGGGAGACTGATGTGTCAGATATGGAAATCCTAGAAAATGATTTATATGTTCCTTTTGAGCCACCCAACAATCATGGCGCATCTTCAACTAATGTTACATCAACAGATCGGCAAACCGGAGAGATGGAGATTATGGAAAATGATTTATATGTTCCTTTTGAGTCATCCAGCAATCCATACCACCCTGACACTTCTCCAACCAATGCTATACCAACAGATCTGGCATCCGGAGAAATGGAAATCCTGGAAAATGATCTGTATGTTCCTTTTGAGTCACCCTGCAATTCGTGTCACCCTGATGCTTCTTCAGCTAATGTTACACCACTCAATCGGGCATCCGGAGAAATGGAAATCATCGAAAATGACTTATATGTTCCTTTTGAGGTCTCGACTTCCTTTAAAAAGTAGTGAGTACTGTGTTTAAGGCCCTACTGTTCTGCTCCTGCTGTGAAAGGTACTGTGTATGATAGTGCATCCGAAAGTGGGACTAATGAAGACTTTGCTATGGAAATCCTAGAAAACGATTTATATGTTCCTTTTAAAGACACAGAAACCGATATATAAGATAAAGGATTCTGTGTCTTAGTCTATATCAATTTTATTTTGTAACAAACGCCATAGTGTTTAACATGTTGCTTAATCTTTAAAGTATCTAAGTCTCTAACTAGTCTAGCTGAATATCATCCAAAGTCTTACACGTTGAAAACACGAATTATTAGTCAATTTGAACTAACATTGATGTTGTGATCTTACCGAGAGAAGATGGGCATCTGATATCCAATATTTAAGACAAAATAAACAATTTACCGTTGGTACACGAATCGTGTATCTTAATGCCTTTCAGGCCCATTTTTAACAAGGGACTTGAAGAACAAGGCTAGCCATATTCCACAAGTCATGTCAAACGGTGACGGTGTATTCATATCTGGAGAGTATGGCAATAAATACTACGTAGACTAGAATACTCAGACGCCAGAGATTGTTATTCGATTGAGTCTTCTGGCGTATTTCGCCAACATAACTTATTTGAGATTAGTGTAAAAACGGAAACGGGAAAATGTAAATCAGTATATACATTCATATGCATTCATATTACATTATTATGTAAGTGCGACCCATTTGTGTCAATTTCTAGGTCCCAAATATTAGCGATTAGCTCCTTTTAAGTTCTCATGAGGTCAAAAAATACCCGTTTTTACGTTTGGCCAAATCTACATTATGTAAGAAATGGTTCCAAAAAGGATAATGAAAGCAAATAACACCTTGCCGAGATACGAGAATTTTGAAAAGAACAGAGAGAGAGAGAAATGGGGTTTAACGTCCACTCGACATTGAAAAGAACAACATCACGCCAATCGTGATAGGAAGGTTGGTCACATGCTAATAAAATGAACACTATTTATTGCGGAACTGTGATTTTTATGTCAATAAATTAAGTGATTTTCCAAAAAATGCCGACTTATGGGGTTTAGAAATGACACCGTTTTAGATCATGACGTCTGTTATTGGGGGGGGGGGGGGTATTAAAATTTATTTTTGAAATATAGGTAGTAAAATTGTATTTTTAAAATATAGGTATTAAAATTATATATTTTTAAAATATAGGTATTAAAATTATATTTTTTTAAAATATAAATATTAAAACAATATTTGTAAAATTATAAGCATTAGTATTATATTTTTGAAAAATTATAAGTATTAAATAGACAGACACTAATTATCTATCTTATAAGTCATGTAGGATAATCCCGTTGGGCCTTTATCTTGCCTGAAAACTGTGTAATATAGTTATAGACACACTTATATACAAAAACGATTACCTGTGTCAGGTTAATCACAAAGGCATTGGCAGGGGCGTTTTAAGTTTTATCATGGCGGAGGCTATACTGTGTTGAGGGCCCTCTTTCGCAGGGGGGGGGGGCTGGGAGGGGGGGGGTCGTGATTGATGATTTTCATACCAGTGCAATGACTGCATTCTCATTCAGTAGTAGATTCGACAGTAACAGAGTAACGAAAACGAGTGACTCGGACTTGGGGCCCTTTCCCTTGGCCAGAGGGGCCCTTTTGTCAGACGAGGGGCCCCTATGTCTGCCTTTAGGGCCCCTACCTAACTAGGGTACATTTCATTTTTCTCATCGGTTTTAGCATTTTTCTCCCGTTTTACTTGTTCAACTTCTTTGATTTTTTTTCGCGAGGAGGCTGGCGCCTCCAGCGCCTCAGCTATAAAACGCCTTTGCATACACCTGAAAATTGGCAGCTTATCCTGTACGCCTAAAATTAGCAACTCGTCCTATACGCCTGAAATTAGCAACTCCAGGGGCGTTAAGGTTTATCATGGCGGAGGCTATACTATTTTGAGGGCCCTCTCTCGCGAGGCATTCTGACATATCCTCCAGCCCCCCCCCCCCCCCCGAGGCCGGTTTAATCTGAGGGCCTAATTCTATACTGGTCTGAAGCCTGGGAATGGTGATTTCTTGATTGATGATTTTCATGCGAATGCAATAACTGCATTCTCATTCAGTAGTGGATTCGACAGTAACAGTGCATAGAAACCGATTGACTCGCACTCGGGGGGGGGGGGGCTTCCCTTGGCTAGAGGGGCCCTTTTGTCAGACATGGGGCCCTTTTGTCTGCCCTTAGGGGCCCCCTAACTAGAGTACATTTTCATTTTTCTCATCGGTTTTAGCATTATTCTCCCTTTTTATTTTTCAAACTTCTTTGATTTTTTTCCGAGGAGGCTGGCGCCTCCAGCGCCTCAGCTGTAAAACGCCTTTGGGCATTGGAAAGGAAAAGAGAAAAACATTAACGCTGATTGTTTATTTATACCGGTTGGCGGTATATTTCGATAGTCATGTAGAAAAATACAATATTTCTTTTCTACCTCGTCTGTTTTTTTCTCTTGAGTGACAAGGATTGTGTATTGTGTTTAGAGAATAGTTTTACAAATGTTCACGCTAAATCACACCACGCCTTCTTGTTTTCAACTTGTCTCAATACCGAATTCTATTAACTAAAGAAGAAAATGCTCCAAGGGGAATAATTCAAAATTGGTTGTCAGGATACAGACCACCATTAGTTTTGTAAAAATAAAACAACTTACACTGTAGTGACATTGTTTGTCGTCGTGAACAATCTTGAAAGACATTTCTTTCATTTTTGCACAAAAAAGTGAATCAGCGCCATACACGGGCATTGGAAGGGTTGTATTTTCAAACTAAAATGAAAGGGTGCGGTGTTTAACGTCCTACCGATCTGCTTCGACTGGACTAATAAGGACGGACATATACCATACTGGGAAATCTTGCCTGAACTTATATCGAATTCCAACTGTCAGCGGTACTTTTACGTGCATTTCATTGTGTTCACATGACCTCAGTGTTTCGACCTATCCGAACTACTATGATATGGTGTAGTGGTCTAAAATGTCGCGCTTCAAGCGCTAGATATCAGGTTACGTTTTCAACCTCGTGGGTTTACCACGGATACCCCAGTTTTCTCACATAGGGAAGACCTCTGAGCCTACCTTAGGCGAGGTAAAATAAGACAACTTGACTGAGATATCGCTCTCGGAGAAAGTGGACGTTAAACACTGATAGAAAAAGGGCGCGGGCGAGTAGGGAGTCTAAAATGTATTTTAGGGGATAAAACCACATGGTTCGAAACTGGTCTTTAAAGTCTAATAGACTATGTAAATGTTAATGTCTAGCTCTGTGTATCCCTGAACACAAGACGTGTATACAGGATACAGCTAGATAGCTGATTGGCTTTCTTGCAGGGTCAGAGTGCTGTTTGTGTGTGTGGCGTAATGTTCGGAGGGTGACAATAATGACCTTTTGCAACGAAAACTTTCGGAAACGAAAACGTCATCGATCCGTGTGTACTTTTGACGTCAACCTGTAATGAGTATTCGGCCCATAGAAATATTGAATCCATTTTGTAGAAAAAAAAACTAAAATTCGCTGACAACAAAATAGACAATATGGAAACCGTAAGTTCTACACATTTACAAACACGTGAAATCAAGATATGGTTATCTGATATTTAGATAACTATAACTGTTTTATAAATAATAGACGACTGTTAAAGAATCTTGGTTTAAAACATCAAAGGGTGGCGTCATATCTATGTTGTAATGTATTATAATGTTCTTTTTACATTTTGATGGCACCATGCTCCCTTATTTTAACGATCTTCTAAATCGTATATAAAATCTGTACCATGGATTTATTGTGTTTTAATGTACTGTGAACAGGGGCGTTTTAAGGTTTATCATGGCGGAGGCTATACGATTTTGAGGGCCCTCTTTCGTGGGGGTCCGGGGGGGGGGGATCTTGATTGATGACTGCATTCTCATTCAGTAGTGGATTCGGCAGTAACAGTATAAAGAAAATGATTGACTCGGACTCGGGGGCCCTTTCCCTTGGCCAGAGGGGCCCTTTTGTCAGACGAGGGGTCCCTTTGTCTGCCTTTAGGGCCCTCCCTACCTAGGGTACATTTAATTTTTCTCATCGGTTTTGGTATTTTTCTCCTGTTTCATTTGTTCAACTTCTTTGATTTTTCTCGCGAGGAGGCTGACGCCTCCAGCGCCTCAGCTATAAAACGCCTTTGACTGTGAATATTTTGATCACATCATGTTTGCCTATTTTAACGATATTCGAATTCGCATATAAAATATATTTAGTGATATTCACGTATTTTAATGTTTATTTTATATAATGCATCAATTGTGACACCTTGCTTCCTTGTTGCTACAATATTCTAAATTAAACTGCATCAAACATCAAAAAAAAAAATTATTGACCAAAAACAACATACTCGGTCATCCGACCGAATTAATACAACACACTCGGTCATCCGACCAAAAACAACCACAAATTCTGCGCCAAATGTTGAAATAAGCGTGCAAGATAATATAAATTAATTGGCACTATTTAATTAATTGCATTCATTAGAAATTGTAAAACGCCGATGTGAAAACAAAATTGACGCACGATCAAAGTTCAAGATAATAGGTTGCACTATCATAAAGACGCAAATAATAGAAAGCGCCTCGCACTTTATACCGCGACTTGCAGTGTTTACTTTTCACGTCATACAACTTCCAATATGGCCGACTTATGACGTCGTTGTAAAACACGTCATTGCTATTCTAGTCTATATTTCTATGATTCGGCCAGTGAAAAACAACCTATGGTTGGACGTGTCTGTTCACGTGTCTGTAGATATTATAACGTAGCTGTAAGTTAAGGAATTGTGAAGTAATCTAGAAACGTCCATATCGTTGTAAAACTGACAGTCGTTGCTTTGGGAACATTGGGTGTGGAGGGAGTCAATAATACGCTGGCGGGTAGGGTCCTAACCATTGGGATGAGAGAGCAATATGCCATCTAGATAAGTCAACTAGAGCATTAAAATCAGGGGCTAAATAGTTCTACCTCGGAAGGGTGCGGTTCGGGATCGGGGGTCTAGAGTGTCGCTAAAAAGTAATCAACATTTTATTGCGTATTTGGGCCACAGAAAGACAAAACCAACAGCCTCGGGTATTAATGAACCTGTACGACCACCAAAAAAAGTTACTCTTTGGAGGAGTGTTACGTATTTTGTTTTGTTTTGGTTATTAATATAAGTTTACAAGCACGTGTTGGTCTTTGAAGAAATGTAACTTTTTTCTTTGTGTTGTTATATCTTGTGATCCAGTTTGAACAAGAAGTTAAACCACCGCCATATTCTACTGTCTTATAAATCTTATTTATCACCTCAAAATTATATCTACTGTGATCGTGGGAGCGTCCCTCATAATTTCCTTTCTTAGTCGTTTGGTGAACAGCCAGTATGGTTGCCGTACTGTCTATTACAGTCATGTTATCAGCACGTGCAAACAGAACTAGAAAATTATCGTAAGCCGGACGTCCAATTGCAAGCTCTGGAATCACCTCCCAAGGAAAACTGCGGTCCGTTATAAAATAATCCTCCGCGTATGTTGCAAAAAGCTGTCCCCTTTTTGAAATCCCATGAAGGTTTTGAAAGGTTGATGATTCAGCCAGAGTCACATTAAGAACATTGGTTCTTTGTCCCATAATTAACAGAGGTTTACTTTGGGGTAACGAAGACGCAGAATTTACAGCCGTTAATGTTTTTATTAACCCATCGTCGAATAATATATCACTATTAACGTAGGCATAGAAACGCGATCTGTATTTTTGTTGAACTTGTTTATACATATATTTCAGTATCGGCACGTCATACGGTGACATATGAAGAAGAGGCAGATATTCCCAACCGTGGTCGACAGATTGTTCAATAACAGCAGATTCATTCGTAAACACAACTGGTTGCACGTGCGGCTTAAATTTTTTCCAATTCAGAAAGGTATTTGTATGGACCGTTGTTTTATCGGATTCCATTTTCCAAGTGGTGAACATAACCAATAATAGTTCTGTAGAACTGTTCGAGCTTTGATCACTCAATATATGGCTGAAGGACTGTTCCGTGTTTTTATCACTACGGTTTGAGTTTTCTAGAGGCACTGTGTGATTTGTTATGAATATTGAGTTTTTTGTTGTGTTGTTGGGTTTTAAACGAGGTTTGTTTGATATCTTCCAGTATCGAGTATACAACCATCCTCGCTCAATGAAAAAAAGACAGCCAAACACCAACAGGACGAAGGACCATACCTTACGGCTGCTTACCGAGCACATCTGTAAGAATAATATGTGGTTTAAATACTTCACGATTATCCTTAATCTGTACAAAATACCCGTGTAAAGATGTTTTATGTAAGATTTAGATATAAAAAAAAAGTACAACCGTATTCGATCAGTCGTATATTTGATTAACAAGTTTGATTTGGGATACTTTTTAAATTCTTTAATAAAATTTGTGCCTTTGATTTCGTTTGATACTGAATTCCATATACTTTGGAGTATCGAATGCGGAGTTGGATTTTGATAAAGACTTAATTAAGGTTGTCTGATTGTGATGGAAGGGTTCTCTGAGGTTTATTGGTGTTGAGAAGGTCTCTAAGGTATTGTTGTGAAGAATCGTCATTTAGAGCAGAATACGTAATAAGACACTATTTTGTTGACGGACTGGAAGGTAACGGAGATCTTTCAGAATTGATGTCATAATATGTTTATTTGGTTAGTCTTGGTTATCCTGGGCTAATGGAAGATGGGCATACGCCATATAGTGTGCTATGAGGGGAATTTTGCCCGGGCAGCGGCGCTACGGCTTACTCCTTTATCTAATTCCAAATGCCAAGGGATCTTTAACGTGCGCGCCAATGTGTACACGGGTCCTCGGTTTTTCGTCCAATCCGAATGACTAGACAGCTGCCCTTGTCAGGCCCTCCTTTCCGCATCACTGGCAAGAGGGAACCACGCCGGAAAATCGAGATGAACTCTCTCGGCCAGCGTCTTACCCATTTAGCCACGTGATCCCCGTCTTGGTTATGATCCGGGCTGCTTCCCAGCGTCTTACCCACTTAGCCACGTGATCCCCGTCTTGGATATGATCCGGGCTGCTTCATGTTCAAGTTTCTGAAGTCGCTTGATTTTATTTAAAGGTATATTGTTCAAAAGGGAATGACAGTAGTCGAGTCTTGGTGTAACCATAGCGTTTACCAGCATTTTAGTCGTGTCTCTTTTGATGAAAGATCTAATTTTTCCAATATTATAAATCGGAAAGGTAATACTGTTGGCCGAAATGTGTCTATTCTTGTCCAGATTAGCGGTACAGCTAATACAATTTAGAAAGTAAGTATGCTTTAAAATTACTCACCGCAAGCAATGAATTCCGAGTGTAAGAAGAGATGTATTCCTTACATGAAAGATGTCACAGTTTGTCGAGAAATGGAATATAACTTGTAACACAGAAAATTGTGTATTTACTTGAATATCAACATTTCATATTATTTGCCTACATACTTGTTCAGCTGTGTCACAGTAAACAATGTAGGCTTACATCTATTTTTGCTCATTAAATGTATTTAATGGAACGGATACCGATTAAAGGACAATATTGGTGTCAGTCATTATCACATATAATATAGAACTGGTTAAACATATTCCAAATATAATTTGAATACTGAGGTCATTGCTATGATAGATACGTAATAAAGGTTTCATGAATCGGAAGTGACGAACGCCAAAGGAAAACACGAGTAATCCCTCTATATAACTGACGGAAGTGACGAGTGATAACAGATACATGGGTAAATTTCTGCACAATAATAATTCCTTCGAAGACCAAAAGTTATTATATGGGATATCTGACAATCCAATAAAGTGATTGATCGTCATTAGATAAGAAAAAATGAGAAAAATAGAAATAGTCCGTAGCCTACATTGCCTGGTTTTTATTCCTTCTATAGGGGAAACCGGGGCACAATGAACCATTTTTTTCACATACATGTTTGCGCTCCTTCCATATCGAATATCAGATTCAATTAAATTCATGTTTTACTTTTTATTTATTTTAATCCACTTGACCATAGTGGTTTAATGCACCTCTTTACAAAATAGTCGGGGCAGGTTTAACCACATAATGGGGCACATTGAACAGTGATCTAACGAATCGGTAACCTAGTCACTTGTTTCGTAGTGATCTAATGTTTCTGCAAACAATAAGTGTTTAGTTAAGAACAAATATCCACAGATTTGACATCCGTGCAACGATATAGACACGCAGGAGTCACGATGCCCTAGGCTCCTACACATCGCCGTAAATTGCACATAAGTTGGCAGTTTGGTGGGATCAAATACAAATTTTGTAGTGAATCAAACAATTTTGTCCAATTTTCTGTCTTAATTCGGACAGTCCGGGAGACTCTATGCGCCCCTGCATGGTACAGCCAACAGTTTCGAACACTGCTCCCATGAAGTTTAAATTCCTTTTATACGACAGGCCTACAGAGTTGGATCAACTGATAATCTAAATCTTTCGTTTTTATTTTCAAAGATATTTTTAATGAATTCAAAATGGACCAAGCCCTTGTTTATCTGGATTGTGGATTAGACATACAATAATTCCCAAGGCTAAACAAATAATTAAATGATATATAATGCAATGGGGTGCATTGAACCATTGACAGTAGTTCAATCTGACCCATCACAGTTTCCTGATCAAATTCTTTTAAAAATTCAATATGCCCTCTTAAATGGACCAAGCCAACGTTTATCACTATTGTAGATTAGACATTATATGAACTGATTTTAAGTACAGGAATTCCCTAGGCTAAGCAGTTAACATGAATGGAAAATGATCAGTAGACGTGGTGCATTTTCACTTTTAAGCCGCTCTTTTTAAAAAAAAACATTGCCTAAAAAAATGATTGACGGCATTGGCGACAGACTGTGTATAGTCTTGGATTGTCTAGTATTGTTTATAAAAGATATATCTATGGTGGTTCAATGTACCCATATGTTTAATGTACCCCGGTCTCGCCTACCTTATAAAAACATGGTAATGCGCGGACTTTTTCTGTTTTTCTTTCGTGTTCTCTTATCTAGTGGCCGTCAATTCTTTTTATGAATTGTCAGATATCCCCCCACAGTCTCACACCACAACTTTTGGCCTTCGAAGGAATTATTAGTGTGCAGAAATTCGCCCATTATCTGTTATAGTCAGTTATATAGTGGGATTACTCGTGTTTTCCTTTGGCGTTCGTCACTTCCGATTCGTGAAACCTTTATTACTCATCTGTCGTAGCAATGATCTCTGTGTTAAAATTTTATTTGGAATGTGTTTAACCAGCTCTATCACATATGTGATAATGACTGACACCAACATTGTCCTTTAAACTGCTGATACCTGTTCATACACGATTCAGCTGCTTAAACATGCGTGCATTGTTGTTTTTGAGGAGCTGTAAAGAATGTCACACGTAAAACATTATACAAGAGCTAAATCTGCCGATAGCGGGTCTTTCTTTAGGCCTGAAATGTTATCTAAATAATTAATTAGTTATTTATTTACATGGAAAGAAACCTTGATTAACCCCCTGTGCCATTTTGTCTGTCCGATTTTCATTGGATTTGAATTCGATTTGCCGCTCAACGCTCATTGATGATTTAATTCAAATATGGATAATCGCGAATATGTTTTTTTTAATGTACCGAGTTTAGTAATGGTGATCGTGGCTAGGCCTAAAATTCAATCGCTAATATCATGGTTCAGATTGGAGCCATTTGACTGAAATTTTCAGCATATTCCCTGTACATTATCTAGTTTTTAACTACTTTAATGAGGACTACCAATTCTTTTTCTATTTGTCCATAATGTATCTTAATGAATGTTAAAATTTTTATGACAATTGTGTACATAAGACTCTCAGTGGCAAATAATAAAGAAGCCGTTTTTTTATGGAGTTATATACAGTTTAATATAAATAATAGAAATCTTACAATATTCATCAAACTAATTTATTGATTTATTCATTCTTAAGATTCAACAATATACTTTTACTTTAAATCAACAATGCACAGTTTAAAGGACAACATTGGAAGCTTCATAACGCATCTATCGTAGCTATGATATCTGTGTTAAAAGTATATTTGGGACGTGTTTAACAAGTTAAACCAATATGGTTCTCTAAGTCCAATCTGGTCGAGTGGAGCTACAACAATCAATCATGCAGCGAACAGTG